>JAPQWV010000020.1:17372500-18572500 GCA_027422505.1 Craterostigma plantagineum
ATGAAATAACATTTTAATGTAAGAAACTAATTTTTCAAATTCTAACGCAGTGTCGTTGGGTGAGCTGGCAAATCGAACGAAGCCTTAAAGGTAAACGAAGAACGCAGCGAACTAAGCAAATATAACGCACATTGGAGATTACGAATCGAATAACACTGTTACCTAATTAGATATCAAATCGAAATTCCAATAATTCGTATAACAAATCTGTGTTAATTTAAGCACACCAAGAAAGCTTCTTCACAGATACAGTTCTGTTATGCTATCTTACCTAATGAAAACTCAAACCTGAGCTACAGATTAACCAAAAGAAAAGCCAACAACACAAACAAAAGCGCAAATCATCCCATAAGACAAAAGAAGAAAAACCCATCATCGCGCAAACCTCAAGTAATCCACAGGGCGAAAACCAACAAAAAATTTTCAAAGTAACTCAAATCGAAGGACCCAAAAAGAAATTAGGCGAAAGACCCAACCTTGTATGGAGTTTTTGGGACTTTCCTCGGAGGCTTAACTGGGCCGGACGGAACCCCGGGGAACAGCTGATCGCCGTCAGCTCCAACTGGTGTAAGAGAATCCGACCTTCTCCTAATCTCTGTCTTGTACCTAAATATATTGCGGTTAGGAGGATTCATCAGCGGATAATCACCTCCTCTAGCTGCACCGCCGAGCCTGTAAAACCTCGCCGGGGTCAACGGTGGGTTGACGAATTCTGGCCCTAAGAGGGTCACCTTCAAAAGAGCTATGTAATCAGAATCCGCCGAAGGATCATCGGAATTGGGGTTTTTGTTCTGTGAATCTCTGAGGTGGAGAAGGTCGAAATGGGAAGACGAGCGAGAAGGGATGAATCGGTCACTGTATATTATTCGTGGTCGAGCCATCGACGGCGGATTGTGGTGGTGGACGGCGGATTGTGGTGGTGGTGGTGGGCGGCGGATTGTGGTGGTGGCGGCGGTGGTTCCCGGGAATTGTAACGGTGGTTGGTGAATTTTGCGCGAAATCGCAGGTAAAGATTGCAGCTTTAGTAATTGTAATTACCAACCACTGCCTTGTTATTACCTATATAGCTATTATTGAGATATTTGTCTTGGATTTTACCATTTAATTTCGCCTGATTTTGTGAAAGAAAAGCTGCTTGAAGAAATGAGGAAAATGTGGGGGTATTTATATACACAAAAAAGTATGGATTTTCTGCACTGAATTAAATATTGGGATATTGTAATAAACATATTGATCATGAATTTGTATGACGAAGAACTACTTTATATCATATTTTGGATTTCTTTTGTATTCTTTAAGTCAAACATGTTGACTATATGTTCTTGTTATAATAATATTAAGTAACCACAGTTATGTGCAACACTAAAAAAATTGAGAGTTTTATTGAGTAATTCATTTAATACGGATTACATGTTTGACTCATGTGACGTAAAATTATTTCCATAGTTTTCCATGTGCAATAGAACATTCGATAAACGATAATTTTGAATTATAGTAAATATATCTAATTCGTTTCAACCTAACAAATTAATTGCAAATTTCAATTTAGTTTCTATAACATAAAATTGAATTCAATTTGATAAAATATTTTATATATAGAAGTAACCGGTACTATATATACAAATTTTCTTTTAAATAATTCATTAATGCAATGCGCTCACCCATATTCAGGCTCGGGCCCACGACCAAGATCGAACCATGACGTGTCACGTGCAAAATGAGCGCTTTGAAGGCGCATGTACGCATCGGAACACATGACCTTAAACTTATATTATGATGTAGTGGATGACATGTGGTGACCTTAAGCTTCCCGAGTTTCGAGTAGTTCGTCGGAATTTTTTTTCGTTGTGCTACATAATAAAGCTGAGAGTCAGCGTATCGTGTGAATGATTAACGTAGCTCGAGGAGCACCATAAGTCGGGGCAAATTTGTCATTCGAAAAGCGTTCTTAACACGTGCCTCGACTATACTCAACTTTTGATTATTGTGAACTGCCATTGACGTACATCATACAAGATCCGTACCAACAATTCATCTGATATCGATTTTGAGTGAACATATTTTTCGAATTTCCCTTGAAACGTAGAGTATCCTTCACCGTTTTCGAGATGATTTGGTTATCAACCTAATTGGGCCCAACATGATTTAGAGACTGGGTTTTCAAATTAGAACGAAAATTTTAGTGGTTTAAGGTTTAGTGATTTAATCGGTATAAAACCGGATCAAACCGGGCAAAAAAGATAGGTCTGGATTTGATAAATACTCCCTCTGAATCATAATAGATGTCGTTTTACAATTTATTTTTGTTCTTAAATACATGTCATTTTACAGTTTTCAAGATAAACAATATTGATTATTTTCAGTTCTACCCCTTATCTTTAATAGAATTGTTAAATTAAATTAGATAATATAATTAATTAAGGGTACAATGGAGGTTTTACTTTATTTCTTAATATGCGTGTAATATCCTTAAACGACCTGTATTAAGAAACAGAGGGAGTATATATTTTATGGACGAGTCAAACAAATAACATAGATAATATGCATGTTTCTACCTACTTTTTTCAAATTAAAATTCTATAAAATTGGTGCTCAAAATTGAATAAAATTAAATCGTGTTGGTAGTTGAAAATTAATGCTACAATAAGAGGTCAAAAATTAAATTTATAAATTTGGGGTCAAAATTAATTAAAAAATATATTAGATTCATAATTTAATTATAAAATAAAATTTAATATGTGTAGAAAAAGAATTGAACCCAACCCATTTAGAAATATTGCCTCCATAGTATTTTACCACAAGACCAAACTCACATTTTAAGAAAATTTCTTGTTTTCTCTTATTATAATATTTTATTTCGTTTCTTTATAAATTACAGCTTATACCGGACCGTAACCTAACCGAAATTCCGATCGGTTCACAATTTTCCGGCCTAAACGGCCTGTCCAGTCCGATCTAAAAAAACCTTTTGGGCCTAATATAGCCCATAATGTCCAAATCCACATAAATGAAGAAAGAAGACACAACACACAATGGAAATGACTACCAAAAGAAAAACAAAAGGAGCTCCTTCAACCTTCATTAATGGAGGAAAATGGGTGTGAGAAATATTTTTGAAGAAACAATAAGAAAGAAGATACATAGAAACACAGCACAACGGAAATGACTACGAAAAGAGAAACAAAAGGAGCTCCTTCAACCTTCATTAATGGAGAAAAAGGGGTGTGAGAAATATTTACTATAAGGAAGGAAATATAGGATGTGGCGATTTGATAGAGCTCTTCAATTTGTCTACAAGGTTCTGAAACCGAGTTTTCGAACCGAATCAGAAATTTTAGTGGTTTAAGGTTTAGTGGTTTAACCGGTATAAAACCGGAATCAAACCGGAATAAAACCGGTATCTTAAAAATAATAAATATATTTTATATATGAATCAATCAAATAAAATGGAATTATACATGTTTTTATGAACTTTTTTCAAACCATAATTTTATAAATTAAGGGGTTAAATTGAATAAAAGTAAATTGCGTGAGTTGTTATAAATTAATGGTACGTTAAGTATTAAATCTATGAGTTTGGGGTCAAATTTGAATAAAAATAATATAACTAATAAGTTAATTAGAAAATAAAAATTATGGTGTTGGGTGGACTCGAACTCAAGCCCAAGTAAAATACCGACAACTTAACCTCTAGACCAAACTAATTTCTTGGGTTTCCAATTTTGTATTAGAAGTAAAATATTTTTATTTTATTTTTAAACTAAAAAGAAAAAGACCGGACTAGATTTTTGACCGGTCCAATCGGAACCGGCCAGTCCGGTCCGGTCTTCAAACCATGTTGTCTACTCATCTCCTTTATTACAAACTCGGCCAAAATTCGGCTGGCGGATGATTAATTGAAGAGACGACCGATTAATGGTCTGCAAATATTTTTTTTGGAAAACAATTCTAAAAAAATATTGAGGATTGACATTGATTATTTGGATGAAAATTTTAATGTAGTTTTAATTTGGTACATTAGCATATAAAAATAATAATAAAAAGCATATATACCGTCTAATTTCTACCTACAAAACGCCTAGGCCTGCTAGGTGCTAGACGCCCCTCCCCGACTATCGCCCAACAAATTTTACAATATTATTTATATCAACTAACAACTCACACGTCATTTAAGCAATCTCTTTTCACACAAATAAGATAGTGTAATAGACAATATGTAATAGTAGGCCAAGTCTTCAATAATTTTTCCAAAGCTCAGCATTTTTCACCTTAGATACACTCTCCAACACTTCGAATGGTACGATGTCCCCCGTTATTACAACCATCTTCGTTTCCAGGTCTATTTGATACCAACTCACTCCTGTTTAAATCATTCCTCAATATTATAAAAATCACACAAAGCTATAATCAAAGAATTATTCAATTGAAAATCATGATTTAAGGACCGTGATTAGTTGCAAAGATATTAGTAGGGTTTTATGACATGCATACCCTCAAGCTTTGATATGTGCTTTTCCACCTTCCTCGCGCAGCCAATGCAATGCATTGATACCTTTAGGACAACCTTCTGAGAAATATTATCATTGACATGATATCCTACACTTTCTCACATATATGTATTAGAATATAATCAAACTAGAAAGTGAAGTCATCGTACCGAACTTGGTTTTGTGAAAAGTAAATGTCGGGTGTGCAATCTCATATCCCACACGGATGGATTGAAAAAATTAGGAGTGGTTTATAAGCTTGTGGGTTCACTCCCTCTATTACTAATTGGTTTTAGAGAGGAACCCCACAAGCTTATACGGGCATGAGTTTGGGCTGAAATTGGGTCTGAAAAAATCCTTACATGGTGTGGTGAGCGTGGACGAACACGTGAGGGTGCCTTCAGAAGGAGAAATTCTAACCCGAATACGGTGTGGATTGTGTGTCCCCGGCCCTTGTAAGACGATTGGTGAATCTACGATGAAAAGCGGTTGGTGCAGTGAGTGCAGGGAAGCACTTGGTGCAGATAATCGTCGTAAGGGATGCCTGTTGTGTGGTCTTGAGTTTGAGGAGATTGTTGGGTGTGCAATCTCATATCCCACGTCGATAGATTGAAAAAAAATAGGAGTGGTTTATAAGCTTGTGGGTTCACTCCCTCTAGTGCCAATTGGTTTTAGAGAGGAACCTCACAAGCTTATACGGGCCTGGGTTTGGGCTGGAATTGGGTCTGAAAAAATCCCTACAGTAAATAAGAATTTGAAATAGGCGCGGACCACATAATTAATGATCACATCGGCAATAGATCGATGCTGAATAATTCGACGCTTCTCAAATAAGTAAAATGGACCCAAACTCGTCGAGAACTAGCTCAATGGTTCTTTTTTTTTTTTAAATTTATTTTGTCTAAGAATAATTTTTCCACTCATTTGGAAAATCATGTTGTAGACACCCTTTTTTTTCGTTTGAATGATGCTAGAATACCCTAGCAAGTTCATATCATGCAATAGCTCTATTAAGGATTAGAGACTAGAAGATTACTTGTGAGTTGTTAGTCCATGTAAATTCTCGTGTTCCCTGTTAAATTTATTTACTCATTTACTTGTTACCATAATCTCCAATCATAACATTCATCCAAATTCAAATTCTACTAATGTTGCCCGACAAAAATCTAGCTTTCAAGAATCAAATTACCTTTGAATTTGAAATTTGCGACTACTCCGTAACGTCGAACATCGCTTAATTCGCATATATTTGAATTTTTTGTATCGCAAGTACTGAAATTAAAGAAACCTAAATACTGAAATTGAAAATTGATATGAATATTACCTTGGGCTTGAGTTGAAATGCAAGAGTGGGAGGCTCAGCAATAACATCTTTGAGCTTCAATGGTAGCTTTGATTTCTCAGGGACATAGGAAATCAATGGCTTTCTCTCTTCCGAGGCATTCGTAGAATATTTACAATCATCAGCTGTAATACTTTTATTGCTTATGTTGCAGCTGAGACAAGAATAGTAACATGCGACGCCTGGAAACTGACTAACACAGTCAAGTGCTTTGCCATAACTCAATATCTTCATAGCAACTTTATTCTTTTGTTTTCCTTTAATTTTGTAAGCCAAGGTGATGTTTAGGGGTGGGCACAATTCGGTTTACCGAACCGAATTACCGAAAAACCGAAATTTCGGTACAAACCGAACCAAACCGAAAAAATTCGGTTCGGTATTCGGTACGTAAATTTCAGAATTTCGGTATTTCGGTTCGGTACAAGTTTTCTAGTTCGGTATTTTCGGTATACCGAATTACCGAATTTAAAATAATATATATTTGTTTATTAGTTATATGTTTAGTAGGCCCGAAATGGGCCTTGACAATATTTATTAAAGTTTTTGTAATACACAGCCCAAAAGCAAAAGCCCACTATTATATCAATTTTAGGGTTTTCTTTTTCATCTTCTTCCTATCTACATGAATCAAACGGCGCGACCTCATCTCTTCTTTAAGCTTCTTCTCTAATCTTCTTCCCTAGTAAACCTTTATCTTCAATCAAACCGTGCAACCTCATATCGCTCTTCCAAGACGAGTTTAGGAAAAGGATGAGCTGCAACGGCGACTGTGCTTTAGGCGCAGTGGATCGAAACCGCCGATGCCCAGGGTCGCGCCACCGTGTTCGTCGCCAAGTTCTTCGACTGCGCCGCCTTGATGGGCTTCCTCTCCGGCGCACCGTCCCAGGAATAAAATCCATTTTTCCTTTGAACTTCGGTTTTTCGGTAAATAACCGAAAAAACCGAAAAAATTTCGGTTTTATCCGAACCGAACCGAATTAAGTTCGGTTCGGTATTCGGTTGTTCAAATCGTCGAACCAAAATTTCGGTTGTTCGGTACGGTTTGTACCGAATGCCCACCCCTAGTGATGTTAGTTTTGGCCAATATATGTATATATATATATAATATATATATATATATATATATATATATATATTTATATTTATGTATATTTCAATTTGGGTCACACAAAGACAAGTTTAGGTTACATTGGTCGCGGTGGCCACTCACTCCATCACGACTTTTATATACTTATTCTGAATGAAACAAAATTGGTTTACACTCAGTTTGGATACCGGATTTCGATTTGAAATCCGAGGTTCCTTCAAATCATTCGTTTGAGAAATAAACTGATTGGATTTCGATTTCATCCAAATCCAGATTAACTTCATTATTAGTTGGATTTTGAATTCGATGACAAAGGTCCGTTTTCAAAATCCAAAGTCAAGCATGTTATAAGTTTTTGTAATTATTTATTATTATTAATAATTATTATTCAGGGGTAAACGATCGTTTGAGCCGACTTGCGATCTTGATGAGCTGACTTGCGAGCTCGAGCTCACTCGTGGGTGCTCGAAAGTGTTAAGTTTCAATAATTAGGCCTAACATTGGCCCAAGATAAGAGTTTGGCCCACATAGGTTGGTTGGGTTCCATCCCTAAAACCAATTGATTTTATGATGGAAGCTCATCTCTTATATGGGCTAACTCTCCTCGTATGTGGTCCGACCCAATGAGGCCCATTATGAGATTTCACAGAAAGCTTGCAAGTCGGCTCGGAGCTTGTTGCATTTTATTATTTGTTATTATAATTTTATTTTGTTTTGTACTTTTTTTCAAGTTTTTGATAAAAAGTTCGATGTCGAGTCGAGGTTGAATTCGAGCTTCCATTTGAAATTGGATCTCGAAATTCTAATGTTTTCCAAACAATAGATTTGGATTTGAAATCATAATTTAAAATAATGCGATTCCGTTCAAATACACGAATACAAACGCACCGTACATAGAAAGTCCTTTAACATATTCAGACAGGTTTTCATTCTTTAATAAAAGATGGAGTAGCATTTTTATGCTAAGTTACAAACTTGACAATTGACATCCCAACAAACTTTCTCTTCAAACCATGAAACGAAATCTCCTCCAACGATAGTATCTATTACATGGTTCTTGTAAGAACGAACAGTTCAACTCACAACTTGCTTTAACGGAATCATTTAATTTATATATTATATCTACAACATGATCTATTAGACTACAACATGATCTACAACATGTATATCTCAATATGGTAATGAAGTTCTACTCACCGATCCGCGAAAGTAGGTCACCCTGATGGAACCACGTAAATTCGTGTGGTTACTGTCCAATTTATTTTTCATTTTGACTATTATATAATTGAGATTAAAATATCCTAACAATGCTCTTAACCAAGCAATTAATACAGTCAACATGCTCAAACATCGGTCAAGGAGATGCCATCCACATCAAATTCCGATTAGCCACATCCACTCTCTCTAATCAACCTCCAATAACCAAAAATATAATACGTGGAGGATAAATCCAATTATCATAATTAGACTTTGAATTAGTAGAAGTTGATCTAGACTAGGACAAATTATAGTACTTCTCAACTTTACCACAGCCTACACGGCAAAACTGAAATGACATCATTTCAATTTGTTCATCAGTGTACATTACAAAATCTGAAATTGTAATAGTACATATACTGGTGGAGCCAATCATAATTCAATATATTGTTAACCTTTAGTATTTAATCATATAATTAAAATTGGACTTAACTATTGCAAACAAAATAGAAGTCATAACCTGTCGGTTAGTGACATGATATATGATGTATGGAGAAATAATATAAAAAGGAGTTCAATATATACTTGCAAATAGTATCAGAAATGAAAAGTCAAATAAAAGATGTAACATCAGAGATGGTATTGTTTCTAATTTACAATATATGATATGATGAGAAGCATTGTTCAGTTCAGACCGCTATGCTTATGTCATACGCCTCATCAAATTCTATCATTATTTGGTGTTGGGTTTTTGAGACAAATGGGCTTTGGGCCCAAATGGGATAATTAACCCATTAATAAATTAAGTTCCGGTTTTAATTAAATCGGGAAGCCATCGGATGTCGAAACGAGAAGTTGAAAGATTATGAATCTACGTTTCACGGAGAATCTAATGAATATTAATACGCTCAAAACCGATATTGGGTGAATGAGAAATTAATTTTCGAAATTGGCCCAATAATCATTAAAATGGTTGAAAGTGTTTAAGTGTGGGATTTAAGTGCTCCACTTGGTTAGACACTAAGAAATTCTTCCCCATATATATAGAAATCCATGTGGATTTATTCAAAAGGGTTTGTCATGTGGATGAGCTTAATGAGCTTAAGTGGACTTAAGTGGGCTTAGTGGGTTTGAGAAGCTTAAGTGAGTTTTGGCCCAAATAATAGCCCGGGTGCCAGTCGGTGCCTCGCACCGCGCACGAGCCCGTGGCCGAGCCGTGCCGTTCCAAAGTGCGCAACGGGCGCTTTGAGGCGCGCGCTTTGCACTTCCGCATCGGAGCGATGAGCATTGAGGAGCTTAAATTTTTCCTGCCACATCGGAGCGAGGAGCATTGAGGAGCTTAAATTTTTCCTCTGGTGAACGGTGATGGTGCCGGTGACGTGCCAGTTGAGGTGAAGATGATGTGGGCCTGCGTAAGCGCTGATTGGGCAGCTCAGATGAGGTGGCCGTTGTGGGCTGTTGGACAGGTGCGGCCCAACACTAGGAAGTGTCGGTCGGCCCAACCGGAGGTGTCGGTAGCCGCCTCGGGCCGTCGGTCGGAGAACCGGGCCGCAGCCGGTGGGACACGCCTGAGATTCGGGCTGTCGGCCCGAGAATCGGGCCTATCGCGGGATAGTAAATAGACAACAGTCTAATAAGTTTGAAATATTGCCTTCAGACCCCTGGAAATTACATAAGCATTCCAGGAAGTTCTTGAAATTGCAATTAAGCCCGGCGTGAAAAAGTATATAAATAAACTCCATTGGAAAAATTCATTCATTCCAACCCATACGAAATTGCATAATCACTCCCATACTCCCTAAAATCCCGAAGCAAGAAAAAACTCGATTTCGAGTACGGTTCGCCGGAAAAATTCGAATCGTTGTGCTGCGATTACGAGTTTAGAAGTCGTTGTATCTTGGAAGCGATCGCTATTAACCGAAAGCACTTAATATCGGGGCGATCTCGTCTTACGGATAGTGTGTCCAACACACGCCTCGACTACGTCTACGGTCATGGACAATCTAGACAAACTCAAGATCGAGTTGTTTATCATGTGGTGTTTACTATTGCTCATATTTGCAGCTATATATTCTGGGTACTCGCGAACTGCACCTGCGCCTGAAGATAACACTCCATCTTCCGACTATCTACCGCTGAAGTTTATCTATTGCCAAAGCTTTCTGCCGCCGACCAGACGCAACCGAATAATCAACATTTGGAAATTAATGGTTGCTTAGCAATTTAAAGCCACGCACAAAAAGTGATATAGAATGCAACGTTGATAAGTTCGATTTTTATGATATTTTTCAAACACTTTGGGACACTTCGCCGCCAATAATTCATAAACTTTTACTAGTCGCGGTGGCCATTGGCACATACCAAAAGCAATAATTGATTAATATGATAATGTAGAGGTCAAATTAACCTTGGTTTTTGGCAAGATTTTAGTCAAGGCTAAATATTGTATGGATCAAATTTAACCAGCATACAGACAAATAAAATTAGGCAAGTTTTGATTACAGATAACTAGATTACAAAACAAATCAAGGACTCTGGTCTCCACTCAAATACTTATATGGCAAAAATGGTGTTCTAAATGTTGGTACTCAAACTTTTAATTTTGTCATTTTTTGTTCCTGAACTTTGCAAAACCAGTCACTTTTTGGTCTTTGACCTAAAGAATTGTAATAGAACCAAAGGGGACAGTTTTGCAAAGTTCAGGAACCAAAACGACACATTTAAAAGTTTGAGTACCAACATTTAGAATTTTTTTTATATATATATATATACATTATATGTGTAAAATTGATAAAAAAACTTATATTTGAACCCCACGAAATTTTCTTTTTTATTTAACATTTATTTCACCATAATATGCCTCTTGAAAAGAATAAACTTTTAAAAAATATGTACACAAAATTAGTTGTTCTTTTTCAGACTTTAAAAAATTTCGGTATGATGTTGGTATGCCTCGAGAAAAAAAAGAAATTATCGTGGTTATCGAAACTTAATTTGTATTTAGTTTTACTGTAACGTGTATGTAGAATAAAAAATCTAATTATTGATGCTCAAACTTTTAAATGTGCCTTTGTAGATTGTGCTAACGAGGAGCTGGACTTGGACATTCCGAATTTATAGATTGTATAATTGTTTTTAGAGCGAAGCTGGTCTTCGTGAATCCTCATTGGGTGATTGAGTCATCTTATGCCAGCGAGGAGCTGGTCCTATAGGTCCCCATCTAATAGGTAGGGCCTTTGTACGTCAACATGGAGTTGACTTGTACATCCCGAACATATATGTCATTTCTTCGTTACCAGTGCGGAGCTGGTCTTTGAAGATCACCATTGGATGATTGAATCTTCCCATGCCAGCGAGGTGCTGGGCTTATAGATCCCAAACGAAGAGATCGGGCTATCGTACTTCAGCACATAGCTGACTTTTAAATCCCAACATATGAAGCATGTCTTTATATGCCAGCGCAGAGCTTGACGCTTAGGTCCCGAATGTAGAAAGTCGGGTCTTCATGCCAGCGCAGAGTTGGACTTAGATCCTGGGGAATTAGGGCCTTCATGCCAGCACGGAGCTTGGCTTTGTAAGTCTTCATGCCAGCTTGGAGTTGGGCTTCTAAATTCCCGTGGTTCTTCATACGCCGGCGCGGAGGTGGGCTTTGATCTCTCGCGGATTTTCGTATGCCAACGCCGAGCTGGGCTTTGACCTCCCGCTGATTCTCGTGTGCGGAGCTACGATTTACTTCCCACGGATCTTCGTATGCCAGTCCGGAGCTGAGCCTTTAAGTCCCGAATATTGGGTCATCATGCCAGCGCGGAGCTGGCTTCTAGGTCCCTCGGACCTTCACATGCCAACACAGAGCTGGGCTTACTGATCCCGAATGTCGGGCCTTCATATGCCATCACGGAGCTGGGCTTATTGCATTTTTCTGTTCAGCTGGTGAAACGGCGGTCGCGTTTGGAAACAATGATGCAAAAACAGGAGGTGACCGTTGGTCCCTGATTATCTTCTTCAGCAACTTTTCGGGAACTGCTTCTAAAGGAAAACTCCCCAGGCACAGTTTCAAATGAACGTGGCTATGACACTCATGCCTCAACTCGAAGTTCCCACAGACAGCGCCATTTGATATGGGGCTATCCCAGTCAACAACATTTTGAGGTCCGGGGGATATATAACTTAGTGGTAGGATTATGATTACAAAGATTTGAAGCGTGTGGGAGTGGGCTTGTTTGAAGGGGACGTGATTGGAACGTAAATGAAACAACACAAGGAGTTGCTTGGTTTGGATCGTTGCAGATCCTACGTCCACGACTCTCTGAAATCTCTTTTCACTATACTTCAATGATTTACACACTCAACTACACATATCTCACGTTTTCTCTCAAGAACACAAGACATAACAGAAAGGTATTTTCACAGTGTGATAGAGAGTTTTCTTACGTATTTTTATGTGTTAAAACGTGATTGTGATCATTGGCGTGCAAATGAATGAAGTCCCCTTTTATAGCGGTGATTTTGCCTAAGATTCCAACTTAGCTATTGATTGCTCGGAGATGCGACGTATTCCGTCATGTCAGGGACATCATACAGTCTGAAACAGTACTGACTTTGTGCTGTCAGGAACAGCAGGCGGCTGGCGATGAGACTAGCTCTGTGCTGTCAGGAACAGCAAATGACTAGCAGCAGCTTTTCCAGTACTGCCAGGAACAGTAGACGACTGCCAGCAGCTTTTCCTATGCGGTAGTCAGAATGTCTTTCAGGCTTCTGACCCTTCAGTGAATCTTCTCCCTGATGCTTCTTTGGGACCTGCTTAGTATAATAGGTCCCAAACAATTCCGTAACACAAGTGTTAGTTCCCTACACTATGTTGGAAAATCTATTTCCTGTAGTTATTTCCTTATTTCCCCTAAATCTGTTTTTACTAAGTCTTTCTAATAATGACTCTAATCTAATTATTCCCTTAATTATATTTTTTAACCTGCCTAATTTTCGTGCCACATGAGACTTCATCTTTTTTCTCCTGTCTATAAATGAGCATCGATCGATTTTATACTACTTGATAGTTATTCCCAATGATGTATGGAGGATTTGGGACTAGCTTTTATGAAAATGAGAGGGGAATTAGAGCCAAACGATGTAAGAAACAAACGAACTGCATAAAATCCAATTTCAAGTTGGCTTTGAATTAGGCTTTGATACATACTTCATCTTAGTAGAGGCAAAACTCTTTATTATTCCTCCTTAAATTGTCTAAATATGTTTTGATATTGATTCGATGAAGCTTGGAACATTTTATTTTAGAGATACAAACTGATTTTGTAAAACAATGTAATTGTGTTTGAGTGTTTTATGGAAAATGATTTTGGTTGTAGATTTCTTTTGGGTTGTGTTCAGTTATTCAAGTGTGTTAAAAAGGTCTGTTCGGAGGTCGTTGCTCCCCCTAAGATATCCGGAAAGAGGAAAGCAGAAGGAGTAAACGATGATGAGGTACCATGCAAGAAGAGGCTTACAGAAGCTACGACTGATGTTGTACTTATCAGCGAAACGGCGGAGGATGCATCAGAGTTGATGTATCCCCGCCGATCTCAATGAATCTTTTATTCTGGAATTGTAGGGGTTTGGGTGGGGCCCTTACAATTCATCAACTTGGACGCTTAGTCCACGCACACCAACCGAGCATTTTATTTCTCATTGAAACAAAATGCGGAGGAAAGAAACGAGAGATGCTACAGAGGAAATATGATATGCATGGCATAGGTGTCGATGCAAAAGGCAGGAAAGGGGGATTGTCGCAATTTTGGCAGAAGAATATTGATCTCCAACTCATATCATTCTCAAATTATCACATTGATGTATCGATTCGGCTCGACCAAGGGATGGACTGCCTGCGCTTCACGGGTTTCTACGGTGACCCATGCACGTCGGCGAGGAAGCATAGTTGGGAGCTATTATCTAGGCTAAGTAATTCTGGGGCCAATGCTTGGCTATGTGCGGGCGATTTTAATGAAATATTATAGGCTACGGAAAAAAGGGAGGTCGCCCTCGTCCAACTTGGCAGATGAACGATTTTAGGGAGGCGATCATGAAAGCAGGTTTAATCGATTTGGGTTATGTCGGCGACTCCTTCACGTGGACAAATAAAGCTGCAGAACCAAACGTTATTATGGAGCGATTAGATCGAGCATGTGGAACTAAGGAATGGCTAGACCTATTTCCCAATTGTTCTGTTCATCATTACCCTACTATGGCCTCAGATCATCATGCACTACTAATCAAGACGAACCCTGAAGTGAGCCGTTGGACATCTAACAGACGACAATTATTTAGGTTTGAGGCAAAATAGACCCGAGAAGAGGCATGCGAGGAGATTATAAGAAAGACATGGTCTCATAATGGAACATACAATGAAAGCGACCTGTGGAATGGTATGGGGCGAAGTAGGCAGGAACTAGCTAGGTGGAATAAATCTCATTAAGCTCGGGTAAAAATAGATGTCGAAGTATCGAGGCCGAAATTGATGAGCTAAGGAAGGGTTTTCGGGATTCAGCTGTTCGCGACAGAGAGCGACATCTCATCAAGGAATATGATGAAATTATTAGACAAGAAGAATTATACTGGCAGCAGCGTAGCAAAGTGGAGTGGTTGAAGGGCGGAGATCGGAACACGTGGTTTTTTCATAGGCGAGCCTCGAATAGACGGAGGACTAATCTTATTTCTTGAATAAAAGATAGAAACGGAGAGTTATGCGTCAGTCCGACAGTTATGGAGGGGGTGGTTGTTGAATATTTCGAAGCCTTATTCCGCTCGTCTAGCCCGGCGATGACGACCATTGGAAGGGCAACTAGGGTAATCTCTCCCCGTGTCACTAATGAATGAATGATCCTCTCCTCCAACTGTACACCCTAGAAGATATCAATACGGCTCTGGCAGGTATGAATCCCCTTAAATCACCATGTCCCGATGGCTCGCCCATTTTCTATAAAAAATGTTGGCATGTAGTTGGTGATCACTGCACTGATTTTTTGAATAAGGGTATCTCGTCATCGACCCTCCATGAAACTCATATAGTCTTGATTCCGAAGTGTCAATCTCCAGAGACTATGGCTCATTTTAGACCAATAAGTCTTTGCAACGTCATATACCGTATAGCCTCAAAGTGCGTCACGAATCCTTTGAAACCTTTCATGAATACCCTTATATCTGATGCCCAATCTGAGTTTTATACCTCATAGACTAATCATAGATAATATTCTTCTTGCGTATGAGAGTAATCATAGAATGAAGCAGAATAAGAGTGGGCGAGAGGGACACATGTCTCTTAAACTGGATATGAGCAAAGCGTATGACAGGGTGGAGTGGCCATTTCTTGAGAACGTTCTTTGTAACTTCGATTTTCACCCTACTATAGTTGCTCAGATTATGCGTTGTGTTTCCCGTGTGAAGTATTCTGTTATCCTTAACGGTAGCTGTTTCGGCAAGATTATACCTCAAAGGGGACTCCGTCAAGGAGACCCTTTGTCACCGTATCTATTCCTTTTCTGTGCAGACGCTTTTAGTAGTCTATTACAAGAGGCGGTTAGCAATCACGAAATAACTGGAATAGCGGTGAGTCGAGGCGCCCCGCGAGTTTCCCATCTTTTCTTTGCAGACGATACAATGATCTATACTAAGGCGGATAACTCCGAGATGATGGTGATTAACCGTGTGCTAGCTGATTATGGTAGTGCGTCCGGCCAAGAGGTAAACTTTGCAAAATCTGCGGCAGCTTTTTCTCCTAATATTAGCGCTACCGTGCGATCTCAGTGCTGCTCCACTATTGGTGTCACGAGGACCCACACACGTAGCACATACCTGGGTATGCCATTGGAAGTTGGGCGTAACAAAAGGGAGATTTTGGCAATCATTAGAGACAGGGTTTGGCGAAGGATGCAAGGCTGGTCCGAAAAACTACTGTCACAAGCTGGTCGAGAGGTTTTAATCAAGGCCGTAATCCAGGCGATCCCAAATTATGCGATGAATTGTTTATGCTACCGAAGGGCTTGATCCGTGATATTGAGAAATGGCAACAAAATATTGGTGGAATGCATCGGCGAAGCATAATATTCACTGCATTACTTGGAAGAGGATGTGTACGATGAAGTCAGAGGGCGGCTTAGGATTTCGAGATCTGCACCATTTCAACAAGGCCCTACTAGCGAATAAAATGTGGCGCCTGTTAACTAAGCCGGACTCACTCCTTTCATGGGTGCTCAAGGCGAGATATTTTCCATCGGGCGATGTTCTCTCGGCTACTCTAGGCGCAAAACCATCACTAACATGGCGTAGCATCCTCGCTTCTCGCCCTCTCGTCGCGGCAGGTTTACGATGGCGAATAGGATCAGGAGATTGGTCCAGGTATGGAACGATGCATGGCTGCCACGGGACTCTAACAGGAAGGTGGTTATAACTCCTCTCGCAGGTTTTGAAGACCTTCGGGTGAGTGATCTTCGAGACTCCCCAACTGGACCATGGAACGTCTCCCTATCCGAGATCTTTTCATATCTTTGGATGTTGAGACAATACTGGGTTGTCCTCTGAGTTTCACGAATCGTACGGACAAGCGAATTTGGCATTTTACGAAGAACGACGAATTTACAGTCAAGTCGGCATATTGGCTTTCGGTTGGTCTGGAACGAGATATTTCAACAGCCTCAACATCTAGCTTCAGTGATTGGAACTTCATATGGAAAGCGGATGTGGGCCCGAAGGTTAAAAACTTCGCATGGAGACTTGGCCATAATAGCCTTCCAACAACAGAGAATCTGCTGCGACGGGGCTGCCTAAATAACCCAGCTTGCGCTTGATGCGGCTTCCACTTGGAGGATGCTTATCATGTGTTTGTTCACTGTCCTGAGACGAAACGGTTCTGGCGTCAGTCCAGCATCTCACAAGCAACAAACTCGTCGATGGCCGGGGTCGACACTCATTTGGCTGGAATCTGTAAGCAAGGAGTTGGGACCTACAGACTATGCTCTTTTTCTGAATACTTGTTGGGAGTTGTGGAGATCAAGGAATAAATGGGTGATGGAGAAGAAACGAACTCCAATAGACGTAGCCATTGGCGCAGCCGAAGCTGCCTCACGTCTGTGCGAGCGAATGCAACGAGGAGAGAAACGAGCTTGGAAGTTGTTCGATGGAAGCGTCCTTCACGAAACGAGATAAAACTAAACTTCGATGGAGCGATACATTCTTATCATAACAGAGCTTCTATTGGAGTCATCGCACGGATGCAGAGGGGAAGTGCTTGGGCTGGTGGTCTCGATCCTTTCCCGGCGATTTCAACCCCATTACGATCGAGGCAATGGCCGCCCGATTTGCAATCTCGGTGGCTATGGGCAGAGGTTGGCCGCAAATCATTGTCGAGGGGGACTGCCTATCTATCATCCAGATGCTTAAGCAAGAAGTTTGAAATTCGGCTGACGTTGATTGTGTCATTGAGGATTGTCTATCTTTGGCGACGTCTTTCTCATCTATTGGTTTCTCTTTCGTGAGGCGTATGGGAAATAGAGTGGCACATTACCTAGCTAAAAATCTTGGGTCTTTTGGTGAGGGTCGTTCTTCTCCTACCCAAGCGGTGTATGATCTTCTATTGCGGATTTGTCCTAATTAATATATCCGTTATTAAAAAAAAAAGTTATTCAAGAGGTCATGTAGTTCATTCTCTCGAATTTGAGGCGAAAAAAAAGTTATCTAAATTTCATGATTTATTTGCTAAATACGTTATTAACACGTGGAATAGGTGTTCGTTATTGGGCCTATAATGGAATAGAAATTAAGGCCCAAAAATCAGCATTACTGCAACAGATGCGTTTTATTAAATTGTATGCCGTATATTTCTTGTAGTAGTAAAACAAGAAAGATGAACGTTAGTACGCATATTAGGCCCAAAACAAGAAAGATGAATGTTAGTACGCATATTAGGCCCACAGGTCTTCGGTCTTCCCTTCCCTTACATTAGTTTTAATATCAAATGATAAAGGAAAAGGAGAACGAAAACAAAAGGAATATAAATTGTTATTATAACTGGGGAGATATGAGATAAGCAGTAAAATGGAAACAAGAGAAAAATAGGCCCAACCCTAACTGGAGACGAAAGAATTTACAACAGACAGAACAACGTTCCACGCAATCTAATAAAGAAAAGGTTTTGCTTCTCTAATTTCTCCTTAATAATTGATTTTTCTCCTTGTTTTGCCCCTTTTGTCTTAATGGGTTCTTTTGATGCGTAAAGATTGACGGAATTGAGTTTTTTATACAGGCGGTGGCTTTTTGGCTTCATCGTGATTGATAGATATATTTGGTTGAGTTTGAGGTAGAGACTGCTCCTTCGTCCCCTGTTTCGCTTAATTATGTAATTGGGTATAACCCATCTATCTGCTTGGACTGGATCTTGCGATTATTCTGCTTGTGATTGAGCTTTTTTTTTTTTAAAAAAATATATTTCAATTTGCTTCTTCTTCTTTTAATTCTTAGAAGTTGAGCTTGATGGTCTTATGAGGTGGGTTTTTGAAGTGTTTTGTTGGTCCAAAGGATCAAACCAGCTCTTGATCTTGGGGGGTTTTGAATGGTAGATTTTTCTGGTATCAGACTTCCTTATGATGATATGGTAGTGCGTTTTCAATCATCAGATTCCAAGGAATGTTATTGATCCTTCGACTTATAATGTCATAGATAGTTCGATTAAATTTCTTGAGTCCGTAGACAAATGTTTTGCTCATTATAGTCGTTTGGACAGTGATAATTACCTTCTTGATTTGCAGCTTTCATTGGGAATTATGTCTTATGCTAAAGGACACATCTTACCAATACTCTTTACTTTTTATGGAAATTTACTTTATTTTTTTCGTACTAGATGTTAAATAAGTTTTGCACTGGGAGTGATCATGATCTTACTCGTGAGCAACCTTTTCTTTTTCTTTTGAAACATGATACAAACATGATGGATTATAATGTCTCTAAAACTACCCTTTTTTTTCACCCTAATAGAGAAGTTCCTCTTTTTTGTCTCCTTGTACACTTTGTATTCAAATCACAGATTAGTTTGAAACAATTATATGTCAATGACCGAGGCAACCTCTCTCTGGTTTTAGTCTTTCTTTTTTGCCATCGTCGCGCGGACTATCTATCAGCTTCTATTCCATAGTGATTGTTAAGACGTTCCAAGATCAGAATATTCCATTTAGTTCAATATTTATTTATAAAGGAAATGCGTAGATGGGTAACTGATTACGTACAGATCAGCGTGATGACTATGCCCAGATTTCAATGTGTTATTTGGTCATGTTTTAGCTTGGAAATGATATGAAAGTTTTCGTCTTTTATTTTATTATTACTAGAGAATTAATGGGGATCGAAGCCGACGAAATTCCCGAAAATGCCAACGAGCACTGCCCCGGACCCCAATCGGAATCAGCTGGAAAGTCTGACGCCTGCGAAGGATGCCCTAACCAGCAGGCCTGCGCCAGCGGCCCGAAAGGGCCCGACCCAGACTTAGAGTCCATCGGTAGAGCCATGGAGAAAGTTAAGCACAAAATACTCGTCCTATCGGGAAAAGGTGGCGTGGGAAAGAGCACCTTTTCAGCACAGCTCTCATTTTCCCTCGCCTCTATGGGCGTTCAGGTGGGCCTCCTCGACATCGACATATGCGGCCCCAGCATCCCCAAAATGCTCGGCCTCGAGGGCGAAGGCATCCACCAGAGCCTCAGCGGGTGGGCCCCAGTCTACGTCGATTCCAACCTCGCAGTCATGTCCATCGGTTTCTTGATCGGAAACGCAGACGACGCTGTGGTCTGGCGAGGGCCGAGGAAGAACGCGATGATCAAGCAGTTTGTGAAGGACGTGGATTGGGGGGAGCTCGACTTTTTAATCGTGGATTCGCCACCTGGCACTTCGGACGAGCAGATCTCCATCGTCCAATACTTGCAGGGGACGGGAATCGACGGTGCGATCATCGTCACCACTCCGCAGCAGGTTTCCGTGGCGGACGTGAGGAAGGGTGTGAGCTTCTGCAAGACTTTGGGACTGAGGGTTTTGGGGGTGGTGGAGAATATGAGCGGTCTTTGCGTTCCCTTGTCTGAATTGAGGTTTTTTACGAATGGGGAGAAGAGAAAGGACGTGACGGAATCGATCCTTGCGGTTGTGAGGGAGAAGTTTCCCCCGGAAATGGTTGTGGCTTTTACGGAGGTGTTTGATGGCAGTGGTGGTGGTGGGGAGAAGATGTGTAGGGACATGCAAGTGCCTTTCCTTGGGAAGGTGCCGTTGGATCCTCAGCTGTGTAAGGCGGCCGACGAAGGTCGATCTTGCTTCCAAGAAGATGGTAATAATAACAATGGCGGCACAAGTGGGCCCGCGTTGAAAGCTATTGTAATGAAGCTCTTGTCTCATATGGGGGGGACTGAGATTGGATCCTCGTGCTGACCATCTCATCCCATCCCATCTGTGGTGTGTTTGTGTGGTAGTCCGCTGTAAGATGGCTGTCAATTTGGATGGAATAATTGACACATGTCGACATGCGATATTTTATCATACATAAAAAGTCATAAATTAACATTAAAAAAACGTAAATTGACATGTGTCGACATGCGACTAAAAACCATGGCTTTCAGTTAGATTTGCTTGATGTTTTTTGTGTTTTCGTATAGCGATAAGTTATTGGGACCAACTTTGGCATGCGGACGCCCTCAAATAGTATAACATGTCACTCTAATTGTTTTGATAATTCGTTTTGCATATCAATGTGATTATTATTTGCCTAATCACCGTAACTTATAGGTGATGTTGTGTAATGTAATACTTTCCTCAAATGTTATCTAATAATTGTCTTAATATGTTCATTTATTTACGTGATCACGATTAATGTTTCAAATGTAAATTTTCAAATTATTAAGCATTAACAGAACTCATTTACATAATTCCCTACACCTTTTATTTTTCCTTTGGTCTTTTATTTTTTAACCTCACTTAAATACCATTGGCAAAAGCCGTTGCACTTACGTGCCACAACCTTTTTTAGAGGTACCTTTCGAAACTGTTGGTGAAGGAAAGAAAGTGAAAATGTAATAGTAGTAAGTAGTAACTAACTATGGTACAATTTGGGCTCCGAAAGTTTATTTGAACTACGAATAGATTTTCATTTGATTATAGTATATCCCTTACACTTCGTGGTAATTGGGCCGTGATGCAATGGTCTTGGAAAGTGATAATAAACAAACAATTTGATAACAATTTGAGTCACCGTCCACATCATAATTATTATTACTACTATTATTATTATTGTTATCATTATTATTCTTATTATTATTATATTTTTTCATTATTTTCTGTTGTTAATATTATTAGTATTATTATCAGTTACGAAAAATTCGTTGTGTGCTCAGCTTTGGATTTCGAAAACGGACCATTTGACATGGAATTTCAAATCCGACGAATTATCAGAGTTTGGATTTCCCTCGGATTTGGGCGAAATCGAAATCCAAATCTGTGCAATTGCCAAACGGACGATTTGCGCAAAATCCGGATTTCAATCGAAATCCGGAATCCAAACGGGGCATAACAAAATATTGTTACATTGATCATTGTAATAAGTGAAAGTTGATACAGACATCTTTCGTTCTGATTAAATATACACACAATAACGGGTACTAGTACTCCTTGCACACTCTAACGTGTGTGCTATAATATATAAATATATAATATGAAGTTTATTTAAAATTAATATAGTTAACTGATAAATATTATTTAAATTTGTAGGATTAAAGATATATTAGTTTTAAATAAAAATAGTAATTAACTAAATATGGTAAATAGAGTTAGTGGGTGATTTTAGTTTTTAATTTACGGACCAAATTGACAGTTTATACACAGACCTCATGCTTTATAAAAGAGTATAGATATTCGGAAACATCCTTAAAAAATACAAAGTTAGATTACGAATGGGGACTTTTAGGGACCTCCGACGGGTTTTAGGGACCTCCAACACACGTTAAGGAGCTAACAACAGAAAATAAGGGTTTTAGGGACCTCCAAGAGACTTTAGGGACCTACCGCCCATAATAGGGGACTATTTTGGGACCTATTGTGCTAAGCAGGTCCTGTCGTCCCGAGGAAGCGTCGTGAGGAAGCTTCACCAAACGGTCAGAAGTCTGAAAGGACGTCTGAGTTGACAGTACATGAAAAGCTGACAGCCGCCTGCTGAGCCTGACAGCGCAGATCCTGTCTCATCTCCAGCCGCCTGATGTCTCTGACAGCACAGAAAAGCTGCTCCCAGCTCCCTACTTCTGACAAACAGCCATGCACCTCACATTGTCTCAGAAGGTCTTGTCATCAGGGATCCTAGGGCCGATGGAAGCTCCTGTAAAAGCCAACACTTGGCCATTTTCACGACAACAACCATTCTTAACATGAAAAACACTTCACATTTTCTCTCTCTCAATGTATTCAACATTTTCTTTCGACCTTTAGTATTTACGAGCGAAAGTGAGCTTAGTTGAGTTTGTAATTTATCAAAGTATAGTGAAAAACAGTTCACGAGCGCCCGCGGACGTAGAATCCGAAAGGATTCGAACAACGTACATCTTGTGTCCCTCTATTTACGTCCCCACACGTCCCAATACGTTCCCAAACGTCCCGACATATCCCGACACGTCCCAAACATGTACCGACGCGTCCCCAACACGTCCCCAGACATGACCCAACGTCCCAAACACGTCCCATTCGGTTTCCTCACAAATAAGCACCTTACGCACGATGTAACGACCCGTCCCATACCGGGTGTCACTATCGCATCGGTCCCTACCGGGACAAGTGGGGTTGGGCCCACCACACTCCGATTGATAGTCTGGCCCCACTGTACCACCATTTAACCTTTTAGCGTGCTTCGTGCACTCGCTCACATGCACCCTGAGAAACTTCCCAGGGGGTCACCCATCCCTAGATTGTCCCAGGTCAAGCATGCTTAACTTCGGAGTTTCAATAGATGGACTCCCGTAAAGGTAGGTCGACCTTGGTGCTATGAGTAGTACTATCAATTCCCTTATACGATTCTTAGCCTGACACGCCCATACATTGTCAGTCTCAGGATCTCATCTCATTCGGGTGTCGGATCGGTTCGTTCACGTACCCCTTCGCCTAGAAGCCTGCTAGGAGCCGCTCTTTGTCCGTGCACCTCTCTGGCACCGGCGATCACTCCCCGCCCTCATCGGCCCCGGGCGTCACACACGACCTTCAACTTTGTAATAATTAATTCTCCGTCTATATAAATTTTCCCGAACTACATATAAATTTCTTTGATTGGGATAGCCCCTTATCAAATGGCGCCGTATGTGGGAAATTTCAAAGTTGAAGGCGTGAGCGATTTTTGCCTATATTGTGCGAAGCTGTGCCTAATGTTTTTTATTTCTTCTTTCTTTTCTTTATTTTTCCTGGGACGAGACGAAACACGCGAAAGTCAATGTAAAGAAGGCCCTCGTTACGGAAGAACATAGATCCACAGTTTGTGGAAGCCGCTGAATATAACCGCCTGGAGTAGACCACCATTCCAATGCCCACCTCTGTGATGCTAACACCCGAACACCCAAGTCAAGGTCGAAGTGAACTGCGGAGGAGGACCTCCAGAAACTGCCAAACGTGTTGAGAAACGGTCAGGACCTAAAACGCAGGCCATAGGTGATGAAGACGGGCAAGAGGGTACAGAAAAATCTTCAAGGAATCTCAGAACACCCAGGCGGACCTCCCCGAGTCCGCGTACTATTAAGCCCCAATATAAGAGGCAAGTCGCCATGCAAAGGAAGAGAGAGCTGCAAAAAACCATGGAAAAGGAAAGTTGTTGACACGGCCTCACCACAGGGAACCTCGGGGATCTCCACCGAGAATCCCACGGAGATACACACCACTTTGCAAATCTAGAAGGGATCCTGACATTAGTCGGGGGACCTCCCGTGATGAGGAGGCCCATAGCCGGAACTCCAGGACCCTCTAAATTTCATTCTCGTTATAGCATGATAATATGACCACTACTAACAACTGTTGTCATTTGAAGGAGTTCATTGATCATGGCCTCGAGCAAGGTCCGAAGGTAGCTTAGAAGGAGTCTGTAGGAACTGTGCCGACTAAGGGCTGGCAACGTCCGCCTCTTCCAGATAGGGGCCAGTTCCATTCAGGACTCATGTCCTTGTCATAGTAGGAGCGCGAGGCACCGAGGACTCCAATGTCCTACAGAGCCCGAATCTTGCACCTGAGCATTTGAAGGACTTAAAGGCCCAGCTCCGCAATGGTGTACAAAGGTCAGAGGGATCTCAAAGCCCAGCTCCGCGCTGGCAAGAAGACTCAGAGCTCTGCCTTCGGGACCTATAAGGTCCTGCTCTGTGCTGGGATGAAGGCAAAGAAGCCCACCTCCACACTGGCGTCCGAAGTTCTGCGGGAGATGCGAGACAAGCTCCGCACTGACGCCTGAAGATTCGCGAGAAAAGAAGCCCAGTTCCACGCGGTCTCATGAAGATCAACGGGAGACATCCCGCGTTGATAAGGCTCTTAGCCGGGGCCTCAGGGCCCTCTAAATCTCATTTCTCTATTATATATTATTGCTATCATAATGAGTATCTGCACCACACTAACAGTTGATATTATTTGAAGGATGTGATCGAGATATTTATCCTAGGATACCTAAAAAGAGTGTTAGCCGCATCAATAAACATGACTCAAAGATGATCGATAAGGAGCCCTAGGGATCTATGCCGCATAAAGGACTTAAAGGCCAGCTCCGTACTGGCATACGAAGATCCGCGGGACCTCAAAACCCGGCTCCGCGATGGTATACGAAGACCCCCGAGAGATCAAGCTCAGCCCCGCGTTGACACGCGAAGGTCCGTGGGACCTAGAAACCAGTTCTGCGCTGAAAACAAAGACCCAATCTACATGTTTGGGACCTCCAAACCCGGCTCCTCGCCGACATGCGAAGGTCCTCGCTATTTAAAAGCTTAGCTCCCCGCTGGCTGAAAGGCATACTTCCCAGGACCTAAGGTCCAGCTCCGCGCAGGCAGAAGGCTTAAAAAACCCAACTCCATGAAGACCCGAGCCCCTAAATTCGGGATCTAAGAGCCAAGCTCCACGTTGATCCGTAAAGCTCAATTCCTTTGTGGAGAACCACTAGGGATTTACAAGGACCAACTCCGTGTTGGAAATAAAGATACGATCTATGTGTTTGAGATCCCCATGCCGAGCTCCGCACTGATACGCGGAGGTCTAGGAGACCTAGAAGACATCTCCATGCTGGCATACGAAGATCCACGTGGGAGATAAAAAACCAGCTCTGCGCTGGCGCGCAGACCCGAATCTCCATATCGGGACCTACAAATCCAGCTCCGTGCTGGTCTGGGAGCCTATTACCACATTTGGAACCAAGAAGCCAATTCTACGACGACGCCTAAAGATCCATGGGAGATATCCGGCGTTGATAATGCTCTTTAGCCGGAATTCCAGGGGGCCCTCTAAACCTTATTCTCATTTATATCACCGATACCATAATAAATACATGCATCATACTAACGACTGCTATTATTTGAAGGATGAAATCGAAGTGCCCTCCCTAGTGGGACAACGGAGGAAGTTCCTTGACCGTGGCATCAACCAAGGTCGGGAGGTAGCCAGAAGGAGTCTGGGGGATCTGTGCCGATTAAAGGCAGACAACCCCTACCTCCTTTAGATAAGGGCATCTCCATTTAAGGCTCACATCCCTATCATAATAGGAGCTCCAAGGTAGGGGAATTCCAATTTCCAACGGAGCCTGAAATCATACACTTGAGCAAGTCGAAGGTTCGAGAAGATCTAGAGCCAGGGACCTCATCATTAAGCGAGAAGAAAGGAGCTCCACTTCGCCATTACCTTCAAATTACATGCCTCCAACAAGGATCCTTGATACTAAGCGAGCGGGCGCTATAACCACGTAGCGAGCTGGCGCTATAACCATGCATTTAAGCGAGCGGGCGCTATAACCACGCATGTAAGCAAGCGGGCGCTATAACCACGCACTTAAGAGAGGCACTATAACCACGCATTTAAGCGAGCTGGCGCTACCATGCACTTAAGCGACTGTGACGACCCGCCATCTACTACTATTTTATTACTCTAGCCTACGTGACTAAATAAAATATAAAATATATTACATAGGAAGCATCGATAGAATTTATCGATTTTACAAAGCACGCCACACCCAACTATTTTACAATACAAACATTGTTCAGATTTTACACACAATACAAACGTATTTTACAAAAACACACATAATTAAACATAACGCCCGCCTCACAGGTCGCATCCATGTACACATCAGCCTCAAAAGTCACCGGAAGTTCCAGAAGGACCAGCCTCTTCATCTAAATATTTACGTACCGGATTCGCTACGTCTACAACACATAAAAACATGGGATGAGCTATAAAGCTCAGTAAGTGGAAATATGCATGTATGCACGTGCCAAAATAGCAAAGACATCCGCGCCCATACTTTCTAATACTATCCTCACATCATACTCATTCGTTTCTCATTTTCATCAGGGCCCATAGCTACTTGCTAACCGCACCATCATATCATGAGCTCAAATCCTAAACGGATAAAAATACGATAGTGGCCCACACTGGCTAGGATAAAATTAGGGTTTATCTCCAATCTTATCATTCACCAGGTCGCCCCTCTATCAAATTACTTTCCTGGCACTATAGCTATACTACGTGCCTTCCCATTACCTAAATAATTTAGGTAAATATATTCGAAGGTTTTACCCCCGTCATGGTGCCTTTGTAGAAGTAGCTATATTCTCATCTATCTACATTACATATAACTCGCTTTCCACTCGAGTAATATAATGTACGCTCATTCCTCAAAATACTCAATATGATTCGTGCGTGCACATGATCATGCTACATAAATAATGCGACAATAAATATTCCAAACAATCACATATAACAGATAATTCACATACCACGTATTCATCGAAGCAATTAGTCACGTAGTAATACACATATCAATCAATTTATGTGTTGTAGGTGAAATTCCCACTTACCTGGTATCCTTTGCTTATTGCACGGTTAAATCGCTAACCTTCAAACCCTAATTATAGAAACATATAAAATTAGAGTTCGTTAATTTAATTATAATTTCATGAAATTAGTTTAATTTGAAAACCCTATTTTTCGACTTCTAAATTTTTAAACCCTTAACTTCCAAATTTTACTTAAGTTAAAAATACCACTTTGATATTTACAAAAATCTCAAGTTACATAATAATTTAAATCTCGACATAATATATTATAAAGTTTCAAGATTTGAATAAAAACGAAATCTCGAAATAAAATTTGGTATAGATCTCGACACCTAAGCATTTCGACATCTTCCTCGATATTTATAAACAAGAATCCCGATATTCATTGTATAGATAGATTTCGACATTTTCAGTATAACTCTCGACATTGTATATAAGGTCTCGACATCTTCATTCAAAACTTCAACATCATGCATTCGACATTCAATATAAATAATCTCGAGATCTCCTCGATATCTCATGTCATAATATATATATATAGATCTTGATATAAACTTTATAATGGATGTCGACATGTTAGCATTAACTTTAAGTATGTAGATAAATCTCGATATGACATGTAGGATTTCGATACACTTATCAATATTGATTCGACATTTCATGATAATGTCGACACCAAACAAATATTTCACATAACCATTCGACATCTTCCATATTCCCTTTCAATATAAAAAGAAAACAAATTCGAAACCACTTCACCTAAGACACACATCATTATCCTACTCGAGATTCTTATATCGACATTCTTATAAATGTCGAAGCAACTTACACAAACATCTCGAAATTTTCATAATAACTTCGAAATCTTGTTCGACATCCTCAACATCACATACATATCGACATTTTCATAAAACTCAAACCAACTACATATAAACATTTCGAAATCCTTACCAAACACTATTTAATTCTAAACCCTTATAATCTTTCGATCAAAACCTCATCTATCAAGAACACTTTAAATTTCATCTCAACTCTTAAAACCTTTCGATCAAAACTCATTTTCTCAAGAACACTATAAACATTATGAAAACCCTAAAACTCGAAATCCATATAAACACGATTTTATGCAACTTCCAAATTAACAAAACCTAAAATATAATCATAGTTAAAACATAAAAATTAAGGTAAGAAGTTTATACCTACTCCAAGCTCAATTTTGACTTCAACTTGTTCAAACTTTTCTTTCTCTCCCAATTTTAAGTTCTCGTCAACTACCAAAAGAATGTTTGTCTTTCTATCTTTATTTATCAATTTGAGTAGAACAATAGATAAATGACAAAAGACATTAACCTAATCCTCATTTTCCTTTTACTTTTCTTGTTAGCTAAATTATCGTGCCATGTGCAATTAATATGTCCTAATCCCTACATATGATGCTAAATATATTATTATCCTAACTTTAAGTTGCTTTCTACTTTCACTTTAGTTTCAATTGTTTGGACTTATCTCAATCTTAATTGTGTAGTAAATTCAATGATTAGTACGTTTACCAAATTTTAAACCTTATATTAGTCATTATTTAATATTACATATGCTGCTAATAATTTTCGAAATCCCTATTAGAAGATGTCGAAACATATGCTTTGAAAAATTTCGAAGGTTAGTTCGAAATTTTCCTTGTTTCCAACTTCATCCAAATTTGGAACTTCTTCCCTAAAATTCCAAAATCATCACCTAGATTTCGAAATTCCCTTAACCACTAATTTCGAACTTCTCCTTATTCATTTGTTTTGAAATTTATTCAAAAGAAACCCTAAATTTCTAAATTATCATATTTCGAAATTATATTACCCACACAACCTAATTTCATAATTCCTCAAACTCGATATTAAATTTCTAAATAATGTTAGATATCATATAGTCACTAAATTAATAAATACCAAATATGAAATCATATAATCACATAATATGCATGCAAATTTATTGGCCAACTTACGCACGGGACCCGGGTATTACATTCTCCCCCCCTTAAAGAGGATTTCGCCCCCGGAATCAGATTGGTTGAAACAATTCTGGGTACCGACTTCTCATATTATCTTCACGTTCCCACGTAGCTTCTTCAGTTGACTGATTCTGCCATAACACTTTTACCAACGGAATCTCTTTATTTCGAAGTCTCTTCACTTCATACATCAAAATCTCCACCGGCTTCTCTTCATAACTTAAATCTGGCTTGAGCTGTTGATATAGAAATTCATTCCTCAAGACATAATTCGGGTCAGCGACATATTTTCGCAAGGTTGACACATGAAAAACATCGTGAACTTGTGCCAATGAGGCTGGTAATTCCAATTGATAAGCTACTTCCCCGACTCTTTTAATTATTCTAAAAGGTCCGATATATCTTGGGCTCAACTTACCCTTTCGCCCAAACCGTTTCACACTTTCATCGGAGATACTTTGATAAACACCCAGTCATCTATTTTAAATTCCAACGGTCTGCGTCTTTGGTCTGCATAACTCTTTTGTCGACTTTGAGCCGTTTGCATTCTTTCTCGTATTTTTGCTATTGCCTCAGTCATCTCTTGAACCATGTCAGGTCCTAACATCACACGTTCACCAACTTCATCCCAATGTATGGGAGATCGACATTTTCGCCCATATAAAGCTTCATAGGGTGCCATCCCAATAGTTGCATGGTAACTATTGTTATAAGAAAACTCGATCAATGGCAAATATTTGCTCCAGTTTCCTTTAAAATCCAAAACACAGGCTCGTAACATGTCTTCCAAAGTCTGGATAGTTCGTTCTGATTGACCATCCGTCTGAGGATGATAAGCCGTACTAAAAGATAATTTTGTCCCCATTGCTTTCTGCAGACTCTTCCAAAAGTTTGATAAGAATCGCGAATCTCGATCCGAAATAATTGATAATGGAATCCCATGGAGTCGAACAATTTCTTGTATATATGTTTCTGCATATCGCTCCAGGGAAAATATCGAACTTATGGGTAGAAAATGAGCAGACTTAGTCAATCGGTCAACTATAACCCAAATAGCATCATAACCTTTTACAGTCTTTGGTAGGCCAGCAACGAAATCCATCGTAATATGATCCCACTTCCATTCTGGTATAGGCAAAGGTTGTAATGTCCCTGCCGGTCGTTGATGTTCCGCCTTTATTTGTTGACATGTTAGACATTGACTTCAACGTCTCTTTTCATTCCCGTCCACCAATAATTTATTCGAAGGTCTCGATACATTTTTGTAGCTCCTGGATGTACTGAATATGCCGTCGCATGTGCTTCTGTCATTACTATTCTTCGAATCTCCGCATCATCAGGTACATATAGACGGTCCTTGTAATATAGACTTCCGTCTTCTTGCATTTTGAAATCAGTTGAAGTTTGCTCCGTCTGTGCATCTTTGATTTTTAGATATAACTCATCATTTTCTTGCACCCGTTTGATTTGTTCTAATATCGTAGGTTGTAGAGTTAATGCTGCTAACTTTGCTTCGACTTCTCCCAGTTGTACTACTTCCACCTCCAATAATTGTAACTCTGCGCTTACCGCTTTTCGACTTAATGCATCAGCTACCACATTTGCTTTACCTGGGTGGTAACTAATTACACAATCGTAATCTTTAACAAGTTCTAACCACCGTCTTTGCCTCATATTTAATTCCTTCTGAGTGAAGAAATATTTCAGACTCTTGTGGTCCGTGAAAATTTCGCATCGTTCCCCATATAAGTAATGCCTCCAAATATTTAGAGCAAAAACCACAGCAGCGAGCTCCAAGTCATGAGTCGGATAATTCTTTTCATACTCCTTCAATTGCCGGGAGGCATAAGCTATCACATTTCCATGTTGCATCAATACACATCCCAGACCATTTCTTGACGCATCACTATAAACTGAGAATCCTCCAGTCCCTGATGGTATTGTAAGAACTGGAGCTGAAGTGAGTCTCTTCTTTAATTCTTGAAAACTTTGCTCGCACTCCTCACTCCAATGGAATGAAATATTCTTCCTTGTTAACTTCGTCAGTGTTGACGCAATCTTTGAGAAGTCCTTAATAAACTTTCTGTAGTATCCAGCTAAGCCAAGAAAACTCCGTACTTCTGTAACATTGGTTGGTTGATGCCAATTATTGATAGCTTCAATTTTGCTAGGATCCACAGAAATTCCTTCTCCAGAAATAATGTGGCCCAAAAATGCGACTTGATTCAACCAGAACTCACATTTCTTAAACTTAGCATATAATTTATTTTCTCATAATATCTCGAGAACTATCCTCAAATGTTGCTCATGTTCCTCCTTCGTCTTCGAGTAAATAAGAATGTCATCAATGAACACAATGACAAACTTGTCCAAAAATTGTTTGAACACTCGATTCATTAGATCCATAAATGCCGCTGGCGCATTAGTCACCCCGAAAGGCATAACTAAAATTCGTAATGTCCATATCTGGTCCTGAACGCCGTCTTCGGAATGTCTTCTTTTCGAACCTTCAATTGATGATATCCCGATCGTAAATCTATTTTTGAAAACACCGTTGCGCCTTGAAGTTGATCAAATAAATCATCAATTCTTGGTAATGGATATTTGTTCTTGATGGTTATCTTGTTCAGCTCCCTGTAGTCGATACATAATCGCATCGACCCATCCTTCTTTCGCACGAACAAAACTGGCGCTCCCCAAGGAGAAAAACTAGGTTGGATAAATCCCTTCTGTAACAGATCGTCCAACTGTTCTCTTAACTCTTTCAATTCAGTCGGCGCTAATCGATATGGAGTCTTAGAGACTGGAGCAGATCCCGGTATTAAGTCAATTGTAAATTCAATTTCTCGATCTGGTGGTAATCCTGGTAAATCTTCAGGAAACACGTCAAGAAAATCACGCACCACTGGCACATCCTCTAATTTCGGAGATGAATCCTCTGATTTCACTGCGAAGACTAGATAAACTTCGCATCCCGCCTTAATTAAACGTTGTGCTTTTGTCGCTGAAATTCTAGAAACATTTCTTTCTTTGTTTGTTCTCACAAAAATGAAAGGCTCCTTCTCTTCAATATTAAAAGTAACTGTCTTGCGATTACAGTCAATGACAGCTCCGTATTTTGAGAGCCAGTCCATTCCAAGGATCACTTCGTAGTCGTTCATCGGAATGACTATTAAGTCAACGTACAATTCTCTTCCGTTAATTAACACCGGAGAATTCCGTAAAACCAAATTGGTTCGCATCGCAACTCCGTGTGGAACGGTCACATTATATTCATAATCAGATAGGGTAGGTGTAATCCCGAGTCTCGTCACATATTTAGTGGATGCAAATGAATGCGTAGCTCCTGAATCTACTAAAATGCATGTCGGAAGTTTGTGAATAAGTAGAATACCTACCACCACGGACGGATTAGCTTTTGCTTCCTCTGTAGTCAAAGTATACACGCGTGCTAGCACAGTTGGTGGTTTCGCTTGAGCCATAGCTTGATTTCCTGGTGTCTTTTCTGAACATGATCTTGCGTAATGCCCCGTCTTCCCGCATTTGTAACAGATAGCATTCTGTGAAAAGCAGATACCCGAATGATGTCGTCCACATCTTGGGCAAGCTGGCATTGGAACTGGGGGTCTCCATTGATTAAGATTTTGTTGCTGAGGTGGTCCAGGCCTATTCTGAAAATTTGGCTTCCCACCTTTTGAAAAGAACTGTCGTTTCTGATTACTCCCACTCCACTTTGCTCCTTGCACAAACTTTCGCTTTGCCTCCTGAGCACGAATAATTCGTGTCTCAGCTTGTTCTGCCACCATCGCCCGCTCAGCTACTTGAGCATATAAAGCTCCTTGTAGTCCGGCCATATTAACGTCACGATACAACTCCGGCTTTAGACCTTCAAGGAATCGTTCGACCTTCAGAGCATCAGTACTCACCATATGTGTCGCGAACCTTGACAGTTGTTCAAATTTTCTGATATATTCCGCCACAGTCATCACCCCTTGTTTGAGATTGATAAACTCATTCATGCGTTGGGCTCGCACAGGTGCAGTAAAGTATTTATTTCGGAACAGTTCCTTGAAACGTTCCCAACTCATGTTGATTGGATCCTCGATCGCCAAAATAGTATCCCACCAATGCCCTGCACTTCCTCGCAGTAGAAATGCAGCACACAAAACTTTCTCATTCTCAGGAATTCTGCTATATTGGAACATACTCTCTAATGTTCTGAGCCAATCTTCAGCAGATGTTGGATCAATAGCATCCTCAAAAGTCGGTGGGTTTAGTTTGCGGAATCTTTCACCCACTGCTTCAACTCTATCAGCCTGAGAGATTCCGTTGTTCCTTGTCCCCTCAGAGTTTTGCTGCTGAATCAATTCTCGAATCTGTTGAGACTGCTGACGTAGTAATTCGGTGAGCTGAAGGATAGCCGAATCACGATTGTCAGTCGGGTTTACATTTTCGCCTTCATGATTGTTTCCTCCGCTGCCTTCACCTCTGGTTCTAACCATGTTATCTCTTGTACCCTAACAGTCCCTTAAGCCAATAAATTATACAATGCAAGAAATTCATAATATCACATAACTTACAAGCAAGGCCGTCTTCCGCGCTTTTGAGTGTGTGTACATGGACAGTCTACAGAAACTGCAACCGAAGCTCTGATACCAACCTGTGACGACCCGCCATCTACTACTATTTTATTACTCTAGCCTACGTGACTAAATAAAATATAAAATATATTACATAGGAAGCATCGATAGAATTTATCGATTTTACAGAGCACGCCACACCCAACTATTTTACAATACAAACATTGTTCAGATTTTACACACAATACAAACGTATTTTACAAAAACACACATAATTAAACATAACGCCCGCCTCACAGGTCGCATCCATGTACACATCAGCCTCAAAAGTCACCGGAAGTTCCAGAAGGACCAGCCTCTTCATCTAAATATTTACGTACCGGATTCGCTACGTCTACAACACATAAAAACATGGGATGAGCTATAAAGCTCAGTAAGTGGAAATATGCATGTATGCACGTGCCAAAATAGCAAAGACATCCGCGCCCATACTTTCTAATACTATCATCACATCATACTCATTCGTTTCTCATTTTCATCAGGGCCCATAGCTACTTGCTAACCGCACCATCATATCATGAGCTCAAATCCTATACGGATAAAAATACGATAGTGGCCCACACTGGCTAGGATAAAATTAGGGTTTATCTCCAATCTTATCATTCACCAGGTCGCCCCTCTATCAAATTACTTTCCTGGCACTATAGCTATACTATGTGCCTTCCCATTACCTAAATAATTTAGGTAAATATATTCGACGGTTTTACCCCCGTCATGGTGCCTTTGTAGAAGTAGCTATATTCTCATCTATCTACATTACATATAACTCGCTTTCCACTCGAGTAATATAATGTACGCTCATTCCTCAAAATACTCAATATGATTCGTGCGTGCACATGATCATGCTACATAAATAATGCGACAATAAATATTCCAAACAATCACATATAACAGATAATTCACATACCACGTATTCATCGAAGCAATTAGTCACGTAGTAATACACATATCAATCAATTTATGTGTTGTAGGTGAAATTCCCACTTACCTGGTATCCTTTGCTTATTGCACGGTTAAATCGCTAACCTTCAAACCCTAATTATAGAAACATATAAAATTAGAGTTCGTTAATTTAATTATAATTTCATGAAATTAGTTTAATTTGAAAACCCTATTTTTCGACTTCTAAATTTTTAAACCCTAAACTTCCAAATTTTACTTAAGTTAAAAATACCACTTTGATATAACAAAAATCTCAAGTTACATAATAATTTAAATCTCGACATAATATATTATAAAGTTTCAAGATTTGAATAAAAACGAAATCTCGAAATAAAATTTGGTATAGATCTCGACACCTAAGCATTTCGACATCTTCCTCGATATTTATAAACAAGAATCCCGATATTCATTGTATAGATAGATTTCGACATTTTCAGTATAACTCTCGACATTGTATATAAGGTCTCGACATCTTCATTCAAAACTTCAACATCATGCATTCGACATTCAATATAAATAATCTCGAGATCTCCTCGATATCTCATGTCATAATATATATATATAGATCTTGATATAAACTTTATAATGGATGTCGACATGTTAGCATTAACTTTAAGTATGTAGATAAATCTCGATATGACATGTAGGATTTCGATACACTTATCAATATTGATTCGACATTTCATGATAATGTCGACACCAAACAAATATTTCACATAACCATTCGACATCTTCCATATTCCCTTTCAGTATAAAAAGAAAACAAATTCGAAACCACTTCACCTAAGACACACATCATTATCCTACTCGAGATTCTTATATCGACATTCTTATAAATGTCGAAGCAACTTACACAAACATCTCGACATTTTCATAATAACTTCGAAATCTTGTTCGACATCCTCAACATCACATACATATCGACATTTTCATAAAACTCAAACCAACTACATATAAACATTTCGAAATCCTTACCAAACACTATTTAATTCTAAACCCTTATAATCTTTCGATCAAAACCTCATCTATCAAGAACACTTTAAATTTCATCTCAACTCTTAAAACCTTTCGATCAAAACTCATTTTCTCAAGAACACTATAAACATTATGAAAACCCTAAAACTCGAAATCCATATAAACACGATTTTATGCAACTTCCAAATTAACAAAACCTAAAATATAATCATAGTTAAAACATAAAAATTAAGGTAAGAAGTTTATACCTACTCCAAGCTCAATTTTGACTTCAACTTGTTCAAACTTTTCTTTCTCTCCCAATTTTAAGTTCTCGTCAACTACCAAAAGAATGTTTGTCTTTCTATCTTTATTTATCAATTTGAGTAGAACAATAGATAAATGACAAAAGACATTAACCTAATCCTCATTTTCCTTTTACTTTTCTTGTTAGCTAAATTATCGTGCCATGTGCAATTAATATGTCCTAATCCCTACATATGATGCTAAATATATTATTATCCTAACTTTAAGTTGCTTTCTACTTTCACTTTAGTTTCAATTGTTTGGACTTATCTCAATCTTAATTGTGTAGTAAATTCAATGATTAGTACGTTTACCAAATTTTAAACCTTATATTAGTCATTATTTAATATTACATATGCTGCTAATAATTTTCGAAATCCCTATTAGAAGATGTCGAAACATATGCTTTGAAAAATTTCGAAGGTTAGTTCGAAATTTTCCTTGTTTCCAACTTCATCCAAATTTGGAACTTCTTCCCTAAAATTCCAAAATCATCACCTAGATTTCGAAATTCCCTTAACCACTAATTTCGAACTTCTCCTTATTCATTTGTTTTGAAATTTATTCAAAAGAAACCCTAAATTTCTAAATTATCATATTTCGAAATTATATTACCCACACAACCTAATTTCATAATTCCTCAAACTCGATATTAAATTTCTAAATAATGTTAGATATCATATAGTCACTAAATTAATAAATACCAAATATGAAATCATATAATCACATAATATGCATGCAAATTTATTGGCCAACTTACGCACGGGACCCGGGTATTACAGCGAGCGAGCACTATCACCCACGCATGTAAGCGAGCGGACGCTATAACCACGCACTTAAGCGAGCGGGCGCTATAACCACGTATTTAAGCGAAGTTGGCGCTATAACCAGGGTAAACTAATGATGTCCCTAAGGAAATACAGCCTTGTCGGAATATAAATATAAACGGTGCACCGAATAATACAATGATGCCAAAGGTCGATGGACCTGCAGTGTGCAGGACGCTAAAGATAATATATCTGCGGTGTGATTTGATGCCAAAGGTCGACGGACCTGCGGTGTACAGGACGACAAAGGTAATCCATCTGCGATGTGAATGATGCTCATAAAGGTGTACAAGATGCCACAGCTGACGGGCTGCGGTGTACAAGACATCAAAGGCTCTCAATAAGCCTGCGACGTGAATGGTGCCCAAGTGAAGCTGGGCGCTATAATCACGGTAAACAAATGAATGGGGTCCCCGGGATTAAAATTTTATAGACCTAAGGGTCTACACAAATACTAAATTCGCTAAGGACATAGAGATTCTAGCGCAAACGATACCTGAGGACAATGACGACGGTCATTGCAACCGATGACGTGAATTCGTACTTGGCTTACGAATTACTAAGCGAGCTGGCACTATAACCATGCATCTAAGCGAACTGACGCTATAACCATACCACGATAATGGTGTTTCCAGAAACACCCATCAGGTCCCGGAAGGATGCAAAGCACAAAAACATGAAATACAGGAGAAAGGGAACTCCGGTGAAACACACAAACATGGGGAGTTAAGCTCCCCACACCATTATGTCTCGAAAGGAATGACAAAGTATTTTTTACAGGCTATCACCACGATGAAAAAGGAGAGCTCTATACAAATACGATGTCCAAGGGAGCTAGGGGCAACATGCAGCAGGACCTATGGTTCTCCTTCAAAGTGCAAGGCTCGAAGAGGAGCTCAGTCGTCAAGTCCCTGCCAGGTCCTTTCCAGATCCTAAGGACGACGTATCCAACGGCGACGACGAAGCCTAAGGAAAAACGGGCTCCAACAAAAACACATAAACATAAGGGAGTTAAGCTCCCTAAAACATTGCAGGAGTTGGAGACGACATTCGAAAGATCAACAATATCAGCAGCGGACCAGGACCTCTGCATGCTTCTCTGCAGCAGGGATCCGAAAGGAATGTTGTAATAAGTGTCTTTGAGTCCCGCCTGGTACTTACGGTGCCAAGGAATGTTGTCCTACAATGGGAAGACCAAAGGAGGACCCAAGTGCCCTTGATGATGATCCAATAATAATTACTTTTCTAATATCAGAATTGTGGAATTTAGTTCAATCAAGTGTAAGCGACAATTTGTGAGATGGTAAAAAACATTGATTGATAATACTGAGAAGTGTTTCTGATAAAACTTGAAGGTAAAGTTTAACTTATCTCATTGATGTAAAGAAGATGATACATATATACAGATCAAATGAGTAATTATCTCCTTGATTGATTTCCCTATTTACTCTAATTGATATCACTATTTACTCTAATTGATATACAACAATATTTACCATATATATAAATATACGCTAACACCCCCCTCAAGTTGGAGCATGAGGATTCCGAATGCCCAACTTGCCAAGAGTAAAAGCAAATTGGCGTTTGCCCAGAGCCTTGGTGAAGATATCCGCCAACTGATGATGCGTAGGTACATGACTAGCAGATATCAAACTCGTGACAAGCACATCACGCACAAAGTGACAATCTATCTCAATATGCTTCGTGCGCTCGTGAAAAACCGGATTAACAGCAATGTGTAGAGCTGCCTGACTGTCGCTGAACACTCGCATGGGCTGAGAATGAACAACACCAAGACTTTGTAACAGGCCTTTCAACCACTTTAACTCGCACGTGAGAGTTGCCATAGCACGATACTCTGCCTCAGCGGAAGAACGAGCTACCGTGTGTTGTTTCTTTGTCCTCCAAGAGATCGGAGAAGTACCCAACTGGACTAACCAACCGGTGAGAGATCGTCTCGTTATGGGACAACTAGCCCAGTCGGAATCGCACCATCCATGCAATTGTAAATCACTGTCAGCTCGTAACAAGATTCCTTGGCCTGCCGTACCCTTCAGATAGCGAACAACGCGAAGAGCAGCCTCCCAGTGAGCTTCCATGGGATTTTGCATAAATTGGGCAAGCATGTGAACGCTATAAGCCAAATCTGGACGAGTGACTGCCAAATAAATCAATCGACCAATCAGACGACGATAACGATCTGGATCAGAAAATGGCCGATCGGTAGCAAGCGGAAGACTGTGGTTCTGTTCAATAGGACTTTCGGCAGGCTTAGCACCTAACAAGCCTACCTCAGAGACAAGATCTAAGGCGTACTTGCGTTGACACAAGAAAAGTCCAGTGGCATTGCGAGCCACTTCGATCCCCAGAAAATACTTCATGACGCCAAGATCCTTCATATGAAAGCTGGAACTCAAATATTCCTTAAAGCGAGAAATAGCCGAAGAATCATTGCCAGATATAACCAAGTCATCAACATAGACCAACGCATTAAGGTGCACTCCACCACGATGACGGGTGAACAAAGAGTAATCAGAATAAGACAGAACAAACCCATAGTGCTTCAAGGCAGTGGCTAACTTGGCAAACCAACAACGAGATGCCTGTTTCAAGCCATAGAGCGAACGTCGTAACCGGCAAACTTTCCCAGCCTCAGAAGACCGAAAACCAGGAGGAAATTTCATATAAACTTCCTCGTCGAGATCACCATGCAAGAAAGCGTTACGAACATCCATCTGATGAAGCTCCCAATTCTTAGCAACGACAACAGCCAAAAACAATCTCACCGTGACCATCTTTGCAACAGGTGCAAAGGTCTCTTTGTAATCAATTCCTTCAACTTGATTGTTGCCCAACACAACCAGTCGAGCTTTGTAGCGTTCAACCGAACCATCAGAGCGATGCTTGATTTTAAAAATCCACTTACACCCAATTGCTTTCTTTCCAGAGAGAAGAGACATCCCATGTTCGATTTTTCTCTAGAGCATCAACCTCCTGTTGCATCGCCTCTCGCCACCGACTATCCTGAACAGCTTCAACAAAAGAACGAGGTTCGGAAGCAGAGGACACCGCTGCTAAGAACATCTTATGTGCCGGTGAGAATCTTTCACAGTTAACATAATGTGTCAGAGGATAAGGCGTACCTGAGGACGACGATTGTAATACCCGTAAAATTTAATTACGGGATTTACGATTTAATTAGTAGTAGATCAGAAATATTCGTTAGATTTATTAGATAAAGATGTTAAGACTACAAAAAATAATTATGCACACAAAGTAGTTTGTAATAAATGTACTATCATTTTAGTGCGTTACGTGACTTGTGTGTTATGTGAATTACATGATATATGCGTTACGGCAATATATACATCCTTATGTGATTTCATGCTAAATGACTTATGTGTCTATGTGATATAGTCCTATGGACTTATGTGCTACTAGGATAACTAACTTGGTAGGAAAAATTATTAATAAATTAGTGATAAGCAATTTGAATCATGATAGTAATAATAAAATTAAAGATTGGGCCATATTACTATATAAGTATAGCCCAAGTGTTGGGATGAAAATGGGAATAGCCGAATATGAGGGGACAATTTCAACTTATAAAGTTAAATCAACTTTTGAAAAATCAAACAACCAATCACAAATAGGTAAAGTGAATAATTGAAAGACACTGTAAAGTTTCTTAACTACAAGGGAATTGTTTATAATAATAGTATCATGGAGTATTACTTAGGAAGATGATAAGTATTGTTAAAGTGACATCAACGTCACTTATTTATTTCAACACGCTAAGTTGAGATAGGAAAGAACTACAAAGTTATCATTATTAGCTAAGAAACTATCGAAATATTGGGACAACAAGGAAGAAGGAAACACTGAAAAATAATTTAACCTTCTAACGACGATTGAGCAACAGAAGGAGAGAGATAATATTCGAAAGGTATAATCCCTTCTTACCTTTAGTATTTAACTTTTCTCTTTTCAGAATATGCTAATATACGGTTATGCAAGAAAGAAATTTTGGAGAATTTTAGGTTTTAAAAGGTGTAGGAAATTATCAGGTACGAAAGTCTGAAAATGATTAGGGTTTTTGATACGTTTTGTAAGATCTTCAAACTGTTCTTGGAAAAAATGTGGAGTCTTGATCGGAAGTTTCGAGTGAGGATAGGATTTTTAGATTATAAATCTCGAGTTCATGTCGAGATCTATGTTTAATAATTGACATCGAAATCTTTGTGTGAAATCTTCATAAAATATAGGAATGTCGAGATGTTTTGAAGCTCGAAATCTTTGAAAACTCGAGATCCTTATGTATTAATTAAATATCGAAATTTATCTTCAGTATCGACTTTGAAAGTGTATAGGAGCTCGACATCTGTCTTTGTTATTGACATCAAGACTTTGTTTAAAAATGTCGAAACGATCTCGAGATTTCCCATTATAATGTGACATACATCTCGATATCCTTAGGTGTATTAGGTCGAAATGTTATATATTATTAAAATAGGGCTCGAATTCTATAGTCTATATCAAGATTTGTCTCTAACATATCGACATTTAAGTCACAAAGTAGCTTGAGATCCATGACATCGAAATCCATGCAAAGACTGTCGAAATTTATTTGCTAAAATACATGTTGAAGTTTGTGTAATCATTAGCTTGAACCTCGAAATCCTTGAGTGTATAATATCGAGATCTATCTTGAGGATTTGTGTCGAAATCTTTGCATATGTCGAGATCCAATTTGCAATTCATATCGAGGTTTATGCTGAATTTCATATTAGTATTATATAGGTAATGTCGGAATCTACCTTGATGATTGATATCGAGATTTTAATATTCAGTGAACAAACTTGTCGAGATTTACCTTGCATTATATGTCGAGATTATTATATATATAGTCAAGGAACAAACTTCGAAACATGTTACAATACACTCGAGATCCATATTAAAATTCAGTTCGACATTTTATTAGGTAATAATCTCGAGGCTAGCTTGTAAATTTATATCGACATTATGTTAAACTTTGAAATGTAACCTCGACATTTTGGTTGTAACCCCAACACACATCTCGACATCTATACAATTTTGGTATTACCAAACCTCAAAGTTTATATGTATTGTTTAGTCAATTTCGAATTCATGTAAATAATACTACGAGATTTTAGATTTATATTACATATCGTGATCTATTTTAATCCAGGTCGAGATCTATTTTAATTCATACCGAGATTTATATTAATAGTATTCTCTGTTTAAGTTAAGATTCTAAATTTTAGGGTTTCGAAATTTTAGGAGTCGAAATTAGGGTTTTCTAAATTAAGCCACTTTAGCAAAATTGTAAATAGACTAACAAACCCTAATTTTGTATGGTTCTATAATTAGGGTTCACAGGTTAGCGATTTACCGTACGATAAGCTAAGGATACCAGGTAAGTGGAAATCGCAACTACAACACATAATTTATATGTGCATGAAATTACGTGTTATGTGTTCTTATGATTTTATGCGACTACTTGCTTATGTGACTTACGTGATTTGATGTGATGAAAATTATTATATGAACATGACACGCATATTCATGGCACGAGCATATGCACGCACGACTAGTATGAGAGTCAGGGAAATAGCGTGCATGAGTATAAGATCGCTTGAGAGCGATGTATATTTGCCGATATAGGCATCTGTGTCGACTCAATGATGAGTCACGGCTCTTCTATGCTACCACGGCGATTCACGAAGCCGAATTACCTGATTCACGAAAGGTAGGGGGAATACCCCGTAGCGGGAGATGCAACATGGAGGATGCGACTCGAGGGTATGAGCGGCACCGAGGGAACCTCGAGTGTTGGCGACCTCATAGTAAGCTACCAGTGAGAAGCGCCCGCGTGTCAGACCACATTGGGATGGAAAGGCGCCTTAGGGTTAAACGAAATTTGTGTGTCCGGGTTAGCCTCTCAATGGGACGACATTGGGATTGAAAGGTACTAGTAGCCTCTCAGTGTGGAACACACTGAGATTGAAAGGCACTAGTAGCCTCTCAGTGTGTACCGCATTGGGATTGAAAGGCACCATAGGGTTACGCACGGATGGAGTACTCGGGTTTAGCCTCCCAGTGTGTGCACTGCCACTTGTACCCTTAGGGGTTTGAGCTCTATATGGTGCATAGCAAGATTGAAAGCCGAAAGGGCCCAACTATGAAATGAAAAGAACGAGAAGGATGTAAGGAGTCAATAGCATTGGCGCGAATGCCTTCGCTATTTAGGTCACGTGCATTTCATGCATGATTTTCACTTACTGAGCTTTATAAGCTCATTCCACGTTTTTATGTGTTGTAGGACCCCGCGATCACGGTACGTGATCATTTTCACGGCGAGGCCAAGTTTTGAAGCTTTCGTTGGCTTTTGAGATGGAAGTGTGTGCATGGATGCGACCTCGTGGAGGCCCAGTAGATAGATTTCTTTTGACCCGCATGTGCACTTTCCTATGTAAATAGGACCAACGATGATTTTGTAGGATTAGTTACGATTCCTTTAAAAAAAAAGAAAGAGGGTAAAACTTTATACGAAATTTCGTACTATCTATTTCATTAATAGGACATTAGTCGCATAGACTAGTGTAGAATGTAGTGGTGGAAGGCGGGGCTGCCACAGGTGGTATCAGAGCTTAGGATATAGGTTCTGCAGACTGTCCATGTACACACACTCAAAAGCACGGAAGCGGCCTTGCCTGTAAGTTTTATGTTTTTATGAATTTCTGGTGTTACATGATTTATTGATCTTAGGAACGTTAGGATAGAAGAACAATGGGTAGAACGAGAAGTGAAAATAGTGGAGGTGCAGATAAAAGTAATGAATCCACAGCTCCTACTGATAGTCGGGATGCGACTATTCTTCAGCTCGCGGAACTAGTCCGCCAACAATCTGCCCAAATTCAGCAACTGATCCAGTAACAAAACGCTGACGGGCAATCGAGTAATGGACCCCCTCAGGCCGACAGAATCGAAATGGTCGGGGAAAGATTTCGCAAACTTAACCCCCCAACCTTTGAAGATGCTGTTGACCCAACTCGGCTGAGGCATGGCTCGAACCCTAGAAACTATGTTCCAGCATAGCCGTACCCCTGAAACCGAAAAAGCCTTGTGTGCTGGGTACCTATTAAGGGGAAGCGCCGGCCACTGGTGGGACACGATCCTAACTTTAGAAGATCCCTTGACAATGACCTGGGAGCGTTTCAAAGAACTTTTCCGCAATAAGTATTTCACTGCTCCCGTCCGTGCCCAAAGGATGAATGAGTTCATCAATCTTCACCAGGGAGCAATGACGGTGGCGGATTATATTAGGAAATTCGAACAATTGTCCCGATTCGCCACACACATGGTAAGTACGGATGCATTAAAGATTGAGCGGTTTATGGAGGGCCTGAAGCCAGAACTTTACCGTGACGTTGGCATGGCTGGATTCCAAGGGGTTACGTATGCCCAAATGGCGGAACGAGCCCTGATGGCTGAACAAGCCGAAATCAGAATCGTGCGAGCCAAGGAAATTAAGAGGAAATTCGAACAAGGACCCAAAGGGAATGGAAATAACCAGAAGAAACCGTTTGTTCCTCAGAATATGAAACCTAATTTTCAAAACCGCCCTCGACCACCTCAACAAACAAATCCGAATCAAGGGAGACCCCAACCGAATGCACCCGTATGCCCAAAATGTGCACGACGTCATCTAGGCGTCTGTTTCTCCCAAAATGCCACCTGCTTCAGATGTGGCAAGACAGGCCACTACTCCGTAGCCTGCCCAGAAAATGCATCTGGAAGTAAGGAAACAAACCGGGTCAAGCCGCCGACAGCACCCGCTCGAGTATATATGCTTACGGCGGAAGAATCTGAAAACAACCCATCCGAGACAGAAGGTACCCTCCTACCCGATTAAACTTCAACATACATTCTAGTGGACTCATGAACCACACTTTTCTTTTTGAATCCACCACTTATGTGGTAAGACTCGGGAAGTCTTTTTGCCGACTTGGTTGATACCAGTTCAAGTGTCGACCTGATTCGTGATCGTAGTAGATAAGCATTCGAAATAGGAATTCGTACCTGAATTCCTGAAACCTAAGTTCAATAATATTCGGGGTATAACTCTATACCCCAATCTTTTGCTCATTCTAAGGAATATATCCGTTCGATATCAGAATGGCGCAGCGGAAGCGTGATGGACACTAATGATTTTCAATCTTTGCTTGAGTTAGAATTGTAGCTATTCTCGTTAAGCTTCTCAAGTCGATACGAGTTCGACTAATTTGAACGATCTTCATATCTACTTCATCAGGATTCCATTCCTTTCTATCCTAGAGAAAATTATTTGAGATTCCTTGATAACTTTCTAGGGTGAATTTCTATCACCTAACCAAGCCAGTTCAACTCCCTACCTATCGTCACCCTGAATCATTACAGCTAACGGAATTTCGGGGGCGAAATTCTTTTAAGGGGGGAGGATGTAATACCCGTAAAATTTAATTACGGGATTTACGATTTAATTAGTAGTAGATCAGAAATATTCGTTAGATTTATTAGATAAAGATGTTAAGACTATAAAAAATAATTATGCACACAAATTAGTTTGTAATAAATGTACTATCATTTTAGTGCGTTACGTGACTTGTGTGTTATGTGAATCACATGATATATGAGTTACGGCAATATATACATCCTTATGTGATTTCATGCTAAATGACTTATGTGTCTATGTGATATAGTCCTATGGACTTATGTGCTACTAGGATAACTAACTTGGTAGGAAAAATTATTAATAAATTAGTGATAAGCAATTTGAATCATGATAGTAATAATAAAATTAAAGATTGGGCCATATTACTATATAAGTATAGCCCAAGTGTTGGGATGAAAATGGGAATAGCCGAATATGAGGGGACAATTTCAACTTATAAAGTTAAATCAACTTTTGAAAAATCAAACAACCAATCACAAATAGGTAAAGTGAATAATTGAAAGACACTGTAAAGTTTCTTAACTACAAGGGAATTGTTTATAATAATAGTATCATGGAGTATTACTTAGGAAGATGATAAGTATTGTTAAAGTGACATCAACGTCACTTATTTATTTCAACACGCTAAGTTGAGATAGGAAAGAACTACAAAGTTATCATTATTAGCTAAGAAACTATCGAAATATTGGGACAACAAGGAAGAAGGAAACACTGAAAAATAATTTAACCTTCTAACGACGATTGAGCAACAGAAGGAGAGAGATAATATTCGAAAGGTATAATCCCTTCTTACCTTTAGTATTTAACTTTACTCTTTTCAGAATATGCTAATATACGGTTATGCAAGAAAGAAATTTTGGAGAATTTTAGGTTTTAAAAGGTGTAGGAAATTATCAGGTACGAAAGTCTGAAAATGATTAGGGTTTTTGATACGGTTTGTAAGATCTTCAAACTGTTCTTGGAAAAAATGTGGAGTCTTGATCGGAAGTTTCGAGTGAGGATAGGATTTTTAGATTATAAATCTCGAGTTCATGTCGAGATCTATGTTTAATAATTGACATCGAAATCTTTGTGTGAAATCTTCATAAAATATAGGAATGTCGAGATGTTTTGAAGCTCGAAATCTTTGAAAACTCGAGATCCTTATGTATTAATTAAATATCGAAATTTATCTTCAGTATCGACTTTGAAAGTGTATAGGAGCTCGACATCTGTCTTTGTTATTGACATCAAGACTTTGTTTAAAAATGTCGAAACGATCTCGAGATTTCCCATTATAATGTGACATACATCTCGATATCATTAGGTGTATTAGGTCGAAATGTTATATATTATTAAAATAGGGCTCGAATTCTATAGTCTATATCAAGATTTGTCTCTAACATATCGACATTTAAGTCACAAAGTAGCTTGAGATCCATGACATCGAAATCCATGCAAAGACTGTCGAAATTTATTTGCTAAAATACATGTTGAAGTTTGTGTAATCATTAGCTTGAACCTCAAAATCATTGAGTGTATAATATCGAGATCTATCTTGAGGATTTGTGTCGAAATCTTTGCATATGTCGAGATCCAATTTGCAATTCATATCGAGGTTTATGCTGAATTTCATATTAGTATTATATAGGTAATGTCGGAATCTACCTTGATGATTGATATCGAGATTTTAATATTCAGTGAACAAACTTGTCGAGATTTACCTTGCATTATATGTCGAGATTATTATATATATAGTCAAGGAACAAACTTCGAAACATGTTACAATACACTCGAGATCCATATTAAAATTCAGTTCGACATTTTATTAGGTAATAATCTCGAGGCTAGCTTGTAAATTTATATCGACATTATGTTAAACTTTGAAATGTAACCTCGACATTTTGGTTGTAACCCCAACACACATCTCGACATCTATACAATTTTGGTATTACCAAACCTCGAAGTTTATATGTATTGTTTAGTCAATTTCGAATTCATGTAAATAATACTACGAGATTTTAGATTTATATTATATATCGTGATCTATTTTAATCCAGGTCGAGATCTATTTTAATTCATACCGAGATTTATATTAATAGTATTCTCTGTTTAAGTTAAGATTCTAAATTTTAGGGTTTCGAAACTTTAGGAGTCGAAATTAGGGTTTTCTAAATTAAGCCACTTTAGCAAAATTGTAAATAGACTAACAAACCCTAATTTTGTATGGTTCTATAATTAGGGTTCACAAGTTAGCGATTTACCGTACGATAAGCTAAGGATACCAGGTAAGTGGAAATCGCAACTACAACACATAATTTATATGTGCATGAAATTACGTGTTATGTGTTCTTATGATTTTATGCGACTACTTGCTTATGTGACTTACGTGATTTGATGTGATGAAAATTTTTATATGAACATGGCACGCATATTCATGGCACGAGCATATGCACGCACGACTAGTATGAGAGTCAGGGAAATAGCGTGCATGAGTATAAGATCGCTTGAGAGCGATGTATATTTGCCGATATAGGCATCTGTGTCGACTCAATGATGAGTCACGGCTCTTCTATGCTATCACGGCGATTCACGAAGCCGAATTACCTGATTCACGAAAGGTAGGGGGAATACCCCGTAGCGGGAGATGCAACCTGGAGGATGCGACTCGAGGGTATGAGCGGCACCGAGGGAACCTCGAGTGTTGGCGACCTCATAGTAAGCTACCAGTGAGAAGCGCCCGCGTGTCAGACCACATTGGGATGGAAAGGCGCCTTAGGGTTAAACGAAATTTATGTGTCCGGGTTAGCCTCTCAATGGGACGACATTGGGATTGAAAGGCACTAGTAGCCTCTCAGTGTGGAACACACTGAGATTGAAAGGCACTAGTAGCCTCTCAGTGTGTACTGCATTGGGATTGAAAGGCACCATAGGGTTACGCACGGATGGAGTACTCGGGTTTAGCCTCCCAGTGTGTGCACTGCCACTTGTACCCTTAGGGGTTTGAGCTCTATATGGTGCATAGCAAGATTGAAAGCCGAAAGGGCCCAACTATGAAATGAAAAGAACGAGAAGGATGTAAGGAGTCAATAGCATTGGCGCGAATGCCTTCGCTATTTAGGTCACGTGCATTTCATGCATGATTTTCACTTATTGAGCTTTATAAGCTCATTCCACGTTTTTATGTGTTGTAGGACCCCGCGATCACGGTACGTGATCATTTTCACGGCGAGGCCAAGTTTTGAAGCTTTCGTGGGCTTTTGAGATGGAAGTGTGTGCATGGATGCGACCTCGTGGAGGCCCAGTAGATAGATTTCTTTTGACCCGCATGTGCACTTTCCTATGTAAATAGGACCAACGATGATTTTGTAGGATTAGTTACGATTCCTTTAAAAAAAAGAAAGAGGGTAAAATTTTATACGAAATTTCGTACTATCTATTTCATTAATAGGACATTAGTCGCATAGACTAGTGTAGAATGTAGTGGTGGAAGGCGGGGCTGCCACAGGTGGTATCAGAGCTTAGGATATAGGTTCTGCAGACTGTCCATGTACACACACTCAAAAGCACGGAAGCGGCCTTGCCTGTAAGTTTTATGTTTTTATGAATTTCTGGTGTTACATGATTTATTGATCTTAGGAACGTTAGGATAGAAGAACAATGGGTAGAACGAGAAGTGAAAATAGTGGAGGTGCAGATAAAAGTAATGAATCCACAGCTCCTACTGATAGTCGGGATGCGACTATTCTTCAGCTCGCGGAACTAGTCCGCCAACAATCTGCCCAAATTCAGCAACTGATCCAGCAACAAAACGCTGACGGGCAATCGAGTAATGGACCCCCTCAGGCCGACAGAATCGAAATGGTCGGGGAAAGATTTCGCAAACTTAACCCCCCAACCTTTGAAGATGCTGTTGACCCAACCTCGGCTGAGGCATGGCTCCGAACCCTAGAAACTATGTTCCAGCATAGCCGTACCCCTGAAACCGAAAAAGCCTTGTGTGCTGGGTACCTATTAAGGGGAAGCGCCGGCCACTGGTGGGACACGATCCTAACTTTAGAAGATCCCTTGACAATGACCTGGGAGCGTTTCAAAGAACTTTTCCGCAATAAGTATTTCACTACTCCCGTCCGTGCCCAAAGGATGAATGAGTTCATCAATCTTCACCAGGGAGCAATGACGGTGGCGGATTATATTAGGAAATTCGAACAATTGTCCCGATTCGCCACACACATGGTAAGTACGGATGCATTAAAGATTGAGCGGTTTATGGAGGGCCTGAAGCCAGAACTTTACCGTGACGTTGGCATGGCTGGATTCCAAGGGGTTACGTATACCCAAATGGCGGAACGAGCCCTGATGGCTGAACAAGCCGAAATCAGAATCGTGCGAGCCAAGGAAATTAAGAGGAAATTCGAACAAGGACCCAAAGGGAATGGAAATAACCAGAAGAAACCGTTTGTTCCTCAGAATATGAAACCCAATTTTCAAAACCGCCCTCGACCACCTCAACAAACAAATCTGAATCAAGGGAGACCCCAACCGAATGCACCCGTATGCCCAAAATGTGCACGACGTCATCTAGGCGTCTGTTTCTCCCAAAATGCCACCTGCTTCAGATGTGGCAAGACAGGCCACTACTCCGTAGCCTGCCCAGAAAATGCATCTGGAAGTAAGGAAACAAACCGGGTCAAGCCGCCGACAGCACCCGCTCGAGTATATATGCTTACGGCGGAAGAATCTGAAAACAACCCATCCGAGACAGAAGGTACCCTCCTACCCGATTAAACTTCAACATACATTCTAGTGGACTCATGAACCACACTTTTCTTTTTGAATCCACCACTTATGTGGTAAGACTCGGGAAGTCTTTTTGCCGACTTGGTTGATACCAGTTCAAGTGTCGACCTGATTCGTGATCGTAGTAGATAAGCATTCGAAATAGGAATTCGTACCTGAATTCCTGAAACCTAAGTTCAATAATATTCGGGGTATAACTCTATACCCCAATCTTTTGCTCATTCTAAGGAATATATCCGTTCGATATCGGAATGGCGCAGCGGAAGCGTGATGGACACTAATGATTTTCAATCTTTGCTTGAGTTAGAATTGTAGCTATTCTCGTTAAGCTTCTCAAGTCGATACGAGTTCGACTAATTTGAACGATCTTCATATCTACTTCATCAGGATTCCATTCCTTTCTATCCTAGAGAAAATTATTTGAGATTCCTTGATAACTTTCTAGGGTGAATTTCTATCACCTAACCAAGCCAGTTCAACTCCCTACCTATCGTCACCCTGAATCATTACAGCTAACGGAATTTCGGGGGCGAAATTCTTTTAAGGGGGGAGGATGTAATACCCGTAAAATTTAATTACGGGATTTACGATTTAATTAGTAGTAGATCAGAAATATTCGTTAGATTTATTAGATAAAGATGTTAAGACTATAAAAAATAATTATGCACACAAATTAGTTTGTAATAAATGTACTATCATTTTAGTGCGTTACGTGACTTGTGTGTTATGTGAATCACATGATATATGCGTTACGGCAATATATACATCCTTATGTGATTTCATGCTAAATGACTTATGTGTCTATGTGATATAGTCCTATGGACTTATGTGCTACTAGGATAACTAACTTGGTAGGAAAAATTATTAATAAATTAGTGATAAGCAATTTGAATCATGATAGTAATAATAAAATTAAAGATTGGGCCATATTACTATATAAGTATAGCCCAAGTGTTGGGATGAAAATGGGAATAGCCGAAAATGAGGGGACAATTTCAACTTATAAAGTTAAATCAACTTTTGAAAAATCAAACAACCAATCACAAATAGGTAAAGTGAATAATTGAAAGACACTGTAAAGTTTCTTAACTACAAGGGAATTGTTTATAATAATAGTATCATGGAGTATTACTTAGGAAGATGATAAGTATTGTTAAAGTGACATCAACGTCACTTATTTATTTCAACACGCTAAGTTGAGATAGGAAAGAACTACAAAGTTATCATTATTAGCTAAGAAACTACCGAAATATTGGGACAACAAGGAAGAAGGAAACACTGAAAAATAATTTAACCTTCTAACGACGATTGAGCAACAGAAGGAGAGAGATAATATTCGAAAGGTATAATCCCTTCTTACCTTTAGTATTTAACTTTTCTCTTTTCAGAATATGCTAATATACGGTTATGCAAGAAAGAAATTTTGGAGAATTTTAGGTTTTAAAAGGTGTAGGAAATTATCAGGTACGAAAGTCTGAAAATGATTAGGGTTTTTGATACGGTTTGTAAGATCTTCTAACTGTTCTTGGAAAAAATGTGGAGTCTTGATCGGAAGTTTCGAGTGAGGATAGGATTTTTAGATTATAAATCTCGAGTTCATGTCGAGATCTATGTTTAATAATTGACATCGAAATCTTTGTGTGAAATCTTCAGAAAATATAGGAATGTCGAGATGTTTTGAAGCTCGAAATCTTTGAAAACTCGAGATCCTTATGTATTAATTAAATATCGAAATTTATCTTCAGTATCGACTTTGAAAGTGTATAGGAGCTCGACATCTGTCTTTGTTATTGACATCAAGACTTTGTTTAAAAATGTCGAAACGATCTCGAGATTTCCCATTATAATGTGACATACATCTCGATATCCTTAGGTGTATTAGGTCGAAATGTTATATATTATTAAAATAGGGCTCGAATTCTATAGTCTATATCAAGATTTGTCTCTAACATATCGACATTTAAGTCACAAAGTAGCTTGAGATCCATGACATCGAAATCCATGCAAAGACTGTCGAAATTTATTTGCTAAAATACATGTTGAAGTTTGTGTAATCATTAGCTTGAACCTCAAAATCATTGAGTGTATAATATCGAGATCTATCTTGAGGATTTGTGTCGAAATCTTTGCATATGTCGAGATCCAATTTGCAATTCATATCGAGGTTTATGCTGAATTTCATATTAGTATTATATAGGTAATGTCGGAATCTACCTTGATGATTGATATCGAGATTTTAATATTCAGTGAACAAACTTGTCGAGATTTACCTTGCATTATATGTCGAGATTATTATATATATTCAAGGAACAAACTTCGAAACATGTTACAATACACTCGAGATCCATATTAAAATTCAGTTCGACATTTTATTAGGTAATAATCTCGAGGCTAGCTTGTAAATTTATATCGACATTATGTTAAACTTTGAAATGTAACCTCGACATTTTGGTTGTAACCCCAACACACATCTCGACATCTATACAATTTTGGTATTACCAAACCTCGAAGTTTATATGTATTGTTTAGTCAATTTCGAATTCATGTAAATAATACTACGAGATTTTAGATTTATATTATATATCGTGATCTATTTTAATCCAGGTCGAGATCTATTTTAATTCATACCGAGATTTATATTAATAGTATTCTCTGTTTAAGTTAAGATTCTAAATTTTAGGGTTTCGAAATTTTAGGAGTCGAAATTAGGGTTTTCTAAATTAAGCCACTTTAGCAAAATTGTAAATAGACTAACAAACCCTAATTTTGTATGGTTCTATAATTAGGGTTCACAGGTTAGCGATTTACCGTACGATAAGCTAAGGATACCAGGTAAGTGGAAATCGCAACTACAACACATAATTTATATGTGCATGAAATTACGTGTTATGTGTTCTTATGATTTTATGCGACTACTTGCTTATGTGACTTACGTGATTTGATGTGATGAAAATTATTATATGAACATGGCACGCATATTCATGGCACGAGCATATGCACGCACGACTAGTATGAGAGTCAGGGAAATAGCGTGCATGAGTATAAGATCGCTTGAGAGCGATGTATATTTGCCGATATAGGCATCTGTGTCGACTCAATGATGAGTCACGGCTCTTCTATGCTACCACGGCGATTCACGAAGCCGAATTACCTGATTCACGAAAGGTAGGGGGAATACCCCGTAGCGGGAGATGCAACCTGGAGGATGCGACTCGAGGGTATGAGCGGCACCGAGGGAACCTCGAGTGTTGGCGACCTCATAGTAAGCTACCAGTGAGAAGCGCCCGCGTGTCAGACCACATTGGGATGGAAAGGCGCCTTAGGGTTAAACGAAATTTGTGTGTCCGGGTTAGCCTCTCAATGGGACGACATTGGGATTGAAAGGCACTAGTAGCCTCTCAGTGTGGATCACACTGAGATTGAAAGGCACTAGTAGCCTCTCAGTGTGTACCGCATTGGGATTGAAAGGCACCATAGGGTTACGCACGGATGGAGTACTCGGGTTTAGCCTCCCAGTGTGTGCACTGCCACTTGTACCCTTAGGGGTTTGAGCTCTATATGGTGCATAGCAAGATTGAAAGCCGAAAGGGCCCAACTATGAAATGAAAAGAACGAGAAGGATTTAAGAAGTCAATAGCATTGGCGCGAATGCCTTCGCTATTTAGGTCACGTGCATTTCATGCATGATTTTCACTTACTGAGCTTTATAAGCTCATTCCACGTTTTTATGTGTTGTAGGACCCCGCGATCACGGTACGTGATCATTTTCACGGCGAGGCCAAGTTTTGAAGCTTTCGTGGGCTTTTGAGATGGAAGTGTGTGCATGGATGCGACCTCGTGGAGGCCCAGTAGATAGATTTCTTTTGACCCGCATGTGCACTTTCCTATGTAAATAGGACCAACGATGATTTTGTAGGATTAGTTACGATTCCTTTAAAAAAAAAGAAAGAGGGTAAAATTTTATACGAAATTTCGTACTATCTATTTCATTAATAGGACATTAGTCGCATAGACTAGTGTAGAATGTAGTGGTGGAAGGCGGGGCTGCCACAACGATGTCGCGTGAGAAGCAGTGATAGCGGCCGAAGGGTTAACAGTTTCTGTCACAAAGCCAGTATACCGACTATTTGGATTAATACGGTGCCCACGACCCAACTGTCCCACATGAGGTGGAACTGAAGACCCCAGTACAGGCTCAGAAGAAGACTCATGAGGAGGTGGAGGGGAAAGCGAGGACTCAACTACGGGTGAAGTAGGAACAACAGACAAATGAGTGACTTCCTCATCATCCTCAGCAGGTGGCAACCACTCAGGAGCAGAAGACGACCCAATAGTATGTTGGGATGAGGATGTCATGGAATAAGGAAACTCAGACTTAGAAAAAACCACATCCCGCGAAACCAAAAAATCACCCGTCTCAGGATCATAAACTCTCCACCTTTTTGGCTAATTGGGTAACCCACAAATACACACTTACGACTACGACTAGCAAACTTATCACCCCCCTTGGATTAATTATATACATAGCACAGACACCCGAAAACTCTTAGATGATGAAAAGAAGGTGGTTTCCCATACAACATTTCAAGTGTTTTATTGTGAAGTATTGGGGTAGGAAGGCGATTGATAAGGTATACGGCAGTCAAGACACAATGACCCCAGAACTCCAACAGCAAATGAGTCTGAAAGCGTAAAGCCCGAGCCACGTTGAGAATGTCCTGGTGCTTCCGCTCAACACGCCCATTTTGCTGCGGAGTATTGACACACGAGGTTTCATGCACCATCCATGGTCGCCAAAGTAAGCAGAAAGGGACATAAAGTCGGAGCCATTGTCACTACGAACAACTTTAACCATTATAGCAAACTGACGCTGAACAAAGGCGAAGAAATCTTGTAATTTGACGAAAACTTGAGATTTATCAGACAATAAATAAACCCAAACAGCACGGGATTAATCATCAACGATGGTCAAAAAATAACGTTCCCCAGAAATTGTAGGAACACGATAAGGTCCCCAAACATCGCAATGAATTAAACAAAAAGGGTCAACAGACTTAGACTCACTAATAGGATATATATCACGAGACTGTTTGGCACAAAGACAAACATCGCATGCCTTATTTGAAGACGAACACCTAGAAATAGACTCAACGCACGACAACTTTTCTAAAACACGAGACGATGGACGACCCAACTGACGATGCCACAAAGAAAAGGATTTCTCACCCTTGGACTGGATAGCTGCGACAGACACATCCCCTCAAAAGAAGTAAAGGCCACCACACTGCTCACCCGAACCAATCACCGTCCCCGAAGTGCGGTCCTGGACGACACAAAATGTATTAGTAAAATTGGCAGTGCAATTCAACTGGTTTAACAACTGAACATCGAAATGAGGCTGCATTCCAGGCTGGGCACAAACAGAACATCACGCAACGTCACATGACTACTAAGAACCACAACGCCGACCTTTTCAGCCATAGTAAGGGTGCCATTAGGGAGTTGCACAGGGCGGGGCTCAATGTTCTGAATATCAGTGAAACACCCAAGAAAACCTGTCATATGGTGAGTAGCTCCACGATCAAACATCCAATAGATGAAAACTTACCAGACAACGTTTCAGTGGAACCAGATTTTTGAGAATTCAGGTGATTGACGACAGAGGTCCATTGTTCACTAGTCAAACCCGTAATAGCCCGGTCACCATCACCAACAATGGTCGCATTGGCATGAACATGACTGCCTGAACCAGTCGATCACCCGAACCAGAAACGACTATCGAACCGACGTTGTTGGACTAACCAGCACCACGACCGCGACCACCTGATTTTCCACCACGCTTCCATCCTTGTGGAAAACCATTCTTGGAGTAGCATCTACTTTCCTCATGACCGGTCCTATGACAGTAGCTACACAGAAGATTACGCCGTCCATCCGCTGCGCCCCGAGCGTCAACAGCTGCAGTAAAGGAAGAACCACCTCCGCCGGCGACTTGTGGGGCCTGACTTGACGCCTCCTGTGGAGCCGATGACCGCAAAGCTACGAAATGCGCCGAATTTTGTGTGACATAATCCGCGACATGAAGATCTTGGAGACTTTCTTCTTGAACCATTTTTGTATAGACACGATCAATAGAAGGTAACGGTTCAAGCGACAAAATAGAGGACCGGCCAGTGCCATACAATGAAGCGTCCAAACCAAGCAAAAACTGATGTGTTTTTGCTTCTTCTCGAATCTGTTCAAACTCGAGAGGGAGGTTACATATGCACAACCCACAACGACAAACAGGCTTCTTCTCGCAAGCCATTAACTCATCCCAGATTTTTTTGAGATTAGCATAGTACGCCGCAATCGAAAGACCGTGTTGCTTACACTCCGTAAGAGCACCTTTCAACTGTTGGAGTTTGCTTCCATTAACAACAGAGAAACGCTGCTTCAAGTGACGTCACAAATCACTAGACACATACATATCAGTAACAGAGGATCGAAGAGAAGACTCAATCGTGTTCATAATCCAAGACACAATCAAAGATTGATTAACCCACCAATCTGCGAGGAGGTCATCATCATCTTGCGGCTTAACAATGGAATTATCAAGAAACCCAAATTTCTTTCGACTACGAAGAGCGCGCGTTATGCTACGAGCCCATTCAACATAGTTGGACTCACATTTGAGTTGAACATGCGAGATTAACAAACCGGGGTTGTCCGCAGCCGTGACATCGTAAGGAGTGAACGACTTGCGGGTGCTATAATCCTCAACGGAAACGTTCGAAGTGGAGTTGTCGTCTGCCATGGAACTGACGGCCTGAGATCAACCAACAACACCGAAAGATCGAACTATATCGAACCGAGGGTTGGCTCTGATACCATGATAAAACTTGAAGGAAAAGTTTAACTTATCTCATTGATGTAAAGAAGATGATACATATATAAAGATCAAAGGAGTAATTATCTCCTTGATTGATTTCCCTATTTACTCTAATTGATATCACTATTTACTCTAATTGATATACAACAATATTTACCATATATATAAATATACGCTAACAGATTATCTCCTTGATTGATTTCCCTATTTACTCTAATTGATATCACTATTTACTCTAATTGATATACAACAATTTTTACCACATATATAAATATACGCTAACAGTTTCCGAACTTTTCAAATCGTGGTTGTACATATCGATAGAACTCCATCCTTTCGATTAGTTGTCGCTTCAAAGGGAAGTGATCGAATGTTCTTCCGAGAGAATGGCAACAATAATATAAAAGGTAAATGGCAAAAATGGTGTTTGAACTACACCACAGTCTAACTGTTAGTGCTTAACTTTTAAATGTGTCATTTTAGTTCCTGAACTTTGCAAAACCTGACATTTTTTATTCATTTGACCTAAAAAAAGGTAAAAGAACCAACGGGAAATAATTTAGTATAGTTCTGGAACCAAAACGATACATTTAAAAGTTTGAGCATCAATAATTAAATTTTTTATTCTACATACACGTTACATTAAAATCTAAATAAAAAATTAAATTTCGATAACAACGATAATTTCGTTTTTTTTCTCGAGCATACCAACATAATCATACCGAAATTTTTTAAAGTCTGAACAACAACTATTAATTTGTTTACATATTTTTTTAAATTTTATTCTTTTTCAAGAGGCATATTATGTTGAAATATATTTTAAATAAAAAATTTAGAAAATTTCGTGGGGATCAAATATAAAGTTTTTTATCAATTTTACACATATAATGTATATATATAAAAAAAATTCTAAATGTTGGTACTCAAACTTTTAAATGTGTCGTTTTGGTTCCTGAACATTGCAAAACTGTCCCCTTTGGTTCTCTTACAATTCTTTAGGTCAAAGAACAAAAAGTGACTGGTTTTGCGAAGTTCGGGAATCAATACGGTACAATTAACAGTTTGTGGTATAGTTCGAGCATCATTTTTGCGATATACTCTTAAAATAAAACAAAACCTTATCATCGTTCAAAGCTAATTGGACTGGAAATATTATAAGTTGTACGATGATGATATTGGACTTATTCTATCGAAAATCACAGAGCGCCCAATGTTTCACTACTAAATCTAGTTACTTATTTTATAACTCTTGTTAGGATCGGTTTAGTGTTTAGAGTGGGTGAATAAACACTTTTAAAACTTTTAAAAATACATGAGTTGCAATAGCGCGTGCTCTTGAAATATTTGAGCATTGAGAGATTAAGCGAGTTTGGGTTTTAAATCAAGCGGAAATACTCGACTTAATCTTCTTAAAATCGGTTTTGTGAAAGCCACTTGAAAACACTTCAAAACAATGAAAATTAGAAATCGGTTTTGGTTGAAGCTTTTTATCGAACAGTTAAAATGATCCAACAATGCACATGCTTGATGTATGAATGCAATGCAAGGGACACACGATTTGTTTATGGAAGTTCGGAATCCCAATACTCATATGTCTCCCATTCTTCCCCGCAAGGAAGTCACTCACTAGAAGACTTGGTTTACATACTACGATGTACAACCTTCCATAGCTAGACTTACACAATATAACTTCATAAGCTATATTCTGCTAACTAAACTTTCTAGCCACATCGGTCACTATTTAAGTCGACCGGAGCATCTCTCTACTTTTAGCTTTTTAAAGGCCACATGTAGAGTTATTTCGGTCTACGATTCGTAGGTCGCGACCCTACGAAAGACACTTCTTGTACGTCTATGTGCAAAGACTACAAACACATAGTTCTACGTCTTTCTGCATAGACTCTCACTCAACTATTATACTTGAGCTCATCTCTCTTTTGTTTGAGTGAGGTGTGTGAGTTTGAACATTGTAGCTCTCTCATTTGTAACCAACACACTTGAGAAGAACTCTCTTGATTTTGCGATCTTTGCTCTTGTTCTTCTCTCTTGGATCTCTCTTTGGATGTGTGCTTGTTTGCTGTAGGATCCTTTTTTTTTGCACTTCTAGTGTGTCTTTATAATCTTCCGAACTAGATATAGATTTTAGACACATTAAACTAGCCATGGAAGCTTTTGTCTTTATATGGTCAATGTTGTCAGCTTCAGTCGCTTGTACTTCAGCGCAGTGGTTGATCAGTCAATCCAGTTTTGACTGAATCAGTCCAGTCAAGACCGAGACCGGATTCAGTCCAGTCAAGACGAGACCGATTGACCGACAGTTGACTGTATTGACCAGTGTTGACCGGCCAAGTATTTCGTCTTGAGCTCATATTTAATATCTGTTTTTCCAAACAAGCTCATCTAAACACTTACTAAATATGTTAGTAACACAATAATATAGGTTTGTGTTCATCAAAACTAGATTGTTAGATATGGTATCAGAGCGAGCTTCCGCTCACCGTTACTCGATTCATATGTCCACGTGTTAGGCCAGTCATGCCACGCGTGAGGCGGCGTGTAGATTCTAAGTGGGTTTCGTCCCACTTCGGATAATTCAAGCTCTTGAGGCTTTCTTCTCCTATCACCAATTAGGTTTAGCAAGGACATCTCGATTTCTAGTAATCATTGAAGTAGAATTTGCGAGGTCGTTAAAATGCATTCTCGCCAACACTTTACAGCTTTAAGTGAAGGGTAATATTATATTATTCTTTTTGGGATTTAATTTTGATGTTACTTATTGTGGTGACAACTGACAAGGCGGTTGGTGTGTTATATGATTCCCCTCCAGAATATTTAGTTGACTGATGGTTGAGAAGGCATACATAAATGTGATAGCACTTGTCAGTTCAAAGGCACAACGACAAATATTGGGTGAAGTGTGAAACACTACATTTGTATGATCCACCCATCATTCATACAATATCAATTGATAAAGAAAATTAAACTTTAGTTAGATAATCCTACAATCATTGAAGTTGTGATGAAGCTTTGATGGTCATTATCTTAAGACGTGCATTGACATCACTAGCATGTAGTTATATTATATTATATTATATTATATATATATATATAATATATATATATATATAAGATACAGGCGAAAGCATCATTTGATGCCTTCAATACCCCCATCAACCAACAAATTGAGCAACAAAGCGCAATAAGCTACCCATACGGAAAGTAGAAAACCCAAACACGCGTGGCTCTACTCCCCATTCAAGCCATACCTGCCAATCAAGCAATACACTTATCCCCTTAAATCTTCAATCTATTTATATCAATACAAAAAAAAAACATAATATCAACAAACATCAAATAAACGTAGTAGAAAAAGCAAATAAACTCTAATAAAAATAAAGATGGTTTCTGCCGCAGCATCTCCAAGCCCGGCCCGAGTCGAACTTCTGTCGAGCAGCGGACTCAAAGCCATCCCAAAAGAGTACATAAGGACCAAAGAAGAACTCCAAAGCATAACCGACGTTTTCGCAAGAGAAAATGACGCGAAAAAGATCGACGGCCAAGATCTTCCCGTCATCGACCTATCGAAGATCAGCTCGGAGGACGAAGAGGCGCGAAAAAAGGGCATCGACGAGCTGAAAAGCGCAGCCGTCGAGTGGGGCGTTATGCATCTGATCAACCACGGAATTCCCGAGGATTTGATAAATAGAGTCAAGAAAGTCGGCACCGAGTTCTTCGACCTCCCCGTGGAGGAGAAGGAGAAGTACGCAAACGATCAGGCGAGCGGGAACGTTCAGGGATACGGAAGTAAATTGGCAAACAACTCCGGCGGGATTTTGGAGTGGGAGGATTATTTTTTCCATTGTGTGTACCCTGAGGAGAAGAGGGATATGTCGATTTGGCCCAACCATCCTCAAGATTATACGTGAGTTCCATATTTCTTAACATTAATTTGAAGGGTTTATTTATTGTCTCGGTACTTTAACATAGAGGGTCACAATATATGAACAAAGAATTTAGGGGTAGCAATATACGGACAATAACTTTCAATGTTTAGCACTTTATTGACATTATACGCAGAAATCCATTTATTTTTCTTGGTGTTCCTTACTTTTATAGTTAATTGTCAGTGTAATATCACTCGCTGAAATCCTAGTTTATATGCTAGAACCTTAGAATCAGGGCAGAATTCAGGGTTCTAGCATATAATGTCCTTAAATTGCTTAATTTGAATTAATGCATAATGCAACACCCTAAATTCGTGGTTCCTTAATGCCACCTTCTAAGTTAAGTGAAGAATATGATAATTAACCATCCTTTTACTTGGGGTTAAACTATTACATGTTACAAATTCCTAAATGCTCAAAGTTTTTTTTTTCTAGCCCCGCGACGACCGAGTACGCAAAAGAAGTGAGGCAACTCACGACGAAGATCCTCTCGGCCCTCTCGGTAGGCCTGGGGCTCGACGGAGGGCGCCTGGAGGAAGAGGTCGGCGGAAAAGACGAACTTACCCTCCAAATGAAGATTAATTACTACCCGAAATGCCCTCAGCCCGAGCTAGCCCTAGGAGTCGAAGCACACACCGACGTGAGCGCACTGACGTTCATACTCCACAATATGGTCCCGGGACTTCAAGTGCTTCACAACGACGATTGGGTCACCGCTTCGTGCGTGCCAGACTCCATAATATTGCATATAGGCGATACGATTGAGATACTGAGCAATGGGAAGTATAAGAGTGTGCTTCATAGGGGATTGGTGAATAAGGAGAAAGTTAGGGTTTCTTGGGCGGTTTTCTGCGAACCGCCCAAGGAGAAGATTGTGTTGAAGCCTCTGCCAGAGACGGTTGGGGAGGGCTGCCCAGCTTTGTTCCCGCCTCGGACTTTCGCGCAACATATGAAGCATAAGCTTTTCAAGAAGGGTGATGATGAGAAAGAGGAAGTTGTTGTTGATGGTAAGAATAGTGAGTGATTGGGAAGTTGAAATTGGATGAATGTATTTGGTTTTGAGGTATGTTTGGAAAGAGATTAAAATAAGTGACTATTGGCATATGGCTGAAAGCACATACATAGCTGTAATTTGATCTTGTTTTTTTTCTTGTATTGTATAACCTATTCCTAAAAGTGGTTCAATAGTTGATTTTAATGTTTGCATTAGCTTAATTAATTTTTGGATGCATCAGAATGATCTCCCGGTGGCATGAAAAAACAGATAAGTTTTACTGTATGTTTTATAAATAATTATCAAACCCTCAAGCAAATGATAATAGAATCTTCTGTACATGCGGGAATATGAACTTTGAAAATAACTTAAAAAAACAAAAAGAAGAAAAAGTAAAATTTTTGTTGAGACGTAAATACCCCCATGAGTTTGACTGAAAAACTGAAGGTGCGATTTACACACACTGAAGGTGCGATTTACACACACAAGAGCGAGCAGCCGAGAGACACTGTTCCATTGATTTTGTCCATGATTCTCCGGTGGACAACACCGCGGCTATGGCCAAGAAGAAGAGGATAACCAAGCAGGGTCCCTCAACGCCGGAAATGGGAAGGAACACACTTGGTGATCTGAATGGGAGTAGCGCAAACACGCCCAACCAGACAACTGAACCTACACTTGACAATATTACTAAATTGATTAGTCAATACGTTAATACCCCTAATGCTGAGCATGGTACCAAGTCTGATGTGACAATTTTGGAACGAACGTTGAAGGAGCTAAAAGGGGAGAGTGAAGGCGATGATAAGCGAGATGAAAATGACAGCAATAACAGTAAATCTGTTTGGGAAAATTTTGACATTTCAAAGCTGAGGAATGCGGGAACCAAACTCGCATATGTAGAACCTGTGCTGAATGAAGGTGTGGAGTTGGGACAGATTGAGCTTGAGGATATTTCTGAGGAGATAGCATATTGGAAAACCACCATTGTGTGCTATGTATTGGGCTCAAATCCTCCATTTTCAGTGATGAATGGTTTTTTAAGTAGAGTGTGGAAGAAGTACGGCATGCAGAAAGTGCTGCAAGTAAGAGCGGGGTTGTTTATGGTCAAATTCGAATCCATGGAGACCCGGGACAGGGTATTACAGGAGGAAGTGATTCAATTTGATAAGAAGCCTGTTATATTGGCCCCATGGACTCCAAGTACACAGTTCAAGAGGGGGGAGGTAGAGAAAGTACCTATATGGATTCAATTTCCACATCTAGAGCTGAAGAATTGGGGGGCGAAGAGTTTGAGCAAACTAGCTAGTCTTGTGGGAAAACCCATAATGGCCGATGGGGTTACAGAGAGGAAAGAACGGATACAGTATGCACGAGTACTGGTTGAAGTAGAACTGAAGCGGGAACTGAAGGAGACCATATCCTACATTAATGAACATGGCCAACTTAGTGAACAAAAAGTGATGTATGAATGGAAACCTATCAAGTGTGGGAAATGTGGCATGTATGGGCATGAAATGGAAGTGTGTAGGAAAACAGGGGTACCACAAGAAAGGTGGGAACAGAAGAAGGGGGACATGGTAGACAATCAAACAGATGAGGAGGTACCAAGCAAGGATGTAGCACAAACTGATACTGAACCTAAGGACCAGCCTAATACTGAGATGGAGAGGGTGGAGTCACTGGATCAGCAGGGGAGGCAGAAGGATATGGAGGGAATTGAGGGATGGATCATGCAAGGAAAAAGAAGAACACAGAAAGAACACAGGAAAGGTGAGAGTGGGAATACAAGTCGGGAACAGGGTAAAAGTTCCAAGTATCTATTGCAGCGGCTTGGGACACCCCCCCCCCCCCCCCCTCATGGATAGATCTTTGATGTGGAATGTGAGGGGTATGAATACCCCTCACAAACAAGCTGAGATTAGTCTGTTGTGTAAAAAACTACAGATTAACTTAGCTTGTTTGGTTGAGACTAAAATAAAGGAAAGTAACATGGAGGTGATGATGGATAGGTGCTTCAGAGGGTGGAACCAGGTGACAAATCTGGAGTACCATTATAATGGGAGAATCGTGGTGGTATGGCAGAAGGAGTGGGATATGAGTGTAATAAAGAAAACTGACCAACTGGTACATATGAAATGCTCCAGACAAAGAGAAGATTTCATGATGACTTGTGTGTATGGGCATAACAATATTACCCATAGGCTGGAACTGTGGAAGGAACTCAGAGAATTGAATCAAGAAAGGCTTCCCTGGTTAGTGTGGGGAGACTTTAATAATGTTTTGAACATGGGGAATAGGATCGGGGGTGCACCTGTACTTCCTTCTGAATGTGAAGATTTTAGAGAATGTTTAAGGGACTGTGAACTTATGGAAATCAGCAAGAAGGGGAGTAAATTCACCTGGACCAATAAACAAGGTCCGGAAAACAGAGTTTGGAGCTGCATTGATTGGGCTTTTGTTAACATACCTTGGGTTGATAAATACCCTGATATAGAGGCTCATATACTAGAGGAAAGCATCTCGGACCATACACCTATCTTCATTAGGAAGGTGGGATCCCAGTGGCATACCAAGAACAGCTTCAAGTTCCAAAACATGTGGGCAGATGCACCACAGTTTCTGGAACTGGTATCTGATGTGTGGAAGGGTAGATATGATGGTGGATATGAACGGAAGCTGATCCAGAAATTGAAGGAGTTGAAAGGCCCTCTCAAAGAGCTAAATAGAACCCAGTTCCCGGATATAGTGAACTCTGTGGAATGGAGCAGGCTGAGGTTGAAAGAAGCACAAGAGAAGTTGCATAAGAATCCCCTCAATATGGCACTAATACAGGAAGAGAAGGAGTGTGCCACGGAGCTTGAGAAGATGAGTAAAGCTGCAACATGGCACAAAAGGCAAAGGCTACTTGGATGTTACAAGGTGATAGGAACACAAAATATTTCCATGATTTGGTAAAACAAAGGGCAGTTCGAAACAGAATATCTACTATCTATACTGAGGCAGGGCAGCTACTTGATCAACCAGAGGATATAGTTGCACACATGGTGGAATACTATGAGGGGATTCTGGGCAGTAAAATGGAGCAGATAAATGAGGTGGAGGATGAGGTTATAAAACAAGGTAGAGTGCTGACTATTGAAGAGCAGAAAGCAATGATAAGACCTTTCAGCAAGACTGAAATTAAACAAGCCTTATTCTCTATACCTAGTGACAAGGCACCGGGTCCGGATGGGTATAATAGCGAATTCTATAAGAAGGCTTGGGTGGTAGTGGGGGAAGACATCACGCAGGTGATTCAGAATTTCTTCCAGAGAAACCAGTTGATGAAAAACTCTCAACAAAACTACCATTACTCTGATTCCCAAGGTTGATAATCCCAGTTATGCCAAGGAGTACAGACCAATATCCTGCTGCAATACTATATATAAATGTATAACCAAGCTCATAAGTTCAAGAATCAGAGCTGTATTACCTGAAATAGTACAGGACAACCAAGGAGCCTTTGTTCCAGGGAGATGCATTGCACACAATATTCTCCTAACCCAAGAGCTGCTGAGAATGTATAGAAGGGGAGCTGCCTCACCGAGATGTTTGATGAAGATTGATTTTAAGAAAGCCTACGACATGATAGAATGGGAGTTCATAATCAGATTATTGCAAAAATTGAAGTTCCCTGTAAAAAATGGTTGCTTGGATTGAGGAATGCATAACCACGGTTTCCTACCAACTTTCTATCAATGGAGCATTGGAAGGGAACATAAAAGGAGCTAGGGGGATTAGACAAGGAGACCCCATGTCACCATTACTGTTCGTATTGGTCATGGAATATCTGTCAAGGAAACTACGACTGATAGCGGCTGGGGCAGATTTCAGATACCATCCATTGTGTAAGCAGCTGAGAATTATTAATCTGTGCTTTGCAGATGATCTAATCATCCTATGCAAAGCTCAGAGGAGGTCTGTTAAAATGATAACTGAGAGTCTGAAACAATTTCAGATTACTACAGGGCTGGAGGCAACAGCAAGTCATCCATATACATTGCTGGTGTGTCAGCTGAGGCTAGACAAGAGCTAATTGATTTAACCGGGTTCACTGAAGGCAAATTCCCTATGAGGTACCTCGGGGTGCCCATATCACCTACAAAGTGGAGTAAAACTGATTGTCAAGAGCTGGTGGACAGAATTGTCAAGCGTATTAATGTTGGACAACGAGGCACCTTTCATATGCCGGCAGATGCTGCCTTATAAATTCTGTGTTGATGTCGATGCATGGATATTGGGGATCCATTTTTATACTACCTAGAAGTGTGGTTAAGCTTGTAGACCAAAAGTGTAGAGAGTTTCTATGGGGCAGGTCTGAGAGGGGATCAGCACAGGCTCTCGTAGCGTGGGATTTAGTGTGCAGAAGGAAAAGCTGCGGAGGTCTGAACATCAAGAATTGTGGGGACTGGAATTATGCTTGCATTGGGAGACTACTGTGGGATATTGCGGGGAAAAAAGACTGCCTTTGGATCCGGTGGGTGGATGGAGTATATCTGAAAGGTGGGGAGTTTTGGGCATACAAGGCACCGAAGGATTGCAGCTGGACATGGAGGAAAATGAACAAGCTCAAGGAGCTCTTCAGCTATGGATGTGAACAGGGTAGATGGAAAGCAACAGAGCATGGAAGATACACAACTATCTCAGCTTATAACTGGCTGGGTAGAGACAGGGAGAGGAAGTTCGAGCTCGCTAAGGCTGTATGGAATAGATGGTCTGTTCCTAAGCATGGTGTGGTGCTTGGTTGATAGTTCATGGCAGAATTTTAACCCGAGACAGATTACAGAAGTGGGGTGTTGAGATGCAAGACTCAAAGTGTCTATTATGTGGAAGTGAAGAGGAAACTATCAGTCATATCTTTATGGAATGTGAGTTTAGCCAAGTGATCAAAGAAAGTATTCAGCGGTGGATTAATTCGCGTATAGCAGATGAGCTTGAGGGAGTGAAGAGATTACTGAAGCAGCTGGGAAAGCGAAAAGTAAGGTCTGCAAGGTGAAAATTATGATAGTTACAGCAATGCTATATCTGATTTGGAATGAAAGAAATCGAAGATTGCATGGGGAGAATCCGAGGTCAGAAGCCGAAGTGGTGAGAGCAATCCAACGAGTGGCAATTGAACATATTAACAGTCTGAGGTTATTACATGCTAGGGAGATGAACAGTTATTTCTACAGCGCCTAATATGTTAGCATAGTATGTAGTGTAGAATGTTGAACTAACAATGTAACAGGTTGAACTTTGTTCATGTGGTAATGATAACTTCTTACCAAAAAAAAAAAATTTAGTTGAACCCCTCGCATCTGCTATTTTTTTAGTTTTTTTATTGGTCAGATTTATTAATGAATATATCATTCAGCAGATATCGATTTTGCATAAACTAATCTATATTCTCGAATTGAAATGTAAAACTGATTAGTTTGAACTTTATATGGGTTAGAAAACCTAATTGGGCTATTGGCCACAAATCTCAAACCCAACAAGGTGAAATGGATCATCAGTTCGGCAAGTACAAATTAACTCCCAAAACAGAAACACAAACGATTTTTAACCAGGTTATAAAGAGGATATAAAGGTCCATTATGAATTATTATGTATAAGTCATGATAAATTATCCTGACCTGATAAGGCAGCTTATTAATTACGGGCTTGTATTCAAATATCGGGCTGAAAAATTAATATCGGGTCGCAATTACAAAACCAAACACTATTAATATTATCTATATTATGTGGGCTTATCACGGAGACCAAACGGGCTGGAACACATTGACTTAAAACTTCAAACTATTTAGTACAAATTACGAGTCAAGGTTCAATTCATATTTTCAATAAAGATGAGGATCTATGCAAGTTTCATTTATAGATAAGGATTCATTTAGATAAGGACCCGTGTGTTATCACACTCATGAAGTGTTACCACAGACCCATGAAGTGTTACCATGGACCCATGAAGTGGTATCACGACCCATGAAGTGGTACAGACCCATGAACTCTTACCACAGACCCATGAAGAGTTACCACAGACCCATGAAGTGGTATTGGAGAACCATAAAGTGTTTCTAAAAAACTGGATCCTTAAAACTATGGATTTTCTGACAGGGGTCTGAACTCTAATTGAAACTTAAATGGAAGCCTGAAACGTAAATGCCCCACCTATTTATATCTAGTAGTTTTTAAAAGTTAACTTTGTCAAAGTAGAAGCCTTTAGGGGTCGTTTAAAAAGTTACCATTTGACATGGTCAATGTTGAAAAAATAGCCTCAAAATGTATAATGACAGTTATAATCTTACTAAATGGATCCCACTTTTTGAAATCTATATATGTTATCGGGGTCACGAAAGGGTGGGCGGGTGGGTCGTAGTCCAGTGGTTGTGTTGTCAGACAGTTCAAGTAGTAGGTCATGGGTACAAATCCCCAACACGTACATTTTTTATTTTTTTGCAACATGGGCGGGACCCCTGCAGCATGGGTGGAACCCCTGCTGTGTGTGCTTGGACCCCTGCGATGTGTGCATGGACCCTTGCGCTGTGTGCGGGCATCAGCACAACGGTCCCTGCACAAGCGCAGGGGTCCCCGCACACACAGCAGGAGACCTGCGCACACAGCAGGGGACCCTGCAGCCGCACACAGCTCAGGTGTCCCGCACACCGCGCAGTGGTCCCGCCCATGCTGCGCACTAGCTGGGCGGGGTCCCCTGTTATATAGCACAGGTCCACGGAGCAGGGGACTCTCTACTATTTTTAAAAAGATACCCGGTCAAATGACGCAAATATCCTTAATTCGAATTTTTTTTAAAAAAAACGACGAGCTATTTTTTTAATGTTGATCGTATCAATTGCCATTTTTTTTAAATATTCCTAAGCCTTTAGTCCATAAAATAAAATTGCATTGGCGCACTAATATCCAACGAGAATTGATTGGTTGTGGCCAAAACCAGAAAATGCAATCTCTGGCCGTCGTCAGCCTCCGCCAATACTCTCCACCACCCCCAATCTTCCGACCGCCGAAGTGCTGTGTAAGAAACAACGAAATCACCAAACCCACCGCCGTGAATACACCGTGGCCTCAGCTATCTCTGTCGCTCTTCGCCGCCGGTTTCGTCCTCGGCCCACTCTTGGATGGGCTGCACTCAAGAGTCAACCTCGTAGTCTACCAAAACGGTGCAATAGACATCGGCCCTCTTCACACTAACATTTGGGTGGGTAATAACACGATAATCTCGTACTAATATATATACCTCTTCTTAATTATGTTATAATCAGATGATAGTTAGTAGGTTCCTCCTTTACTTGGTCTCTTTTATTGCTCCCTGGGGTTATTGCAAGCTATCATTGACGAGAGGACAGCGCAGCCTCAAGGTGGTAGTAAGGAAAAGACCGCTGCTTCGTTTCTGTGAGTAAAAAGATATCATTTTTAATGGCTTAATTAGTCGTTTTGTACTTGATTTAGGGGTTTGCAATATACGGACGACGAATTTATGCTATTGACATTATACAGACGATAACTTTTAAACATAAACAATTTAGGGACATTATATGTCGGAACCTTGGATTTTGCCCCAAATAATCAGGTTCCGGCGTATCAGCTTCGGCGATTTTAGGGGATAGTAATATATGGACAATAACTTTCGAGAGTAAGCAATTTGGGATAAAACTAGGGTTGCGGTGAATTGTCCATAAATTACTTAATTTTGAAAGTTATTCGTATAATGTCACTTCCTACATTCTATGTCCGTATAATGACACTCCCTAAATGGCAGGATTGAAAAAATAGTTGAACATACTTTTTTACACTCTTTATCAGCACTTGAGAGTTGGGTTCCTTTATTAAATTGTTGGTTCAATCTTTAGTGCTTTGGTTTTGTTCATTGAGCTGAGTGCCGAGCTATACAAAAATGGAGTAGCAGATAACGTTGAGGCATATGTGCTGTTTGCTGGGGCAGAGATGGTATGGCTTTTGCTCGATAGAACATGGCTTGGATTTGCACTTGCTAGTGTAGTAGGCATTGCTTGTCCATTGGCAGAAATCCCTATTATGAAGTAAGATGTCTTCTCTCCTTTTTCCCCCTTTTTTGCTCTGTTTGGTTTCCTTCTTGAATTATATTGCGTAGATGTCTCCCATTCATGTTGGGATGTTACAGATTGTTCGATCTTTGGTATTATCCTCAAGCGAATATCGAGGTTTTCGGGCAGGTGATTGGTTCTTAATTTTATTACATGATAGGTCGATGTGTAATGGTGTCTCTTATGACTTTGGTTGGATGCATGCACAGGGGCTGATAACTTGGACCATCACTTGCTATTTTGTCTACACGCCGTTCCTCGTTAATCTATCGCGTTGGCTTAGAATGTTGTATAAACATCAAAATAAATCTAGCTAAGTCTTTGTCCATTGCTAGTTTGATATGGCATTACATATTAATTTGTGCAAATGAGTGTGATTTGATGATGGTTCATCATGTTTTTTACATTGGCCGCTGTATATATATCTTCATTCTCTCTACCGTTCTACTTATTTGCTTGACACGCGTCGTTAGTCCCAAGTGAAGCTCGATCTCGCTTCTCATGAACACGGTGTTTCTTCACTGGTAAGCATTCGAAATCGATTTTCAACTACCTATATAGTCGACGATCTTTTGGGTCATGCTCCTTATGGTCTATCTGGCTTCTTCATGTTGAAAGAGTAAACTTGATTTGCGCTAGAATTGTTTTAAGTTATAGCATTTGCGCTTGGGAAAATTATTAGTCAGAAAATCTAGAAATTCATGGATTATACCCATGAACAGAAGACTGTGGAAATAATTTTTATTTGGAGAGTTCTAGTAGTGCGGTGTTGGCTAAATATTAGCCACATCTTTAAGGGGTGGAACTAGTATCAAGCAGGTATTTTTAATTAAATAAACAAAAAAAAATAAACATTAACAAAATAAACGGATAAGCGGGAGCATTAATAAAATAGAGAAATTCGTACTCTAGGAGTACGAATTAGTAATTCGTACTCCCAGAATACGAATTACGTGCGGGCGTTGACCCGCTGACCCGACACGCCGACGTAACTCGTATCCGGGAAATACGAGTTAGTAACTCGTACTCCTAGAGTACGAATTACCCGCTGACCACGCTGACCCTGACATGGCAATGACATGGCGCATTATTTCGTATTCTCAGTATACGAGATAGTAACTCGTATCCTGAGGATACGAGTTACGTTATGTGGCCGACCAACCTGCATGGCCATGCATATTGTCGGCAATAATTCCTGTAACTCGTATTCCGGGCATACGAGTTACGTGAATTATTACAATAATTCACGTAACTCGTATTCCCGGAATACGAGTTACTTAACTCGTATCTCCAGGGTACGATTTAAGTTCCTATAAATCCCCCTTCCCCAGAACGACTCGTATATCATTAGCTCTTCTCAACATTTATATTAATAACTCAAACAATGGTGTCGAGTCGCGTACAAGTCATAGTATATTTCGGCGGCGATATAATTCAATCATCTGAAGATACCATCAAATATAGTATCCGCCCTGTTGGGTATAGGCGAATTCGTCGCACCACCAGTTTTTCCGAGTTTATTTCGTTGTTGTTCGAAATTACGGGTGCTGATAGCAGTCGTTGTTCGTTGACTATCCATGCCAAAAATGAATACTTTCAACATTCCCGCCATTTTCATCAGCTTTTTCAAATCTCCAACGACAACGATTTACAATTTTTCATACATCCCGATTCAGAAAACAATTGTGTCGAGGTTTTTGTTGAAACAGTTGAAAATCCAAACTTTGATTTGAACGAAGAGCCTCATCGAAATTTTGAAGTTGGTTCTTCGAGTTACACCTGTACGGATTTTCCCGACATTGCCTCAGTAACGGCAGGGTTCAGTAATGTCTCTTTGGAGATGTCGGGGCATGTTCCATTCAATATGCCGGAAGCCGTGTTAGAATCGGAGCAAGAAGTCGTGCCAGAACTCGAGGAAGACGTTCATGTTAGTGATTCAGAAGCGGACGATGTGGATCCACTTTTATCCGAGTTACCTGATCCCAACGAGGACGACGAGAATGACGACGACGATGCGCCAGATGATACCACTCCAACGAACGTTGCTGCTCCAACGCTGTTTCAGTCCGTCCCATTTTTCCAAACGTATCAAATGCCACCTCCTGCTGGTGACGACTACGGTGGTTATGGGGAATTTTACGACAGAGATAACCCTATGTTTTGTCGAGGTATGATTTTTCAAACTAAAAACATTTGCAACGTGCCGTCGACGATTTTTCGATCAGGGTTGCTAGACGCGAGTATCACGTCAACGAGAGCAGCAATACACGTTGGACTGTCCAATGTAATCATACGGCCGATTGCCCATGGAGGCTGAAGGCATCCTTCAAGCCAAAAAAAGGTTACTGGTCAGTTACAAAATTTGAAGGACCACACACTTGCTATATGAGTGAGCTGTCGACGACACACCGTAATATCTCTAGAAATTTTATTGCTGATTTGTTGGTTGGAACCGTAAGAGTCGATCCGCAGTTCCTACCCAAGAATGTCCAACAACTCGTGAAAGATAGATATGGGTACGATATCTCATATATTCAAGCTTGGCATGGTCTGAAAAGAGCTATGGAAAATGTTTACGGTACGTGGGAGGAGTCTGTTACCAAACTCCCAACATTTATGAAGGCGTTGCAGCACTACAATCCGGGGACAATCGTTAGGTGGCTCAATCTGGATACAGAGAGCCCTGGACATTTCATTCTCGGGTATGTCTTTTGGGCCTTTAAACCGAGCATCGATGGCTTCAAACATTGTCGCAAGGTTGTTTGTGTCGATGGTACCCATTTATACTCCAAATTTTTGCACAAATTACTGATTGCGACGTCGTTGGACGCCAACCAAAACGTCTTTCCCCTGGCGTTTGCCATTGTCACGAATGAAAGTACACACTCATGGACTTGGTTCCTTACTAATTTGAAGATATTTGTTCTAGAGAATCAATCGGTTTGCCTTATTTCGGATCGTCATCCAGGTATTTAAGCTTAGATACATGGTAATTTACTCGTTATTTTCTTAAAATCAGTTACTTTTTGCGTCGTATATGATGTGTACAGGTCTTACGGGAACAGTAGAAGCCACTGATTTCTTTCGCCCACCAAATGGAGTGCATCGCTTCTGTCTTCGCCATTTCAAGTCAAACTTCTACAACAAATTCAAGGATCAACAATTGAAGGACCTATGTCATAGAGCCGGTACTGCGCCAACATTGGAGAAATTCGATCGCATTATGGCTCAGATTGCGCAAATTAATGAACGAGCGAAGCCTTGGTTAGAAAGAGCAGGGGTCGAGCAATGGTCGCTCGCACACGACGGCGGTTATCGATGTGGTGTCATGACGACTAATATTTCAGAAGGGCTAAACGGGGTATTGAAAGGTGCTCGAATGCTACCCGCAAGAGCAATCGTTGATTTCACTTTTCATAGGTAAGCCCTGGCCTAATCACGATTGATGCCGACTAATTTTGTGGTTATGACTTTTTATTTTATTTCTTAAATTTCACAGGTGCGTACAGTATTTTCGTGATCGCTTTCAAGAAGCATCGTCCCTAATGGCGAATAATGAAACAGATTGGTCACGTTATGCAACTAGATTGTTTCAAAGTGGGACGGCAGAATCTTGGGATCACGTTGTATACCGTTTTGATGTCCGACAACATACAGCAGAAGTCATAACATCAGGAATTCATCAGCGCACATATGTGGTAAGGATCAACGATCGAACATGCACGTGTGGAAATTGGAGCAGGTATAGCATCCCATGTTCTCACGCACAAGCAGCTTGTCGTCAATGGCAAATTCACTCCGGTAGTCTAGTGGCGCAGTACTACAGTAAGCATGAGTATTTGAAGACATACGAAGGTACCTTTGAACCATTGCACGACGAACGGTACTGGACGCCCGAAAATTGGACGCTTATTCATAACGAAGCTCGTCGAGAGAGAAGTGGTCCCGGTAGATATAGTCGAAATCGCATAAGGAATGAGATGGATAGGGGTGAAACTCGTGCTAGACAACGCGGTAGGCGTTGAAAATAATATTAAATGTTCTTTCACCGTTTTTGTATAATACATGGTTTATAAATTGAATATCTTAATACAAAATAGTATAATAATAATAATAAAAGAATAATATAATAATAATAATAAAATAGAGTAATAAGAAAACATCATAACAATAATAGTAATATAATAATAATATTAAAAAAAGAATAATAATAGAATAATGATAATAATTGTAATAATAGAATAATGATAATAATTGTGATAATAGAGTAATAAGAATAATAATATTCATAACGATAATAATAATAATGGAGTAATAAATATATATAATAATAACGAATAATAATAATAAACAGATATAATAATAATAGAGTAATAAGAATAATAATAGAATAACGATAATAATAAACAGAATAGTAAGAATAATGTAATCATAATAGTCATTACAAAATTCAAAAATAACATAAAACATATAGACTATCGGCCATGATGAGCTAAATGACCGCCAGTCCCACAACGAGCTGGCCTACGTACTCGATTTCCTCGACGGTTACCTTGCTCAGCATCATCATCTGGAGATCGAGGTCGGCGCGGTCGTGGGGAAGGTGTCGTAAACGCCTAAAAAGTGATAATGAAATTTTAGTATCACTCGATCGTTTTAAGTGCCAAATATAATTAATATACCTGATGATCCATATAAGGCGGCTGTGAGCTGTCCTGGGGTGCAGACGACTGAAACAACGGCGCGAAGTCGTCGAAGAACGACGGGTTCACAGCTTCAGGTACCTGAGATGTACCGGCGTCGTGTGCGTCCCATGTTCCATACTCGTGTGCGTGAGATGTCTCGGGTATGTCGTGTGCGTGAGATGTCCCGGCCTCGTGTGCGTGAGATGTCCCAATGCTTCGTCGAGTTCGGCGTCGCGAGATAAACATGTTGTCCATCTGCCGCAGTAAACTGATCGACTGGTCATGCTCGCCGGTCTCCGCATAGTGAAGGCTGTCGTGAACCCCGCGTTCCTAAAAATAGAAAAGTAAATTATATAAGGACTATTAATCACACTACATTAGTACATAAATTAAACTTACGATGGACGACATAAACACCGCATCCCCCATCTGAAAGCCCTGTGACATCTGTCTCGCATGAGGAGATATGTAGAGTCGAGTGATCCGATGGTACCACCCGTAATACCCGTCCTCCACCGCGCTGAAGGTAGTCGCGGGAGGACCATTCACGACGGCCTCCTCTCGTTCGTCCCACAACCCAATCCAGGCTGCGTGATGTTGTCTCCAATCCATCCCCGACCGCTGTCGACGCTCGTACGTATGAAGATTCGAATCTCGATACGGCGGATTAATGGGAATTCCTTGGACTATTCCGAACTGCCGCAACACCCGTTCGGGGTAATGAAACTCCACGATATTGAAGAATATCAGTGGACACCTCGATCGACAAGCCATCGGTAAGCACTCTGGAGGAAGAGCGGTAATCTCTGGGTCGTCCATGTTGTATGGAGTCCACGCAAATTGATGCGGCTGCATGCGATCAATGCACTCGCGAATTGTGCGTACATTCGAATGGGTCGACGTAGTAAAATTGAAGAACGAGTTCCACCTGTCAAATATTTACACGCCATTTATAAAAGTAAGAATGTAAAATATTTGCCAACTTTCGGAAATTTTTCAGACCTCGCTGCATGTGGCGGGGCCGGTAAGAGTATCCCGTCGACTACGGTGGGCTCCATCGTGATACGAATATCACCCCGTACTGGCTGAAATGGCAAAATCCTCACATATGCCCATGCCTAAAACGAATCATCCATTCTAAGTAAATATTTAATACCATTAAAATATATAACGTTTGCTAATTACCTGCAACAGCCGTAGGGGTCCGCCTATATTTAGCTTTTTCGGCTCGCATGCCGAACAAAGCTCTCTGTATAGGAATGCCAGCACCGCACTGCCCCAACTATATGTGCCCACCTCCTCTATATCCTCCAACAGCTGAAGGTAAGTCAGTGAAACGGTGCTGGCGCTGCAATCGGGGAACATCACGGCACCGAATAGCAGCATCGCATAACCACGTGCTGATTGTTCGACCTCTTCCTCATCGCTATCATCCGTTATCGGATGGTCCAACAACCAACTCGATAAGCACTTCATCGAAAGCGATGACCCCCTAATTTTATCCGCAGGCGGTCTAAAACCTAGCAACTCCTCACACTCGTCGATCCACTGGATGACCGTCCTAGTATGGATCACACCAGAGACACAACTACCATCTATAGGTAACCCCCACAAGATACCTACGTCCTGTAAGGTGACAGTCGCTTCCCCAACATAAAAATGAAACGTATGGGTCTCCTTTCTCCAACGCTCTACCAACGCTGTAATCAAATGAGGGTCAACCCTCTGCGACATACAGCTGTAGACGCTGTATAGACCCATAACGTTCAACTTTCCTAATAAGCGACCGTGTAAGATATTCGGTGCTTCTCTAGTACCCCACACAACATTTTCTAACGACCTACATTTAATAGTACTATCTATCACACTCGGATCTAATAATAAGTCCCTACTACTGTGATTTGACTGCATCGTCAACACCGAACTATCAATAGGCCCGTAACAAGCATCCAAATCCATTCTACATTTAATGAAACAAATCGACAATCAATAAAAGCATTTGATATGATGAAATTAACACAAAAAATTGATTTTTGAATCATAACGGGTACCCAAACTACTCGCGCGTACGACGGGAAGCGACGGGGGCGGGGCTGCGGGCGTGGGGCAGCGGCGGGGGCGGGGCTGCGGGCGTGGCGTCGGGGCGTCGGGGGGCGGAGCAGCGACTGGCAGCGGCGGGCAGCGGCGGGCAGCGACGGGCAGCGACGGGGGCGGGGCTGCGGGCGTGGGGCAGCGGCGGGGGCGGGGCTGCGGGCGTGGCGTCGGGGCGTCGGGGGGCGGAGCAGCGACGGGCAGCGGCGGGCAGCGACGGGCAGCGGCGGGCAGCGACGGGCAGCAGCGGGCAGCGACGGGCAGCGACGGGGGCGGGGCTGCGGGCGTGGGGCAGCGGCGGGGGCGGGGCTGCGGGCGTGGCGTCGGGGCGTCGGGGGCGGAGCAGCGACGGGCAGCGGCGGGCAGCGACGGGCAGCGACGGGGGCGGGGCTGCGGGCGTGGGGCAGCGGCGGGGGCGGGGCTGCGGGCGTGGCGTCGGGGCGTCGGGGGGCGGAGCAGCGGCGGGCAGCGACGGGCAGCGACGGGCAGCGGCGGGCAGCGACGGGGGCGGGGCTGCGGGCGTGGGGCAGCGGCGGGGCAGCGTCGGCAGCGACGGGGGGCGGGGCAGGGACTGGGGCGGGCGTGGGGCAGCAACGGGCGGCGGGCGCGGGGCCGCGACGGCGGGCGGGGCAGCGACGATGGCGGGGCTGCGGGCGTGGGGCAGCGACGGGCAGCGGCGGTGCAGCGACGGGGGGCGGGGCAGCGACAGCGGGCGGGGCAGCGACGGGCGGCGGGGCAGCGGGCGCGGGGCAGCGACGGCGGGCGGGGCAGCGACGGCGGGCGTGGCGTCGGGGCGTCGCGTCTCAGTCGGGCGCGGCGCGGCGTGGCGTCGGGGATCGCGGCGGTCGCGGCGGGCAGCAGTTCGGCGTCTTCTTCGTCGTCTTCGTCGGCTTCGTCGTCGTCTTCGTCGTTTCAGTTCGTCGCGAGGGTTTCGTTATAAACCAGATCTAATTCGTACTCCCAGAGTACGAATTACTAATTCGTACTCTGGGAGTACGAGTTAGTCCAGGTAGGCGCGCGCGCCAGCTGGACCCGTAAATCGTACTCCCAGATTACGAGTTAGAGTAACTCGTACTCTGGGAGTACGAAAATGCCTATTTTATTAATACTTTTGCTTTTCCGTTTATTTTGTTAATGTTTATTTTTTTTTGTTTATTTAATTAAAAATACCTATCAAGCAAGTCAAATAAGTTGTAAGAAGTGTTGTGAGATAAATCACTTAAGTACTAGCCTCGATATTCAACAAAAAAGAAATAAGTGGACCGACCCATTTCATTACGACTATATCCGCTATTTTGATATTAAAATTTGATGGAGATGAAATTGAATTACAACAGTTGGCCTCCCTCTTTGAAAATCCAAACTCCATTTCTTTTGGACTTCAAGTTCCTCCCTTCCCATGGAAGTTCTCGTTTCCTTTCAATATAATCCATTCTTATTAAGATTTTACGAAATGATTTTCATGGTCAATGTTACATATATTCCAACGCTGCATAGAACAAACTCATTATTACACAAACACGACACACACACATGTCAAGTTAGCAGGAATTATTGAGACCATAGATGTTATTAATTAGGCCATGGACCAAGTGACGCCGACGATCCCCAAGTTCTCGTCCAACCCTAAAGCTTTCCAAACGGCGTCCGATCCATCGACAATGTTATTGCGACACGGTGGCTGATAATCATGCTCGGAATCGCACCCCATCTGAGAATCACACTCGTCCACCACCTTCGCTAAGGTGCTCCTACCGTTAGAAGCTGTGATCCTTATCATCTTCAAACACCTCGACCCTCCGCTGTACCAACCCGTGGACAAAGCCACTATGAGCTCACTGTTGTCGTGAAACTGCCCGTCGCACTCCGATGCGCCGCCGCCGTCCCCGCCGGGGCTGAAGTCGTTAAGGGTCAGCTGCGCCGGAGTCGAGGAAGTGACCGGAGGAGAACAGTTGTACTTCGGGTACGAACCGCTGCTGCACGTCAGGGTACCTGTTGAAAATAAATTACGGTTAATTATTTTTTTATTCCTGTAATTTGGGGGAGTGACATTACATGGACAGCAGATATGTGGGGTGTCCTTAGACGGACAATAGTTTTCAAAACCAAAAGTTTAGGGTTATTATACGTCGGAATCCTAGATTTTATCCCAAAATTGTGTACCTTTGAAAAGTTAGTGTACGTATAATACTCTAAATTTGGGGAATCCTAGGTTTAAGCATATAATGTCTCGAAATTTCTTAATTTTTAAAACTATTGTCCGTATAATGCCTAACTCTAAATTTGATGTTCCCGTAACGCCGCACCCTAAATTTGATGTTTTTATAATACTGTCCCTCCTAAATTACATGGCGAAAATGATTAACGTTAAAATTTGATACCCTCCCTTCAACCTTACACATTTGGGTGACGTGTCATTTAACATGGTAAAAGCACACGGTAAGAGGTCATGGGTACAAATCCAATACACGTAAAAGGCTAGATAAAACAGATCACCCTAGACGTTAGGAGAGACATGTTGGAAATAAATTAATAAAATCAAAATTTGGTACACTTCCTATCAACCTCAAACCTTTAGATGAAGTTAGCATTTAACAGTACCGTATGGCTGGCAAGTGGTGGTTGTAGGAGGCGGCGGTGGAGAACGAAAGGGTGGTGGTGGAGGTGAACGAAGGGAGGTGGAGGAGAACGGAGAAGTGGAGGTGATGGCGGGACGGTGCAAATGTGGGTCCCGACTTGGGGGTCGTCGTTGCATTTCCCGTTGATGCAAATCAGTTGGCCGTAGCAGTCGTTTAGGGTTCGGCACGGGCCGTTGCATGTGGAGAGGGCATTAGCAAGTATTGAGAAGGTAGTTATGATGACGGCTAATAGCGTTGAAGTGAAAAGCAAAGAAAGATTAGCCATGGTTGGTTGGGTAAAAATTGTTTACTTGATGTGATAGAGCGAGTAACAAATCAAACCCCCAAGGGCACTTTTTGTACTATGGAAGAGCAGCTGTGCATGAACTTGACCGGGTCTTTTTATTGAATAGGTTTGCTGTAGGGTGTGTATTATTTAGCAAGTCAAAGGATGTACACTTGGTTTTATCACTAGTTGGCCAACTTGTTATGAATAACAAGCGCGAGTTTTTACAAAGTCAACGATGTCCAATTTGTTTAGGACATTATACTTGAGGTAAGTGTTAAATATTAACACTGTAATAGTTATGTAGGTAGAAAGAAAATTTGCAATTTGTTTAAGCATGGATTACATTTTAATAATATATTATCATCTCAACGGAGCACTAAAATTAACATATTTTCTCCATAATCACGAGCCCTCTGTCGATGACTAAATTTTAGATGTAACGTTAAGTTCTTAAATTTCCACCGAAATTAATATTAACATCGATATATCTACCTGTATTTTGTAAACTAACATCGATAAATGCTTATACTTTTTTATATAAATTATGAAATGTTCAACTACACAAATGCTTCTTAACCTAGATCGATATAGACCATCTTTCGAAATGTCAAACTGCTATGGCTGCTCGGACAAAGGTAGCCAGCCATTCACTTGCGAGAAAATAGTTGAAATCGCGTATTGAGTTACTAATTACTATTAGTAGAAAAAATAAAATCTTTGACTGAACTTTAAGAATTTCTTTCACTTTTTTATTCCCAATATGAAATGGAGGTATACATACATATCGCTTTGAGAAATTTGGATATTGGATAACATATTTAACAAATAAGCACATTAGGTGAATAGTGCGGGACAGACATTAAATTGAAAAGGTGTATAGTGATACTACAGAACTTGTTTAACAATATCAACAGTATTATGAAAGATTATAGTGGATGTTTATTATATGGAGTTGTTGATATGCTAAGATGTAATAAATAGTAGATGTATGTTATTTATATCGGTTGTTAAATAAGGATGTTATTTATATTGATTGTTAAATAAGGATGTAATAGCTGATTATATAAATTAGATGTGATTATTTTATGAGAATGTAATATTTTATTTTGTAATTGTAATTTGAGGAATTTGCCTATAAATAGGCACATTGAGTTGTATCGTAAAACACACCAAAGTATTGAAATTGATTCATACTTCCTCTCTCCAATTTTTCTCTATATAATTATATTATCATAATAATCATAATACAAATATTAATCACAATAATATTTTTATAACACGTTATCAGCACGAGCGCTCTCCGACAACGATCAACCTCCGTCGAGATACTTTCACGAGTGAGGTATGGTAGTTTTACTTTTATGTACGATAATTTTATTTCTATTAATCGTACACTATTATGGATATTTTAAAAAGTAAACTATACAACAAAACGTTTCTAGCCGAGTGGTATTGCGAAATATCGTCATTAGTGGTGAGAGGCCCAGAATTTGATACCTCTTGGTGGCGTGTGGAATTTTTTTTAAGAAAAAAATTATATTTGTTGAAACTATTAAACAACTTTAAATTAATTGCCGATTGGACGGAATATGGACGATGGACCTGGATTTTGGACGATGGACACGAATTTCTGACATGAATACGGACTTTGAACAACGGATATGGATTTTGGATACCATAATTACATTACCGGACCTTACAGAAATTAAATAAACGGATAATGAAGGATTTATTTCATTTGTTTATATTATTCTTATTCCATATATTTTTGGATCTTCTGATTCTGATTGTTTATCTTATATGATTTAATTGTTAACATATTTTTGATGTTATGCTAGTGTCGAACTTGGCGAGCTTAGAATTTGCTTCTTTCAATATTTTGATATGTTGGCTTGAAATATGAATACTCTTGAAAATAAAAGGTTAATTATGATTGATATTTTGATTGAATAATTGTACGACGTTCCCAGAAGTGAATATTCAAAAGGTTTCTCCCGAAGCGGAAAGGTGATAAATAAAACGAGAATGAAATGTGGAGTAAAGACCGCTATCGAGAATAATATTATCGTCGCGATTATTGAATCTTTATTCGCACCAAAGATCCCGTTGATCTTTATAATTCAAGGTGAAGAAAGTTCGAAGCAAGACGTTGCGCAAAGTGCGGTATTCAAGAAAATCGGTACTGATATTTATCAAACTTTCATTCGAGTATTATGTAAGAAATTATCCTCGTGAACGAAATTTTATGATGCAAATATTTTATATCTATTATTTTATATACTAATATTTATATGTCTTTCTATTCATACATGCAATTTTATTATGTTATACTCATTAATGATATAACATTTTATATTTGTTAAGGATATTTATACAATGGATACGAACATGTGCAATGGAGAATTATGTCTTGCAAACTGTGCAATGACTCATATTTTAAGAAACAAGAAATACTTTGATCATCTTGATATGAGAGAAGAAAGCGTACTATATCGGGTAGTACAAGTATAATTGAGGCTCCGGAAGTGCTAGCGTTTTAATGTCCAAAGGGACAAGACTGATAATTGAAAATGTCTTACATTCTCCTAAGTTTCAAAGAAATTTATTATGCTTTAAAGTCTTAGTTTCTTTATTTAAATAACTAACAAAATTTTCTAGGTTACCAAATCATCCTTCTAATTACTTTGAAATCCCGTATTAAATTTTACGGTTATTACATTTAAAACAATTTCGTCCCCGAAATTACGCCGACTGGAATAACTCGGGGTCCCATGACTTATCTGTGTCCTATTAAGGTAGGATTTACTCCCACCTTCACCAATCAATGCGACACATTTAAATGTGTGTCTCAGTTTTCGAAGATCGATAAACACATTGCGGGTACATCATAATTCATTAATGTACCCAGCGTCGTCGTCGGATGGATTTCAGTTTCTTCGGCTATTAGGGCGTATACTTTTCTAGTGGCCGGTGGAAGTCGTGCCGGCTCGTGTACAGTATTAGGATATAAGTTCATCCGACAGTCGCGAGCAAAACGTCCCGACTTGCCACATTGGAAACATTGGTTCACGGGTCTCGGTCCTCAACCGTAGCAAATACCCATGTGATAGCACCCACACTGTTGACATTGTGGGGTAGGACTCAATGGTTGAACAGGGGCATTAATTGGTACTTGGTTAGGACCAGGGTGTCCATTCTGTCGTCCTGGACGGTGGTTTTGATTCCCGTTGGGGCCCTTTTCGAAATTTTAATGTTTCTTGTTGCTCCCATTTCCTTGCTGCCTCTCATTCTTCTTTTTCGCTTCTCACGCTTCTACAATTTGGGCCTCCGCTTGTTCTGCGCTCGTTCTGCCACTTGAGCGAATATCACGTCTCGAATTCCTGCCATGCTAACGTCTCGGTAGATTTTAGGGTCTTCGAAGATTTTGATGGTGTCCCACAAACACCTTGTGTTTCCTTGCAGCATTGAAATTGCACATAATACTTTCTCATTCTCTGGGACACAGCTATAAAGAAACACGTCTTCTATGGTTGGAAACCAGTTATCGGCCATAGTAGGGTCGCGTGCATCAGAGAATGTCGGGAGGTTCATTTTTCTAAATCGTTCTCCTATAATCTCCACACGCTCCGGCTGTGGAGACGGACTAAGTCAGACGAGCTTCGATTCTGAATAAGCTCATTGATCTAATCCGACTGGCGTTGAATCAGTTCGGTAAGTCGCATTATGGTGGAATCTCGTTCATGCGTAGGAGACTCAGGTTCGTTCCTACACTTGTCTCTCCTACATATTCTCTACGTGTCCTTCGCATTATTCACTATATCTACAATAATTCGCATTGAACACATATCAAATAACAAGTAGTCACATCAAATGTTAGAGCTTACTGGCTAGGCTGATCCTCCAAGCTTTTGAGAGGCCGTATATGGACAGTCTTCAGAATCTATAACCTAAGCTCTGATACCACCTGTGACGATCCTCACTTTCTAATAATAATTAGTGGTGGATTTTCACAACGTAAGTCGCGGAAGACCCGTCTACCAAAAACTTTTTTCTAAAATAAAATATATTACGACAAAATATTGTTTATACAATCGTCTATATTCACATGCCGTAGCCCAAAATGTCAAAACAACAAAAACCCTAACGCCGCTCTACAGGTCTTCATCCATGTACAGCCTCGCCCTCAAAAGTTCGTGGAGTCACCGACATCAGCCCACCTCAGTCGTGACGTATCTCGACGTGGGACTCAATCGTACCTACACACGTAAACTCTGAGCTATCACTCAGTAGGTGAAATAATGCATGACATGCAACGTGCATTAAACCCAGACTCAACCCCGATACCGACACTTTCATAACGTGCATTCAACCTAGACTCAACCCCGATACCGACACTTTCATATCTCATATGAAAGTGTCCTTACCTCACCATGCAATGCACGCTCGTCCTACAAACAGATCTCATCTGTAATGCCCGTGAAATTTAAAACGGTATTATTGTAAGTATTTTAAAGTACTGTAGTTACCATAAAAGAAATCTAAGAATTTATTCTCTTCAATAAATGATATTGTCCCACACTAAACCAATATGGTAAGGGATAACTTTGAATGCTTTTGTGGCTAAATATTATGTGCCAAAATAAAATTTATTAAGTGATAAGGGATGAAGTTTTCGGACTATATTACATACCTTAACATGAAATAAATCCCAATGTAGCTACTAATGGCCAAACGATTTGTAATAAGAATCAAACTATTATAATAAGAAACTTTATAAAATAAAAGATTCCCTAATTTTGTAGTAAGGCCAAAATTAGTGGTTTGTTACTTTAAGTAAAATAATGAAAAAAGAAATCAATGATTGGGATTTGTTTAGTAAAATCACGTTGGTGCTTGGTCACCTATTTGACACCATCTAAAAAGCATTGATAAACATTAAAGAATGACTATTGGATTTAATAAAGTCATAAGGATGAAATTGCCTAAGCAAAGAGGAAAGTGACGTGTCTTTTACTTGTTCCCTTATGATTGAGATCAACTTTAATGATAAAAATCTACAAGCATCATTAGGAAGCAGAGGGACCACAAAAATGAATATAAAATTTCACATAAGGCTAAGAAACAAACGCATGATAGGGGATTAAATAGTCAGTTAGTTGTTCCACCCTTCACATGCTTCGAAGAAGTCATATACGTCTAATATATATAATAATCATTATGGAGAAAACCCTAACCTCATAAGAACGGAAATTACAAGGAAAATAGAGGATTAGAAAAGCAGAAGAAGTGTTTGGTTAAGCTTCTCAATTTTTAAGGTCGAAGGTGTTGTAAGTTAGAATAAGAGAACTTCACAACATTGGAAGCTTGGCGATTTGGGGAAGTAATTTTCGTAGTGAGGTATATGAAAACAAATCTCTCATATTTGATTTACGTAACTTGTTTTCGATAGTTAGATGATTTTAAGTGATTAAGTAATTATTATAGAAGCTGTTTGGAAATCTTTATACTTAGGAGTTTTAGCGTTTTTGAAAATGGAATTCATATTCATGAGCTAACAATTTTCAAAATATATATGTTGTTCTTAAGATTTTAATGTTTTAGGGTTTACTAATTTCCGTGTTTAGGAATTATCTTGATTAGGAGTTTCAAACGTTTTATACGATGCTAATGTGCTTAAATGACAAGTGATTATGTGTTATTTTTTTTTTGCAAGGTGTTTAGAAGTGTTTATGAGATTTATTTTAGGTGTCTAAATATTTGCTAACCTTGGAAATTTTCAGCAATAGACGTTTTTAGCACTAAGGAGTTCTTGGGGTTTTGAAATTAAAATATGTATTAGTTTGGTTGTTGAACATGGGGTTTCGTGACTTCATTACCCAATAATTATTTTTGGTGTCGTTGTTAATTGGTATGGTTTATATGTTTCAGCATCTTATTATTTGGTCCTTTGCAAGCTTTTGTTATATGATTAATATTAGACATTAAAGGATTCGATAATGGTATGTTAAGATTGGGATGAGAAGTTTTGGCATGTGAATACTATGAGAAAGATATCGATATTATATGGTTAGATTAAGTGTGAATGTGAATACTGTCTAAACATTTACTTGGAACATGTGCTCGTAGGTTTCATAATTGGATGTGTTTTAGTATTTCCATGCGATAGTATCTTATGAGTTTTCGATATGAGCAACGTGAATTAATCTTGAAAAGTTTTCGGTATGAATGTGTTTTAGGCACTTGAAAGAATTCAGAAACATGTATGACCATCGAAATACAATCGTTCAATGTTCTTAGTCTAAAAAAAACTCATGCATGTACTGATATTTATAATTGTCTTGTATACAGACGTCTGAAACAATAGGGATCTGTCAATTGTGAAATTAAGGACGACAGGTAGGTGAAACTCACCTACGGCACGTAAACGTTATGTGATTAATTACGTGATATTTATGTGAATCAGTGAATTATGTGATTTGATGAATTACGTGATTTATCTATTTTAATGTTTTGCACATTTATATATGTCTGATTCTTTTTGCACTGCACTTGCATATCATGAGCATGACATGTTGATGTGAGGGTTTGTGTGTAGAGCAGAGGGGAAACTCGGGTGTGTGCTAACTCTAACTTGACCTGAGCTGGCCGCCCGAGCGTAGGAGGGTTGAGTGACGGGATATGTTGAGACATTATAGGACATTTCGAGTATAGGGCAACTCTAACGAGACCTGAGTAGCTTACCCGCTCTAATGAGACCTGAGCGGGATATGCGACTCTAACGAGACCTGAGTAGCCACTCACTCTAACGAGACCTGAATGGGAACCTATTCTAACGTGACCTGAGTGGGAACCTATTCTAACGAGACATGAGTGGCATATTAGAAATGTACTTAGTGTCGAGTAGTGTGGGGTGTTGAGATGTGTTATTGTTGAGAAGTAGAGACGAGTCGAGTGTGTGTATTTGTGAGGTGTTTGGGAATGGGGTTGAGCGCACATGCATACATGTATGTTTCATCTACTGGGCAAGGAGCTCATTTTACGTGTTGTAGGTACATACGAGACCGGCGTTGATACGCATCGCGGCTAGGCGGGCTGATGGCGGTGACTCCACGGACTTTTGAGGGCATGGTGGTACATGGATGCGACCCGTGGAGTGTTTTAAATTATGTTTCATGTTTTTACATTGGGTTTCGGCCCAATAAATAAAAGTGTGTGTTGTTAAACATTTTATATTTTTGGGTTTAGACTTTGGGGCTTCAGCCCTGTACATGAATATGTTAGAAAAAGTTTTAATTAGACGGGTCTTCCGCGACTTACGTTGCGAAAATCCGCCAAAATATTTATTAGAAAGTGAGGATCGTTACAGGTGGTATCAGAGCTTAGGTTAGAGGTTCTGTAGACTGTCCATGTACTGCCGCTCAAAAGCCTGGAGGATCAGCCTTGCCTGTAAGTTTAAAGATTTGGCTTGATTAAATAATAGTAATAATATACTTGTTTGCGTGAATTTATTGTGGTTAGTAGGCTAAAATGACGAGGGGACGTAGAGAAAACAACGGAGAGTCGAGTCGTAGGGTTGCATCTGAGTCACCTACAACTGAACGAGACTCAACAATCTTGCGCCTTACTGAACTGATCCAACGTCAGTCGGATCAGATCAGTGAGTTGCTCAATCACCGTAACTCATCTGCGCAACATCCTACTCCGCCACCCGAACGTGTAGAAGTAATAGGGGAACGATTTCGGAAATTGAACCCTCCAACCTTTGAGGACGCCATTGATCCTACTTTGGCTGATGACTGGTTACGTACCACAGAGGATATGTTCTTGTATGGTCGGGTTCCGGAGAATGAACAGGTGTTATGTGCCGTTTCTATGCTCCGAGGGAACGCAAGGTTTTGGTGGGATACTATCAAAGTCTTGGAGAACCCAACGACTATGCCGTGGGAGAGATTCCGAGAATTATTCCGTGGGAAATACTTCACCACCCATGACCGAACTCGAAAAATGAACGAGTTTATAAATCTGAAGCAAGGTGAACAAACTATCGCGGAATATATCCGTAAGTTTGAAGAGCTGTCGCGCTTTGCTCCGCACATGGTGGCGACGAACGCATTAAAGGTGGAGCGATTCCAAGTAGGTCTCAAACCTGAGATCTACCGAGATGTCAGCATGGTGGGAACACGAGAACTGGCATTTGCCCAGGTGGCTGAACGAGCACTCATCGCGGAGCAGGCAGAGGCCCAAATTTCAAGGGCCCACGAGGAAAAGAGAAAGGCGGAGAGCCAACTAGAACGGGAGGCTAATAAGAAGCATCGGAATTTTGATAATGGGCCCAACAACAATAAGAACAACCGCCAAGGGCAGCAAAATTGTCGACCGAGGCCAAACCAGGAAGCGACTAATTTCTCAATTCGACCCCCAAACGTCAATCCTCAGTGCCAGAAATGCGGACGGTACCATGCAGGTGTTTGTTTCGGAGCAAGACCTAATTTTAACCCTCAATGTTTTAAATGTGGAAAACTAGGACATCTTGCCAGAAACTGTTAGGAGGATCGTTCCGGAAACCAAATCCAAGTGCCAGTACAGCCTCCACTCGTACCGGCTCGTGTGTTTACTTTAACAAATGAGGAGGAAGAATTGAACCCACCAGGGATGACGGGTACGTTAAATATTTAAAGTATACTCATTTCTGTGTCAATTGATTTTTTTGGATCGCACGTACGGATGTGCTGGCCAAATGTATGATGAAGGTAGGAATAAATCCTATATTACTAGAGATTTGAAAAGCTTAAGGATATGAAAAATAATAATAAAAATAAAATAAAATATATGAACTATCAGAGTAGCGCAACGAAAGCGTGGTAGGAATAGGATTAGTATGCTTAGAGAACATAAAAAATATATGGGCGAGTCTAGGCGTAAAGAAATTGTTGATTCTGGAAAGCTGGGCCACACATTTAAATGTGTTACCTAGGCTGGAAAAGGAAGGTGGGAATAAATTCTACCTTAATATATTATAGACAGATTTGATAATGGGGGAAATCGTTACCCGAGTTTCACCGATCGGCGAATTTCGGGGGCGAAATTCTTTTAAGGGGGGAGAATGTAATGCCCGTGAAATTTAAAACGGTATTATTGTAAGTATTTAAAGTAGCGTAGTTACCATAAAAGAAATCTAAGAATTTATTCTCTTCAATAAATGATATTGTCCCACACAAAACAAATTAAATATTTTTTTTGGTAGAATGATTTTTCATTTACCACATCCGCAAACAACCATTACATCGCAGCTCACTATACATCCACACAACCAAGACTCCAAAAGACTACAAGCATACTCTTCGAAATATAGCAGAATTCACAGCTTTTGGGTGTCTACAAACAGCCTTAATTCGACTTTGCATTTCCTTCATGATTTGGTGGATCAGTTGGTCCTCAGTCTGAGCCTCTCTGTCATGTGCTCTCCGATTCCGCTCACCCCAAATATGATACAACATCGATGTATAGCAGGCTATGCTAATACCATATTGCGCAGATCTCTTTTTGCCCATCTCAATTAGCCAAGAACATAGAGACTCATATGAATGGATATGTATGCTCAGTGACAACCACGCATTCACCCTCTGTACTAGCATCTGGCTAAAGGAACATTCCAAGAATAGGTGAGCCATGGATTCCTCCTCTATTCCACACAGCCAGCATCTAGAATTCAGGATCGGCACTCCCCATCTCACCATTCTATCCACTGTCAAGAGCCGTTTGTGCACTAACAGCCAGAGGATAAACGCCTGCTTGGGAATATTATAGCGGTTCCATACAGCTCGGCAAAAGGGAAAAAAGTTACCTTCACCCTTCAGCCACTTATAACCAGATACAACATTATAACATCCATTACTGGACATAATCCAAGACCTCCCTCTGTAGCCCTCTCCGAATTTGCTCTTCAGCCTATGTAATTTCCGCCAGTGCCAACTCGAATCCATAGCGGGCTGAAATTCCCAGAAGCATGTTCCTTTTAGGTACACCACATTAATACATTTAATCCATAGAGATTGAACCTCCTTAGTGATATCCCAAATCTGTATCCCACTCAAGGCTTCATTCCAAGTCCCACAGTCCCTGATATTGAGGTCGCCACGCTGTTTTGCCCAACACACTTGGTCCCAGCTGAGAAGAGAAATTGATTTCCCCTGCTCTTTCCTACCCCATAAAAATTCTTTGCATACTCGATCGACCTCTCTAGCCACTGATTTTGGTAACAAGAAAATGGATCCCCAGTATCCATGGGTGGCCAATAGAACAGAATTAATAAGACATAGCCGCCCCGCATAGGATAAATGCCGAGTAGCCCAGCATTTAATTCGGGGAGTTATCTTCTCTACCAAGACTTGGCAAGCGTTGCGACTCCATTTGGTAGGTGTGATGGGGACACCCAGATATTTCACCGGGAATGTACCTGACTGAAACCCAATAATCTGCCTCAACTGTACCGAAGTTGAGCTTGAGATTCCAGCTGAATAGATGCTTGATTTTTGTTGATTAGCTTCCAGACCTGAAACCTCTTTGAAATGTTCAAGCGCCTCCTTAATCACTGTGACTGCACCTAGCTTTCCTTTACAGAAAATCATTAGGTCATCGGCAAAGCATAGATTGACCAGATTAATCTGCTTGCACAGGGGGTGATGTCGAAATCGAGGATCTTTCGCAGACAGTTGCAATTTCCTCGAGAGGTATTCCATTGAGATCACAAACAACAGAGGCGAAATTGGGTCACCTTGTCGCAGCCCTTTTGCACCTCTAAACAGGCCTGATTGTGTTCCATTTATGGAGACAGTATACGAGACTGAGGTCACGCACTCCATGATCCACTGGATAAACCGCATAGGAAACCTGAGCTGACATAACCAACTCCTGAGGAATTCCCACTCCACAGTATCATAAGCTTTACGGATATCCACCTTCATTAGGACCCTAGCTGAGGCGTTCTTCCTATTATAGAGTCGTAATAGATCCTGGCATAGCAGGATGTTATGGGTGATAGATCTGCCCTCAACAAATGCATTCTGGTTAGCATTAATAAGTCTGGGCAGGATAGGTTTCAATCGGGTACACAGCATTTTGGAAATACATTTATACACCACGTTGCAACATGAAATTGGTCGAAAGTCCTTAGCTGTTTCAGGATTGGGAACCTTGGGAATCAGGCACAGAGTGGCTCTGTTCAGCCGCGGCAGCATGCTCCCATGAGTGAAGAAGTCTAGGACAGCCTCTGTGACATTTTCCCCCACAACAGCCCAAGCTTTCTTAAAGAAACCACTCCCAAATCCATCTGGACCTGGAGCAGCCTCTTCATGAATTGATTGCATGGCTATATCCACATCCTGTCTAGTAAATGGTTGAATCATCTGTAGTTGATCCTCAAATGATAAAACATATCCCTCATGTGCCACTTCCTGTTCAAGGGGCAGGGGAGAGCCAGCGCTCCCCAGCAGTGATTGGAAGTAATCTGTGAAATGGTCCTGAATGGCCTCCCCATCAGTTAAGGTATCCCCACCTTCAGTTTTGATTGACAGAATTCTATTAGCATAGGTTCTCTGCTTGATGATGGCATGAAAGTTGGCAGAATTTTGGTCCCCTTTATCTAACCATCGTGCTTTAGCTTTCTGCCTCAAGAATTTGTCATTTGCCACACTAAGAAACTGGTATTCTTCCCTAATGACTTGCTCTTTGGCTAGCAAATCATGGTTCAGTGGATCATCCTGGACAGCAGTTTGGCATTCATCTAATTTAGCCTTTGTTTCCTCAGTTCTAGAGACTATGTTGGCGAACATCTCTCTATTCAGCTGGCGGAGAGGCCCTCTGAGGTTCAGCAGATTCGAGCATAGTTTGCTCATAGGAGCATCATCAAGATTATTCCAGTTCGCCACGACAGTTTTCATGAAATAGGGAGCAAGGCTCCACATATTAAAGTACTTAAATGACTTGTTGCTGTTTTTGTTCAATGCATCTAAGGAGGAGAGAGGCATGATCTGACAACCCTTCATTAAGAAATGTTACCGCATAAGAACCAAATTCCTGAACCCATTCCATATTGGCAACTGCCCAATCAATCTTGCGCCATATTCTATTCCCCGGTTTTTGTTTATTCGACCAAGTAAAGTTGCATCCATTCCGTTTGATCTCCCCAAGCTGGCACTGATATAAGCAATTGTTAAACTCCTGAAATTCAGCAGCCTGAATATCCGCCCCTCCAATTCGATCCTCAAAACCCCTTACATTATTAAAGTCCCCCCATAACAACCACGACCCCTGTATAGTTTCCCCAATCCCTCGGATAGTATCCCAGAGCTTTTGTCTGATTCCCATCTCATTGTGCCCATAGACACAAGTGAGATGAGTAATGAGAACCTTATCTCTACTGACCTTGAAATGCATATGTTGATCCGATTTGGACAACACTTCCAACTGCAGGCCAGCTCTCCAGATTACCACAATTCTGCCATTGTGATGGTCACTTAAATTGTGACAAACTCCCATCCCACAAATGTCCTTTTGATCACCTCCTACAAGTTACCAGCCTTCAATTTGGTTTCCAACAAACACAAAAGATTTATATTGTATTTACGGCAGAAGAGAGCTAACTCTCTCTGCTTTGAGGGGCCATTGAGGCCCCGGACATTCCACGAGAGCCAGCTATCCATTACAGAGGTCGAGGACCCTCTGCTTGGAAGGGCTTGTAAGATTGGGGCTGCTTCCCTCCACCTGAACCAGATCAGCCCAGGAGAGTTTCCTATTTGTTTTACCCTCATTCCCGCGGCTATCTTTGCTCCTGTCCCCCATACTTGTCTCTGATAGGTTTTCTGTCTCACCTCCAGATTGACCTTGGTGTGGTTGCTCTGCTGATTTCTGTGGCTGAGGAATCTGCCGCTGCTGTTGTGCTGCGGGGTTCTGCCCCTCCCTTTGTAGCCCCTGTCTGCAGCTAATCACCTCGTGTCCATAGTTTTTGCACTTCGTACATAGCACAGGCTTCCATTCATATGTTACTTTTTGCTCCATGAGCTGACCATACTCATTCAGAAATTGGATTTTGTCCTGAAGCGGCTGCCGCAGATCAATCTCAACGAGCACCCGAGCAAAATGGATTCGCTCCTTTTTCCGAGTGAAGTCGTCAGTCATTATAGGTTTCCCGATTAGACTAGCCAGTTTACTCAATGTCCTTAGCCCCCAGTATTTCAACTCCAATTGCGGTAACTGCACTCAAATTGGAACAGATTCGACACCAACTTTACTGAGTTGAGTCTTCTCAGTCCATGGAGTGAGTACCACTGGTTTTTGTCAAAATGAAGGATCTCAGTTTGTAAAATTCTGTCTCTGTTTTCCACAGTATCAAACCGAGCAAGAAAGAGCCCCTGCCTAACTTGCCATACATTGATCAACCCCAATTTCTCCCATTTCCTCTTAAGGAAACCAGCCATTACTCCGCATGGCGGATTAGCCCCCAGCACGTAGCACAGCACAGCCGATTTCCAGTGATTTATCTCCTCCTGAATTTCCTCAATCTCAATAACACCAATCGTCTGCCCGCTATTCTGAATAGGATCCACAAAATCCAGTCGATTACTCTGTTCCTTCAGTAGATCAATGTTGAATTTAAGCCAGGGGCTCTTCACATTGCTCTCATCAACAGTCATCGTATTATGCTTCCCAATCGATTTCTCCAGTGTCGGCCATGGATCCGCCGCACGTGTCGGCGATTGCAATGGAACAGTAACTCCGTCTGGACTCACAACAATAGTACCGTCAGGATTCCGCTGATTCCTCTCCCGTGCCTCCGATTGCTCTATAACAGCTACCATAGTAGGGGATGGTGTCGCCGCCCCTGCCGCCGTCGACCTCTGCATAACCGTTTTCCTCTTTTTCGCCATAGCTGAAGAGAGAGGAAAAACAGGCAAGTTAACTATTCACCTACATAATATATCCCAATTAAATATTGATGGTAAGGGATAACTTTGAATGCTTTTGTGGCTACATATTATGTGCCAAAATAAAATTTATTAAGTGATAAGGGATGAAGTTTTCGGACTATATTACATACCTTAACATGAAATAAATCCCAATGTAGCTACTAATGGCCAAACGATTTGTAATAAGAATCAAACTATTATAATAAGAAACTTTATAAAATAAAAGATTCCCTAATTTTGTAGTAAGGCCAAAATTAGTGGTTTGTTACTTTAAGTAAAATAATGAAAAAAGAAATCAATGATTGGGATTTGTTTAGTAAAATCACGTTGGTGCTTGGTCACCTATTTGACACCATCTAAAAAGCATTGATAAACATTAAAGAATGACTATTGGATTTAATAAAGTCATAAGGATGAAATTGCCTAAGCAAAGAGGAAAGTGACGTGTCTTTTACTTGTTCCCTTATGATTGAGATCAACTTTAATGATAAAAATCTACAAGCATCATTAGGAAGCAGAGGGACCACAAAAATGAATATAAAATTTCACATAAGGCTAAGAAACAAACGCATGATAGGGGATTAAATAGTCACTTAGTTGTTCCACCCTTCACATGCTTCGAAGAAGTCATATACATCTAATATATATAATAATCATTATGGAGAAAACCCTAACCTCATAAGAACGGAAATTACAAGGAAAATAGAGGATTAGAAAAGCAGAAGAAGTGTTTGGTTAAGCTTCTCAATTTTTAAGGTCGAAGGTGTTGTAAGTTAGAATAAGAGAACTTCACAACATTGGAAGCTTGGCGATTTGGGGAAGTAATTTTCGTAGTGAGGTATATGAAAACAAATCTCTCATATTTGATTTACGTAACTTGTTTTCGATAGTTAGATGATTTTAAGTGATTAAGTAATTATTATAGAAGCTGTTTGGAAATCTTTATACTTAGGAGTTTTAGCGTTTTTGAAAATGGAATTCATATTCATGAGCTAACAATTTTCAAAATATATATGTTGTTCTTAAGATTTTAATGTTTTAGGGTTTACTAATTTCCGTGTTTAGGAATTATCTTGATTAGGAGTTTCAAACGTTTTATACGATGCTAATGTGCTTAAATGACAAGTGATTATGTGTTATTTTTTTTTTTGCAAGGTGTTTAGAAGTGTTTATGAGATTTATTTTAGGTGTCTAAATATTTGCTAACCTTGGAAATTTTCAGCAATAGACGTTTTTAGCACTAAGGAGTTCTTGGGGTTTTGAAATTAAAATATGTATTAGTTTGGTTGTTGAACATGGGGTTTCGTGACTTCATTACCCAATAATTATTTTTGGTGTCGTTAATTGGTATGGTTTATATGTTTCAGCATCTTATTATTTGGTCCTTTGCAAGCTTTTGTTATATGATTAATATTAGACATTAAAGGATTCGATAATGGTATGTTAAGATTGGGATGAGAAGTTTTGGCATGTGAATACTATGAGAAAGATATCGATATTATATGGTTAGATTAAGTGTGAATGTGAATACTGTCTAAACATTTACTTGGAACATGTGCTCGTAGGTTTCATAATTGGATGTGTTTTAGTATTTCCATGCGATAGTATCTTATGAGTTTTCGATATGAGCAACGTGAATTAATCTTGAAAAGTTTTCGGTATGAATGTGTTTTAGGCACTTGAAAGAATTCAGAAACATGTATGACCATCGAAATAAAATCGTTCAATGTTCTTAGTCAAAAAAAAACTCATGCATGTACTGATATTTATAATTGTCTTGTATACAGACGTCTGAAACAATAGGGATCTGTCAATTGTGAAATTAAGGAAGACAGGTAGGTGAAACTCACCTACGGCACGTAAACGTTATGTGATTAATTACGTGATATTTATGTAAATCAGTGAATTATGTGATTTGATGAATTACGTGATTTATCTATTTTAATGTTTTGCACATTTATATATGTCTGATTCTTTTTGCACTGCACTTGCATATCATGAGCATGACATGTTGATGTGAGGGTTTGTGTGTAGAGCAGAGGGGAAACTCGAGTGTGTGCTAACTCTAACGTGACCTGAGCTGGCCGCCCGAGCGTACGATGGGTTGAGTGACGGGATATGTTGAGACATTATAGGACATTTCGAGTATAGGGCAACTCTAACGAGACCTGAATGGGAACCTATTCTAACATGACCTGAGTGGGAACCTATTCTAACGAGACATGAGTGGGATATTAGAAATGTACTTAGTGTCGAGTCGTGTGGGGTGTTGAGATGTGTTATTGTTGAGAAGTAGAGACGAGTCGAGTGTGTGTATTTGTGAGGTGTTGGGGAATGGGGTTGAGCGCACATGCATACATGTATGTTTCATCTACTAGGCAAGGAGCTCAGTTTACGTGTTGTAGGTACATACGAGACCGGCGTTGATACGCATCGCGACTAGGCGGGCTGATGGCGGTGACTCCACGGACTTTTGAGGGCATGGTGGTACATGGATGCGACCCGTGGAGTGTTTTAAATTATGTTTCATGTTTTTACTTTGGGTTTCGGCCAAATAAATAAAAGTGTGTGTTGTTAAACATTTTATATTTTTGGGTTTAGACTTTGGGGCTTCAGCCCTGTACATGAATATGTTAGAAAAAGTTTTAATTAGACGGGTCTTCCTTACGTTGCGAAAATCCGCCAAAATATTTATTAGAAAGTGAGGATCGTTACATCATCTCAACCACAGGGCCCACAGGCATAGAACTATGCACCTCGCGCAACCCATTTAAGAAAGGGGTCATGAGATTGGTTCTCAGGTAGCACAAACACGGTGCCAGCGGTGCCACGCTGGTAGTTATATTCTTGAGCTAACTCTACCAGGTCGCCTCTCCCGCCAAACAGACCCTCTCGTATCTCATACGAAAGTGATCTCGACAATAGTACAATTGTCAGGTCCACTAGTACTACCCTCACACTCTACTACGAGTCGACAACCGAAATCAGTCACATCTACTAGTGCATATGACATGCAGTACTGTAAATAAATCTCCCAATAATATTCCAGTTCTACCCAAATTCCGAACCAAGACTTAAAATTCGCTTACATAGTAAAAATCTAATAAGTCAACGATTTGGTCAAAAGTCAATGACCATAGTCTACGTCAACTCTCAAATGTGTCTAATTCGAAAAATGATTGAGTTCGAAAATTGAAGAGTTTAAAAAATTGACTTTAATTCAAGAATTGTTTTGGCTTCCAAAATTGTTGGGTTTCGAAAATCGGCTTCGAAAATCGGCTGTAAATTGGTTCGAAAATTGCTTTCGAAAATTAGTTCGAAATTTTGAATTTGGCCCGCGAAACCCACCCCCCCCCCCCCCCCCCCTCCCTCTCCCTCTCAGTGTCCAGCCCGCGAAGAAGATATTGGCCCGCGAAAATCTTCTCCTCCCTCACAGAACTCAGCCCGCCAAAATCATTTCTGTCCGCGAAATCAATTTTTCTCCGTCTCTTACGAAAATTTCTCTGATTCGAAAATTTTCGAATTTCGAAACTTAAGCTACCATCAAACTTAAAATATAAATTTTCGAAACCTCGTTACGAAAGTCTTATGCTACCATCAAACCCCTTTCGAAATTATCCTAAGTCCCAAAAGCGATACACCCTAAAATCATTCTAATTTCTATGAACAGTAAACTACCCGAATTTAATTAGAACGCGCGAATTTTGAAGATTCACTGTGCTTTGGTTACAACCCGAAAACTGTCTATGCCCGAAAATAATATTATAAGATTACCCGAAAATTTCAAATATTATGCTACACAATTTTTGTCGTGTCTCCCTTTCTACCCGAAAACTGCTACGTGAAACTATCGTGTCCGAAAATTCTAAACCCTAAGGCTCAATTAGGGTGGGCAGTGGGGCGGGGATTCCCCGTCCCCGCGGGGATCCGCCCCGAAAGTGGCGGGGAATCCCCGGTATTTTATCCCCGCGGGGCGGGGACGGGGCAAGATTCTGCCCTTGTCGGGGTCGGGGCGGGGACGGGGAATATACTCCCCGCCCCGCGGGGATCCCCGCCGCATTCCCCGCGGGGATCCGATAGTGCATATTACTAAAATACCCCTTAGTTCAATATATTTTAAAAATATATAACCCTATATTCCAAACGTTTTCTTCCCCATCTATCTTCCGCTCCATTTTACAAACATCGGCACCTTCCATAAATCTGTCCGGCGAACCCCAAACGCACGACGAACCGCACAACTTTGCCCGGAGTTTCAAAAATCTATCGAGGGTATTCCTTTTGGTGTACCTTTTGATTTTATTTTCGTTTTTTGGTCTGTGATATATATTTTGTGGTGGTATGTGAGTTAAGTTGGTTTGGTGTGTTTGATAGTTCATTTCCGTGTGGCTGTGAGTTCCTTAGAGTTGATGATGCTAATATGCCATTGATTTTCTTACTGTATATTTTTGTACCCACGGATGACATCTTCTGAAATTCCTACGCAAGACTCTATGAATGATCCTTCCTTGGTAGAGATTTCTCAACCTATGTCGGGCGGGTCTGATTCACAAGCTCCAATTGAGTCGAATCAAGTTTCGGGTGAGAATGAAGATGTTCTGACATTAGGCAGTAAAAGAAATTTAAAATCAGAGGCATGGAACCATTACAAGAGACTAAAAATAGATAAATGGAAGGCGATATGCAATTATTGTAAGAAGCATCTTGGGGGGGATACAAAGAATGGAACCACACACTTGCGTGATCATTTGAAGATATGTCCTCTAAGAACAACTAGGGACATAAAACAAGCTATTTTAAATACTAGGATGTCTACAAGGATGTCTTCAATATATTGAAACAAAGAGAGCCACTTTATAAATGTGTCCCCATGGAGGAAGATTGGGAAAGGGCCGAGGCGATTTTGTGAAAGATTGAAGTTGTTCAATGATGTGACTGAGCTCTTCTCCGGGACAAAATACCCTACTGCAAACATATAGTTTCCCAAAAATTGTGAAATCAGAATGGCTTTGAGGCAGTGGGCTGTATGTCGGAATCCTAACATTGAAGTCATGGCAGGAAAAATGTTGGAAAACTTCGACAAGTATTGATCACAGATTCACGGAATCATGGGTGTTGCTACTGTTTTAGATCCTAGATATAAGCTTAAACTGTTGCAATATTATTTCCCCATTATTTATGGAGACGAAGAGGCAAAGAACGAAATAAATAGGATTCAAGAGCTTTGTTCTAACTTGGTAGCTGAATATTCATCAAAATTGAAAACGGGCGGACTTGCTGGATTGTCTGCACCTTCTCATTCAGCTGTGAGCAGCCTTGACGATGTAGACCCGATGAGTAATTATGACGGGTTTGTTGCTGAGGATCATGAGAGCGATAATGGCAAGACAGAATTGGATTGTTATTTGGAGGAACGCGTGATACCAAGAAATGTTGATTTTGATATTTTAAGTTGGTGGAAGAATGCACTTAAGTATCCAACTTTGCAATTGATTGCCAAAGATATCCTAGCAATTCCTATATCTACTGTGGCTTCAGAGTCGGCTTTTAGTACGGGCGGGAGATATTTGAGCCCACATCGTAATAGACTGCATCACGAGACTATAGAAGCATTGATGTGTGCTCAAGATTGGTTATGGGCTGAAATGAAAGGTATGCAAATAATACGTACGTACCCGAATTAATCTACTATTTTGTTTGATCAGTTAGTAATCAATCATCTTTGATTTCTAGGTAACATTCCTGCTGCTCAAAGTTCTGCATTTTGTGAAGATCGTGATGGTGATGAAGAGGTAAGTTGGTCTGTTTATGTTATTTTAATCGATAAATATAATCTAATTTATTTGGCAACTAACACTTCCTTCCATGGTTAAACAGGAGCTTTGAATTGAGGCTTCCATGATCTTTTGTGGGTTGATTTTAGCTTAGACACTGTGAGGATTTGTTGAGTTTGTGTTCTCAACTTACAGCAGGAGCTTTGGAGACTTAGAGATTTTGTGTTTTGGGCAACCTACTGCTGTACCTTTTGGATTTTAACTGTGTTTTGAAATTACATTATTCTTATTTAACTGGATTTTCAGCTACTGTTGTGCTGCCTTTATTAAAAAAAAAAATTGTCGCGGGGCCGGGGAATCCCCGCGGGGTCGGGGACGGGGACAAATCTGTCCCCGTTAACTTCGCGGGGCCGGGGACGGGGATTCCCCGCGAACGCGGGGACGGGGATGGGGATTAGATCCCCGCCCCCGCCCTGCCCCGTTGCCATCACTAGGCTCAATCTACCCGAAAATAAATTCAGCTATCAATCTATCTACCCCAAAATAAATTCACTCTTACGAATTTTCACATGCAGGCACGACACATCATAGAAATGAGAAAACAAATATAAACCCAGAGATAAGGGTTTTTCAATCACATATTTCATCCGAAAATCTCACATTAATCACATAGTATCACCGAAACATATTAATATGTAAATTACAACAAGATTTACGTGTTGTAGATGAAGTTTTCACTACGATTATAGATTTCCTGGGGCATTAACTGAACTCAACCATCACCGCCTTCACAGCTCGGATGAACAAGTTGGATCAGATTAAAACCACATTGGCCGCAGCTTGAACCAACGGGAATTGATTCGACGACAACAATCTAATTCGCAGGAAATGATGGAATAAGATTATAAAAACAAATATAGCTCTTGTTCTTATTCAGCAATAAGTTAATTATATTACAAATATTTCAGAGCATCGGGTGGCCGGCCTACACAATATTTTCCATGCTTTGCAAGCTACAAGTCTTAATGAGACTGTTTTCTTGTCTTGGGCAGTCAATCATCCAGATCTAAGGTTTATAACATGCATATGAATCAGTTCCACGAGCATACGAAGGCTGCAATAACAAAAGTTAGAATTGTTGCACACTTGATCATTTTCAAATTTTGTTGATCTAAGTAGGACACATAGCAATCTTAACGGTTGGTTCAGGAACCCAAATCTTACACAAAACCAGTCTGCCATCTTCTCAAAAATTTCACAATAACCCTGCACTTCTATTCTAATTCGTCATTGATCCCCAAAAACTGCTTTCAAGGCCCCTTGAACATTGAAGTCGGAGCAAGAGGCGGCGTATCTAACTGATAGAGGTTAAGCGCAGGACCAACAAACCTAAAAACTATCCACCCACCAATGACTATAAATATGGAAGCATAGGCAAACTTGTTTAGCCAAAATAATAGTCCCTTTTCACCCATATATAAATCGACAGCCTTCTCCGTGAGACTCATCGAGTTCCAATCCTTTGGAGGTTGTGATGAAGCATTTTGTTCTCCTTCGTTCAGACCATCTTGCTCTTGCTTTCTTCTTCGCCTCGAGCCTCTTCTGAACCTTATTTCAACTTCATCGGGTGACCGAATTGTTGGTCCTTTCTTCGTTTGTTTGCTGCTCATTCCGTCATTACCGTTTCTAAGGTCGCATCTCAAATGCAAGAGAGATGGGGCTGAACGTTGATGCAAGGGACGAGGCGTGTGAACGGAGAAAGATGCAAGTGTTTTGGTGTAGGAAAACATCTACGAAAAAAAAAAAGTGGGGTTATTTTGCAATCCACCTGACATCAGAATGTTTATATGTTGGGCCGACCGAATATATTTCAATTCATCAACGTGTCCTCTAAATTTGAGAAAGGTAGGCATCATATGACGAACACCAAATTGGAGAAACAACAGACATATACGCAGAACCCATCAGGCCAGAACAATCATCGCATAAGATATAAACATGGAAGTGCAAATTATTTGTGGAAAGAAACGCGTAATTCTAAGGGAACCCAATAGAAATTGCTAATAAAAATTACAGATTCTGGACATTTGAAGAAAGTAGTAAGATTCATTCGGCATTACAAAAAAGAAACACATAGAAGGAGGAGGAACATGTTACCTGTAGTGCAATACAGAATCTGGTAACAGAGTTGCCTGAGCAGTGTGCGTTGATAACCGATACGGGAACTGATCCAAATAGTTGGTGGATGCTGCAATGCCACTCGGCTGTTCTCAAAATGTGCTCATTTCATTGGTGCACCGAATACCTTATCCACAACATAACAATTAGACCCTACTGCTAAGCAGCAAAATTTCAATGATTTGTAAATAACTTGAGACCATCACCAACAAATACCAATAATTAGACTCAAACATAAAAAAATGGGCATTTTCATTTCAGCCCCTACATAAGTATAATTTAGGGTTCAAACCCTCTTCGGAAAATGTTTAGTTTTAAGGATCCATTTTTATGCAGTACAACTTTATTTCTCTTACATACCAGTATGTTGAAATTATATACCACAAAACCATAATCTGGTACCAGTTTATGATCGTCTGATACCAGTTTATTTTCTGCAGTACCACTTTATTGCTCTGACATACCAGTATGTTGAAAGTTTGTAACACAAAACAATCATTCTATACCATTTCATATATTTTTCATACCACTTTTTTACACCACACAAAATAGGTCCTTTAACCTAAAAAATTCTGAAAGAGGGCCTGAATTCGAAATCAAACCCTTAAAGGGGCCTGATTTCGAATTGACCCTAAAAACAATACTCAAACCAACACTCAAACGCATACTCGAAATGGATATAGTCATTTCCCTCTCTCCTATAAATGCATACATGCATTTTCATTTGACATCACGCATAAAACTTTTTATCTCTCACAAAGCAACCCATACAAAATTTAGTAATTAACTTTTATTATATAAGTTACAATAACTAGCTTTTATTATTTATTTAATTATTTTTATAAATATACCACATGAATAATGTTCGAAATTATAATAAAATATTTAAACTATTTATTAAGGAATTTAGTCTAAGAAAATATCATTTGTTTATTTATTACGTGGGTAATATTGAAATGTTGAACATATGTGGAACGTATTGAAAATATATAAAAGTTGATATGAAAGAAAATATTGTAAAATTTTCTTTGAGTTGTGAATGAGTTTAATGGTTGGAGAATAATTACTACATTTTTAGTTTGAAAATGAACTTGCGTTTGAGAATGAGTTTTTCGGTTGAAGATGGCCTTAGTAGTCATGTACTTAAGACCATTGCCAACCGAACAAAACATTATCAAACTCAAATGCATTCTCACCTCAAACTGCAGTAATTCTTCTCCAGTCATTAAATGCATTCTCAAACTCAAAAGACTATTTCGTAATATTCACTTCCACCCAACTATTTAATATTACCTATACATTTTCTAACAGACAACAATATAATTTTAAATTCGAATGGCAAATTTTCATTTATAGTAAAACCGATATTTTTCATGTAAAAAAGCATCGAGAAAAATATGTATTAATAACACGAATACTTTTATATAATTTTTACTTTGTTTTATACGGGGACTTTAATAATTAAGATAAATAGAGGGTACGCATTATAATTTTGCAATTATTAAATTTAATTTTTGGGAAAAATTTCCAATCGCATCTTTGCTTCTTAAACATGAGAGAGAATACACCGAAAAACTATACTAGATCACTACAAAAAAACTACCAGTTACCGACCACTAACCTAGTCACTAAGGTCTGAAGCGTAGTCGCTAAAAGGTATAGCGACTAAATACCGACTGCAATATTAGTCGTTATATCGGTTGTCGTTAAACCAATCGTGGTCGCTAGTCAGTCGCCACTTCCGACTACATGCGACTACTGACTGTAGTCGGACAATTGCCGACTACAGCGACAAGCGACTAACTAGCGATTACGTAGTAGTCGCTAAATAACGACTAAACTTGCCACTAAGATGTAGTCGCTAACTTCCGACTACAGGACGACTAATATTAGTCGCAATTTAGCGACTACCATGCGGCTAACATTGTAGTCGGTTATGTTGTGACTACTATGTTAGTCGGAAATTGCCGTGCCACGCTGACTATGTATCTTCTCTGACGACTAACTTTGCGACCACTATTGTAGTCGCTATTTAGGATTTTTTTTATTTCGCTATTAATTATTTAAAATATATATATATTTATATATTAAACAACATATTAGAAAATCCAAATAGCGCAAAATCCACTAGAAATAAAGACATCTAAAGGTCGAATACATAAAATAATAAAAAGTCATCTCAACTTAATAAACCGAACATGATAAACCGAACGTGACTAAACTACGCCATGTCGTGGCCGAAGCTACCGCCGTCTGGGAAGTCATCGTGGCGACGAACATTTTTTCAGGGACGCCGCAGCGGCACATGTCTGCGTATCATCCACTACGTCCGAACCACGTGACTGACTACGAAAACCCAAGTGCTCAAGGAACTGACTGACCTCAGTGTAGTTATTCTTCAACGCTTCAAGCTCTGCTCGAGTCGCCTTCAACTCCTCCTGCACCTGAACACTCTGAGAAGGCATGTAGCTATTGGCGCTCGATAGGGATGGCTTTGAAGGTGTCTCAAAGAAAAGGTTCGACGCGTTACCCATGCCAGGTACATTTTCGAACCTCGTATAACCTCCAGAAACCACATAGAAAGCTTGTGCATCGGACATGGATGATTAGATGCCTTCTTTGCATTGAAGTCTGTCATTAACTATCAAGAACACAAGTCATTTGAAAGAATAGAAAAATTTCGACAGAACCTCCCCTATGAAATGACCAACCTATATTTTTCAAACCATTCTTTGCAACACCATAGCCCAACACACAAATCAAATATCCCATTTCAACATATTCAATCCAAAAAACATAAACAAATGACATCTACTTACCATCCTCTTCTCAGCTTTTCATCGATGAATGACTTGTCCTTTTTCTTCGTGTGATTCTGCAAATAAATCTGATGAGGCGGAGGAAGAGCTCCCTGATTCTCTACAGCCTGTCCAATAGCAGGTGAAAAAACAATAACGCTGAAGATTGAATTGACTTTTACAAAAATAATTGAAAGAAATCAAACTTACCATCTTCTTCGCAAGGTAGCTCGTAGAGCATGACGCTTGCGTGGACTTCGCGACTTTACCATCCCGACCAAAGCGGTTAGTCTTCCGCATAGTGGATTTCTCTTTAAGTGCAGGAGATAATCGTTTCTCTCTAAGTTCTTGAGCGACTGCATCACGCAAGAATTTAGACTTATATGACGGATCTTTCTCCAACTTAAGTCCTTCAGCTCGCATATTATCTTTGAGCCGCTTTCGAAGAACATCGAGAAATTTGGTCTTTATGACCACTGCCGCAGAATGATCCCACGAATACCTCTCCTACAAAATTTCTGCACAAAAACATATATATATAAAATAATTAAGGTCACTTTTCCATCCAAACATATTGCCAGATTCTACATTCACACAACGACTCCAACTACTCGCAAACCCGTCGGGAAATTTCAATTCCTTAAGTCATTTGCAAAGGCAAATCTTTTCTTGTTTGTTCAACACAAAACTGGCCTTTGGCATTTTGAGTCTCACCGAACCATCACGCCCATGGACTTCTGATAAATTCAAACTTGGCCTATTACAATAAATTGCTACCTTTACGAAACTTGAGATTGTCCTGAGACTTACCAGGAACTCCCATAACTGCCCATATAATTTGTTCAAACACAATTTTTTCAATATGCATGACGTCCAAATTATGCCTTATCTTCAAGTTCTTCCAGTACGGGAGTTCCCAAAATAAACTTTACTTAAGCCAATTAAGGTGATAAACTTGCCCATTATGCTCTTCGTCTTCTGTTTTCGGAATTGTTGAGACAATCTCTGGTAAAATATGTCCATCGACTCTCTCTGCCGGTCCATTGGTCTCCACAACATTTTTCTTAAAATTCTTTTTGTTCCTTTTAAAAACGTGATCACGTGGCAAAAAGCGTCTATGACAATCAAACCACGAGAACTTCTTGTTATGGTGTAATGAGAAAGAGTGAGTGCCCTCCATACAAATCGGACATGCATAATTTCCCGGAGGTGCCGTTCTCCAACCGGATAGCATACCATACGCAGTAAGTCGTTGATTGTCCACAGAAGAGCGGCACACATAGTGAAATTTTGTTTACGGGAACTATCGTAGGTCTACTCGCCAACATCCCATAACTAATTGAGCTCGTCAATCAGCGGACGCGAATATATATCCAGATTTTCCTTAGGGCCGAGGTCCTGGAACTAACATATTAAGAAACACGTACTGTCTTTCATACACATCCACGGAGGAAGATTATATGGGGTTATAATGACTGGCCAACAGGAGTATGTACTGCCGCTCTTATCGTGTGGTGCAAATCCATCCGTGCAAAGACCTAATCGCACATTGTGTGGCTCACTTGCAAAATCGGGATACATGCAGTTGAAATCAAGCCATTCCGATCTATGACAAGGATACTCATCACTCCATCATATCTAGGATTCTCATGATGCCAAAACTTATTCTTTGAGAAGTTTTTTGTGGCATACAACCACTGCAACCTTGGTGTTAATGGGAAATATATAAGCCTTTTCTTACTAACTCTACGTCCGCGGCAGGTATTACGATATCTTGTCTCAAGGCAACGCCAACAAGAATCGTCATTCTCGCGATTTTTACAATAGAGCATGCACCCATTAATGCATACATTGATGTACTGACAGGGCATTCAAAGACCTATCAACAATTTTTTTGTTCCATAGAATGTGCCAACCATAATATTATCATTCGGTAACACATCCTTCATCAATGACGTCCAAGCATCAACAGCTCTAAGTGGCATACTATACTCACACTTAATGTTGAGAACTCTAGATGCAACATCTAGAAGAGTTATTTTGCAGCCATCGAATGGGATGTTCAGCAGATTTTAACAATTCAAAAAAATCTCTCGTCATCGCTCGTAGTTCTTCTCCGTATTTTCTATTTTTGAAATCTGAATTATTCATAATTTGATTGCTACCCTGTGAGTGTCCGTAAAAGTAATTCTCATTATTTCCACAGAACCTATCAATTATCATATCTGAAAAACCACTATTGTGGGTTTGCCTCGATGAACTACCCACGTCATAATTTTCACCATGTAACTCCCAAGTATAGTAATTTGGACGAAATCCATACTTACAAAGATGTAAGTAGACATCATCTGGGGATTTATATTGGTTATCCAACAAATATTACAGGGACACCGTATTCTTCTACAGGATATGAAACAAGTTTGATTAAGAGCCCACTCAACGAATTCTTTCACTCCTCTACATATTCAGGTTTTAACCAATTTCCGTCCCATTGATCGTTTATCCATTGTCGGTACGAATTCACTGGGACAACTGCACAACAAAACCAATAAATATAGATATTTAATATTAACATCTTATTTATCACGACGACTAATACGTACGGCTGCGATTAATCGACAATATATATAGCAATTAACCTACATTGATTGACAAGACCAAACGTAAATGCGGACAAAATCAATTAATCACATCGAGTCAAATCCATGTTAAAAAAAACAAAATAACATACCCTAATGAATGGGTACGGCAGGCAGGGACAGAGCACGGAGCGGCGGGGCTGGGCGGCACTGCTGGCGGTGCGGAACGGATCTCGGCTACTGGTGGCGCGGCTAGGGCTGTCGCGAGGGCTGGGCTGGGCGGCGCGGAGCGGCGGGTCTGGGCAGCACAACTGGGCGGAGCCGCGGCGACTGTCGAGATTGGTCCCGCAGCTAGGGCTGCCGCGAGGGCTGGGGGCACAGAGCAGCGGGGCTGGGCGATGGCTGCTTGGTGCGGCGAGGAGGGGGTGGCACGGAGAGGGCGGCGAGGAGGGGTGCGGCAGGTTGCAGCGGCAAGTGGAGGTGGCGGACGGCATCGGCAACGGCAACGGCGGCGTCGTGAGGGAGAAAGAAGAGAGATGGGAGATGAGATTTGGAATGAGAAAACGGCGACCAGTACGAGTTAGGTTAAAAAAAACTAGCGACTACCATTGAGTCCGAAAGAGTAGTCGGTATATATAAACTAGCGACTACAAATATATCTTGGCGTCTAGTACTCTTACTCGCAAATTCGACTACATTTGGTAGTCGGAAGACATTTAGCGACTACAGTTATATAAGATTCGACCACTTTTTCAGTCGGATTTGTGACTACAAGTTGTAGTCGCACTTAGGTCGCATGTAGTCGCTAAACGCGTTTTGTTTTTGTAGTGGATTGTGAAAGCAAGAAAACAACAAATGTATGTCCAAGTATCCATCCGAGAGCTCAAACAATTCAAAGATCGATCTTATTCGTGGCCCTAATCTAGACTCACGAGGTTTCTATTATTGTAAAAGAGTTAAGGACAAGCAGGAGTAAAACACATGCACGCGTCTTCATGCAATTTGTCAAATTTAATCAATACGAATCCCAGACAAGGTAAATATTTCTAAAATAATCGCTACTCATTTGTGCAATAGTGATTCTATGCGATAGAGAACCAATCTATAAAGAACTATAGGATTGTAGTTTCTACGCATGCATTATTATTTCTGTTCCAAAGAATCCAAGCCAGGGAAAAAAAGCTTATGCACATAGCTCACCGGGACTATTCTTGCAATATGAATTTGGACAAAGAAAGTTCCACGTTTTTTACTTCATGGAATATGAGGTTATGCACTATGAAATTTATCGAGTATAAACGCTTCGGCGCCTAAGGTCTCGGAAATTCGATTTTTGGTTGGTATTTTACGTAAGGATGTTCGACGTTTATTGTTCTAACTGGCCTTAATTACAGGGGGTCTCTTTTTTCTTTCTTACTTAAGCGTATAGGGCGTGTAAATAAATTTTATTTGTTACACAAGTCCACTCACGTCAAAATTGTTTTCTTTCTTATGTAGTTTTAGAGTTGGATTTTTTACAATTGATCGTGAGGATTCGTACACGTAAGTAACCTCTGGGTCTAAACTCTGATACGATGTTAACTAATCACTCTCCGAAGAGCTTAGCTTAATCTTGTTACGAGCGTATCGAATTCGAATTTATTTTATTCTCAACAAGTTATGATATACGAAGGTATGCGATTTATATTTATATATATTTATTCTCATTGCAAGAGCGGCGATGCCTTTTTTGCCGTACTTTGTGTTTGCTTATGCTTAAGATGCCTCGTTTGAATAAACATAGTTTTCTTCTGGGATCCTGCCGGCTTTTTAAGTATTTGGTTAGGCATTATTATATCAATTTTTTTTAGAAACAAACAATAAACCCCACTAGATGTAGATATGGGCGCAGTGACATGAGATTTTGCGATATGGCGCCAATTGTTTTGCAAAACTGGTTAAATATGAGAATTCGCCGTTCATTAAAAGAACATACGCATGTTGGAGTAAACCATGTCTTTACGCGTGTCTTACTTAGGTAATCAGTTTTAACTTCATATCTTATTACATCGTTTGAACTGTTCGTAGATTCTTTACCTCCCTTGGCGAGGCGTTTCTTTTGTCTTTTTGTTACATGCGTGTCGAGGTATCATCTTTTTCTTATTAAGTACTGTCATGACTAAGAACTTGAGCGTAGCTGATCTTCTTCGTCATCTTCCTATTTATCACCTCCATGGAAGAACCAGGAAAAAAAAATAGTATGTAATAAAACAAGAACACCTTCAGATCAATGAATTCCAAATACGATTTTAGTATGAGTTAATGGGCGACGTGACCATCGAATTGCAGCCCGGACATCCTCCGATGGTGGATAAAATTGGATCTTTGGGCGTCGAAACACCGAGCAAACCACCGCTCACTCGAAAATCGAGCGTTCCAGCGAAAATTCTCATCCCTTACAGGTAAAAAAAAATGCCGTTTGCTTTTCCCTTCCCATTTGCGGGTTATGTTTAGTTCGACCAAATGTTTGCAGACGTAGATCATTTGCAGCACTTAATGTATGAATGTTAAATAATCACTTCACCTAAAAAATCTAAGCCTCAAGGGCGTGTATTATACATTTTATATGTTCTATTTCCAACACGTGCTGATTTATTTCATATCTAGCCTTAGATCTAGATGTGGATTTTTCTTTTATATTTTTTCGTATCTATCCATGCCTTCTTGACCTAGATATATTTTTTTAGATATATTTTTTTTTTTTGAGAGCGAAGTTTTAAACCTTGAAATCCAATTTACAGGTTCTTGGTTTTGCTAAGAGTAATCGTCCTCGGCATATTCCTCGAACGGAGAATAAGAAACCCTAACCGCGACGCCAGATGGCTCTGGCTAATCTCCGTTGCCTGCGAAATTTGGTTCGCCTTCTCGTGGCTCCTCGATCAGCTCCCGAAACTCTTCCCGACAAACCGCAAAACATATCCCGACGCCCTCGAGCAGCAGACATCCAATCTCCCGAAGATCGACGTCTTCGTCTCCACCGCCGATCCCGAGAAAGAACCGCCGCTTATCACGGCCAACACTATCCTCTCCATCCTCGCGGCGGATTACCCCCCGGAAAACCTCTCTTGCTACGTCTCCGACGACGGCGGTTCGTTGCTCACCTTCAAAGCCGTGGCGGAAGCTTCGAGCTTTGCCCGCATGTGGGTCCCGTTTTGCAGAAAGCACGGCGTCGAGCCTAGAAATCCCGAAGCTTATTTTAGTCGAGCGAAGAGAATAGGTCCCGAGCTCGGCGGTGATTTTGCGGAAGATCGTAGAGAGGTCGAACGTGAGTACGGCGAGTTCAAGGTGAGGATCAACGGCTTGCCCGAATCAATTAGGCGTAGGTCCGACGTCTATAATGTTGTCGAGGAAATTAGGGTTTTGATGCTTCGAAGACAGGCTTCGGAAGATTATTACAACAAGTCATTGGAAGGTATGAGTGTTTCGCGAGCGACGTGGATGGCCGACGGGACCCATTGGCCCGGGACTTGGTTAGTTCCCGCACCGAAACATTCTAGAAGCGACCACACGGGCATTGTAAAGGTGATATTGAAGCCACCCGGCGACGAAGAACCTCATTGTAGTGATAGCAAATCGCCTGATTTCACGGAGGTCGACGTTCGCCTTCCTATGTTGGTCTATCTCTCGAGGGAGAAGTGCCCGGGAAACAATCACAACAAGAAAGCGGGGGCCATGAATGCGCTTCTTCGGGCCTCGGCCTTGATGTCTGATGGGCCTTTCGTGCTGAATCTCGACTGCGATCACTACATCCACAATTCCCGAGCGTTGCGCGAGGCTATGTGCTTCATGTTGGATCGTGGTCGAGACCGCCTTTGCTACGTCCAATTTCCTCAGAGGTTCGACGGCATCGATCCGTGCGATAGGTATGCAAATAGGAACACTGTCTTTTTCGACGTCAACATGCGGGCCTTAGACGGGCTTCAAGGTCCGATATACATCGGCACGGGCTGCATTTTCCGTCGGAGTGCGCTTTACGGGTTCGACCCGCCCGGCAAGGACCCATCTCAGTGGCCCGGTTTCTGCTATTGCTACTGTTGTTGCTACTACTTTCTGAATTCAAAGATACACGACGAAGCTTCTTCTCTCTCATCGGACGATCACATAGCGCTCGACATAGATGATCCCAACAATTTTGAGACGAATTTTTCGGACCGATTTGGGAGCTCAGGTCTTCTGATGAATTCTATCACTGCCTCCGAGTTTTCGGGCCGAGCCATCACTCTGACCCGCCCCAACGATACTTCCAACTTCTCGACGTTGCTCTATGAGGTCATGAACGTCATTTCATGTCGGTACGAAGAAAAAACCGAGTGGGGCAAAAGCATCGGTTGGATATACGGGTCGGTCACCGAGGACGTCGTCACAGGCTACCGAATGCACGACCGGGGTTGGGAGTCGGCCTACTGCATGGCCGAGCCGGACGCCTTCCGTGGGACCGCACCGATCAACCTAACCGACCGGCTAAACCAAGTGCTCCGTTGGGCCACAGGCTCGGTGGAGATCTTCTTCTCGGGCAACAACGCCCTCCTCGCGGGCTCGAATATGGGCCTCCTTCAGAGGGTAGCATACCTCAACGTCGGGATTTATCCCTTCACCTCCGTCTTTCTAGTGGCCTACTGCTTTCTCCCGGCGCTCTCCCTCTTCGCGGGCCAATTCATCGTCCAATCCTTGGATTCCACGTTCATCGCGTGCTTTGTAATACTGATCGCGACGATCTACGCCTTGGCCCTACTCGAAGCCCGATGGGCCGGGCTCGGGCTCGACGAATGGTGGCGAAACGAACAGTTTTGGCTGATCGGAGGAACGAGCGCTCACCTCTTCGCCGTCCTCCTCGGATTTTCGAAGGCGTTCGCCTCCGTTGAGATTCCCTTTGCCCTAACGTCGAAATCGGCGAAAGGAAGCGAGGAAGAAGATGATTTTGCGGATTTATACGACGTGAAATGGACTTATTTGATGGTTCCGCCCATTGCGATTGTTATTACCAATATTATTGCGATAGTGGTAGGCGTCAGCCGCGCGATCTATGTTAGGGCGGATCCGCGGTGGGGCCCTTTGCTCGGCGGCGTGGCCTTTGGCTTATGGGTTTTGGCGCATTTCTATCCTTTTGTCAAGGGTTTGACGGGACGAAGGGGAGAAATGCCGACGACCGTGTTCATCTGGTCGTGCCTTATCGCGGTTACGATTACTCTCCTTTGGTTCGCTCTCTCGTAGCAGTTCAGTGATTGAAAGATGATTCTGAATTTTCGAGGTTACTATTAAACAACCTATATAAAGTGCATCCAAAGTAGACGCAAGACCTATATACCTTTTAGGTGGTGCAATATACAATTGTAAAGATTTTATACTTACCTACATTTATGTTGGGAAAAAAAATATATAATACAATCTCTTCTCTACCACCTTAAGCTTTTAGGTAAAACGGCCCATCATGATATCAGACTTGGGCAAAGAGGGAGACGTTCAAATAAAGTATATAAAAAAAAAATGATACAGTCCGTTCAAGGTTCAATGTTGGCTAAACTGGTCATTCAACAATTTATGAATTTACAGTTATAATCAAATCAAAGACACGCACACACACACAAATCAAACGGCTCCGCCTTTACTTCGTCGCCTTTTTCCACGTCGCCGACCGCTCATGGAACCGAATCTAATATTATCCCTAAGTCTACCACTACCCTTAAACAGCTCTTCGGAAGGCACGATCACACACTCGGGGAGTGGCACGGGGTACCTAATGTTGTCGTAGTACATGTGCTCTCTAATCGACGTCAACTTTCCACGCACCTTGATGGTCATGACCTAATGTTGTCGTATCAATGAGTTGATATCGTCCGTGCAGTTGCTTGAGGTGTCCACCACGCAATGAAGAAAGAAAGAAACATAGAAATCTTTTATATGAGACATTTATACTTAATTTTATGTCTGAAAATTCAAATAAAATTTGGCCCAACTTAACCCACTTAACAAAGAAATATAGAAATCTATATCTAGACCTGTCAAAACGGGCGGGCCGGCCCGTAGCCCGCCAACCGGCGGGCTTAGCCTGTATAAATTTAAAAATAATAAAAAAAAACGCGAAAATCTAAAAATTACATAAAAAATATATTTTGATATATTACAACTTCAGAAAATATTAATTAATTTATCTTTTAATTTTATAAATTATAATATCTTGCCAAAAAATATAAAAAATTATATATTTATATAAAAAGTTATATAATTTATATATAAATATATATATTTATTATTGCCAAAAGCCTGAAGCCTGAGGCCCGCGCGGCCAAAAGCGGGCCGCGGGTAATATTGCCAGCTCTATCTATATCTATATATATATATTATATACATGAGAAATTTATACTTAATCTTATGTCTAATATTTATATAAAAGATAAATGTATAATTTAGTTTTTTTATTCTGTTTAAAATTAAAATTAAAAAGAAAAAAACCAATTAGGATAAATGTATAATTTAGACTCTTTTTAAAATAAAAACTAAAAAAGAATAAACCACTTGGGATTCAATCCCAAGCCAAATTGGAAGAATTTTGTTGTAAGGCTACGAACCACTGGAGCAAAATGACAATTTACATCAATCAGATAAATCGGTTAAGTTATATTTGTTTTTTTAACGTTCAGGCACCATAATTCTCTACTTGTCAGCGGGCCGCCGGGGGGTCAATGGAACCCCCGAGGTCCGCCCCTACTCTCATGCCTTCGTTTCAGATTACTTGGCGGATTGAGAAGTCGTCTATTAAAATCTGTGAAAATCAGACAGATGTTAAAAGTAAAACTATTGTATCGTTATGCGGGACGAAGATGGGTATAGAACGGGGCATCTTTTTTTCTTCTGTTATGTGGTAACTCCACCAGGCTTAGATTCGACGCCAGAACCATAAAGATAGGAATAATCTTTAAGAGTCAGGTGAATACGTCCCAAATTCACCTAAATTTAGTACATCACATATTAAAACAATCTAGTACCAATTAGTTTTATTTTACTTCACCACATAGGATGTGCTAAAAACACTAGGATATGCAATACCAAAATATTAACCAAATGTGTATCGACACTAAAGTACCCAAAAGTATAAAAATTATCAGTTTAGTCTCATGTCAGAAAATTTTTTATATCTTGATGTCTAGTAGAATAAAATTTACATAGGTACGCGTTTGGTTGAGAGTACCATTTTGTCCCCGTTTAGGTATCTTTTATATATATACACACTACGTATCATATCACGTGTTTGCGTGGTATCTAATTCCTAAATTTTTTATATGATATCCCTATAAGCATGACATGCCTTTCAATGTATTATGTACCACAACACGTTTTTCATTGGTACCTAAGTTTCTTATATGGTGTACTTGTCAGTCAAGTGACTATCTATGTATAAAAAATTTATTCTTCTAAGGAGGAATGATACGGTGTTCACGTTATGTGAGCACCTTATATAGGTACCTGCTGATTTGTCACCAATTCGTACCAAATCAGGATGCCACTTCAACATGAAATGTGATGTGTCATTGATCAACACATCTTTGGTGTTATAGATCGTCACATATGATGCTGATGTGGCATGTTCACGTCTTACGTGGCACTTGTTGTGTGACCTTGATATACTCCACGTGAACATGCCACATCTGCATCATAAGTCACGATCTATGACGCCTAAGATGTGTTGATTAATGCCACATCACATTTAATATTGAAGTGACATGCTGATTTGGCACGAATCGATGCCAAATCAGCAGGTGCCCATATAAGGTGAACCATATCATTCCTTTCTTCCTAGTACTTATGTATAAAAAAAATATCAAATAGGAAAATATTGACAATGGACTGACATGACATTTTGTTATATGTTTTTATATTTAAATAGAAACTTCGAAGCAAATTACTAGTCAAAAAAGGATTATCTGGGAGCCTGATCAGTTTGACCCAAGTGTTAATTTCCTTGCCGAGCCGGTACGTGACAAGATGAACGAAAACTATGATCGAACAGTCATATTTATTTGCCAACGTATTATGCATGAGATATAAATTACAATCACCATAATCATTATTATCATCATCACTATCATTACAAAATTTAAATTAGAGTCCAACGCTGGGATTGCCTGCGCCTGCTGCTACAACACCCATACCTCCACCAGCAATTTCTTTCTGATCAGCTGATTTCTCATCAGCAGAAGAAGAAGAAACCAACTTATCGCCGTTTAGCTTTTCCACCATTTCGTCGATCTTTCGAAACTGAAACGGCCATTTTGCGTTGTAAAGGAATTGCCGTAGATCATACCTATTGTCCTCCGGCGAGTAACTCTGCAATTATAATCAATATTTCAACTCATTAATATATGTATATATATATATATATATATATGTAAGACGAAAAATGGGCGTTTTTCTTATTTGCAGTACCTCGGCGTGGTAAGAAGGCGTTAGAACGGTCATTTTGTGCCTATTGATGGAGTAATACTTGAAGAAGTACTTCACCTTCTCGCCTATCTCAGATGGAGTCAGCTTCGTTCCCCATTTATAACACAGATTCTTCGATAAAAGGAAAGCAAAAATAGTTATTTGCAAATTGTTCGTATGTAAGAAGAGAGATAGATGCTAATGTTTATGCAATTGAAGAAACCTTAAACATGGAGACGGGCCCGCATCGAAAGATCTTGCGCATTCTTCCGTAGACAGAGAGCTCTTCGTAAGTCATTCCCATGTCCACTTCGTCCAACTGTTTTTGCATAAAACAAAAAAAATGTAGTCCAACTTATGAAAGCATAATCAATACTGCACCAGTAAGTGGGATGTTTTTGAATTTTTCGGTTGAAAAGCTGAGACGCTACTTAGGAAAGAGCATAGGGAGATAATGGACAAAGAAGGAGATATTGAAAAATAGCGAAAAAAAATTGAGAAAAGGAAAAAAATATGTGGATAAAACAGTTAGCTAGGCAACATATGATTTATGAAAGTGATAAAATAAAAAAATACCTGGCTGTAATCGGCCCTTATGGGCTCTAATTCAGCGGTGGGCGGAGCAGCTTCGACCTCGGCCAAAGAAGGATAGCCCAAATTGAGGGCAGCCCATCTCAAAAACCTTCGAAGATCTTGCTTGCTTATACTCCCAATTGGGTTGATATCAGCTGAACTACAATCATACTGCAATAAACAATGTGTTACTAGGCAGAATAACTTAGCAAAATGAAAAAAGGAAAAACATATGGGGTAAAAATTCCCTTGACTTTCGCAGCATTACCTTGGTTAAGTAACCACGCAAACCTTCATCAACGTTTGAGCTACCCAAGACCAAATAAAAGCCAGGCTTGTTGTGTACCCATGGCAAGAGAGATGCGAACATGAAGGCGAGCACCATTCTTATTCTAGCTTGAATATTCTGAAGACCTAAGTTTTCGATATTCGACCCACCATCTACCTGAGATAAAGATCAAACCATTTATTATCAATAACAATGATCATAGATAAAGATGCTTAACGTTCACCTTGTACATTGGTCGTTTTCCAGTAAGAGTTTGGAACAAGGAGAGAAAAGCAGAAACTACTATGTCGATCGAGACGTCAAGATGCCAAGAACCGATTTCCTCGGAAAGTACCTTAGCTCTAGTTCTCGTGACATTAGAACTAATAAGAGAAAAATGGCCCGTAATTATTTTTCGAGTGTTGCGCTTTCTAACATGAAGCATAGCTTGGTGATGCGTGCAAAGGTATACAAAAACTAGCTTATTCCCTCACCTATTTTCAGATCCCATGAAAACAGTGTAGAATATGCGTTTGGCAAACTCTTTGCTGTCTGTTGGAAACTGCCCATCAACGTACTGGCCAATCCTAATAGCATCAGCTTTGACTTGTTCGTCCCCGTTTGCTATATCTGCAAGGATAATTACAGTACCAATTGGTTATTAATGAAACTGTACAATAGAAGTTAGCAATTTTATGCACGCTATCCTAAGAAAACGTAAATGAAGTAAAGCAGTATAGGGACGAAATGGACCTTTTACTACATGTTGGCACATGCAACCGACAATGGCAGCAACAGAGGAGCTGTCGGCCCCACCTGAAAGAGGGAGTAAGAAACCAGACGCACCGCTTCTTCTTAAATAGTCCCACAACCAAGAAGCTGGTCCAAAAGCTATTTCCTCCTCGGGACAGTGATATTGAATCTGATATGGAGGAAGTTCCATGTAATGATTCAAATTTTCTGTTATAGTATAATACAAGTGTTAAGTCTAAGCAATTATAGGGACAAAGACTATAGGGTTCCGGCGTGGCGGACAGTAACTTTTCAAATTAAGCAATTTTGGGATAAAGCTAGGTTTCCGGCGTGTATTGTTCCTAAATTGCTTAATTTTTAAAGCTATTGTTCGTACAATGTCACCCCTTAAATTTGCCGAAACCCCTTAATGGACTCAACAGCTAACGTGGTATTATAACGGCCTAGAGCCTCCAATTAAACATGTCACATGTGGACATTATAGAAGTATAATGATATCATAATTTTTTAAGAAAATGGTAGCATTTCCACGAGCAGTAAGATTCACGTATAAAAGCATATCATTATCATGTGTTTTTACATCGCCCTTGTATGTGATAGAAGATATTATTACCTTCAGAGGACTCGAAAGTGGTGATTGGGGATCGAAAGAACGGCAAAGCTTGTAAGGCACTTGAATTGAAGAAACTTTAGGCTTGCAACTGGCTTGTTCTTGAAAGCTACTTATAGAACCTCTCATGCTAGCAACCTGCATTACATAGACAATGCGATAATTTCTTTAGTATCTTAATGACTTTTCGTATAGATAAATCAAATTTTCCAAAAATGTAATAAATTAATACGTTTATCCACTTTCAAGGCAGTAACTGTGGCGAATCATGAGACAGGTAACAGCATCACAAATCAAACTGAGAAACAATGGTTTGAACGGAAGATTTCACTTAAAATATGCAAAAGCTACAATTCTCGAGAACTTGGGAAAGAGATATATTGCTTAAAAAACGTGAAAACACAGAAAAATTACCACGTCTAGATCAACTTGAGCAACAACCAACTCAACATCATTCAAGGAGAATTGCGAACCTTGCGCAACCACATCTCCATTCACAACAACACAAGAACATCCATCTGATTTACAGAACAAAAATCGATTAAAAAATCGATTAAGAATGACCCACCAAGAAACTACCAATCAAATTACGTTACAGATTAAAAGAAACCATTTTTAAATGAATAATTATTACTTATTACCGTAATAAAGGCGCCCCCCATCGCACCCCTGGTGATTACTGTACATGTAAACACCTCCACGGGTATGTGTTGCACCAATGAAAGCACGGAGACGAACGTCGAGCTTCCTTAACTGATGATGGCTACCGCTAGCATTCATAAATATTTCGACGCCGTTCAAAGCAAGCTCCGCATGTGGGGGCATAGGGCTAAAGAGTTCCTCGCAAACTTCAGCAGCAACAGCTCTAAGTCAGTAAACAAAAATAGGGTCAGAAAACACCGCTGTTTTTAACAAAGTCAACAGTCCCTAACTGATGGAGTAAATTCAAATAAACGCATAGGAGTTAAAGAAATTCATCGAATTAATAACTATCTTGATTTTTCTCAACATATGTAGTAGATCACTATAACTTCGAAATATTTGAGACTTTAAAGTTTGAACACAATTGGACCACTAAGCAACTGAAGAAGAATCAATATTGAATAAAAGGTCGTGATTTTGGCTTACGTGTCGAGAAACTGAATATAACCATAGCCGAACGGCACAGTTGTCTGCGAAAGGGCTTCTGCTACATCAGTAGGAAGCAAAAACTCCTCTAAATGCTCCTTTTGCTTCCAAGCTGTGAACCATCTTAATTCCCTATAATTTCCATCGTTGGCAAGCCACATCTTGGGCCTTATCATCAGTATCTTCCGATTAAGGCACAAAACTTGGCAATTGTAACGCTCTGAACCTTTTATTACAGGCATGCCAAAACTGCATAGTATGCCATTGGTCCAATCACCAGCGACCAACTCTTTCAAGCAATCCCAACTACGAACAATTAGAGATTGCGCAGTTCAGATAAACCCAATTCAGTGGTAATTGACAAGAAATTTGCAGTAAATACTAATCCCCACATTTAGGAGAGCTTTCGATAAACGATACATACGCATGTGTGACGGTGTCGAGCTCCAAGAAATGATCTTCGCAGCCATAGCCAGTGATTTCAAGCTCGGGGCCAAGCCTGATAACTGCGCCGGCTCGTTTAGCCATGGAAATCGATTCTTTGATATTGTTCATATTGCAATCGAAATCCATAGCCCATTGGTTCAAGTTGCACGTCGCTACCTTCACAATCCTCATCTTTCAGAAAAAAGAAAAAATCTTCTGCAACACACCACAGAAAAAGGAGAGGAGAGTAGGCGAGTGTGTAAATTGTGGGGAATTTGATTTGGGCGTTTTTAACAACGGATTAATAGTCAATGTGGGCTTGCGACATGTGGCGGAACCATCGTGGAGGATACTGACGGCTCGTTTGATACCGTGTATACATGGGTATCACGTGGGTATCATTAAATTTGCACCTTTTTGTTATCTTTGTAACCATATACAAGGCGGGTATATCAATACACATCTGTTACACGTAAATCATTTACAAGGCTTGCTTAAACATACCCATCTCACATATGGTTATACCGATACACGTTTTGGTCATTTCAATTTTGCCCTCATCCTTTCTCCAATAATTTCCAATAGACAAAATCGAATTTCTCTGCAATTTCATCAGCGAATCTCGCACATATCGAACTGAGGGGGCGCCGCACGCTTTGAGGGCCGGCCATTGTTGAGCTTCGGAGAGCTCGTGCCCTAATTTGTTTTTCCATTCCGTCAATTTCCTCCATCTCCCGGAGCCAAAGGTCAATCAAGCCGTTAAATCTGACCCCAATGACTGGTAAGAAGAAACCACACCGATTCTTTAGAAATGAGAAGAATCTGTTGCGAAATGGACAGCTTAACGAAATTGGAAATGACTGTGAGGATTAAGATGAACACGGAAATTTACGTGGAAAACCCCTTTTTAACTTGGGGTAAAAAACCACGGGCGAGGTAGAAATATTATTACTGGGGTAGAAACATGGGTTACAACCTCTCAATCTATAAAGGAGAAAACACTCACTATCTCTCTTTATAGTTGGAGCAAATACCGAACAAACCCTCTATTTTTTTCTATTTCTCTATCTCTTATGCTTTTATTCTAGTTTTTGGTGTGTATTTCCTTTGCTCTAACACTGCCTATTTATAGGCGTATGAGAGCACTTAATTACGTAAGCCCTTAGGTCACCAATTAATAAAAAATTAATTCTTCTTATCTTGAAAAACGTGTGAGCCTAGTCACATGTGGCTCCAAAGACTTAATGTCGACAATCTCCCACTTAAAGATTTGATTGAAGCTCAATCAGATCTTCACACCATTCTTCTAGCTCGCCTTTGCATGTTACTTATGTTCAGTCAATCCACATGAGGAACGACACCACATAAACTTATCCATAGGAATTGCTTTCGTCAGGTAGTCTGCCAGATTATCCGCAGTGTGAACTTTTTGCATGTCCACAGTCCCCTCTTCGACTTGTTCACGAACAAAGTGGAATTGGACCCGGATGTGTTTGGTCCTTGAATGATATGTTGGATTCCTTGCAAGATGCAACGCACTCTGGCTATCACAATAGAGAACAATATTCTCCTGTTTGTGGCCGAGTTCTTCCAGCAACATCTTCAACCATATTGCCTCTTTATTGGCTTGCGTAGCTGCGACATATTCTGCTTCCGTTGTTGATGTTACAACAATGGACTGCAGTTTTAAAACCAGCTTACTGCACCGCCAGCAAGATTGAACACATATCCGGTTGTGGATCTGTTTTTATCAAGTTCACCTGCATAATCTGCATCAACAAAACCATGGACAATGTAATCTATACCTCCATAACATAACGCAAGATCCGAGGTTTAATTGATATATCTGAGAATCCTCTTCACAGCACTCCAGTGCTCCCGGCCAGGGTTGGACATGTATCGACTAACGACTCCCACTGCATGGGCAATGTCTGGTCCGGTACAGATCATTGCGAACATTAGACTTCCTACCGCCGATGCATATGGCAGTCGAGACATCTCTATCCTCTCGTCTTCATCAGAAGGACACATCTCGGAGGATAGCTTGAAATTAATAGCAAGAGGGGTAGATATTGGCTTAGTATCTTGCATGTTGAACTTTCGCAAGATTTTCTTCAAATAGTTCTTCTGGGAAAGCGAAATCTTCCGCTTTCTTCTGTCTCGAGATATTTGCACACCAAGGATTTTGTTTGCTGGTCCCAAGTCCTTCATTTCGAATTCACTAGCTAGTTGAGTCTTTAAGTCGTCGATACGACCTTTGTTGGGTCCTGCTACCAGCATATCGTCGACGTACAACAGCAATATGATGAAATCGTCATCGCCAAATCTCTTGAAATACGCACAAGGATCTGAATATAGCCTGTTGTAGCCAAGACTCATTATGAAGGAGTCAAATCTCTTATACCAGCATCGAGGTGCTTGTTTGAGCCCGTAGAGAGATTTGATCAATCTGCAAACTAGATCTTCTTTTCCGTGTTCCTCAAAACCTTCTGGTTGAAGCATATATATTTCTTCATCCAGGTCACCATGGAGAAAGGCCGTTTTAACGTCTAGCTGCTCAAGATGCAAGTCGTATGTAGCACACATTGACAAGACCACCCTGACTGTTGTAAGTCGAACCACCGGTGAGAAAAGTTCGTTGAAGTCAATCCCTTCTTCTTGAGCATATCCTTTTACAACCAGTCTAGCACGGTATCGCTCTATTTGGTCATCACCATTCCGCTTGATTTTGTACACCCATTTGTTGCCAATAGGTTTCCTTCCTTGCGGTAATGGCACCAACTCCCATGTCTTATTTTTATAGAGAGCTTCCATTTCCTCTTGCATTGCTGAAATCCACTGACTCGCATCTTTATTCAGTGCTTCTTGGAAAGTGGTTGGCTCTCCATCCTCCGTAAGAAAACAGTATGCAAGATTGCTCTCTATCTCATAATCTGAGTGCCAACTTGGAGGCCTACGCTCGCGTGATGACCGCCAGAGATCCGGTACTTCAGATTCGACTGGGTTGAGCTCTTCGTCCGCCGGTTCAGCTTCAGAAGAATTATATTGCTCCAATTTTCTTTTCATCGGTGTAGTCTTTGTCACACCTTTTGGACTGCTATCATTTTTTACTTGCTCTTGATCGCCATCCTCCAAGAAGATAACATCTCTGTTGATAATCACTTTGTGGTCAGTGAGATCCCACAAGCGATACCCCTTTACTCCATCAGCGTAGCCCAAGAGTAGGCATTTCCTGGACTTTGGATCCAACTTCGTTGTTTCTTGGTTGTGGTACATCGCATACGTTGAACTTCCAAATATATGGAGGTTTGAATAATCTGCAGGTGCACCAGTCCACATTTCCATCGGTGTTCGCATCTCTATAGCAGTAGATGGAGCCCGATTCACCACATAACATGCAGTACAGACCGCTTCCGCCCAGAACTTCTTTTCTAGGCCCGCAGTTCTCAACATTGCCCTCGTTCTTTCCAACAGGATTCTATTCAACCGCTCTGCCACTCCGTTCTGTTGTGGAGTGTAAGCCGTGGTGAACTGCCTTCTGATGCCCGCGTCTTTGCAGAATTCAGTGAATTATTTGCCAGTATATTCTCCTCCATTATCTGACAGGAGAAACTTGATCTTTCTGCCGGTTTCAAGTTCAACTCGCGCCTTGTATGTTTTGAAGATAGGAAACACTTCGTCCTTCTTCTTGATTGGGTACACCAAACATCTCCTGGAGTAGTCGTCTATGAATGATACGAAGTAGCTAGCTCCTCCCAGGGACGCAACCGGTGCTTGCCATACATCAGAGTGGATCAATTTTAGAATTTCTTTGCTTCTAGAATTTGAAGTGGAGAACTTCACGCGATGCTGCTTGCTCACAATACAATGCTCGCAGAATGGTAGCGTCACCGTCGTGAGACCAGGAAGTAGATTCTTTTGCGCAAGAATTTTCATGCCTTGTTCAGACATATGACCAAGTTTTTTGTGCCAAGTCATCGTAGACTTTTCATTTGAACTTGTCGTGGCAACGGATGCGTGCCCTTCTTGCAGAGTCTCTCCCTTTAGCATGTATAGATTTGCAGCTATCTTTTCTCCCTTCATTGCCACCAGTGCTCCTTTGGAAACTTTCATGATCTTATTCTCCAATTCAATTTTGAAACCAAGATCATCCAGTTGCCCCACGGACAACAGATTTTTCTTCAAGCCCTCCACATGTCGGACAGCATGGATGGTACGCACAGTGACATCGTACATCTTTATTTGAATCGTACCGACCCCGACAATCTTCAGCGCTTGGTCGTTGCAGCTGTAAACATACCCTCCAAAGGTTGGCTCGTATTGGTGAAACCATTCCCTTCGAGAGGTCATGTGAAAAGTAGCTGCAGAGTCCATGAGCCACATGTCGTTGAATCTTCCATTTTCAGCGATAGTGGTTGCGGCTTCACACACCAAGGCAATTCCATCGTCGGTAGTGTTGGCGGCATTTCCTTGGACATTGAGATTTTTTTAGAGCCCAACAATCTTTCTTTAGATGACCTTTCTTGCCACAGTGGTAACACTTTATAGCCTTCTTATTTTTCGTAACAAGGTTTTGCCGTTTTTGACTCCCACTTGGACCAGACTCTCCGGGTCTTGTCCGTTTTCGGCTCACGTTTGGACCACGTGCTCCTGATCTTGCCCCCGTCACTGCCAATGCTTCCGCCTGTTGGGACGCTATCAACTTGTCTTCTTTGTTATTGCTCGACTTTCTTCTTCGAGAACCGCAGCTGCAATATTGTCGAACATAAGTTTTCCCGCAGCTTGGTTGTTGCTCAGATTGATGACAAGTTGATCGTAGGAGTCTGGCAGGCTTTGTAGTATAAGCTCGGCACGTTCACTTGGCTCTATTTTGTAGTCCAAGTCTTTAAGTTGAGAGAACAAAATATTCAACTTATTGATGTGCTCGGTCACTGAAGAAGATTCTTCCATTCGTAATTTTCTTTTCAGGAAAATTCGGCTGTGGAGTGACTTGACTTGATACAACTTCTCAAGATGGTCCCATATTTCTTTCGCACTAGTCTTCTCTTCTACACTTGATAATATGTCATCTGTTAATGTCACATGAATATTGGCGATGGCTCTCCCGTCTATCTTTCTCCATTTGGCATCACTAACAATAGTTGTTGGTCTGCCAGTGAGCGCCTCCAGACAATTTTCTTTGAGTAAAATTGCCTTTATCCTCATTTTCCACAGTGAGTAGTTTCTCCCGTTGAATTTCTCAATTTCATTTTTAGCTGCCATTTTTCCCACGTCGCTATCGTCGGAGAAATTCGACAGTCCAGCCAAATAGTACTGATCAGATAATTTGCAGAAAGGTAGCGACCAGCTTTCAAGACAAAATTACCCTTCTAAGTAAATTCCCAGATGAGATCTGGTGGGGTCACAATGTGTCCCGCTTGCCACCAGCCACCTAGACAGAACTTACTTACACAGTCTATTACCACGACTTGCCAAAAAACTCTTCCGTAACGATAAACCTTTTCGATATCCTTTCTGATGTGGAAGATCACACAAAGCTGCAACCACAGAGCATAATTGGAATATCAATCAGGGCTGGCTCTGATACCACTTGTTGCGAAATGGACAGCTTAACGAAATTGGAAATGACTGTGAGGATTAAGATGAACACGGAAATTTACGTGGAAAACCCCCTTTTAACTTGGGGTAAAAAACCACGGGCGAGGAAGAAATATTATTACTGGGGTAAAAACAGGGGTTACAACCTCTCAATCTATAAAGGAGAAAACAATCACTATCTCTCTTTATAGTTGGAGCAAATACCGAACAAACCCTCATTTTTTTCTATTTATCTACCTCTTATGCTTTTATTCTAGTTTTTGGTGTGTATTTCCTTTGCTCTAACACTGCCTATTTATAGGCGTATGAGAGCACTTAATTACGTAAGCCCTTAGGTCACCAATTAATAAAAAATTAATTCTTCTTATCTTGAAAAACGTGTGAGCCTAGTCACATGTGGCTTCAAAGACTTAATGTCGACATAATCAATTCCTCAAGATTGTATCTTTAGCTCAACTGTGATTTGGGAGTAGTTGAATTTCATCCAATTATCTTGAATTGCAGTTATGGGTTGGCTTCGTACGCAAAATTTCTCTGGATGCTGAGGACGACGACGAAGTAGAGGAGCAGCAAAAAAGCCATTACGATGGAACTCTTCTTACGAAAGATGGATCTGCTCTGCTCTTACAGCAAGAATCTCACGCGAAGAGATGAACTTTTTCTTTCTTTTTTTTAGGACGAATATTTTTTTATTATATAAGGGCAATATTGCCATTTACTTATATTTATCATTCCTATACACATCTCAAACACATCTATCAAACATAATTTATATTATTACACAAATAATTAATACACACATATCAAACATGTTAAAATACACTATCAACAAAATCCTTGTATAACCATACACAAATAACTTATACCTATGTAATCCATAAACATGGATATCAAACGAGCCCTGATGGTACTGTGATACTTTGTACTTTAATTTATTCTTAAACAAATTGGGACATGTATGACACTTTAAAACTAAGTGTATTTTCTAGAAAAAAAGAAATAGATACGTACTTCATTTCATCAAAATAGATTTGTCGTGGTTTGTGAAGGTGGGGAGAATCTTTGGCTATGAAATACGATTACAGCCGAAAACAAAATAATGAATTCGTTATTAAAGATAATGTGATACACAATCCATTTTGTCCAACCAACAATATGTTTCAACTATATACAAGCATGCAAATTTTAGTGGTGTTGGATTATACCCAAATAGGTGGGAAAGACAAGATATACGCAATCAATTACCGCTGCGTCAAAATCGCCTGTTTCGAATAAGAATAATAGATGTAATATTTTATGTGGTGGAATTTCATAAACGTGTTTGTAATAATGATTTGTGTTTAGAAATATTATATAGAATTATTGAAAAATATGTTTCTTTATAAACACTTCTCTAATATTTTATGGGAAGATCAGCATGTTATCCCTAGAGTAACTTTTATCCGTTGAGCGACGGCCCTTCCACTCGGCACCGTCGTATCACTAAGGCCGACTTTCGTCCCTGGTCGATGGGTGGATCCTGCAAAAGCTCCCTTCTGCCTTTGCACTCGAGGGCCAATCTTCGTCCGGCACGAGGAAACCTTTGCACGCCTCGTTACCTTTTGGGAGGCACACGCCCCATAGAAACTGTCTACCTGAGACTGTCCCTTGGCCCATAGGTCCTGACACAAGGTTAGAATTCTAGCTCTTCCAGAGTGGTATCTCACTGATGGCTGCCCCCCCCCCCCCGAAGGAGGCCTTCTTCGCCTTCCACCTAAGCTGCGCAGGAAAGGTCCAAACTCAATTCCAGGGAACAGTCAAGCTTCATAGGGTCTTTCTGTCCAGGTGCAGGTAGTCTGCATGATTTAAATATAATACGTAATAGTTACAATATCTTGTAGCACTTTTAGCTTTCACTTAGTTTATTGATTAAGGAAAACTTTAAATTTTGGTCTCTAAGTATATTGATCTTTTGATCTATGAGTATCATATTAAATAATTGTAGAAATATATTATTAAAACCATGTGTTGAACTAAATTTGAATATTCTATTAGTTTTTTTAGAACATAATTCTGAACTCCTGCTTAAGAGTTGAGAGGAGACTTGAAATTATATGATTTGTTGACACTTGCTTGCTCATCACTTATGCACTTGGATTGTGATAATAGATGAGTTTTAATTTATCTTGCATGTAAAAGGAATCGAAAACCAAAATCTATTCTAACATGTGAAGCTAATACAATAGTTTTACAATTATCAAATATACGGACTCAAAATCATTCAATAACCCAAAATCAAAATTTGGCAATTAGTTGAATAACTTGGGTTTTTCCTCAATCATCTTAAAGATTGAATGTCCATAGCGGCTAAGATACCAAAACCTATAACGTAAATCCAGCTAAACAAATAACATGTAAATAAATTAACTTGTAATTAATCTTTTTAGCTTGTTGACGATATATAAAAGGCTCATATCCAGAATATCTACCAGAAGGTCATCACATATTTTTGTTTGTGGGATGATTCTTCATTTGTTTCTTCGATGCAAGACTGTTAGGCCAGCCGCCAGGGCACTAAACAAAAAAATAATAAAAAAATAATAGTATATCAAATTCTAATATTATTTTATATATATAAAGGAAAAAGAAAAATCTTAAAGATAAAAAACGAGCGGCTCATATCAGCTGGCGGCGCGGCGGATTCCTGGCCACTGGTTTGGAGCAGTCCAGAACTGAGCGACGCGGCGGATTCCTGGCCACCGATTTTGAATGGTCCAGAAGAGTTAAGTAGGCTGAGGATTCTTCAGTTATTATCATCCCAAATCAAAGTGTTCAGTAGTGCGAGAAAGTGTAGATATGAAACTTATCCATGTGGATAAGGGTGAGAGCGGGTTTTAGTTTTATTGGGTAGTTGAGAATAGGTACAAATATATTATTCGGTGGATAAGGGGTCTCGAGTTTCGCTTTAAACACGAGTTTTAATTTTTAAGCTGTAATATTCTCAATATAGTAAAGCTGGTGGTCTCCGGGAGGTAGGTGGTATTGACCGAACAACGTAAAAATATCGTGTTCTCTATCGATGTCATTTCGGTTTTATATTGTCCAACTAAAATTGTCGCGGATCCAAAATCAACCTTTCGCTGGGGCCAAAAAGTTACCGCTCAACCCCAACAAGTGGTATCAGAGCCAAGCCTAATTGATATTCTGAATATGCTCTGTGGTTGCAGCTTTGTCTGATCTTCCACATCAGAAAAGATATCAAGAATGTTCGTTATGGGGGAACCAATGTTGGGCCAAAGCTGTTGAATCTCTGCAATGATAATGGCGACGAAAAGCAGTTTCAAAGTGCGGCAATTTGATGGTACGGGGAATTTCACTCTGTGGCAGAGACGGGTGAAGGATATACTTGTTCATCAAGACTGGCTAAGGCTTTGAGTGGGGACACGGCAAAGCCTTAGAAAATGACGAAAGAAGACTGGGAGGATTTGGGATCAAGATGTGTGAGCACAATCCATTTCTACATTGCGGATAACATTATTAATAATGTCGCTAATGAGGATTCTGCACCAGACTTATGGGGGAAGTTGGAGGAGCTGCATCTAAAACTTAGCCATAAAGTTAGATCTGAAGCGGGAGCTGTACCGGCTGAAGATAGAGGAAGGTGAAAATCTCATGAATCATATTAGCGTGTTCAAACGGATTGTGGATCAACTTTTAAAAGTTGATGTAAAGCTATAGGAAGAAGATAAAGCCCTATTATTTCTTACATTGCTTCCTGATTCTTATGATAATTTGGTCACAATCATCTTGTATGGAAAGACGATGGTGAAGATGGTGGATGTGCAGTCAACTCTTTTGGCGCATGAAAAGAGGAGACGATCAAATTATGGGGATAGCAAAAACTCGACGTTGGCTATACACGGGGAGAATCATAGAGGAATGTTCCACGCCATGGAGTTTGGAGGTACCAGCAGGTCCAAATCAAAGAATGATGGGAAGGGCATCGTGTGCTACAAGTGTGGTGAGCCGGGACACATCAAGAGGAATTGTCCGACTTGGAGGAATGACAAGAACGGCGAGAAAAATTCCACAACCATGATAGCACCGGATACAGATGATGTTGTAGACGTTCTCACAGTCTACAATGATGGCGCTTTTTCTCAAGATGAATGGATATTGATTCGGGGTCGAAGTACTATATTTGCTCCGAAAGAAAATATATCGATACGTGCCAGAAGATACAATGCGGTTCGATATCCATGGCTGATGGATACCGTCATGCAGTTCGTGGTGTTCGAACTGTGAAAATCAAAATGACTAACGGAGCGGTGCGGGCTTTGGGTGGTGTGATTAGGGATGGCAATGGGGCGCCAAACCCGCCCCCCGGCCCAAAACCCGCCCCGATAATATATCTATATTATAATTCATTTTGTAATTAAAGTTATATAGTATTATTGTTTTTATGAATAAAAGAGTTGTTGGTGTAGTGGTAGAGGTTTGGTTACAAATGTGAGGTTGTGGGTCCGAATCTCAATCAACACATTTATACATTTTACCTTTTAAAAAATAAAAAAAGAAGAAAATTGAAAAAAAAGAAAAAATAATATATTCGGGTCTGGCGGGTCAGACCCGGTTCGCTCGGGTCTAGCCCGGGGCGGGGCAGGTCCAGACCCGAGGCGGGGCGGGGCGGGTCCCGGGTTCGCTAAAAAATAATCGGTTCGGGTCCCGGGTCCGGCCAAACCCGACCCATACCCGGCCCGTTGCCATCCCTAGGTGTGATCTTTGTCCCAGAGTTACGGAAGAATTTAATATCCTTGAGCCAGTTAGATTCCAAGGGCTATGAAAGTTTCGTAGCAGGGGGAGTCTATAAAATCACACGTGGCGGAAAAGTCCTACCGAAAGGAAAAGAGCGTGGAGGTTTGATGGGTTCAACAAAATCGCGCGGGCGTGGTTGAAATGCAGACGATGGTGAGAAGGAAAGTCATGCTGGAGAAAGGGTCGCGTCGAAGCCCCTCTTCAGAATCGACGGGTAGAGTCGGTTCAACAGCTGCACATACGATTGGTCGCGGTGTGAATCAAGTGGGTAGGATCTGAATTCTTGATTCGAATATGTGTAGCTAGTACAAGGAAGGCCAATGGACGATCGTTGTATTTACGAACGGGTTACTCTCAGACAGACTCGTTGAGATGAGTGCTTGACGGTGCTGAAGACGATGCTCGGGTAGGTGTCGAATGCGGCTGGCGGGTGAGAATTGTTAGGCCAGCCGCCAGGGCAGTAAAGAGAAAAAATAATAATAAAATAATATTATATAATATTATAATATTATTTTATATATATAAAGGAAAAAGAAAAATCTTAAAGATAAAGAATGAGCGGTCCATATCAACTGGCGACGCGGCGGATTCCTGGCCACCGATTTCGAGCGGTCCGGAACTGAGCGACGCGGCGAATTCCTGACCACCGGTTTTGAGTGGTCCAGAAGAGTTGAAGACATCTATAAATAGGGTGGGGATTCTTCAGTTATTATCATCCCTAATCAATGTGTTCAGTAGTGCGAGAAAGAGTAGCCAGGAAACTTATCCGGGTGGATAAGGTTGAGAGGGGGTTTTAGTTTTAGTGGGGTAGTTGAGAATATGTACAAATATATTATTCGGTGGATAAGGGGTCTCGAGTTTCGCTTTAAGCACGAGTTTTAATTTGTACGATGTAATATTCTCAATATAGTAAAGCTGGTGCTCTCCGTGGAGGTAGGCGGTGTCGGCCGAACCACGTAAAAATCTCGTGTTTTCTATCGATGTCATTTCAATTTTATATTTTCCAACTAAAATTGTCGTGGATCCAAAATCAATCTTGGGGCCGAAAAGTTACCGCTCAACCCCAACAAAGACATCAAAAATAAAAGATCGATGAATTAATAAGTTATTAGTAAGAACAAATCAAATCGGCACTTGACGCCTGACGGAAAATCCAAGAGAATAATTATTTAGAGGTGGTAATATCTGTTCAAGATTTGTTGTCACATTGATAATATTTGTTCAACAATTCGTCGCATATTGAATAAAACAAAAAGGAGTTCACATTATTGCATCGCATACTTCGTACTGTAACTTGTAAGCACGCACTTCGTTCTCTTTCGATTCCTTTCGGTCGAAACTCCACTAAGTCTTAAAAGTTGATTTAAAACGTATTGTGATATAGGAAAAAAAAAGTTAGGATCGCAAAGTATATCGGTTTTCAATTTCCGGCAATATATTTGGTAATTACAAAAGATGTCAACTAAATTTCATATAAATTTGAATCCTTGATCATTTTCCTCATGAAGCAGGTCGAAAATTCTAAGTCTATATCCATTGACTTGGACAAGAAAATGACAAATAGTTTTCAACTCATTTGTCGAATATTTTATTAGAGATCCAAATTTATTCGGACATATAAATTAGTGATTTTACAATTACCATACTCACCTAGAAGTTGAAAAATCAGTAGACTTATTGACCCAAAATACAATATTGTCGTTCTAATCTTATAAGATAAGAAAAAATTAAAACTTTTTGTTTCGATTTCATTACTAACTATCTTCGATAGAAATTGATTCTGCAAGAAGGCAACCTTTAGGATTTATTCATTTTAGTTTCAAATGAAAGTTTATTATGGGGAAATTATAAAATTAGGTCACTAAGCATACATGTTTTCGTTTTTGGGTCACTATGTTTGGTAATTGCAAAAGTAGATCGCTAACTTTTCATGTGAAAACAATTTTGGGTCATGTTTTCAATTTTAGGTCACTAAGAATATATTTTTTCGATTTTGGGTCACTAAGTTTACATATTCTCAATTTTGGTCACTCATTTGGTACTAACGTATAAACATAGGATCCAAAACTGAAAAAATGTAAACTTAGTGACCCGAAATCGAAAAAATATATTCTTAGTGACCTAAATCGAAAACACGACTCAAAATTGCTTTCACATGAAAAGTCAGTGACCTATTTGCAATTATTAAACATAGTGATCCAAAAACGAAAACTTGTATACTTAGTGACCTAATTTTATAATTTTACCTTTTATTATTTTAAATGAATTTACAAAGGGTTAAAGTTAAAGAGAAGGCGAATTTTTCTTTTTCTGTAGGTTTGAATAACTTGGAAACCAACAAATAAATAAAAAATAGATAAATGAAAAACAAACGAGTTTTTAAGAGGTGGCAAAAGTTTCTTTCTTACAATTGAATAAAACAAATCCAAATACCATCACGATAGGAAAAAAAAAGGGTCATAGTTAATATCATTCGAGTTATAATCGAAAAAGCATGAATTTCATCTGTGTTGCAAAAGCTGGAACATGCTTGAGACAAATCCAAAACATTCTTACAACTTTATCAATAAAATTCAGAAAACTTGACAACGCAATCATCGATCTAAACGTTGTCCTCTTTGCAATAAGCGAAAGAAACTATGTAATATCCTCTCCTATAAATATATATGGTCTTCACTCAGATATGTACATTATATTCCAACCTAAATCAAAATAAGAGTATTCATTACCAAAAAAAATGAACACGAATAGCTGCAATAAACTTGAAATAATGACCGCCGAAAAGCGCGAATTATCAGCTATCGAAGGCCACGAAATGGAGGCCAAAATGGTAAAGAGACGAAGAAGATCGCCGCCGTCTTTGCTAAGCTATAATAACGAAAAAATGCAAACGAAGACGACTTTCCAACTCCACGGAGAAGCTTCTTCTGATTCTCCTAATAAAAATATCACTACTACCACGACGACTGTGAAAAGAAGCTCGAAATATAGAGGCGTTAGTCGGTATTTTCTTCTTCTTGGCCTTTTATTTTCGTAATATTGTGTTTGTTCTAGGGTGTGTTTGGTTTGTGAAAATTAGTAGGGAAAAGAACTTGAGAGATAAAACAGTTTTCAATTTTATTTGTTTCCTCACAGTTTGGTGAGGAAATTAGTTTTTCCCAGTTTAAAGCCTAAAGTTAAACAAGATTTTATTTTCTTTTCTTTTCCGTATCTATTTATTCAATCAACCAAACAACAAAATTAATTTTTCATTTCCCTTTCACTTTCTGTTCCATACCATTTTTCCATAAGGATGTATTTGGTTTGAGGAATTTAGTGAATAAAGGAAAAGAAATGGAAAAGTAAAACTTTGTTGGTTGATTTTTGAAATAGGTAATGAAAAGAAAAGAAAAACAAAACTTAAGTTAATCTTAAAGCAAAAAAATCATGGAAAATCATCAGCAAATGATGAGGAAAATCATTTTCTCACTAGATGATGAGGAAATTGAAGAAAAGCTAGTGAAAATCGTTTTTTCTTTGGTATTTCTTTCTTATTGTTTTTCTCGATCCAAATACAACCTAAGTAATTTAGTGAGGAGATGAAAAAAAATTAGAAAGGAAAAACAATTTTATGTTAGGTTGATTAAAGGAAATAAATGGGGAAGAAGAAATTTGAACTAAGTTTAAGGCTAACATATCGAAAATTAATTTCTTCATCAAATCTTGAGAAAAAAGAAAGAAAGAAAAGCTAGTCAAAACCATTTTTTCTTCAATTTTTCTTTTCTTCACACCATTTTCCTCGATTCAACACAACTTAAATGCCTGCGAATTCACTCGTTACTATTTTCTTCTATGGTTCTGCAGGCATAGATGGACAGGACGATACGAAGCTCATTTATGGGACAAGTGTTCATGGAATGTAACGCAGAAGAAGAAAGGAAAACAAGGTTCGACTTTATTGCTAATTAGCTATAATTTAAAAAAAAAAGAAAAAGATACAAAACTGTTTACTCAATTACTAATGTGATTTTGCTATTGCAACTCCATCTGGTGATTCTTGTTCCATGGAGCAGTTTATCTTGGTGAGTGATTAAACACACACACACACATATATACATAATATATCAATTTTATATTTAATTTTGTTCCATTAAGCTAACCATGCATTTATTACAGGAGCATATGATGTCGAAGAAGCTGCAGCTAGAGCATACGATTTAGCTGCGATCAAATACTGGGGAACGTCGACGTTTACGAATTTCCCGGTATACATTTTGTCGATCATTGAACATACAGTTTTTTTTACATTATCACATTCTTACAAATTCTCTGCAGACGACGGAATACGTGAAAGAGATCGAAAAAATGAAAGATATGACTAAGGAGGAGTACTTGGCCTCTCTCAGAAGGTAGAACCAAACTCAGAAATTATGCAATTTCCTTATTACATGTTTATTTTCGTAAGTATTTTACAAAGGTGAAAAATGATTTATTGATGTAGAAGAAGCAGCGGGTTCGCAAGGGGCGTATCGAAGTACCGAGGAGTCGCTAGGTAAATCCGCCGTAGTTCGATTATAAACGACCAATAAATCGATTTGATGTTATTTTCTAAGTATTGTAAAAAAAATATTCCAAGATTCTCCCGCCCAACATAGTCTTGAGTGAACATGTCCCTGGCCAGGGTTCCTGCCCCCCCCCCACCCAGAAAATTAGTCTCTCGGATTTGAAAAAAAAAAAAACCATTACACATCTCCACTTAATTAGCCTCTTTTATATGGGTAAAATCGGAACTTTACAAGGTATCTTTTTTGGAAATAGTAAAGCGTCTTTCATTTAAAACAACAAAGAAATTGCAAAACGACTTGTTTTTAAATTCAAATGGAGTATCTAACAGATGACCATGGAGAAAATATACATATCACTGCAAATTGATTGGTATGAATTAACTTTGCGTCGAACGATAGCAGGCATCACCATAACGGTAGATGGGAGGCGAGAATCGGTCGGATCTTTGGAAACAAATACTTGTATCTCGGTACTTACGGTAGGTACCTAACTGCTGCATCGTACACGTTTGGGGTATCAAATTCAATCCCACAATTGGCAGTAGAGAGAGTAGCAGCCCACAAGCTTACATACAAGCCACACTTTTTTCAGTTTATCCCATGTGGATTCAATTTGATACCTCAACAATAATTCGTTCATAATGTCAAGAATGACGCTACTATGACATTCTCAAAAATTTTACTTAGGTACCCAAGAAGAAGCGGCGAAGGCCTACGACATAGCGGCGATAGAGTACAGAGGGATGAATGCAGTCACTAACTTCGACATGAGCTCTTACATCACGTGGATGAGGCGTAATAATAACGGAGATAACTATTCGTCGTATCAAATCCCGACCGTTGATTCATCGACGAATAGCATTGCTCGTTCTTTTGCATTGAAGAATCCTCTGATTACTCATAAGCATGAGATCCTCGAAAGGAAATTACCTCTGAGCCCGTGCAAGGAAGAGACGTCTCCGACTGCATTAGGGCTTTTGCTTCGGTCTTCGATGTACAAAGAGTTGATGGAGAAGAGCGCGAATGAAGAAATCAATGATAGGAAAGATAAAGTTCAACTGCTCGAAGGGTTTGGATTCGATTGTGTCGTTAAGAATGAGGGTCATCGGGGCGGTTTCGATACGAATTACAAGGAAGACGTGTCGGAGTTTTATGATCAGACGGGGACGTATTTTCATAATTTCTTTTCGTACGACGAATAAATATAAAGCACATGTTTGAATGTGAGGGGGAAATCGCAATGTTTTTTACATGTGATTCGATGTCAACTAATGCAATAAAGAATTAGACAAACAGTGTCTTGTCTTGGTGCCTAAAAGTTTTGCATCGCCAGCCCAATAAGTAGCAATGGTTTTTTCACACAACATAATAAAACTAATACTTCTTTGATCGCGAAATTATGAAGTTAGATTTTAGAATTGTAAGGTTTCGACCTGGTATGCCGAATTAGATATGCGAGATAAAAGGAAAAATGCAATGGTATGACACACAAGTGTAACGTACAATGCTTCGACACATACCATTACAAATTTCCTTTTCTTTTCCGCATCTAATTTCGCATACCAAACACATATCCTAAACATTTTGTTTTCTGATTAAAATATGTGCATTACGCTCAAAGAACGGGTAAAACTGAACACAGCAAAATATGGTTCTGTAAACAACCGAATTTTCAGTTCGGTTCAACATGAAGGCTGACCCCTAAATTTACGTGACACAAAAAACATATAAAAAAACATTTATCACCGTAACAGTTCTTCAATGAACTTGAGAACATGCAAAAGTCAAGTTTTTACCTAAGCAACTCAGGAATATGGGAAGACCTCCTTTAGCTAGCATACCATTTATCCCAACCTAACACAAAAAACCTTTTTACCTTATCAGCCCTGCGTAAGCCAAAGCCTTACGTCGCTCCTCACCACGTCGCCCATCCCAAACCTCAGGGCATAATCATTACAAGACCCATAATGCCTGAACGGAGCGTTTCGCCCAGCGGGCCCCACCATCATCGAAACGGTAGGAAAAGGTCGGGCCCAGGCAGCAGTAGTAGTACGTGTCGTTGCAGTGAACAAATGCCTATCCGACGATTTTTCAGTGTGTGAGGAATGCTTTTCTTTTGTTGCTGTCGCAGTGGTGGAGTGACTATCTGAGGGATGCTTGCCTCGGATTTGGGCCTGGGGTTTCTTCTTGTCGAGCCATCGAAGGATCCAATTGCCAAAGCTTCGACCAACCTCGATGTCTCTCTCTTGGATCTTGCGATGAACGCTGAGGGCAACGTCGAATATAGTCCGGGTTCGTCTGCAGTGAAACATAAAGGTAAGCTTCGAACTCTGTTTCGGGTTCGTCTGCATTGGAGTAAGTTAATGAATCAAAAGAGCAAGCTTGAAGAAGAATTGGATTGAGATTATAATGCCATAACTAACTAATCTAGTCTGGAAATTTATATTCTCAGGAGGTGACATTTGAGCTGTCAACCTAAGTAAAAAGACGTATATACAATGTGTACGGTGATTATATTTGAGTTCCACTAGATCAAAGTATACCATTTCAAACAGAAGCAATGCAAAGATTGAGTTCTTTGCCATTCATGTATATCAAGATCCAATCAATTCTTGAAACTTTTCGATCGCGCCATAGATACAACTGTGCCTTACATCATACGCATACGAGATTTGGAGTTTCTCAACACAAAAATAAGGATGAAGGATTTCTATCTAATTCGTTCAGTGAGATCAGAATATCAATCACGGAATCAGATGTTCAGAAAGATTAAACGACTCACCATCAGCTCTACGAAGATAAGCAATCTTATCAGCTGGTACAAAAATCCAATTACTAATCGAATGCCCACGAAGCTGCGTACCTGTGAAGAAATTGGCGAATCTTTTGGTGTCTAGGGCTAACAATCCTTCGCTGGAGCTTGAGAGCAAGCCTGTAGGTTCGTTTCAGACCCAAAAAATATGCAGTCGTCAGTGTGATCTCCCAAAGCACCATCCTCAATTAGGTTTTCGATCGATCACAAAAGCAGAAAGTCAAAAAAACACACCCCAAACTTCTTTTCTTCCCCAGAATGTGATCTTTCTCACTCAATACAATCGGTGTTTGCCATTATCTAACCACGAGAAAGATTTCTTCCACCGCAAGCCACTATTGATTTGATTCCAGTAATTTCCTTCGTGAATTTTCTCTCTTATATTATTATTCTGATTTCAATTCTATGACAGTTTTCTGTTTTTATTTTTGTTTTTTTTTCCAAAGCGCTTCCGTCCGTGACGCATAAGACCATCTCCAACCGAAAAACATATTCTCAAACTAAAATACATTAAATGTCACATCAAACAGTAATTTTTCTCCAACCATTAAACTCATTTTCAAACTCAAAAGAATATTCTCCGCAAAACTTAATTTCTCTGTGCAAAACTTAATTTCTCTCTCTCCCTTCTCTCTCCCTTCTCTCTAAAAAACCAAAACCCTAATCCCCTTCCTCCTTCCACCTCCAAGCCGCCACCCACCCATTCCCACCCCCACCACCCCTCCAACAAACACCCCACCCCTTCCGCCTTACCTCCTCCCCCGCCTCCATTAACGGAGGTCGGGGGAGCCGCCTTTCTTTCTTTCTTTATTTGCATTTAAATAAAAAAAAAATGGCTTCTCCCGTTTCACCCGGCCGCCCACCACCTGCCCTTGCCGCCCGCCGACCACCACCTGCCGTCGGTGCCGCCGAGCTCCATCCACCCCGTTCGCCGCCTCACCGCCTCCGCCCCACTTTCTCTTGCCGGCGTCTCCACCTTCGTCAGCCTCGCCCACCTTCGTCTCCGCCTGGCTCGCGCCCTCCTTGACGTCCGGCTCGCCAAGGTAGCCGCCCCCAGGTCTGCCCGCCATGCTTGTCACTTACCCCCAACGCCTGCTGTCGCCACTGTCTTGATTCTCTCCGTTGTGGGAGCTCATCTCTCCCGACCCGAGGTCGGGAGCCTTTTTCTCCCTTGTGGAGCTCTCAGTCCGATGAAGATAAAACTCTGACGTCGAACGCCAAGTGAAAGTGAAGAGTATCGTAGAATTAGCTTAATCGCTTTTTCTGTTATAGGTTCTTTAGTTCTTGGTTGTTGATAATGAGTTTTATTTTCTGTCGGTTTTTTGTCCCTTGTGGACCATTTTCTCCCCATGTGGGAGTGTTGTTTCCCTTGTCGGATTGTTTGTTGCTCCTTAGTGAGCCTTTGTTCTCCCGGTTGACGATGTACCGGTGAGACCCCTTGGGCTATTTAGTCCTATATCTTTTGTCATTAATGCAAGCTATCGTTTCGAAAAAAAAAAGAATATTCTTTACCACACCAAATTTTATAACTTTTCAATATTACCCATACATTTTACAACTTTACAAACTAGACAACAACTACGCCAAAAAATAAACAAGGATATTATTTTAAATTCATAATTATTAGTACAATAATATTATATTTATTGTGCTATTATATTATTTTAAAACAATAATGTTACAGTGATATTATTTTAAATTCAATATTAAAAATAAATGAGAAACATTTAATAAAATAGCTTTTGAAATATTATTAGTACAAACCGGCTAATGTGGGTTACCCGACCCGACAAGTCTGTATTTTTCGGGACCTCGGGTCGGTCCGAATCTCACACCTCAAATTTTAGCATTTGCTGAATAAATTTTCGTCAAAGGGAAATAAAGACGAAAACAAGAAGAAACCCAAAACGTTGAAGAATTGTTCTTCTCTTTCGCCTCCTCTGATCTCTCAGCAATCACAGCTCAGTTTGCCCCTTTGCTGTAATAATTCATCCCCACTTGGATTGTCGTCTTATATATCGTCCAAACGCTGGAAGTTTTGTAATTTTCAGATCCCAATTCGACAGGGTTTGCGAACTTCGTCTTTTCGACTCCTATTGCTTTCGTCCAGCGACGCAATCCACTGATTTCACTTTCCGTTGATCGTTGAGCGTTCGATTGTACATATTTGGAGGTAGGATGAGCTTCCAAGACATTGAGTCGGGTCGCCGGGTCGGGTATGCCAACGGCAGGCAGGATCCGAGCCAGGCCGTAGCTTCTGGAATTTTCCAGATCAATACTTCCGTCGCCACGTTCCAACGGCTAGTCAACACGCTCGGCACCCCTAAGGACACACCACAATTGCGTGAAAAGCTGTTAGTTACTTTTCCTTTTTGTTCTTTATGATGAGGCGTTATTTTGCGTATTGTTATTTGAGGAAAGATTATGTTTTGTTTTGCATAAAGATTTTGGTGATTAGTTCCTGTTCCTCTTACATGGATGATTGTTCTTTCAGTTGTTTTCTGCTTCTCAGTTTTCCGTTGTTGAGCCGTTTCGCTAGTAAAGGTTTTTCGTTTGTCTAGGATAGGAATCTCTGTAATTTGAATGGAAGTGATTGAGTCGTAAGCTGAATTCTTTCGGATAGATTAATTTGCTATCTGACTTTTAAATTCGCAAGTTTAAACTGTAAGTGTATCCTCATTTTGAATGCCTAATCTTGTAAGTCCAAAAATCACAGCTTGGTTGTTCATTTGGCACAGCTACGGATATTCTTCATGCACTGTTGTTTTAATCACATCCTACATTGAAGGGTTTGGGATGGATGACTATTAAGTTCATGCTTACACTTCGGAATTTTTATGACATGTGCAGGCACAAAACTCGGCTGCATATTGGGCAGTTGGTGAAGGATACTTCAGCTAAGCTTAAGCAAGCTAGTGATACAGATCACCGAGTTGAAGTCAGTGTATGTCTACTCAACGACTGTTGTTGAACATAGGACTTCCATGGAAATAATTATCTATAGTGGTTTAGTGAATCCAATAGCATGAACAGCCATGTATTTTGACTTGAGGTTATCATTATTAATATCCGAATTTCTGTAGGCAAGCAAGAAAATTTCTGATGCTAAGCTTGCAAAAGATTTTGAAGCAGTACTAAAGGAGTTTCAGAAGGCTCAGCGGCTTGCAGCTGAGAGGGAGACAGCTTATGCTCCTTTTGTTCCACAAACGGTTCTTCCTTCCAGGTAAAGAATTTCATACTTGATGTCTAATTTTTCTTATTGTGTAGTAGTGTTTTATGGTGAAATAAAGCGTCTAGTTTATTTCCAATGGGAATAGGAATTGACTTTTCTTTCTTTTTTTCTAGGTTATTGTTCAATTTTTATTTTCTAGTATGCCTTTCTAGATAAAGATAATTGAGTGTTTTCAGTTTTTTCATTGTTCTTTGCTGCGCTGCAGCTACACAGCTGGAGAGACAAATGAAGATAGAGATAATGGTCAGGCGCAACAAGCACTCCTTATGGCGTCTAGAAGGTATGTTAGTTTGTAATATGTAATATATCGTCTATCTTTTGACCCATATTTCTACTGTTCTGTCGCTGAAATTTTCCGAAGTTTCCAGTTGGATGTCTTGGTAGCATTGCACTGTCCTCAACTCTCAATTTCCCGATCTTCTACTCCATTGTTTTCAATTTATCGTTATCATTTGTTAAATGATTGAAAATTCTTTTTTATTGTCTTGGTGAGATCTTTGGTTATGCTTTATGTGCTGCAGGCAGGAGGTTTTGTTGTTGGATAATGAGATATCTTTCAACGAGGCAATAATAGAGGAAAGAGAGCAAGGGATACAAGAGATACAACAACAAATTGGTGAAGTGAATGAAATATTCAAAGACCTCGCTGTACTTGTTCATGACCAAGGAACTTTGATAGGTAACTAACTCTATCCCACTTCCGTTTTCTTTTTCCTTTGTTTTTTCCCTTCAATCCAAACCCTTGTTTTCTCTATTGTCCAGACGATATTGGCTCCAACATTGAAGGTTCTCATGCTGCAACTGCTCAAGGGAAATCACATCTCGTGAAGGCAGCTAAGACCCAGAGATCAAATTCCTCTTTGGTAAGTAAAGACTTTCAATGTAATTTACCATTTGAAGAATTCTCTCGTGGGACATTTTTGCAGTTTTGTGAATAATGTGCACGGATCGATCTTATCTTCCTCTTGTAGACTTGTTTGCTTCTCGTGATCTTTGGCATCATACTTCTCATAGTAATCATCGTACTTGTTGCCTGATCATGGACATCAAGTTTGTTCGTCGACGTTTGTGGCTTGCGACCTCTACTGCTCAAGGCAATGAAGCTGTTTAATAACGTTTGTTTGATCAAATTATGATTTGTTCGAAAAAGCTCGATGATATCGTCGAGTACTTACCAGATTGATTTATGCGTGGTGTTTTTATTTGTAAATTTGATTTGGGTTGGTTTGTTTCTGTTCCTTATCGCGTGCAATGTTACATTACCTATCGCCATCTTCTGTAGTGCTCTTTTTTCGTGCGAAATTGGTGCTTATAATAAAATTTCAACTACCTAACTTTCAAATGTGAGGAGATAAAAGATGTAATGCCCTGTTTGGATTCCGGATTTCGATTTGAAATCCGGATTTCGCCCAAATCTAATGTGTGGTAATTGCACTTATTTGGCTTTCGATTTCGTCCAAATCCGAGGGGAAATTCGAACTCTTATAATTCGTCGGATTTGAAATTCCGTGTCAAATGATCCATTTTCGAAATCCAAAGTTGAACGCGTAACGAATTTTTTGTAACCGATAATAATAATAATAATAATATAACAATAATACTATAATAATAAATAATAATAATGAAAAAATATAATAATGATAATAATAATAATAATAATAATAATAATAATAATTAGGAGGTGCACGATGAGTAGAGCTCGCAAGCTCGATGAGCCGACTCGAGCTCGACGAGCTCTTGTCGAGGTCGAGCTCGTCACGGGTTTGCGAACGAGCCCGCTCGAACTTGAACTCATTCGTAGGCACTCGAAAGCTCGCAAACAGGCTCACGAGCTTGTTTTTTCATATTATTCATTATTCTTATTTTATTTTGTACTTTTTAAAATTATTTTAGAAAAGTTAGAAATTGAGTTCGACGAGCTTCGCTAGCTCGAGTCGAGCGTTGTTTTAAAATCCAAATTTCGAAATCCTAACGTTTGCCGATCGTAATTTTGAAATTACGATTTCGAAATTCATAATTTAAAATCAAGCGATTTCGTTCAAATACGCGAATCCAAACGCACTCTAATTCTTTTCGTATCAAGAATGTTTCGGCTTTTCCGAGCCTTTGCTAGCCGAGGAAAATACAGCTGCCAGGATTATAAGTAAAGCAGACAAGGCTGCAACGCTGAAAGTGACAAAAGATACGACTCGAGCATGTCCTTTGTTACCACACGGTATTTCCCATACGATGGCGTTAGAGTTGAATAAGCCCTTAATGCGATTTTCGGGCACAAGTAAGCAGCTTTGGCCGCAGCACATTAGTATATCGGGTAGCTCGAACTCGACCCTTGAGAACCCGACTCCTAATGCCTGCAAGAAAATAAAGAAATGCCGAAGTCTAATTATACGTACTTGTATCATAATTCAAGCGAATGCCATTTTTGATCCATCAATGTTTGGGATATGGGCATTCTCTGTCTCCATATTTCGAGATGTTACCTTTAGCTATCAATGTTATCAATTTTGTATTATTTTGGTCCCCCAGTTAATATAACTATAATTTGGATGGAGTTAAGGACTGGGCCAACAAATATTACGGATCTACCGAAGTTTGCAAGCTGAAGGAGGGATTACGGATCACCCCATAATTTCGTTCAAATTAGGAACTAGGGGATCAAAAAGACACAAAATAGTTAACATTTCGAACTAAATGTGGCGTTTCTAAACATACGGGACCAAAAACGTAGGACGGTAGGAGACAAAAAGTGGCTTTTTCCCCACATAATTCTTAGACCAACTACTGAGGTTAGTTTGAAATATTGGCTCCGACTGGGGACTTAAACGTGGATTACTTACGGGGTATCGTGCGTGTAGTGGGACCCGAACGCCAACTTCCAGGTTGTTATCACCGTTCGAAAGTGCTTCAGAAGTGACATTCATGTGAACTTCAACCACAGAACGGTTGGAGCGAAAAGAAGGCAATTCTAGGTTCGTATCGCCAAAGGCTGCAGCATCATCGAACACTGTGAAGATAGCATAGTTCCATAGCGATGATCAAATCACGGCCTTAAACTATAAATGTATCGAACCCAAACAAAAGAAACGAGTTTGTAATTAGAGAATGTACCTCCACGTTGAACGAGATGCTGCAGCTCGAAAGGATCGGCGAATACTCCGTCTGGCAATCTCTCAATGACTACGACTTTACAGTCACGTTGAGATAGCTCCAATTTGAGTTCTTGGTGCAGCTTAAAGCTGAACGATGAAGATAAGGTACGATGAGAGCCTTCGCCTATGAGGTCTCTTCTGAAAAGGGATAATGTGGGCGGGGATAATAGGTTTCTAGCTTCGAGCACTTTGTGAAGATCGAGGTGGATTTCGCTTCGAAGGAATTTGCTGAATTTCGAATCGATCAAACTTTGATGATCCTCGAAATACGATGCTGCTATGTACTTCGAATGAAAGTGGAGCGCCTGCCATACCAATCCGATGATTATCATCGGTAACCACATTCGACTATGCCACACACAGTACAATATTAAGAATAGTCAAGGTATGAAGGAACGAGGAAGAAGGATAGTTTTAAGACTCCGTTGAAATACAAGGAAATTGCGTTTGAAGTTTTACTCACAGAAGCCGAAGAGCCGGCGGCGATGACGAGAAGAATCAGCAGCAATCGAATCATCGAATCAAATGAGATTGATTCAGCTCCGACGACGAAAATCTGATCTGAAATGCCAGGTGTCGGAGAATGGTGCGAGGTGCTGGAAAAGCGAAAGTTGATACCCTTTAATTTGCTATGAACTGTCACAGATCAAGGAATGATATAGGGTAGCCATTGATTAGAGAGCTTCGTTCTACCCAGAAGAGACAGAGAGAGAGAGAGAGAGAGAGAGAGAGAGAGAGAAATTGGACCGTTTCGGCGTTGTTTGAAGTGGGCCGAAGATATATTATAACGAAATTTGGAGCATAGATGTTTTCAGTTCCCCATATCCCGAGGTGCCACTTTTAATCTCCGATCTTACCGATTTTTGGCCATTTTGCTCATCCGATTAATGTTTAGATGAAATTTAACACATGAAAGCACATGAACTCCTTTAACTTGACTTCACTCATCATGACTAGTCATTTCTTCAACTAAAACGCTCGTGAGGATCATTACGTGTCATATTTAACTCATTTTCAAGGTTGTCGATCTTTTCTTAAATGTGATGTATAATGATGTTCATGTGTGTTTATTAAAGAAGACGATGTGGCATGAGGTTTTATGCCGAGTAAAAGGAGATCATGGGCTCTCACGCGTTAAATTTCGTCTAAATTAGGGATTAAATTCGACCAAAATCGTCCAAAATCGATAACATTGAGGACTAAAAGTGGCAACTCGGAACATGGGAGATCAGAAATGCCCATACCTCAAACATCGGAGACTAAAAATATCGTTCGCCCTTTTATTATTTACTATCAGCCCCACTGTTTTTTGGCCCTTTTTATTAATCTACGGTTAGGTATGGCAACAGGGCGGGTCTGAAGCGGGCTTGGCCGGACCCGGGATCCGCCCGTTTCTTTCATATTGGACCCGAGGAACACCCCCCCCCCCCCCCAAGAGAAAAACCACCTTGCACGCCCCGAAACCCGGATAAGCCGGGTTTGATCCACCAAACCCACCAGACTTGCCGATTTTTGAATGTTAAATGTATTTATATTTATATAATACGAAATATATTTCTAAATGTAATTATATATTTATTAAATATACATTTTAGTATATAAATTTTTAAATATAATTTTTCTACATATATTTTATATAATTATATAGAATATTTATAAAAATTTATATATAAAAATATTCGGGACGGGGTTGGCCAAAACCGGGAATTGTCCGGACCTAGGCGGGTTGAGTCCCTTAAGACCCATAACCGACCCAATCGTCGCTCCAATAGAGGCGGGGTATGACGGGTCCGGTTATGGACCCGATCCATTGCCATCCTTATGTACGGTACCAAAAAAAAAAGATATCTCACTCCTATGTTTTATCTCTCTATTATCCCTTCTAAAAAGTTTCTCTCTTCTAAACTATCTTCTAAACTAGATGGGCCGGACCTCCGGTAATTTATCCCTTAACGAGGCCAACGCACACACGCCACATAGATAATAGGTACCCGGTATAAGCTTGATGAGGTTCCTTTTTAAAACCAATTGGTGTTTAAGATGAGTGACTCATCATCTTATAAACCCATTTATTTCTTATTGTAATTTTCGATGTGGGAGTTTTTCCCCACACACGTGAATGTCCAACATATAGTTTCACTCAGATATTAGAGCTACTACGTAAAGATGAGGCTTGATGATAAGGAACCTATTCAGAGGAAAAGAATGATTTGTGATACAATGATGCTGTGAGAATGCAAAGAGTTTTACCCAAAACCATGTGTCATAACAAGTTGAATACTCAGGCACCCATTTTCAAGTCTCCGATGTTTACCACATTGATCAATTTCATCTTTGATGTTTTCCGTGGACTAATTTAGCTCTCGATTTGTCAAATTTTAACCAATTTAGTCCTCCCACATTTTCCCATTCCATATGAATTTTTCCCTTTATTTCTCTCGTTCTCTTTTCTGGTCCCAACAGTTTAGTCGACGAATCGAAAACGAAAAAAATAATAAAACAAAAACATCGTCGGATTCTACTCGAAGACAGCTTACATCACAGATTCAAGATTTCACATGTTTGAAGGAGGAAAAGAAAGCTACACACACACCTAGAAAACAAAATCCTCAAGCTCGAGAATTCGTCAAAGAACCAGAGCAAGGCGCCGTTCTTCAGAAATTAAATGATTGCTTCAGTTTTTTTCAGAAATTTCTTCTTTTTGCCAAGTTGCTTGCCACTGCTTGTCGTAAAACGTCGTCTCCTCAAAAAGCTTCTTCAATTTCTCGACGTCTTCGTTCTTTCTTACTAAAAGAACTCCAAGCACTGCTACGAACAATAGGGTTTTGCAGAAGAAGTTTCCCATTTGGTCTACGAGCCCTACGCCCGTCAAACTGTCCACAAAGTACGCCATGAAGAATCCAATCATAGCAGCTCTCCCTGCATTTATATACACACACACACACATATATATATGATTCCCGCAAGAATTTCATTGGGGTTAATTATACGACAGATCCACGCTGAAATAAATCGAGAACATAGCAAAACGATAGCAGGTTATTTGTATGTCACACGGGGTTCAAATCGATCTCCAATGTTCCAAAACAGGTGATAACACAGCATTGGTCTATACGATAGATCCACGCTAAAATCAATTGAAAAAACTAGCAAAAAGATAGCAGCTTTTTCCATTACAGAGTTCAAATCGATCTCCAATGTTCGGAAACAGAGTGATAACACAGCATCGGGTTATACTAGATCCACGCTGAAATCAATGACAGCTTTATCCAATTATACATTATACAGGATTAATTTCAATCTCCCATGTTCGAAAAAAGAGAGTGACGACACAGCATATTGAATGGATCAAACACCAAGATCTGGGATGATTGTGAACGTTTATTCTAACATAACATTTCAGGAAAATCAATAGATAGAAAAGGAAAAAGAGGGTATAGACCAACCGTTGAGAAGCTCTGCTTCTGGGAGATGAAACCTCTTCATCCATACCCACCAAGGAACGATCGAAGTGTCGAATATTACGGGATCTTCGTTGCTCGACGAGATTGGATTCTCTTGCATCCATTTCCTCCTCTTCACTTCTGAGAATTCAAGAAACAAGAAAGAAAGAAAACATATGAATTTACGAGGTAACATATTACTGCAGAGATAGAACTGAGAAGATACAGTTTTCAAGTGGCCAAAAGAAGCAGCTTTTCAATCCCATCAAACGAGGTAAAAACTGCTTCACCGCTGCAATAGATTAATATTCGCCATTTTTCGTCTAAATTCATGAACAAAAAAGGGAAGAATTACCAGCATCTATAACTGCATCCCAATCAGTATCCCCATTCTTGACGAACTGCTTCAAATCCCATGTCCCACTAACCCACCTCGGATCGTCGAAACCCTTCTTCGCAGCAGCATCTTCGATTTGAAGAGAAGGCAACGACCCATTCGAACCTTTCTCAGAAACACCATCTTCAGCAACGGCGGTAGCCGTCGGCGCTACGCCGGAGCCATTATCGGCTTTTACGAGCAGAAGCCGATGGGATTGTGGCTTTCTCGGCGGCGTGAGAGGTAAGTTGGGCCTGAGTGTGCTCAAGTGGGTTCTTCCCTGATAGTGAGGAGAGAGACGCGCTGATAGCTTTGGAGAGAAAATGGCGATAGACATTTTTGTTGAGAAGTTGAATGGAACAGCGAATGAAGCGAAGAAGATGAGCTCTGCTGAGCTGAGTTTCGAGGCGCTTGTGATCTTTTGGGGCTATTTTCAGCCTCTCATTAGTGCAGTTTGGGGAGAAGTATAAAGCGACTGCTTAGCTAAAAACGACGAGTTCATCCATATGCACTTGTTTGTACTAACGTTACGGTTAAAATATAAGTGGGCAATAATGGTACGAAAAATAGAGGTGCACCTAATTAAGGCCCGGCCCGTAAACTCGAGCCGGTCTGACCGTTAATTCTATCTAAATTAACGGTTAGATGCAGTCGGCATAACCGGCACAAAATCGGTAACATTTGGATTGAAACATGATGGACCAAAAACAGCATATCCCAAACATGGAGGATAGAAACAGACGGTTTTAGCACATTTGACGTAGATGTTGAAGTGCTCAAGTATTCATTTGGGAATAGAAATTGCTCAATCTATGAAATGAATTTTTTCTATCTCAAAGAAAATATGTTGTATACCTGCTAAAAGAAACGAAGAAATGGGGATTAAACCATAAAAAACAACATGAAAGTTAATTGAACCCTTGAAGATATCCAGAACTTTCAAAGACTAGTAAGAGAAGTCATTTATGTGAGGGTTGTCTTTTGATGATAGTTGGCCAGCTTGGCCCAGACATCCACTCCAAGAGCTCGGGCAGTGGGGCCCAGGCAACCAATGAACGCATGTGACACAACACATTCGCCACCGAGACGGCCACGGCCCACGATGCATAACCGACGCACCACAACATACGCCGTGCACGGACACACATGCAGTCAGTTTATACTAGTCATACTGTAGCTAGACATGCCCAACCGCCGGTTAACCGTAACCGGCAGTTAGTAACCGGAGGTTGACGGTTAGTCCATGGACTAACCGTAACCTAACCGACCGGGGGCGGTTGACGGTTAGCCGTCCCCGGTTGCCGGTTAAGTAACCGCCCGTTAGACAGTTAACCGGCGGTTAAACCGCCGGTTATTTTTTTATTTTTTATTTTTTAATTTTTTTAAAAAATTTTTATTTTTTATTTTGCAATTTACTATAAAGTTAAATGAATTTTCGGTGTAATTTCGTTCGTATTTTACTATTTTAATATAAAATTTTAAATATAATAAATTTTACGAATCATGAAATATATTACGAAATTTTAATGCAATATAAAATACATATTTCAAAAATTTCTAAATAATTAGTACTAATATTAGTAAAGTTACATAGTATTTCTAATTAATTAATATTAATATGAGTAAATTAAAATAGTATAATTTTATTTTTTATTATTTTTTTATTTAAGGTTATAACCGCCGGTTAACCGCCTAACCGGCGGTTGGCGGTTGGGGAAAACCCCTAACCGCCCCGTAACCGTCTGCTGACGGTTGCCGGTTACGGTTAAAATTGGGCATGTCGCCTTTAAGCATATCCTGAAGCACCTCACGGGCAACCCAAACTGAGACGTTTGGATGAGGAGGAATGGGACACATGACGTGGTTGGCTACCGATGCAGATTGGTTGGAAGATCGACAGAAGATCCACAATAATGGAAATTCGAGGCCACCTTGTTAGAAGAGTTAAAAATGAAATATCGTAGCGAGATTAAGTACTAAGCTGAATACAGATTTGTTGCATCAACAACGAGCGAAGTCTTATGGATCCGACACCTCCTAGAACACTTAGAATCACACGTTCCAGTGGATTTAAGAATATTTTCGTAATTGTCACGTTTTTTTATAAAAATTGGCAGCATATGGCGCTTTTCCAAGGTACCTTGTCATTAAAGTCCAAGGTTTATCAGACCATTTAAGATCTTTAAATTTGAGTAATATAATTACCTCGAAATGAGAAATTTTCTCGTATTTAATAACTTTGCCATAAGAAGTACCTTCATTTTGAGGCTTATATTTTTGTTTCTTAAATTCAAGAAACTCTTTAGAATCTGATCGCCTTTTATGTTATTCTCTTTTCTCCCTCTGGAGCTTCTCTCATTAAAGAGCGAAAAAAAATAAGGAATGATCTTTCTCCCATTCAAATGTTGGGAGAACTCTTGCTTCTTCTGTTTCTTTACTTCGGCTCTTTGCATTTTTCCCTTATAATCTTAACTTGGGAGTATTCTCTTCACTTTTAGGAGTTACTTCTTACTTGGAGTGTCGTCCCCGAAAAGACATAATTTCGAACTTTAGGAACGACGGAAGATAAATTTGTGCTGGATAAAGGACGAAAGATAAAAGTAGAGATGGCAATGGGGCGGGTCCAGACCCGAACCCGCCTTGGACCCGCCCCGAAATAACCGGGTTTTACCCGATAATCCGGATCTAGGGGCGGGTCCCGGGTCTCAAAAGAAGAAACCCGGCCGGGTCCGGGGCGGATCCGGGTCTGGCAAACCCGCCCCGAGACCCGGCCCAAAACCCGCCCCGGATATATTTATATTATAATTCAATTCATAATTACGTATTATATAGAATTATTGCTAATATTATGAATAAAAAATCTGTTGGTCTTATGGTAAAGGTTTGGTTTTATGAACATAAGGTCGCGGGTTCGAGTCTCAAGCACTACATTTATCCATTTTATCTTTAAAAAAATAAAAAAGAGAAGGAAAAAATTAAAAAAAATAATATAACCAGGTATGGCGGGTTGGACCCGCCCCGCTCTGGTCTGACCTGGGGCGGGGCGGGTCTAGACCCGAAGCGGGGCGGGGCGGGTCTCGGGTCTGGCGAAAAGTAACCGGGGCGGGTCTCGGGTCCAGCAAAACCCGCCCCATACCCGCCCCATTGCCATGCATAGATAAAAGTATTGTAATCGAGGCTTGATAGCCATATATGATTTTAGGCTGATTTGTGATATGTTTTTTAGTTGTTCTTTGTTTAAAGAATATTGAGTTTTTGAGTGTCTTTGTAGTGATGACTGAATTGTAATCTTGAATGTATTTTAGATAGTTTGTGTATATTAGTTTACTACGGGTCTGAAATGTAAATAGTAGATATCTAGCCAAGTACAAATGGTATTTATCATCTGTAATACAAAAAATTCAATATAGAATTACGTCTATTTTTAATCTTTTTCTTCAACCACTAACATGGTATCAAAGCTAAGGGCTCATGAAATTGAAATCCAGACCGCGACAAAATTGATCTGAAAGGAATTTGTGACTGAAGTATTAAGAGGAACAAAGAATTACAAGATGTGGAGTCTGCGATTGATTTAGAAGGATCTGAAAGAGCGTTTCGACAAAATTAATAGTGCAAGACTGTATGCACTTTATCACCAGATCAACAAATTACTCATGTTACAAATTCTATAATAGAGTATTCCTCGGATGAGTAAGATAGTTTAATTCCATCCCCATCCAATAATTTGTCAAAGGTATATGTGGAATTGGGGACCTGATTAAGATGATGACGTTTCTCATGAGCAAAATTCAATATAGAATTAAGTTTATATATCTTCTTCAACCACTAACACTCTTTTCCAGAATTTCAATACTTTCGTGAGGTTGTGATTGGTCCGAACTAGACATGGCACCCGGAACTAGGGATGCAAACAAATCGAATCGAGTCGAATACCATAATATTCTATTTGTACTCGGTTGACAATCGAATACGAATACGAATATTCGAATATTTAATCGAATCATAAATCGATTCTTATTCGAATTCGAGTATTTTCTCGAATATTCGAAATATCAAATATTTGATTCAACGTAATATTTTATTTTCTATTTAAAATATAAACAATATTACATTTAAAATATGTATTGAAGAAAAAAAAACTTAGCTTTGTTCGCTCAAAGTTCTTCATTTAGGCTCGACCTCAAAAAGTTAAATACGGACTCGCATTCGAGCTTGAGCTTAAAGCTCAAAATTTTGGATTTTGATTACTTTTTTTTTTCTAGTAGAACAAAAAAAAAAGAACTTTTGAACATTTACGACGAAGACACGATCCACCTTTCACCGCTATTTGAGCTAGTTTATTGATAGTATTACAATCACAATCATGCTTAAACTTCTCTTTAAATTATTAATCATGAAAAAGTTAATTTTAAACCAACATAGTGCAATAGTGTATATATTGTCTTCTTCATATGGTAAGCAAGAATAGAACCTTGATATAACACTGTTTAGCACACACATGGATGCATGTGCAATATTTAAGATTTTGTATTATCAAAACTAAAATTTATACTAAGGATAAATTATAATAATTATAATATTAAGGGTAAAATTATAGTAAACACTAATCAAACTGACCGATCAATTTGGCAAAAAAAACCCTACGCCATTTATATAGAGTAGAGATGATAATGAACGAAAACCGTGAACAACGAATGAAAGGGAACACAAATTAGAATTACGGTTCAGTTTGCTCGATTTTGGCCCGTGAGCTCGTTTACTCGACGAAGAAGGTCGAGTACAAAAAAAAAAGGCAAAATCACGAACGGGAGAAAGAGTTAAAACAGTATTACAAAGACCTAAGATGCAAAGATATACTAAAACAAAACCTTAGGCTTCACTAAGCCAAAAAGAGTTCCTAGACTGTACTGTTTGTTGAAAGATCAGAATTCCACACGGAGCAACCTGCAATAAAACATAGGTTTACAGGTTTACTTATTACAGTTTTTGTGAAGAAATGATAAAACAAGCACAAGCGGTACGAGAAAATATAAACTTTCCCATACGTCTCTGTTACTACAAATATCATGTCACAAAATTGAGACTAAAAATGTCGTTGCCCGCGTTTTTGATACAAGTCAAGTTTGGATTTTTTTTTTCTTGTTTAATTTCAATTGAACACTTCATATAAGGGGTGCAGGACAAATGAAGCATCGATCTACACGTTAGAACTATCAAAGTTTTTTTTCGCAAATGGGTTTTCCCAACGAGTGAAAATACTAACTGTACTTCCAGACAACAATACACTGCAAAACAAATACGTAGTTGCGATATGTACCTGCTTATAAATTGGAAGCTTTTCACGCACCTCGTCGCTGCCTTTTCTTTCTAGATGTTGAAGCACTGACACTAAACGTTGAAAGAGCTTTATAAGATGTATACTTTTCTTTCACTTTTTTTGGCGAAAGTCTTAGTGAAAACGCCAGAGTAAGTGTATAGTGCAATGAAATAGGTTTGAGGATCAAAAGAATGTGTTACCACACCTTCGTTTTGCGGTATCCCTGAAAGACAAAAAAAAAAAAAGAACTCAGTGTAAATTATGCCAAGAGAAGATGTGAAAGTTCACCAGCATAAGCAATTGTACGTGGAATTCACAACCACCGCATTATATCAACGGGCAAACAGATAAAGGACCACAGTCGTTCTATGACATATAACTAAAGGAGATGGTTATTTTAGCTACATACCGTTTGGGCTGTTCCACTTGTATGTTATCCACAACTCTTGAGACTGTTCCATCCTAATACATTCGAATTTTGACAAAGATTTAGAAAAACGCACGGAGAGAAATAGCTTTGCAAGTAAGTGCCATAACAATCATGTTCATCGTGAATATATGTCAGTGCAACATGAAAAATAAGAGAGATTATTCTTTAGTTTTATGAGTGCCATCATCTAAATTCCCTATCATATTTCTCTTGCTGATCGATTTCTCGATATCCCGAGTTTTAGCAAGAATTTATGGAATTGGTAATGCAATGAACCGTTGCGCGTCTCAAGACTTCATATGAAACAGTTGTCATAAAATTTTGCATCTATCGCAGTTAAACAAATAGAACAGCAAAACACTGCACAGATTGTCAGTAAAAGGAAGTTAACAAAGATAGGTGTGGTTAAAGTAAAAGTGAATGCAAATCACCTTATATATTGCTCTTTCATTGTGCCAAAACTTCAATATGGGCATTAGCAATCTCCCTAAATTATTTTCACAAAAATTCACGTCTACTTGATTGATAAAGGCGATTACTTTCTTGGGTTTCAATGATACGAGATTCAAAAGGGGTATACTTACCAGACCTCGATCTTTTGAAACTTAATGATTCAGGTGAGGTTCCAGGTAGTTTCTCCTTTTCTTTTTTGGGAGTTTTCTATCATTAAAAGAGAGGAGAGCATTAGTTTCCTGCTTCTTCACGAATATAAAATAGAAAGAATGCAGAATCGAGGGCTAATGAGTCAGTCGCATTGCAATCAGAATAGCTATTCCACATAAGCCTCGTTGTTCTAACGCTACATATTCATCGTTATTACACTTTGCTGAAGGTTCTGACTCAATTATAACTAGAGTATTATCACATCCTAGGACAAGCTCCTATTTGCTGTGAAAGTGTCAAATATTTGTGCACTCAACTTCAACTCCCTCAGGTTATTGAAAGCATCTAAGTGCAATTATAACCTAAACTAACTGGACTAAGTCTAACCTTAATTTCAGTATCATGACTTTGCACATTTACATTATCCTCATCAAAACTTCGGGCCATTTTCCCGAATATATTGGAAGGGTCGAGAAATAATACATAGATATACGAGTAGCACAAGCCCTTCAACACAAAAGTAACAAAATCGCTGGAATGTACCTCATCATTCTTGATTTTGCTGCACGAACTAGGCTGGAGATGTGCATTCACACTATTGATTTTGCTGTACGATCTAGTAACCACTCTAGCCCTACGTTCACTTGGCTGGTTACTTCTCACTGCTGCACGCCAGCACAATTGAGAAAGGCAAAAGAATATTATTAGACGTAGAGAAAAGAAATGATCAACTTGCCTTTTGGTTTAGGTAGTGAAGTCTTCTCTTGGACAGGGGTGTTTAAGGAAGCGTCCACTGAAGAAGTTTCTTCTTTGTCAAAAAACTTATTACCATATTCCTCCCAATTCGAAGGAAAACCAAGCGCAAAATGTTCACATACCTGACACAACATTAGTGATTGCCAATTAAGAATAAGAACACATCATATATCAGCCAAAATGAAAAGCATCTAAAAAACTAATGATGTTTCATGATTAATTCAACTCAAACGACAATCAGAGTCAAGGGAAGATAACCACAACCTACGTTTGAGGACTAATCGGCCCAACTGGAAAGGTAAAGGCACATAAAAGCATTTAAGAAACTCACATCTGATGGAAAGCCATTTTCTAGAGTTTGATCTTCGTTTAACATGCCGTCAATGATAATAAATATGCCATCAGATGTCTCAAGATAAGAGAACTGATATCTCTTGACGATTGGTGCAGATGAAAAGCCTCGAACCACTTTATTTCTGTAGCATAACGATAACTTTAATCCTTTGCTGAAAATATAAAACTTTCAAAAAAGCCACAAAACGCTACTCAACTGTAAAACCAAAACCATAAAAGGATAGTTATATAAATTATTAACAAGAACTGTAGTGCAATTTTTGCAACTACCCTGCAAATCATTCCAGCATTTGAACTCGTAGTTAAATATATACATAAAGCAAAAATCAATCAAATGCCACAATGCAAATAAAAGAATAATGCAAAAAGTTGCATTTTTACTCTCTCGTCAAGCCAGCAACGCCAAGTCGCCTCCCTTGGAAGTCATCTTCAGCCTTAACCAGCCACCAATCCACCAAACACACCTTTAAAAAAAACCACCAATAATAAAAAACGTTACCCTAACATAGCGGATAAGCAAGGGAAAAAGAGAAAATTACATACGAAGAAGACTTACAGTGGGCAGAAACTTTGACTTCGAGGTGCCGCCACTATCTTTGTGATTCCCCGCAGAATTCATAACTTCTACTCAAACGTCGTTTTCCAAGTGTTCGTTGTGCTTATTTCCGGTCTTTAAAACTAAATATTAAGTAGGATTAGGGATGGGGAAATATACGGAAATACCGATATACCGTCCTTATCAAAACGTACTGAAAATATGGAAAATTTTGGCATAAGTTTTTTGTAAGGTATGATACCCGGTACGGCAATGATATGAAATTTTTAAAAATTAGGTTATACCGGTTATACGAAATACCGAAATATAAAATCTTTACATATATATACACACACCTGCATATTTATATTATTTCAAAAAAATATAAAATGGATAAAAATATTATAAGGATCTTCATAAATTTATTTAGATAAATTATTAACTATACCAACTTTCTAAGATTATTGAGGCCCGCCATATTTTACTTACATTAAAAAAACAAAGGAAATACAAATAGCCGTTTTGTTTTAATTAGTCTGTATATAAAGTTGTATTTCTCGTTTTGTAAAGTTCTTTGTCGTATTAAGGAGACTGACTAAAATATATAAATTATTTAAGGTTATTTTATGATTCAAAAATCTTTTTATTTTGGAAAATTTGGCATTAATAATCCATCTTATTGGGGCTTGGGGAGTACGAATTGACTAAAAATTCGAAAATAACGAATTAACGAGTTACGGACAGCATGGTAAAATCCCTCCATGTGAATGGTATAGAAGGTATGATAACGATACCATACCGAAATTTCGGTATGATACCGTATCGAAATTTAACGTATACCGAAATTTTGGTATGATATTGGTATGATTTTTTCAATACCGAAATTTTGGTACGGTATACGGTATCACAGTTTTGGTACGGTACACCGTACCGAACCACCCCTAAGTAGGATTGGTGGGCAAATGCTAAATAATTATAAGGGCCGTTTGGAGTTCAGGCCCGTCACAGTATGAAGTTGTGAATCAGGCCCTTGTCAGTAAAAAAGTTAGTTTGTTAAGGACCTAAAGTGTATAAAACATAGTATAAAAGGCATAAAAGTTGTTCTGACCAAAATATCCCTGCAATAACGTTAAAAAAAGAGTTATGGACCTAGTATTTACTGCTATAATAAAGTGTTACAAAAGACACGATATTAGTTAATTTATAGTACATAAGTGGTATTAACATAATAAAAATTAGGTTTGACAATCGAAATTTCATGTACAAAGATTGTCATGTACGAGCAAGTTATATGTCTCCTCCGGGGTTTCTTAAGAGCTTTATGCCGCCAATTGTACCACCGTTGAGGAATTTTTCGCGTTCTCTCACGTAAATTGAAAAAAAAATATTTGTGAATCAAATCATGTTTTGGAAACAAAAGTGGAGCTAATATGTTGAAATCGTAGTGACCCATAGCCAGTAGTCCGCGTAGCGCCACCGTGTTGGCTCCATCGTCGTCGTTCAAGGTGAACGGAACTGAAGATGAAGTCGTTCGAGAAGATTGTCCTGAAACGCAAGCGGTATAAAATCGAACTCAATAGTCATATTTTCAGGGCGAACAGGTACAGGTCATCATACGTCTCAGAACAACGAAGAGGTATATATAAAGGTTTAGTTGGTTTAAGTCATCATCCATCCGTTACGAAATTGAATTTTGGATTTTCTGAGTTTGTAATCGAATCATTTTTTCGGTCAAGATTGAAGCTAATATATGTAAATTGGAGAGACCCAGAGCATAAGTATTTCAAACCGCCATTGTGTTCGCTCGATCGCTCGTCATTAAAAGTTAATCGAACTAGGAATGCGGTCGTTGATAAATAGCGTAAATCAATGTTCCTTAAAGTGGTATGAGTGATGAATCAATTGTCATCGAGGAACAAGGTATTCCTAGTTATATAAGAATTGGAATTCGAATTGGATAGAATTGAATGTAAAAAAAATAAATTAATTAAAAAGTTCGAATTAGATTGAATTAATAGAAATAAATTCAAAATTCATTCTATTAATTCAAATTTATTCGAATATAGTCAAATTTATTTTATAAATCTTATTATTATCATTATTATTTTATGAAGGGGTATTATAAAATATTTAAGTGTTACTAGTTATCCTCTATTTGGTGATTTTGGCGGGATTTCTAAATATGACTGAAATTTTAGGCGGAATTTTAGAAATGTGTGGAAAAAGTTAAGTGTTACTGTACGCTGTTATTGTGTTACTGAAGGTCAATATTACATCGTCGGAAGATGTTAAGCATAAGTTAAAGGAAGATCCCGACTTTAATCACAGAACAAGGCGTATTTGACACAATGTTATCATGTCTTATTAATCGACAGAGATTAGTGAAGTTAATAATGGAATATCGACAAATTTTGATGTCAAGCAAGTTTGAAACGTATGTGATTAACACGCTTGCTGGAACACTCCATCATTTCTGGATAACACTTCCTTATTTCTGGGTAACACTTGTATTGTAATTCATTATTTGTAAATAATGCATTCTGTCACATTCGAAAACCACCGACGATACCAAAAAATCGTTGAAACCGCTAGCTTCGTCACGTTAGTTACCGAATAAGGTTAAGCGCGACCTCAATTTTTCATGGGTCTTCATAATCAAAGAAATTTTTTGAAGTTTATAGTGTAATGGAGATCCATAAATCTCATTAAAAACGGGTAAAATCTCGACTCTAATTTGCGAATAAGGCGAATACGCTCAATTTAATGACGTGTCTTAGTAATCGACAAAAATTATTGATATTAATTGCGGTGTATTACCAAGGAAAATTAACAATTTGAATAAAAGGAGATTACCAAATCGAAAATTTCGTTGAAACCTCTTCGCGAGGAGTACCACTTTCATTTACAACAATAACACATAAAATCTGAATAAAAATAATTTATTATGAATTTTCCAGAATGTTCCGAGTTGTCCAAATATGATTGCATCGTTTTCGAGTGGTGTGACACTTTTTGTAACTTTAATAACACATAAACTGGCATACAAAACAATTGTTTAAGAATATTGTGGAACATTCTTGCGGTTGTTCAAAATCAGAAATATCAAGATATCTTACCACATTGCTTCAAAAAAATACTGCATCTGGCATGGACTAAACCGATTGAGACCCATATGTAGAGCTGTAAATTGGGCCCGTGGCCCGCGGGGCGGGCTCGGCTGGGATATTTTAGGCCCACCAAGGGGCTGGCCTAAACGGGCCAGCCCGCGCGGGCCGCGGGCTTGGCGGGGCCAGGGCGGGCCAGCCCGCCAGTTTAATAAAATTATATATATATTTTGTATTATATATTATGGTTAAATATATTAATTAATAGTTAATAATTCATTATTTTATACGATAATTAATAACATATATATTTATAAATATATAATTAATACCTTGTTTATCCATAATTTTTTATTACATACCGTAATAACTAAAACTAATTAATAAATTAATTTATAAAGTAAAAATACAGAAAAATAGGTTATTAATTCGATTAGTTTTGTTAATGAATACAGTTTTTTTTCGAAATGTATGTGTTCTCAATTGATGCAACATAGTATTTGATGATAATGAACCACTAAAAATCTCAAAATAGCACGTTTATGCCAACGATTATGGTAATGTCGAGAGTTGAGTTCACTAGTCATGTTAACATATGGTTGTTCTTGCCAAAGATAGACTATTATGTTTTTCAATGAAACAATACTTGATGAATTACATTACAAGCGTATTCAAAATTTAAAATTAAAGCACAAAGAACATTTAATATAACATAATGAAAAATTAGGTTCGTTAATCATCCAATAATGAAAGTTGAGATCAAATGTCATGTAAATATATAACCCTCTTTCACAACATATACTATTATCTCTTTTGATGAGGCATAACGTTATGAATTCCATCACAATTGTATTCAATGTTCAAAACTAAAGCACGAACAACATTCAATAGGCAATAAACTCAAAATTCGAGACCCTAAACGATCGAAAAGAAGCGGATTTGTGAGCAAAATTGATGAAATCTAGTAATGTGGTATGGAGAACCTATTATATAGTATCAGTATCAACAATTGTGTTGGAACTTGGTTTTGTAATGTTATTTTATACCAGACATTCGGTATTATTGGCAAGAAATGTGATAATATTCCTTGATGATACAGAACATTCCAGAATATTCTTAATGAAATGTTTCTTTTATCTATACATGTGTTATTTTATTTGCAGAAAGTGTTACTCACCTTGAAAACATTTCGATTTCGAGAAAAAAAGCTAACTTCGCATTACTTTTGCATACTGAAAATTTGAATTGCCATCGAGAAATGATTTTAGATAACTTTAATTTCGATACATTGCGAAAATAAATTAAGTTACCTTTCATTCGAAAATTTTTTGTAACGGATTAATGATGATTTATACCAACTAAACCATTTTATATATCACTTCATTGTTCTGAGATGTATTGACGACCTAAACCTTCTTCATTCCATTATAAAATTCAAAAATTTTCTTTAATTATGAAGACCCATAAGAAATTGATGTCTATTTAATCTTATTCGGTCACTAACGTGAAGAAGCTAGCGGTTTCATTGATTTTTTGGTGTCGTCGGCGGTTTCGAATGTTACAGAATACGTTACTTACAAAAATAAGTTACAGGAAAAGTGTTACCCAGAATTAAGTAAGTGTTATCGAGAAAGAACGAAGTGTTACCCAACCAGCGTGTTAATACCGTACGTTTCAAACTTGCTTGCCATCAAATAATATTCGTAAAGAAGTATTTTCATTTGCATTCCAAGTGTTATGTTTTTTGTCAGAAGTGTTACTCATCTCAAAACTTTGTCAAGCATACATAGATAAATCAAAAACCTTCTAGAATGTTCTTAAGGAAGTGGTTTCTTTTTCATTACATGTGTTACATTTTTTACAAGAAGTGTTATGAAACTGAAAATATGTGATATTCTCATAAAATCGATGAGTTTCTAGAATTTTGTTAATGAAATGTTTTCTTTTACCTTACACGTGTTATCTTTTTTGCTAAAGTGTTACTAATCTCAAAACCGTTTCAATCGTACATGTTTTAATAAAAAATCTTTTTTATTCCGTGATTAGCATCGACAATTCTCGTCGATTATTAAGACTCATGTCCAAATTGAGTCAAATCCACCTTATTCGACCATTAGAGTCGATATTTCGTCCAATTGGAAATTCGGCTTGAAAAATTTTGCCACTATAAACATCGTGTTTTTCGTTGATTACGAGGACCCATGAGAAATTGATGTCGATCTAACCTTATTTAGTCATTAACATCGGGGATTTAAACTATTTCAACGGGTGTTGCGTGTTGTCTACGATTTTCGATCTTCCTCTTGGACCCATACTAGTGTACAACATGTGTGTTTTGTAAAGGAAAGAATTGTTAGATTTCTGTATTGTTTGTTATGGCAGTGACAAGATTTGTTGTAAATTAGAAGATATGCGTTATACCATTTGCAGGAAGAGTTATACTAGAAAATAAAAAGTTTTATATTAGTTGCATAAAGTGTTACTCAGGTAGCATGATGTGTTACAGAAATGGAACACGTTTAAATTTTAGCTCGCGTGTCGTTATTCCGCAATTAACGACAATAATTCACGTCGATTATAAAACCTCATGTACAAATTGAGTCGAATCCAACTTATTCTGCAATTAAAGTGGAGATTTCACCTGCTTTTTAAGCGAGATTTTCGAATTGATTGTGAAGCGTTATTCCATTATAAACATCGAAAAATTTCGTTGGTTATGAGGACCCATGGAAAATTAAGGTCGATTTTACCTTATTTGATCTTTAACGACGAGATTGTACCAACTTCCTAAGTTATTTGTTTTTTTGTTTCAACGTGGTTTTGATTCGATGGAGAAGATGATGGCAATAGATGTAATTTTTGCAAGAATAAAGGATAAATGAGTCTTTTCATCTCAAATTGGTCCTTACCTCTAAAGCAAACATAATATTGGTTCTTATAAATTATTTTAAAAGCAATGAGGCCTGAAACCTAACTGAAATATGCTAACTAGGCCTGACATCTAATTTCCTCTAATTATAGTTATTTTAGGTATTATATCTTATTTCACGGAAATAGTTTTTTTTTGGTAGAATGAGTTTTCCATTTACCACAATCGAACATTTTACATCCTTGCCCACTTTATACTAACTAGTACGGATAAAGTGATATAACACTTATTTGACAACAGTCTTTTGTATAGAAGCACCCTGAACGCGCCCCTTCATTTCTTGTCTGATTATTGTAGCAATCTGATCTGCATCCTTAGCTCCCTTGTCATGCATTCTACGGTTCCTTTCACACCAAATGTGATACATCACAGAGGTATAGCATGCCACAGTTAGTCTATACTGAGCATTTCTTTTCCGTCCCATACACTCCATCCAGCAACAATCTTCAAACGATAGAGGCATGCTGCTCATGTGCAGCCATGAATTAATTTTGAGCAATACTAGTTTGCTGAATGAACACAGCAGAAATAAATGCTCCACTGATTCATCTGCTACCACACAAAGCTTACATCTCCCATCAGCTATGTCCACACCCCACGCAAGCAATCTGTCAGCTGTTAACACTCTTTTCTGTAGGATCAGCCATAGGATAAAAGACTGCCTGGGAATATTAATTCTGTTCCAAACAGCTTTGTGGTAGGGGAAGACTGATAATTCCCCTTTCAGCCACTGATATCCCGATTGCACAGAATATGTACCATCTACTGCTTGCTTCCATCCATTACCCGCATAGCCTGCTCTGAATCTCTCCCTCAATCTGAGGAGCTTCCTCCAATGCCAGCTCGATTCTCCACTAGGGTGAATGTCCCAGAAACTCATATCTTTTAAGTAGATCACACTAATCCATTTTATCCATAAAGAGTCAACTTTCATTGAGATGTCCCAGATTTGTTTCCCCGCAAGTGCAAGGTTCCACGTAACGCAATCCCTCAGATTCAGCCCACCTTTACTCCTAGGGCAGCACACTCTGTCCCAGCTAATGAGTGGGATGCACTTGCCATTGGTTTTCTTCCCCCAAAGGAACTCTTTGCATATTCTATCAACCTCCTTCGAGACGCCTTTAGGTAGTAGAAATATAGATCCCCGGTACCCGTGTGTAGCCAGCAGTACAGAGTTTATTAAACAAAGTCTACCAGCATAAGAGAGATTTCTTGTTGCCCAACTTCGACTCCTAGCCGTGATCTTCTCCACCAAGGCTTGACAGGAATTTTTGTTCCACTTGGTTGGGGACAGGGGGACACCCAGGTATCTCATCGGCTACCTACCTAACTGAAACCCTGTGACTTGAGCAATTTTCTCAGCTGTGGCGGGGGAGGTGCCTGCTAGGTATAGACTGGATTTTTGCTGATTGGCCTCCAGTCCTGCATCTGCTTGGAACCTGTCCAGAACTTCTCTTACCACTGTTGCTGCCCCAGCAGTGCCTTTGCAGAAGATCATAAGATCATCTGCAAAGCATAGATTTACCAGTTTGAAGGGTTTGCACTTGGGATGGAATTTGAATCGGCTGTCCCTTGATGCTAGCTGCAGTTGCCTGATTAAGTGCTCCATGGCTACCACAGATAGAAGAGGTGACAAGGGGTCTCCCTGCCTTAGGCCTCTTGCTCCTTTTACTGCTTCGGTTAAGGATCCATTTATGGAAATGACGTACGAGGCAGAGGTGACACACTCCATAATCCAGTCAACAAACTTCCTTGGGAATTTCAGAAGGCAAAGCCACCCCTTGAGGAAGTTCCAGTCCACTGTATCATAAGCTTTCCGGATATCAATATTCATTAGTCCTCTAGCTGAGGTGTGTTTTCTATTGTAGAGTCTGATCATATCTTGGCATAGAAGAATGCACAATAGATCGTCCTTCCACAAATGCACTTTGATTTGCACTGATTAGCTTGGGTAGTAGAGGTTTAATTCTGCTACACAATAGCTTAGCAATGCATTTGTAAATTGTTTCAGCAAGCTATAGGCCTGTAGTCAAGGGCTCTGTTTGGGGCTGTTACTTTTGGAATGAGGCAAAGAACTGTGGAGTTTGCTCTTGGTAGCAGCTTGCCTGTGGCAAATAATTCCAAGATTGCATGTATGACTGATTCCCCCACTATATTCCATGCCTTTTTGAAGAACCCACTCCCAAATCCATCGGGTCCAGGGGCAGCTTCCTCGTCGATAGTGTGCATCCCAGCCTTAACCTCAGCTCTCTCAAATGGCAAAGTGAGCTTAAGTTGATCCGCAAGTGTCAGGGTATACCCCTCAGCAGCTATACTGGGGTCTAGTTTTGATTCATTATTTCTCTTTTTGCCCAAAACTTCCTGAAAATACTCAATGAAATGCTTCTGAATCCCCTCTTGTGTGGTTATCATTCTCCCCTCAGCTGTAGTAATGGAAAGAATCCTATTGCTATAGATCTCTGCTTAATTCTAGCATGAAAGTACGCCGAGTTTTGATCCCTTTATCCAACCATCTCGCTTTGGCTTTCTGTCGTAGGAACTTATCATTAGCCCTATGCAAGAATTCATATTCTATACGTGTCTCCTCCTCCTTTGTTATTAGGTTTGCATTCAGTGGGTCACCATGGAGAGCAGATTGTACCTCAGCCAGCCGATTCCTAACCACTTCTGTTCTGAGACTGATGTTAGCAAATGTGGTTCTGTTCAGGGCCTTGAGGGGACCTTGAAGGCTTGTCAAGTTCCTATACACATTCTTCATAGCAGAACCAGCTGTGGATAGCCAATGTTCTCTGATTATTGGCAGAAAGGATGGAGCCAAGCTCCACATGTTGAAATATGGTAGTTTGGAAAAGATCAAAACCCTCAAAATTCACGGAAATAGTTGGGGACTGTATTGAACTATAATTACAGTTTAGGGGTAAAATTGTATTTATCATCCACCTTTCTTCCCCGTGAATTCAACAAAACCCCTAAAGCCCTGCTTCTTCTTTGCAGCAAGGGTTTAAGCTCGAACTTGGCAGATTGAATTTGCAGATTTTTCTTCATCTTCCGACGAAAATGGAAGCCATTGTTGATTCACTCTTCACAAGCTTCAAAAATGTACCGTCGTCAGCGGTTCCAGTAATGGTGGATTGCATACTATCTTCTACTGGAGAATCTCCGTCGTCTCTTTTCTCCCATCTTTTAAGTCAATTTTCTACTATAGCTCAGGCATGTCGTTTTCCTGCTTTACATTTTTTTATTTCGTTATGCAGATTGTTGATGTTGTGTTTGAGATGAAAATTAAAACTGCTTCATTTCTCTGAACCCCCAAACACATTGGGTGGTGCAGTTTTCCATTTAATGTATGAAATTGTTCCACTACCTCCCCCGAAAAAGAACTTATTTTGTTTTCGAGTTCGTATGTTATGGGGCTAAATTCACTGCCCCTTTATATTTGGACTTTGGAGGACGATGCTGATCAAGTTTAAACAGTTATTTGCAGTGTCCTTGTGTTTGTTGGCTAAAAGCTTGTTTGAATTTAAGTCGCCTGGATTAAAATTCGACACTTGTGAGTTTTGACTGAAGCAAAAGAAAGCTGATCCTAGTATGACATTGTGGTTCACAGATTGCTGAAATTAAATCATGATTGAACCTTTTTGATTTATAAGCATTTTCATTCTCTTCAGAGCATCCCCCAAGATAAACATGTAATGGAGAGCGAGTGGCACAACTGTATCTTGTCCTACGTGGCGGCTTTCTCTAACTTACTGAAGAAACCCGGTGGGTCATACTACATATGAATCATTTTTTATATTTGCTCTTAAGAACAGCTATTGATATTCTTAACTTTTACTGAATCATGTAAAATGTGGAACATTCATATAATTTGTAAGGAAACAATTTCTTTGTCCAGTGAGTGTTTAATTGGTTTTGAAATTGCGAAAACTGCTTGAATCCGAAATAAATCCCTACTGCAGGGACATGGAAAAATGGGCCTCAATTTTGGTTATTTCACAGATTTGTTAGGATTATTTTTACTTTCTACTGTGTCTATGACGAGGATGAACGTGCTGAAGATTAAACTTCGTTTTGTTTGCCAGAAATATTCTCTTCAAAGGACAATTACATGGAAAAGTTTGTATATAAATTGTTGATTCCTGTGTTGAAGTTATTGCACGAATGCGATCACGAACTATTTTATGAGGTATTTCTTTATTCTACCTCCCCACATTGTCTTATAAACCATAAGACTTTCATTGTTTAATATCCCTTTATTTAATTCAGGTGGCAAGCTTGTTCCTTGATGTTGTTCGTGAGACAGATAGCTGGAAGGCTCTTGAAGTTACCATAGTTCCTCTCTGTTTAAGGTCAATAGGGCTTTCATTGGGAATGTTCCAATGTCATGATCTGGCAGTGTATAGATGGAGCAAATCACCTGGCTCTAAGGATGGCATTGATAATGAAATGGGCTGTAAAGCTGTAGATGCTACTCATAGTGAATTTTTTGCGAAGGGTATGAAAGAAAATATCGACGAATCTCACGGTTTTCCATTACCTATATCTTGCAATGTGTTAACCCTAACGCTTGAAGTTGCTCTTCAAAACAAACTTGAAAGATCTGTTTGGGGTTCAATTTCGGCAAATCAGTCCCGGTCAGAATCCTTTGCTGGAAATCTTCTCTGGGACCTTTTTAATTTGACATTATACATGCTTTCACAAAGTTCAGAACATCGATCTTCTGCAATTAGATACCTTCTTCCATTCATACTTAAAGCATTTGCACATCATTACAAACTGGATGTTGTAGTGAATGGAAGGCGCTTTCTGTTAACCAGGTAAGAACTGTAGCATCGGTTGCCAATACAACTGAATTTGATATACATTACGTCCTGACATGATTATTATTGTCTTTTCAGTTGAAATATTAACTTTGTTCCCACGTTACAGGAACGAAATTTTTGTGAAAATATGGAACTGTTGTAAGTCACTATTTTCTCGGGGTTCTCTGGAGAGAAGAGATGCTTATGACATGCTTTCACTTTATGCATCATGTTCGTTACCTAATATTAAAAATGAAGAAATAGATGTGGGCGGACCGGAGACGGCTTACGATCTAAAAGCTGACCTGGACTTTTGGCATGAAATAAAGCGAGGCTTGGTAATGACTTGTTTTTTCCTTTCTTATGCTCCTCAAACACATGCAAACATCGCTTATTATTTTGATTCTTAAAGCGTGACAAGGAAACCCTGATAAGGAAACAGTCAATGCATATATTGAAAACAACACTAAATCTTGGTAAAGAAAGGAGCTTCCCAGTCATTGCCAATAAAGTATCGGATGAAGATTCTGACTATATGAAGAGCAAAAGAGGAAGGTGGGCTCAAAAGGAAGCTGAGTCACTGGGGGTTGGGAGGGTATACAACCACATTGGCTCGAGTCTCAACTATTGGCAGAAGTGGGAAACCTTTGTTTTTCTTTATGAAATGCTTGAAGAATATGGTACCCATTTGGTTGAAGCAGCATGGAATCACCAGGTCTTTCCTCATTAACCTATCAAACTCTATGTTGTGAACCTTTCATCATTTCAAACGCAGCATCTTACGAGTTTGCCCTTCATCATCAACTGTGTTATGCATTTAATGGACTTTATACCTCACATACTAAACAAGGTTTCTTCCCTTATTTTATCGATTATTTTACATGGACCTTTTGATTTCTAATAAAAAACATGTTGATGATAGCATTTTGCAATGTGATAATGCGCCTTTATGTTATATATCTTGTTGGGCGCATACAGATCAATCTTTGGGTCCAATCTTCATTAAGAATGGATAATGCAGTAGACTCTGCTTATCGAGAGCTCCACATTGTCCAAATGGAGACTTCGGGGAGTGTTTTTGATTGGTTGTCAATTTTGTGGGAACTTGGGTTTTGTCATGATAATCCCCAAGGTATGTTAATAACAGATACATGCATACCATGTGCACAGACTCACTTTTAGAGCTGCATGGTGCCATTTAATGAACTGGTAGATATGATTATTCTCAGCATTTGTTTCTTAAATGTATAATGCAGTGCGGTGCCTTATCATGCAGTCGTTTTTGGATACTGATTGGAAGAACTACGGAGGCTGTTTAACCCTGATGCCCATAGATTTCATACTTGGCCCACTTATACAAGGATTGAATGATCCTGTGCACCACAGAGATTTTGGTTGGTTAATTTCTTTCCACAAATCATACATACAATTAGATAAGACAAATACTAATATAGTCTTTGCTAATTAATATGAAGTGGTTTATGTTTATAATTCTCTATATTCCTATTGTGTTCGAGCCTCTGAGGCTCGAAGGAATTCTGGATCTTTATCTTATTACACTATCCATTCCTTCTTCTTTAATAGGTCTTAAAGAAATTTACTCTTCATGGACTATTGAAGCTGCTGGTAGATTTTTCAGACACTATGCTGCAACCTACGTGGAAATGAAGTATGACGATTTACCTTCCTTTAATTTTCTTAAGCAAAGGAGTTGCTACGTAACTTCAAAATGAGTGTTGCGAGCACCTAGTTTTTGTATTCAAGCTCCAGCTGGACAATGATAGTCATAATATACATCACTCGGTTAAATTATTATACTTTGATTGTGCATTCTTTCAGCGTATCTACTTTCTATAAATAATGCATTGAAGAAACTAATTAAGAGGTGATGTTATACTGCATCTTTTAATGATGTATTTTACTGTATCATTTGACAAAAGCAATTTTTCGAGTACATAATGCCAGATGCATGTGGTGCTCCTTTGTTTACCTCCATGGTTCGGAAACAGCATATTCCAAGAATTACTGGCTTGTATAATGGTTTTTATGCTGATGGTTACGTTGTGCCCATTTTGTTACTCATAATTAGGTAGGCCCGATTGGAATTTGGATACTTCGATAGAATTTTTGTATCGGGGGAGTTAGTTTTTAATAGGAATGCTATGATTAGAAGCATGCATGTAGTCAACACATTTCATTTAATGGTGCAGAAAACATGTTTCATTCTTGCTTGATTTGGCATCCGTATCCAAAACATATTCTTTTGGGCGAGCTGGATTTATGTGCTTTTCAGAATGTATTGCTTCAGCTGCTTGTGCATTCATTAAGCATATCAATCACAACAAAGAGCAGCTCTCTGCAAATTTCAACAAGATCATCGACACCTCTTCGACAGAATCCGATGAAAGCTACAGTGCTGATCTCTTGGATGCTTTTCGATATGTTCTTCTGTGTAGTAAACATCATTTTAACCCCAAGTACCGATATCAAGGCATGATGTATTTTCTACACATTATTGCCATGATTATTAACTTAGCAAGCTAATCATCATCACGCTAATGCTTCTTATTTTGTGCAGTTTGCAGAAAGATTGTAGAGGCTGCAGCTGCAGTGATGACAGTGGTTGATGTTCCTCTGGAGTTCCTTTTAAACTTTATATCTAGTCTTCCTCGGGAATATACTGATTGTGCTGGTATGATAATCGTAATAAGCTACATCAAACGCCATAACGATTTTCTTACCTTTTTCCTTGGACTTATTTTGTGTTGTCTGTAGGCCCTCTACGATGTTCACTTCAAAATTGGCTACACAGTCATAAGCTAGAGCTTCACGAGGCCATTGGTCAGTTTCCTAGGAAGTTCATCTATAGTCAGCCCCCTCTTGAATCCTCTCTCACATTTAATGATGAAGAGCTGGATGCATGGGTGTCTTGTTCGAACCGCTGGGCACGACTTCTTTTTATTGTGGGAGCGAAGGAGAAGCTCATAGAATCAATTTGGAAGGTTTAACTGGGGAATTTTTGTTATAGCTCTTTGCTTTTTTCTTTTTTTTTTTTTTTCGTGTGCTTTACATCTGTGCTTGTTACTAAGGGCATAGGAGTATTTGAGCAATTTACAGCACTATTGTGCAGTTTATTCAAGATCATGGAGGTGAGATGTGCAAACAGAGGAACTCGCTTCAATGGTCCGTCGTGAAATTCGACATGCTCGTTTCTAGTCTCATTCAGGAGATTCTCGTAATCAAAGAAAGACCAGCTAAATATATAACTGGAAGAATGAGTGGAAATTTGAACTCATTAGAGATAGATGATCTGAGTCATGCAGAGCAACCGATGGTCTTTGACAAGTTTGCTGAAGTGCTTTTCTCATTTTTGGTATGGATTACCTCTGTAATTTTTCTGTATTATCCAATCAAGCAACCGAAAATATTGTCTTTTCACGTCCATTAAATGGTTTTTAAAATCAATCTGAATCTCTACTTTATGGCCACATTTATGTGGTACCATATCGATTCGTTGACGCCTTAGTACTGTGTTTCTGTGGGTTGACAGGAAGAACTGGTCTCATTCACCAAATCATCGTGTGCGATCTTTTGGTCCAATGTGAAGTCGGAAACAATGGGTTTGCCAGGTTCCATTAGAGGAAAACTTGGTGGTCCCAGCCAACGACGACTACCATCTTCGTTGTGTTCGTCTGTTTTGGAAACCGTACGATTAATCATCTTCACTGAAGTCCTTTGTCTCATATTCTTGTTTGTTCCCCTAAAGATAATTACCTAATTTTCTTCAATATATCAGCTTCGTTCCTTATGGACGTGCTTTTTTTTTATCTTTCACTCACTTTATGAATCAGATAACATCGATTAAGACTCTTGCATTTGTCATGGGATGGTCCGAACAATATGCAACAGAGATATCACCTGGTGCTTGTTCCTTTCTCCAGAACTTCTTTCAGAAGATTGCCACCTCTCCTGTGCCTAAATCAGAGGTGCTTTGCTACATATTACTGTCTAGTGCTAGAAGCATTATTTATCTGTCTGTGCTCTTCACTGTCACAATCAGGTTGAGGCGGAAATCAGTGTGGCGGCCTATGAAGCATGTGCTTGTGTGCTGAAAAAGTTGACGATTATCTCTCCCTTGTCATTGAATCTTATAGTTACCGACGATGAACATGAACTGTTGTCAGTAAAAGAAGATGGCAATGCATTCTTAGATTCCTTCATTTGCGGCTTTATTCATGGCATCGACAATGTTATAGACTCGGGACATTTGGCACGATCGCGCAGGGCTGTGCTAATAAATTGGAAGGTTATTCATCTTGATATTGATGGCTTCTTTTATGAAAATGGATTCTTTTCGATTTTTCCTTTTTACAAATTTTGCCATTTTTCTTGGATTCATGTTATGAGGAATTTCAATTGATTGATCAGTTTTGAGTTGTGTTCAAACATGTTAAGATATAAGTAATAAGTAAAGGGTAGGTGTAAAAGCTTTGACAATCATCAATAGCTTTGATTGATGGATGACTTGCCCGTCATATAAGAAGAAAGCGTCCGTGCAATTGGATTATTTTCATTTTTCTTACAAATTTCATGGTTGTGAGAACTAGAATCATTTTTAGAAGGTGAGATTGTTATGTCTGATTTGCTGGACAGCTCAAAACATTTTCTATCATGAATAATTGACATTTCATTTCCATATATTTTTCATTTGTTTGCATAGCTACTTATAGCCTATAGGCATATTTTGATTAAGTCTGTCTATTCAGTGGAGCTGTGTGGAGTCTTTTTTGTCAGTGTCAAACCATGCCTCTAACGGTGGAGCCCACTCGACGAGACGTGACTTTTTATTTTCGGAGACAGTGGTAACTCAGATTTTTGCCAATCTTGTAGAAAGGTAAAGCATTTCAGTGTTTCAATAATCTTCATATGCATCATCTGTAGTGGTCTTTACTGACTCTTACTGAATCTGCAGCCTTGAAAATGCTGCAGAAGATTCCATCCTGCCTATGTTCAGATCAGTTAGACTAATATTTGAACTTATTAATTGTAAACGAATAGATCCAGAAATTTCGTGCAAAGGCATAAGTATGCAGGTATCTTTCCACGCATTATCTATGTTATCGAGGCTAATGTCTTTAGTTTCTGTTCTTTTTCCTCTCCGAGTGTAGAGTTGGAAGAGCTAGTTTGCATTTATTTGGAGGTTCACTTTCCACAGTTGAGAAGTCTTGATAAAAATATAGGGGAACGGGAAAAAAAGATATCGAATTTTAGATCGTTTGATTCCCAAGTTCTTCTTTCGCTTTCCTGTTTTGCTGCGATACTTATCAATAAGATGTCCTTTTTATTCAGAGGATGTGGAGTTTGGTTCGTTCGTCATGGGTATTGCATGTGAGTTGCAACAAAAGGAGAGTGGCCCATATCGCTGCCCTCTTATCATCCGTTCTGCATTACTCTGTGTTTGGTGAGGAGTATATGCATGAATTTGACGGTAGTCCTGGGCCTTTGAAGTGGGTACGTCCTTTAGGCCTCTGCATCTGGCAATAGTTCTCTGCAGTCATGTTTTGTGTGCACTTACAATTAATTTTGCTATGCAGTTTGTCCAGAAAATCCTCGAGGAAGGTACGAAAAGTCCACGTACAATTCGACTTGCTGCATTACATTTATCAGGGCTTTGGTGGGCTCATCCTAATACGTTAAGATACTATTTAAGAGAGCTGAAGCTGCTAGCATTTTATGGTTCTGGTATGGAAAGAGCTTACTGTACATTCTATATTTAATCTGCAGCAGAATGATGCTTTATTCATTTGGTTGGTCGACAGTATTATAACAATTGGTGCACTTTGGATTCTCATTTTTCTGAAGTATTTTTCGGTTGCTTGAACTCTGTATAGTTGCTTTTGACGAAGATTTTGAAGCTGAGTTAGCAGAAAATACCGATGCTAGAACCGAAGTATCCATGCTATCCAGAAGCCTTGATCTCGAGTTAACAGAAGTAAGTTGTTAAGTTCCAAAATTTGACAGAAATATGGAGAAGGTGTGAGGTTTTTGACAGAAATATTGATGTGTTGCCTGTGATCAGGGTTTCATAAATACGGAGTTGTATGCCCGTGTGTCTGTTGCAGTACTGTTTTCCAAATTGGCGGATATGGCTGATTTGAGCAACTCGACAGACGAAAATGGAAAAAATGCTGCTGCCGTTGCCTCTGGGAAAATGTTTTTGCTGGAACTTCTGGATTCTGTGGTAATTTTTCCTCACATTTCATCTTCCTCTTTCTCCTCAAGTCCCTTCATGCCTCTGAAGGTGAGATAGGAAAATGTTCTATTCGCATCTGACTCCTATTTAATGATGCAGATTAATGACAAAGATCTATCAAAGGAATTGTATAAGAAGTATAGTGCTGTGAGTTTCTTACCATTTGCATGTTGTCTCAGTTTGGCTTCTGGTATTGACAGCAACACAAAAACAATTATTGAAGTGTCATTTATTGTAAATAACCCATGTTCATCGTGGTTTTACTTCTATCTGAATATTCACGGTTATTTTTCCTTTGTACGAACTCTTAACTGGATAGTAGTACTTCCCAAGAGCATAATATGCAATTTTATTCTCTGCTTTCATTGGAGCATATGTAATTGCTTTGTCTTTTCAAACTATCATTCTTCACTCGACCTCTTATTTTCCTGAGATTGTTTTTCATGTATTCTCTAAGGTATTGTTTCTTTTTCATTCTACAGATCCACAGGCGAAAAGTCCGTGCATGGCAGATGATATGTATCATGTCGCGGTTTGTAGGCCTAGATAACATGGAACGAGTAACTTCTATCTTGCATACAGCTATTTGTGTGAGTATTTTCTCTTATAACTTTTATAGTGCTGTTTCTGTTACCACCTCAACTGTTATCTTCGTGATATGTTTTCCATGTGCTCGTACGAAAATGAATTTGTCTCGTAATACCGATATCAATATCACGTGCACATAAAAATTTAACACCTTTTCCCCCTGCCACATTGCTGAGCTGAATGTATAACCTTTTAATTTAGTTCTTAAATAAGTTTGTGTTGCATCCTTTCATGACTCCTGGTATAATTACTTAAACATTTCATATAATTCATAATCAAAGAGGTGTTCGTTCTCTGTTGGCCATGATCTCATAAAAATTTAGGATTTATTTTTACTTACATTGAACTGTTGAATTTCTTGCAGAGAAACAATTTGCCTTCAGTTCGACAGTACCAGGAATCTTTTGCTGTTTATATATATTTGAAATTTCCTTCACTTGTAAGGCCTAATCTTCTGCTTTTCATTATTTATCATTATAACTGAATGCAGCGTTACTTTATCACAAAAATTCCTTGTATACGGCTCATGGAGATCTATGCTTTATGTGCAATTTGATCATTGTGATTGTATTCATGAACCATTATTTGTACTGACAACTGAGATATTTATGGGTGTGGTTTTGTGAGGAGTAACGGGTTGATATACCTCATTTTGTTTGCGGTGGTAGTTTGAGTCTATTAAAGCTTTAACTGTGCGAATATTAGGGTTCTCTATATGTGTAATGTTATAATAATAAAGATCTTGCCATTCTTATCACCCCCAAGATGATTACTCCAAACTGTTCTGTAAAGTTCAATTGTGAATGGAAATGAGGCAGTATAATTGGAGGCTTTATGTTAAATTTTTAGAATCTTACGACAGTAGAGTAGATCCATACATCTTATAACTAGGCACCACCTCATATTTGTTGTTTCATAGAATATATTATTATTTGCCTCTATCCTATTAGGAACTTTGGTGCCTATCCAAAAATGGTGACAAAAACCCAATATAAAACCTCATTTGTGTATTCAGTAACTTCCTTACGAAAAAGGGCTTTTAGATTTGCTAAGTTGGTATCATATATCAATTAGTAATGCCTATCATTGGACCATTGGATTTTCTAGATATTCCTTGCAGATTCCATTTTCAGTGTTATGTTTCTTCCATTCAACATGATTTATATGCTTATGCATTTTGAGGTGTCAGGTTTCAAAGCAGTTGGTTCCTCTGCTGAAGAATTATGGTATACGGCCTCAGGTGAGAAACAAAGAATTAACAAAATGTTCCCATTTAGTAGAAGTCCTTTTATGACTGCGGAAACTGCAAGTTATTACTGTTGTTTTCAGTTGGTTAATAAACTGAATCAGAGGCTAAATCTTGTTATTTGCATATCGCACAATTTGCTGGACTGACTGTGGAGCAATATATAGCCTATGTTTCTTAGACGTCAAAAATCATTACACAACCCGTTTTCAATATATCCTTCAATGCAGGCTTTGTCATCATACGTATTTATAGCAGCTAGCCTCATTATCCACAGTCCAAAGGAGGTTCAATTTGGACACTTGAACGAGTTATTTCCCTCTATAATTCCATTGTTGACCTCTCATCATCACACACTACGAGGATTTGCCCAGGTAATCAACACAGTTCGCCAAGTTATTACAAAATTTTATTCATCGTCTGTGGGATCCTAAATTAATGGTTTTTTTATTTCAGGTATTGGTGTACCATGTGCTTCAAAAGTTATTTCCTGATTCAGACTCTGGTGCCTGTGTAGACATGTCCTTGGAGAGAAGGTCCTTTGTGGAATTGAGATCTTATTTGGCAAATAATTCAGATTGTGTCAAGTAAGTGTTAATGACAATTTAGCTCGTAGTTGCCAACACTTACTTTTCTATAGATGAACAACGAAAAGGCATGTTTTGGATAATAACCTTGAGACGACCAACTATTAGTAAGGTTAAAAAATATGGTCATCTGGCTTCGGCTGACTTCAAATGAATTGTTAAAGCAGTCCATCTGAGTTTGCTACTTTTTAATGAAGATTAGGGTTGTAGATGATTTAGTCTAACCCAAAATTCATTTTTCTTTCGTTCTTACAGCCACGATTTTTAATAGTTTGTCAATATCTTTTGTAGGTTAAGATCTTCCATGGATGGTTACCTTGATGCTTTTGATCCACTAAAATCCATTTCACCAGCTGGGATTTTTGTTAATCGTGTGGAGGTTGGTTGTTCAAGTGCATGAAAGTGTGAATCTTTTTGGTTTTCGTTCTATGCTAGGTTTTGTTTTTCTTTTGGTTTGCCGTCGCATGTTTTTCCTTTGTTTTGAAGTTATATTATCTATCCAATGGTGTGGGTAATGCAAAGTTTGCCTATTTCTGACCAATGTTTGACTTTTTGTTTCCATGAAGGATCTTGAATTTGAATGTGTTCCAACAACTCTCATGGATCGGGTCATTGATTTTCTAAATGTAAGCATATAGTGATGTCCTTTATGTTTTTCTCTTTGCATCTTCCTAATAAGTAATAACTGCTTTTTGTAGAATACTAGAGAAGATCTCAGAAATTCAATGGCCAAAGATGCAACCGCCATAAGAAATGAGAGCCTTCACGTCAACAAAGAATCTAGTGGCATGAAATCGTTAGTAAAAGAAGAGCAATCGTTAAACCAGCCATCAGACGGTCTCATAGTTGATTTTCAGAAGAAAATTACATTCTCCCAACACGAGCTGCAAGATTCACACACTGCACTGCTTGGTGAGTTTATTTGATCGTGCTTGTATTTGCAGCTGTTGGAAATACACGACTCAAGTCCTTATATCAGTGATCGTATGAAGTAATATTGATATTTTGATGCTTTCAAACTTCAAAGTCTAATATCTTTCTGCACAAGCATCCATGTTTGGTACTAACTTTCTTGAAATTACCCCTTCAGTGTTCAATATCTTGCTTTTATTCCCTTACTTGTGTGGCATACACTGAAATGCAGATATGGAAAACGAAGACCAGCTTATGGATAAGTTCCTAAGTTCAAGGGGAACGATGATTGAAATGTTGAAGGATAGCAGACAACAGATTATCCTCGCGGCTTCATTAATTGATCGAATACCTAATCTTGCTGGGTTGGCACGAACATGTGAGGTGTGTTGCCGCACATAATCATCTAAATCCTCATTTTTATTTACCCTATGAATTTAATTCCATGACACACACACTGTAGGTGTTTCGTGCTGCTGGACTGACGGTTGCAGACAAAGACATACTAAACGACAAGCAATTTCAACTTATCAGGTATATCTGCGCATGGTATTGTGTTGTTTGATTGTTCCCATAAGTGACCTCATGATGATTGCTTGTTTGTAGAGTTCATTAACAGTTCTGTTAATTTTGATAAATCCACTCTTGCCCGTTTTTCTTTTACTTGGCCTTTTCACTTCCTTCTATTTGCGCCTTAAACCAATTATTATTCCCAGTGTAACCGCAGAGAAGTGGGTTCCCGTTTTAGAAGTCCCAGTATCAAGTTTAATAGCATTCTTGGAGAAGAAGAAAAGAGAAGGATTCACTGTCATTGGATTAGAGCAAACTGCAAACAGCATACCAATTCATCAGTACAAATTTTCTGCGAAATCAGTAAGTGTTACATATCGAACAATTTGCTCGTAAAACTCAATCCTTGTTGAAATCCCGCCACCACGCACAAAGATATAAGTAAAATTTTATATTCGTGTTGGCAGGTGTTAGTTCTCGGGCGTGAAAAGGAAGGAATACCAGTGGAGATAATACACATGCTTGACGCATGCATCGAAATCCCTCAGCTTGGAGTGGTTAGGTCGCTCAACGTTCACGTAAGCGGTGCAATTGCTCTATGGGAGTATACTCGCCAGCAATTGTCTCCTAACTAAAAATGAACCTCCACGTCAATCATCAAAGAAAGGTCAGTCTATTTTTGGTCGTTGATTGAACTTGAATATGTTCGAATTTTCTCTTTTGTGCTCGGTTTTGTAGTTATCGTTAGTACAATGTACTCCATGTTGTGTACTGTATCGCTCGTTATGCACTTGTTTCTATGGATATGTCACTTTAAAGAATTGCTGGATGATTGATTGTCTTCTATTTTTCCTCAGTGTAATTGATTTGAAGAAACTAAAGGAAGAGACGATATTATACAGCATATTTTTTTCAGTACCTCATGCATTATAGATGGCTCATGAGCATATATATAGAGTAGTTATTACAAGCTCATTCTCTTAGTTCAGTATGAACCGTGCTTTACTTTTAACTACCTAAGACATCTTTCAATTAATAATCGAAAGTTATCTTAAGGAATGCAACTATCCGAGAGATGAAGGAAAAGAGAAGAATAAACAAACACCAAATGCCCAAAATCAAAGTACATCCCAAAAGGAGGACTCAACTCAAAGGAAAAGCAGTAAACGCACATTGAATCTACTCCCTATTTGGCAGCCGAGTGGAAGTCTTTTTTTTGGTCAAATGCGTGTTTTCTTTAACCAACAACGAACTCTCCCTAGAAGGAGAACACACCATCCTCATGTAGCATCTCTTAGAACAAGAAAACAAATCAAGCACCAGATATATTATTATTATGTATCACTTTGTACATATCAGATCTGGTGACAATCTTTCTCTCGTATGAGTGCTCCTCTCTCCCAGTGAGTTTCTCTCCTCCTCTCGTATGAGTGCCCTTTACAGAGTTTCAAACACTCGCATTATCCCTTTCTTCAAATCCTCGCATAATCTCTACCATGGAACGCTCTCCCCCTTGAAGATGATTCAACCGCGAAAACCGCCCACGTGATAGCCCACCAGAGATCTCAACCTCGTCTTGTCTCAGACTCTCATCTTTCATTTTTTCTCCTCTCCCCTGCTATTGAAAACCTTATTTTATTTTATTTTATTTTATTTTCAGTTTTGTCATCTCTCTCAAATACTTCTGTTTGCTTCCTCCTAGGTCTGCTGTTTTAAGGCCCTCGTTTCACTTTCGTCCAACTCTCTCGCCTAGCTTGCGTCATCGGCTTTGATCAAGAATGGCTGCGAATAACTGGGTTCTGTCTGAGGACGAGTTAAGCGAACTTTCTATATTTGAATCAAATGTGGGCGCGGCTATGAGGTGGTAGGGAGAATTCTTGCACAAAAGTCCTTCAACTTTGAAGCCCTTAAACGCACACTGACCTCCGCCTTCAACCCGGGTTGCGGCATGGAAATGTACCAAATCGATAATCTCAGATTTGTTGTTATTCAATTCAACCACCAGCTCGATCGTCGCAGAGTCTTGACTGCTTCTCCTTGGGCTTTCGAGAAACAATTGGTCATTCTCCAAGAACTCGACGGGGATTCTGATCCAGCCACAATCGACCTCAACTGGTGCCAGTTTTTTGTCCAGATCTACGATATACCATTCCGGGCGCGTTCTCAGACGACTTTGGAACTCATTGGAAACAAAATTGGTCGCTTCGTGGAGGCAGACCCCAACGGAAGTCAACAATGGCGCCCGTTTCGTGTCAAGATCCTGATGGACATCCGTAAACCCCTTCGTCGCATTCTAAAACTTCAGCCTGAAGGAAGGGACGTCGTTATACTCTCCTTCAAATATGAACGGCTTCCAAATTTTTGTTACTCATTGGATCATGCGGCATCAACTTGCCCAAAACAGTACGAAGAAGTAGCTGAAGTGAAGGAGGCGGATTGTCCTTTCCCACCAACACTACGAGCCACCCGCCCCCAACCCATGATGCAACGGATCCATGGCTCGACTATCAACCATACCTCGAGACCCGACCGAAAATATCAGACCCAAAGCCCCACAAATCCCTCCCATGACCCACCTAAAGCACTAGTCCCACCAATCCTACCCTCCCAAGATCCGCTACAGCTCCCCCAAACCCCCAATTATATCAAATTTCCTTCCTAAAGTCAAATCCACCAATCATGCTCCAAACTTAAACGCATTAAATGACTTGCCCCACTTCCAACACAAAAAAAAAAATCCCTTGATACCAGCTCATCTAAATTAATTCAAATGGACCCCACGCCTTCAGAAGAAACTTACCATGTTTGAACCAATACCTATCCTACCTCTCTTCAATAGTCTCCGTAATTTCCCCAACCATAATTACAACAATCAATCCCCTATCTTGAAAGAAACCCCAACCGTCGTCGTCCAAATCCCTCCTATCCAGCCCATACCCGCCGCGCCTAACCCGACCCAAACAATAACCTCTACCATAGAAGCCCATCTTACCTCCTCCAAAAACAATCCACCTTTCCCTACACTACCAGTGGCTAGCTATCCGAATGAGAACACCAATCCAAATCAAAATCCCCACATGGCTAATCACCCACACCTCACTCCCAACAAATCACTGCGCAAGACTAAGTCCGCACCGTAAAGCGCGAACCCCCGGATCCCTCTGAACCCAGCCCAATAATTACCTCAGACACCCCCCACATTTTTCCACCCCAGAAGAAACGTAAGGCCAGCGACCCTTTACAAGACGAAACGTCCTCAAAGAAAGTTATGACAGCTCTACTTGATCTTATGGAAATTGTTGATATCCCGGCGGGACCTGATAATCAGGCCCGTCGATTGTTATGAATTGTCTTAGTTGGAACTGTCGGGTATTGGCGGCGCACCGACAGTTCATCATATCGGGCACCTTGTCCGATCTTCAAGCTCTACCTTTTATTCCTCATCGAAACTTTATCATCACAAGAAAAGAAAGGTGGTAATATTCGTCCTGCATGGCAACTCTCTAACTTTCGAGAGGCACTTGACGACTGCGGGCTCTATGACCTTGGGTTTTCCTGGCCCATCTTTTACATGGTCTGATAAAGCGCTTCACCCGAATACCATCTATGAAAGACTCGATCGTGTATGTGCAAATGCTGAATGGACGAATCTGTTCCCGAATCACCATGTCATCAATGTCCCCACCTTCTGCTCAGACCACTCCGCAATCATTCTCAAACTCGTCTCACCTTAGAGTTCTCCGCAAACACATATTTACCCTTTCCGTTTTGAAGCAAAGTGGACACTAGATGAAGAATGCGCCAACATCATTAGACGTCATTGGGAAGACCCGCCTACTTCAGACCATGTAGATGCCTTACCAAGTCATATACGTCGTTGCCAAGATGATCTGAAAAATTGGAGCCGCCATAGGAAAAATCACTTTGAAGTCGAGAAAAATCAGTTGAATAAAACAACGCCGACTCACAAAGCAGTTGAATAAAATTCTCTACCAAGACGAGCTTCACTTGAAACAACGAAGCAAGACAGAATGGCTCAGAGAAGGTGATCGTAACACAAGATTCTTCCACAACAAAGCCTCATCTCGCAAGAAGCATAACAATATAACTCGCATTAAAAATAAACATGGATTATGGTGTGAATCCGCACACGGCATTGAGGACATAGTTGCTGCGCTTTTCTCGGACTTATTCACTTCTTCAGCTCCTTCGCAGTCAGCCATGAACAAAGCCGCTAACGCAATCCCAAGACGAGTCTCGGACGATATGAACGAGGCGCTCTTGAAACAGTACACCGAGGAAGAGGTAAACCTAGCCCTCTCAGGTATATCCTCTCTCAAATCCTCGGGTCCCGATGGTTTCCCCCCTTTATTCTATCAAAAATATTGGGATATTGTTGGGGGACAAACTACTCGATATATTCTAGATTTTCTTAATCATGATGCGTGTTTCCCCTTCTTTCATAGCACTTGCTTGGTTTTAATTCCAAAACTGAAAAACCCAGAAACAATGGCCCAATTCCGCCCTATAAGCTTGTGTAACGTTATTTACCGTATTGCATCTAAGTGTGTGACTAACCGCCTTCGCGCAGTGATGGACCACATTATTTCTCCAAACCCAATCAGCTTTCGTACATAATCGACTTATTACAAACAATGTCTTTGTTGCCTTCGAACTTAACCACGCCTTGAGACAGAAAAGACGAGGTAGAGAGGGATTCTGCTCCCTTAACTGGACATGAGCAAAGCGTTTGATCGTGTTGAGTGGCCATTCATCGGAAAAGTTATGAGCCAACTTGGCTTTCATTCTTCGTTCATCTCTTTAATTATGAAATGCATTACGAATGTGAAATATGATTTTACCCTTAATGGCAAAGTCTTTGGCAGCCTTACCCATCTCGTGGTCTTCGCCAAGGAGACCCACTGTCTCCTTTCTTATTCCTTTTGTGCACAGAATCTTTTTGCAGTCTGCTGCAGGAAGCCGAGCATTTGAAAAAATTGAAAGGATTTTCTATACGGCGAGGAGCTCCCTCTATTTCCCATCTCCTCTTTGCAGACGACACTGTTATTTTCTGTCAGGCGACAAGCACAGCGATGACGGTTCTCACTGACGTTCTGGACGTATATCGTTCAGGTTCAGGTCAGATTGTTAACTTCGAAAAATCTTCGGCTTCGTTCTCACCCAACGTTGACGAACATTCCCGACAACAATGCTGCACCACCTTGGGCCTCCCACGATCAAACCGCCACAGCCTCTATTTGGGACTTCCCACCATCATTGGTCGAACAAAACGAGAAGTGTTTGCCTACATTTCGAATCGCGTTTGGTCCAAATTGAAGGGGTGGTCCGAGAAACTCCGTTCCCAAGCCGGACGCGAGACCCTCCTCAAATCCGTAATTCAAGCTCTTCCAACTTACGCAATGACTTGTTTTTTGCTACCGAAGCAGGTCCTTCATGACATTCGTAAGCGTATGGCGAAGTTTTGGTGGAGTTAGGCCAACATAAGACCCACTGGTTAGCTTGGCACAAACTTACAAGACCAAAGAGCTCAGGAGGCGTGGGATTCAAAGATCTTCATCTCTTCAACCAGGTGCTCCTCGCTAAGCAAGGGTGGCGAATTTTGTCTCGACCAGACAGCCTTTTGGCAAGAATTCTCAAGGTGCGATACTTCCCAGACGTGTCCTTTTCTCAGGCTAAGCTGGGGTCGGCTCCCTCAATGACCTGGCGCAGCATTATGGCGGCTAAACCGATTATTGACTCCGGCGTCCGATGGCAACCACGAGTGGGAACGAGCATAAACCTCTGGAAAGATCCATGGCTGCATCGAACCTCATCCTTTAAGCCAATAACACCGATCGACAAGATCTAAGCAACTGGACAGTTTCAAACATTCGCATGCATGCTACCGGTGCTTGGAACGAACCTTTGATTCGCTCCATCTTCCTTCCATGTGATGCGGAACTTATCTTGGGTACCCCACTTAGTTCGTCGCTGAACGACGACAAGCTCATTTGGCACTTCACGAAGGATGGCACATTCTCCGTCAAAACCGCCTATCAACTTGCTCAGCAGATTTCCTCGGGATCCTCTGCTAGCACGAGCTCCCCACAATGCTGGAAATTCTTATGGAACTCTAGCGTCATTCCGAAGGTGAAAATCTTTGCTTGGCGTCTTTGTCGCGATGCTCTCCCAACAGCAACAAATCTTGTGGCCCGAAAGTGTATTCCCAGCCCTCACTGTAGCCGTTGCAGCTCACCATTTGAAGATACCAAGCACGCTTTTATCTCTTGTCCTTTACTCACGCCAAGTTTTTGAAGTCTTAGGCACGAACCTTTTCGACGAGTTCCTCAATCTCTTATGGGCTATTTGGCTTTCTAGGAATTCTTGGGTGATGAAGCACGAAGACACCCCGCCTCTTATTTCAGTTAAAAGGGCAGCTGATATTGCGTCTTTTGATAGGCCGCTCTCTAACGGCGATCTTGGTGCTACGACTCACCCGTCGCACTGGTAATGTCCCCCCTCAGGATTTATCAAAATCAATTTTGACGGAGCTCTACACCCCCAACGCGGCGGGGCATCTATTGGCATTATTGCTCGCGACGACTCTGGTGCATGTTGTGGTTGGCTCACGAGATTCTTTCATGGATCTCTTTTACCGGAGGTTATTGAGGCATGATCAGTCCTTTGGGCCTTGCAATTTGCCCTTCGAAACAACTGGCGCTTCACCATCTTTGAAGGAGATTGCCTCTCAGTCATTAAGAACCTTGCGTCAAATTCATCCATCTCATCGAATTCCGGTGCAATCTTGCACGACTGCTTAGCCCTTACTGATATGTTTCATTCCATTTCATTTTCTTTTGTTAAACGTGGTGGTAACGGTGCTGCCCACTACCTTGCTAAAGTCTTAGGTTGCAATGGTGAGGATCGTTCCCCACCTTCGCAAGCTTTAGCGACTTTGTTATCTTCTAACCTCGTTTGAATTTTATGATATTTTTATTCAAAAAAAAGAACAAGAAAACAAATCTCAAAAAAAGGAAAGAAACTCCAAACATGGAGACAAAGCTCTCACATGGAGGACTCCAAAAAAAAAAAAAAACTGCTACCATATTTTTACTTAATTCATTAACTTTATCTTCTACGTTAATTTTTGCTTCAATCCATTCTCCATTTTCTACACTAACAATAATATCATAAATATTTCTAATCATTAATTTATAAAAGCATAAACATAGCAACATTTGCAATTTGATTTTCGTAACATAAAATCATGTTTTTACCAAACGACAATAACTTTTCCAACCATCACCAGAAAATATACACATATTCAAACAGTTTCCTCGAAACGCCATGTCTTAAAATAGACAGTAGGATAACAATCACTCATCAACACCTACTGATAAGAAAGATCAAAAGTAAACAAGGGTTCTTCTCATTCCCTTCCAGACATCATAATTGCACAAACCTATGAATGACTCCTCCGTCAATTCAAGAATCAAGAAGATGTTCATTCAGCCACCGTAGTGTTGTTTCTGATTTCGGGAGCTTATTGTACCTTCTGAGAATTCTGATGTGGAGAGTTTTGCATAATTGGTGGATGTGAGCTCTAGTGAGGAAACGAGTGTGGGGACTCAGCAAACTCTGTTTAGAACACAAACTGTACGATTAAGACTATTTCAGAAGATTATGTAACGGAAACACAGACGTAAGGACTGTACTCCTATGATTGAAAAATGCGCTTAGAAATTCTGATTACCTCAGCTGAACAATGACAAGGGTCCGACAGTTTTGCTAGTACTTGTTACTGCTACTGATAAGGATAGCGAAAAACCTGGGACTGGAATGGATTTTGAGAGTTAACACTATAGTGGTTCTGAGAAGCATCATCTTGAGACTGCTCGTTGTAAGGAGCCTGAGTAAACAGTCCTTGTGAACCATGGGCCATGTAATCCTGGAATACGCAATGTGATTAACTCATACTAAAAGCCGAACAACCAAAATAATGTTGCTATTGTTGATACGTGTTAGTAAGAAATTCAATAGATGACTGAAGACTTCAGATTCTATCCTTGGCCCAAGATTTCACACGTTATCATCCAGTAATTGACTCATACAAGTTCAAGTGCTTTCAAACTCCAAGTTGGTTTCATATCAGATTAAATCAAGGCTGATATGCGACAAACTATTGGCCTGAGTGAAATAGATAATATCGGCACTTCCACTACCGGTAAGGTTGAATTGTTCATCACACGTGTGCCTACAAATCCTCAGTGAAAATTAAACATATTCAAAATATAAAAGTGAGCTTTACTATGGTAATATGTCATGTAGGTGGTTTCCAGTTGGAAGCATGAGAATACCAACTTAAGCTCAACACTCACAAAGATACAGAATATAGTTTTTGGTCAAACCTGGGACATAAAATCATTTCCTGTGGCAAAATGAGTATATCCAGGTTGTGAATTCTGGTTCATATAGCTCCCAGGAAATCCGCCTTGGGATCCTGGAGTAACATAGTCAACACCGTACCCACTCTGAGATGCCTGAACATTTTTTCGGTAAACAAACACCATCAGACCATAAACAACGATAAAGAGAAAAATGAAGATACTAAATCTGGCCTCTAAAGAGTACATTGACATGTTAACATACAGTTAGCATACCTGAGTCGGAAAGTCAGAAGCATTATAAGGGGCATGGGATCCTTGACTCTTGAAGTCATCCTCCAAAAAATCCTGCATTGAAGTAGAATACTCACACTAGGACAAAAAATATCCTGATCTTTTACCAAAAGCTTCGTAAAATGGAAAATCACAAAGAACTCGAAAAGTACACATCAGGTCAAGAAACTCACACTGGAAGCATATCCAGGTTGCGACAGTGGACCTCCAGCCATAGGCGACTGGCTATTCGCATTCTCCAGGGATTGGTAATTGAAGTTCGAAGCAACACTTCCGATAGGTCGTGATCCCTGAGGATGAGGAAGATGACTCCCTATAGGAGCACCAGAACCGCCCCGACCCGCACCGAACCCCCGACCCCCAGGATGGGGACCTTGAGGAATGGCAGCACGAGAGGGAATGGCATAAGGTTGTGAAGGTAAGCCTCCATGGTAAGGAGGAGCAATGGGAATTCGCGGAACTGCATAACCACCAGGGAGGGCACCAGGTTTATGAGCACCATTGGCTGGCCCTGGTGAAAAGTAGGAACCTGCGGCAAGCGCAAATCACATATTCTCTGTCACATTCACTCTCGAAATATTTCGGATGACATATTTGTACTAAAAAGATCGAAGATAATATTGTATTATCAACTAGCGAATGCAAAACCGAAGTATTTAATGAGAGTAAGTAGAAGTGGGAGTAACACACCCCTAGAACGAGGGCCCCTCCTATCAGTAATTGAACTTGATGCAACAGATCCAAAAGAATCATTGGTAACCACTCCTTGTCCGCCACCATAGAAAAGTCTAGTATCATTGTATATCTGTGCCATGGTTATATGAAAAGTACAAAAAAACAATGAGAAACATTCATTAACTAAACAAAAATGCAGCTCTGAAACAATTTTATAAACTGAACGGCAATATTACCTTTTTGGGTTTTTGAAATTGAACCATGCTTTGTTTTAAGTTATTCAGAGGCCCTTCAACCAAGCAATCATGCTCCTATTAGACCAGAACAATTCCCCCAACATCAGTGAAAGGCAGAAGTGAGGCAAGGGAAGAGAATGGGATTCAAATACCTTGTAGTGCGTCAACAATCCATTCCACAAGGGCTGCTTGCTTAGAACTTTAGGATTACCCAAGATAACAATGCCATAGCGGGCACGTGTGAGTGCAACATTGAGCCGCCGTGGATCATTGAGGAAACCAATGCCCTGCACGAGCATCATTGATGGGAACGCACTAATATGCACAGAGTATTAATAAACGATGCATCCACGCAAAAGAGAATCCATTGTTCTCTTAGAAGCAAACCAACATACAAGATTTCACCGTTTTCACAAACACAAGTTCCAATGGAGAACCATGTCGTATAGCCGCGTGGTTACAACTTAAAACATTATTTTATCACTAATGTGAATTAAATAAAATAAAAAGCACCAATTATTGCCCAGAACAAATTATTAGAGAAAAGAAGGTGTCCACTTTTGAAATGAAGGAATAAGACATATAAGCTTCCAAAACCCACCTGATGTTCGTTACTCCTCACACATGACAAAATTATATAGTCTTTTTCCCTTCCTTGAAATGAATCAACACTTGCTACCTGAAAACAGGACATCATGTTACCTTCCTTTTAGGTGTAACTTATGTTTATTTCTTAGAAAATATCATGTCTGACCTCAATTTCCTTGTATAGCTGTTGTCGCAGTGCACCATTTCGAGACATATGATTCACAATATAAGCTCGCTGGCCTTCATATGGTGTTATAACACCAATCTGTAAATGATTTGGTAAGAACAAAAATCTAAACAAAAAAGTCAGCGAATAGAGTATATAGACTATACCTGGCTAGGCACAACACCGCTCTTCAGGAATGTTGTGACAATTTTCTCAACATTTGCAGCCTCGGTTCTATTCAAATAGGATGTTCCACTAGCACTAATTTCTTCTTGTCCCATCTATAAAGAATGATATACCACGGTTTTAACATATCTTTCTGAAAGTAATAGTCTGCAAACCTACTACTAGCTCAAGGAAATTTAAATGGGTGTCCAAGCCTACAGTGCAAACTATCGACGTTCTGCATGAAGTGACGTGATAAATTGTTGCGAACCAAATGTGAGAAGTGTTACAATTAGTTCGAATGGACAACTGTGTGAATCAAAAGGATACATGAATTATGAAGTATACACCGCAACAAATGCGTCAACCTATGCTAACAACAGTATACCTGCACATAGAAAAACATGGGACGATTGGGCACAGGCCAAGGGAAATCGATCCCAGGTGACTGTCTTTCATTTATTGTCACACCATTTTGAAGAGTGCCTTCATAAAAGCTATTTGAAGGAAACTCTGACAGGGAAGGGTGCATCCTGTATTGAACCTGAAAAATCATACACATATTTTGCACAAAATATTATCATTATCCAGGATGGAAATGTCAGAAACAGAAGATCACAAAAGAGTGGTGCACGATATGCCTCAGTCATGCAGCTTAGCACAGACAAATCAAGCACATCTGATATCGGATAAATCAGAACCTTGAAAATAACAAAAATAATACTGCTTATAGAGCATCATCAATATTATAGTATATTAACTGCACAGACACCAGGGAGCAGATAATATACAACTGTAGCTGACTTCTCAGGCTGTATATAGTACAGAAAAAAATTCTCGCCACACCTTGAAATCTTGAAAATCATAAGCCTTTTTTCATCAGATAATTCTCATTCGTTCTTTATTCACTACATTGGCTTAGCAGTTAAACATTCTATCCATGCTCCCACTCTGTTAACTATTTTCAGATCCTAAATGCATCTCTTATGAGATACAAAATCTATTATCTTATTAATAGTCATGTTGCATTGAAACCTATAAAAGTAAAACTAGTTAACTCATGTGCTTCTTCTATCCAGTAATTATCCAAAAGGATGCTACCAATCCCCATTATCCAAAAGGATCCTGTCATCCCCATTCCCCATAAACAATGCTTCGTAAAGCAGACATTTCCGTGGTATCTGTGTTATACAGACAATGAAGCTAATGCACACAACCCATATCCTCAAGATCACCTGCAATCTGATTGGTTTCACTCCCAGAATCACAAGCCTTTCAAAGAGAGATTGAGCAAGACCAGCTCGTGCAGCTTTCTTGCACATGATGACTGGACCAAGTTGGCAATGGTCTCCAACAAGAATAACCTGCAAAAAACAAATATATAGATTTACAATCGGAATACCATAATATTAAATAAAATGACACTTGTTTCGAACCTGTTTTGCACCAAGCACCAAAGGAATAAGGCATTCAGGCTCAGTTGCTTGTGTGGACTCGTCAATAAGGACCTACAAGAATTCATCACATGTCAAAACTACAAATGAAAACCCACGAAACGATAAATCATTACTTACAACAATTTGAGGAAGAGCGAAAATATGGACAATATCAGATCCTCAATAGTCTACCTGGCGGAACCTGAAATTTTGCAAACGTGGGTCCCCGGCTCCTACACATGTACAGCAAATAACATCAGCACTCTGGGATATCTCCCTTTCAGTTGCTCGCTTGAGGGATTTATATTTTTTCTCATCGCTGCTTGATAATTCCCCTGGACAGACAGAAATGGGATAATCAGCAGTAAGCGCACAGAAGATTAAGTAGAAGACTATTTAGCCACAACAAACATGTATCGGGAGACGAACCAAGTCCTCTTTATATAGGCACCTTAGCGTAAAGCACAGTGTAAAAAAAGTCACATTCGTTCATTGTTAGAGCAACAAAATTGACTCATAGAGAAGGAAAAGGACGCAAGTCATAAAACGAACCTTGTTCGTCCTTCAGCTGCTGTAACTTGTGAAGTTCACTCCTTTCAGACGTGTCAAGATGCCTCACCTGTAAAATTACATATAAGGGAATAAACAAAACAACTAAAAGATTATCTCCGTGTGTCAGACTGGCATCTATAGAAATATTTAGAACTTGTGCCGAACACAAATCTAGAGAGCACAAACCTGGTAGTGCAAGGTTAAATGCTCAACAGGAGAACTAACAGCTTCCCTTGACTTGGCACAGATTCTGACAACCTTAACATTCAAATTGAGTGGAAAGGAAATGGCAAGTCTAGTGGTTAGTAACAAGTAATTTATTATAAGCATTAATCCGAGTTTCTAGTTCTGTACTGATCTGAGCTTTTAGTTCTGACAGATCTTAAGTTCGAAAAAAAAGGGCAGCATGTGTCCCAATCACCAATCTCAATTGTAAATCCACAAAACAAAATACATTGAGACATAAGTAAACAGCATATTGGACAGGAAATAAAAAGAAGTCATTCACCCAGCACAGGACATGTCTTCTTACATATCATGAATCTTCTTTAGGGGGTGTTTGACCAATTTTGTGAGTACACTACACCACTGTGTCACTATAGTGATGATATGATATTACCCTTCACTATAGGATTTACCGATTCTAAAGCCCCAAACGGTTATGCTGTGCAAGTATAGGCACCAAAATAGCACATTTAAAGTTTAGGAGGCAAGTGACACAGTGGCATATGATAGCCACATTGGGAACTGCCCATTCTTAACTATGGAAGTAATCTTAATGTATGTAAATAAACACATATAAAGAACAATGCTTCAGAGAATGGTAATATTAGACCTTTAACCCAGTAGCGCTAATTTTTTCAGCAAGCTGATCAACAGCCACATTGCTTGGAGCGCAAACCAGAACCTGCATAATGATCAAATAATGAGAAATATAGAAATAAAAGCTCAGAATGCAGAAATAAATTACCTGCCCCTGGCCTTGCTTTGCCATGTGATACACAATCGCAGCAGATGTGACAGTTTTACCAGTTCCTGGGGGACCTTGAATGAGACTTAGAGGTTTTTGTAGGACACTCTTGACAGCGAACACCTGCAAGTATGCAATTGCCAAGATAAGAACAGAACTATGTACAGGAAATGGGAAGCCAAATCTGAGAGTCAAAAATTAACTGAACCAAGGCATAGAAGGTTATGCTTTCCAAACAAACAATAAGAAAGAATTGTCTCTTTCTCAACTCCATGGATAAAAAAACTACTGACATTAAGAATAGAAAACATGCACTTCTTTGTGTATGGACTTACAGTCATCGCATTTTAGACTCCAATGTTCAAATGCAAAACTTATATAGATGCCAAACTGACAACCAATCATACATACGAAAATATTCACAGGATTTACAGAACTGAAGGGGTAAATTATATACTTGAGATGCATTAAGTTCAGGAAGACCCGGCGCACCAAAACGACGAGGCAATGAATTACGAACCATCTGCATCTCAACTTCATGGCCGAGCAGATGATGATAGATATACCTGCATCAGACACAGGAATCAGACTGACCTTCAGGGACACCGAAGAATAATAAGAGCTCAAAGCCACTTGGTAGATATCATAACTACGTGACAATCCCATGGGAGATTGTATGAAACGTTACTCTTCCCCAGATAATTTGATAAGGTAAAACAAAATAAATTGGACATTCTATGAAACTTCTAACTCCATAACTTGGAATTAGAAACCACCAGGATCAAATTTAAGAATAACAACAGTGACAGGCCTTATTTAAGACATAGAAAAGAGAGGAAACCTTGCAAAATATATATCACTCATTTAAGAAGGAACAACAACCTAATCGATCCATTTCAGTGTCCAGTAAAAAATTAGTTCTTAGCTCTGATAATTTCATGACCGTAAGACACAAAATAGCGACAGGTCACAAATAAGGAGCTACGAGCATTGACTAAGAAAATGCACAACATACCTAAACAGGGTTAGCAAATGTGCCAAGGAAATCATAAGAGAATCATTAACTAACCCACTGACACTTGTTTCATCAACAGCAAAATTCTTCATTGCATTCTGCATCCTGTCAAAACTTGTGCTCTTCCATACAAAGTCAACACTATAACCATGATTCATGTCAATAGGAGCGCCCTGTTACAACGAAGGGAATTAGATCTTCCCTACTTGATTGAATTATAATCATATTGATAACAACAAAGATACCTGAGCAGCACCAAGCTCAAGAGCAACCTCCTCTTGTGCAGTCATTCTTATCTAGGAATAAAAAAATTGTTGTCAGCATTTCTCAAAAAAAAACGTAAATCCAAGTGGCGGTAATTGTTCCAATATGCAAAGCATGGAGCTCTGTGTGATAACTGATAAGTCATACGTGTGATGCACAAACACCAACAAATGAAGGAATAGCACGGGATGCAAAACGGAGTTAAGTTACTATAACCAATCACAGATTATTATCATAAAACTTCAAACGCTCACATATGGTTTTAGTGGACTACTATGTCGCAAGAAGATTTTCTACTTATAAACAATTAGATGAAATTAGCTTTGCAAGAATTATTTGTTAACAGTGATACTATATAAGACCTGCTATACTTTCAAAATACTGGAATATAAATAGTTATATCCTACAAGTGAGGCACGCGGATTGTTGCCCTATGTTGCATTCCTCAGTTTGTTGAATACTAACTGGCACCTCCAGGACATATTCTAGGAGCACCGATGCATGATAAGAAACCAGCAACCGCGTTTTTACATGCATCTTAACAACAAGTACAAATAGTGCAGAGTATGCCTTACCACGTGACCCACGGACTGCCAAGCCGGATGAGTAGTATCTCCATGATAACGAAGCCTTAGTTCATCACCAGGTACAAGGCGCAACTCATTATCTTCCTACATGTTCCACAGATTCATCATACAATAAAAAATTAGATAGGTGTACACATATGCAATACATGAATTATAGAATGTAAAATTACCTTCGGAAACACAAAATAGGCAATACGCTTTTTGTTGAGGCCAATATCCCATCGAATCGTGATATTGTCTTTGCTTTGTGATTCTTTCATCGTCTACATTGCAGCCAAAAAATTCAGATATAGATATTTTAAAGCACAAGTTAACAATATAAGTAAAAAAAATGCCTTATGACTGGCTCAGTACATTTTTATTACAAAATGCTTGTTTCGTATTCTATAAATTATTTGAAGCAGGGATCCTTAATAAGCTTAGATATAATCAATCACATGTTCAGTGGAATTCAGTGATGTGTAAAAAAACAGTAACTGTTACCTTCACTTTTAGCATTGCAACTTCACTAGTTGATACAAAATCTTGATGTGTATAGAAGCTACATACCAGATAACTAATATACCTTATCATAATCTGCTTCAAGCTTGATGAGCGGTGCGAAAACATTTTGATACTGGCGATAGCACATAGGGAAAATAATCAGCAAACAAATGCAGATGTGACACTTCATTTGCAGAAATTAAATTGAATATATTAGAATTTCAGTAGGGAACCTGATAAGCATCTTCATACTTCACAGATACTGATTGGGGTTCATCATCAACACCAGGCTTTTCAAGGTCTTCTAAGGTTGCATCAGGATTTGTCTTCCAAAGCTCTTCTATTTTGTTTATCTGCTGTGCACTAATTTGTCTAGCTCTCAACTGCTCCTGCTCCGATGGGACCTATATTTCCATAATAGATCAACATATTGGAGAAAGAAAATCTGTTAATTCATATGGAATTGCCCTTCTGAAAGTGTATCCAACCTTTAACAGCCATTGTAAGAAACACCTATCATCAATAAGCGGGCACCACTGACTCAAGTCCCAATTCAAGTCTTTCATTGCACCAGAATTAAGACATGGCTCCCTACAAAGTAGAACGACCACGCTCTCTGATTTTGCAGATATGAATCCAAGAAGGAAGACATTTCGACAACCACAGTTATAGCATTCGAGAATTGTATCTCCTAGTGGACTGTCCTTGTGTAGACAAACTTCTTTGTGCTTTGCTCTCACCTACACAATAAAAATTATTAGTAATTCACAAGGAGCGGAAAATCCCATACTGTAATAAAACAGTCCAATGTCCACAAAACGGCAATTATAAACCCCCCAAATCGAGAAATAAAAATAAAACATGCTTGGATCATTTTGGATGACTGAACCAAACCAACATGTAATTTCAATGTGACCACTTTTCCTAAAAGGTTAACCTTAAAGGGAGCGTATCACTTTTTAATCCAACACGCCCGGTCACGTCTAGGCAGCTTTTTTTATTATCTAGCCTTAGACGTGTAATTTTCTTAAATGGGTGGGCGTGAGGATTCGATATTCGTTCCCAGCGCCAGAGGCACGACCCGGCCACCTAACGCGCATTGCCGACAGGATAGACGGGACGGCCGGAACATATAAGGCATGAAACATTAAACATTAATCTATGATAAGTTAAGGCATCAAACCTTATGTTTTCCCAATCTCTAGCCTATGGAAATGATAAGTTAAGGCATGAAACATTAATCTAAAAGACATGTAACAGTCCTTGGTTTACCAATCTGATCCCAATAACAATATTGAAAGACTAACCTAAAGTAAGGCCAAAAACAGCGTATATAACAAAAACAACCAAAAAGATCCGTTTTAAAACAACACGACCCAATCGTATTTAACAGACATATCATGCAGAATCGACTCCTTTGATCATCAAACCATTTCTAAAAGTCGCCACCAGTCACTCACATTGTCACTTCTCAGATTACTGCAGAGACGTTGATTTATTGGATAACCGGGTAACACAAATTCACAACTTACAAGATGATTCACTATATGCGACCCAGAAGTGTTCCCCCTCGAATTACAAAACCACTTCCTACAACTCGGCACGTTACACCTAGCTACGCAGGCTGGGTTTGTGACACCACAGTACCTACACGCATGCTCCGTGAAATCGCCCTTTCCGTACTCAAAAGCCTCGTCATCGCCACCAGTATCTTCAAAATTCAACCCACTCATCCCAGCAGTCAATGCTTCGACAACCCCGCTGGTGCTTGTATCCTTGCCACGTGGCTGCCTGGACGATGAGGGCTCGGAAGAAATCATATCGGGAGAATGATTAGAGGGTGGGGGTGGCCACGAAGCCGATGAGGGCGACGATCTCGCGTTAATGGGCTGCGAAAGCTCTTGAAACTGAGGGTAATCAAAATCGACGTCTTCCTCGCCTTGGGTGCTGAATTCGAGGAACGCGTACGCGTCGTGGTTGGTGTCGGGCTGCGATGCCGTCTCGTACAGGTTGTTCGGTTGAGAATCCATGTCGATAGAATTCAAACAATAGTTCCGATTCGAGATAGTGAAATTGGAGTATAATTGGGGAAATTGTGGATTATGTTTAGGGTTTGGTAATCATGCGAGAAATTGGGAAGAGGGGTTAAGGAACTAAGGTATTGGCCTATTGGGAGTACATTAGGGAGGAACATAAGATATCCTTAGTTTTCTCGAAATATTTTTATTTGCATTACTATCAAATAAACCTGGGTAATGGGCCGGGTCAAAAACCGGACCACGAAACCGGTCCAGAACCTGAACCGGTACAACCGGTTCTGGAACCGGTAACCGGCCCAATAGTCGTGGATTGGGCCGGTTCTGGGAATCCGGAACCGTGGATTACCGGTTCCGGTTCCCGGTTCCGCCCAATGGTTCCGGTTCCGGGCCGGAACCGGCCCGTTGGGCCAACGTTAATTTTTTTTTAATTTGAAAAATACTGAAAAATATAAAAAAAAATTAAATGGGCCGGTTCTGGTTCCGGAACCGGAACCGGCCCATTACAGACTCGAGGTTCTAAATAATGGTTCTGGTCCGGTCCGGGGAAAATGGTCCCGGAACCGAAACCGGAACCGGAACCGGTACTGTTCCGGGACCGGTGGAACCGGAACCGGTGGAACCGGCCCGGAACCGGCCGACCCAATTCATTACCCAGATTTACCATCAAATATGAAAAAAAAAATCCAAATTGTCAAACTTAATATCATCGCATTGAGAACTTTTATTTGTCAAAACGATAGCTTCCATTTCACAATCAATAATTACATATACTAATTACTATAGTCCATCTAGATATCCCCGGTAACACGTGATCTGATTGATAACAAAGGCTTACACGACTTATGAGCAATGTTGCAAAACTCGCTAGGCGCTAGTCGGGCGCCCGGTAGGGGCCTAGCACCTAGGCGGCCTAGACGGGGAGTAAGCGGTTCTAGGCGGAAATTAGTTGGTATACTTATTTTTCATTTACATTTTGTTTTGTATATCATCTGTACAAATATTACATGATGCATCCAAATTTATCAAAAATCTTGGCAAAATATATTACTACATTTATTCTTGATAGATAGTAATTTAATTTAAAATTTTTATGAGATTAACATGAATAATAATCAAAATTCAAATTAAGATAAATAATAATAATAAATAAAAAATAAATACATCTCTAGCCCAATAAATTTAATTTTTTTAGAAGCACGTTGAGAAAGGAAGCCCAAGGTAATCAAATTAGGTTTTTTTTATTTTAGTCTGTCTTCAACAGAGAATTTGCAGCTTGTAAATAAAATCAACATTCATTGTCGATGACGATGGGCTGAGGCTGCACAACGAATCTAACCGCGGCTGGGCACGGTTGGGCTGCGACGACCGCGGCTGGGCACGACAGGCTGCGACGGGGCTGAGACGGCGACGTGAGGCTGCGGCGAAGGGCTGCAGGCGACGAGGGGATGCACGGTGGCTGCACTGGTTGGTCGCGCAGGAGAGATTTGGGCTGAGATGGTTTTTGGGTTCTTTGCCAGTGACGAGTGCGAGATAGTCTAGGTTAGATTTGGAATTTTTATTTTCTTTTAACCGAACGAACTCGGGAATTAAACGGGAAATTGGCATGTACTCGGCCTGGGCGCCGAGTAGGCGGTTCCGACGCCTAGAGTGGCCGAATAGGTGGTTACTTGCCTCGGCTAGGGCCGCCGAGCGCCTAGGCTGCGCCTACTCGGCCGCCCACGCCGTGTTTTGTCTGTAAGCTGAAAGAAAACAAGAGACAATGTCTGTAACACGACGAACTAAAAATATATCACAAAATAATTATTAAGTCAAATCCATAATACTTTTCACTTTCTTCGGTTTTCGGCTTAAAGAATCTTATTATCTTCGGAAAGTGCACTCCCAGACGGAGAGTAACTCCATCAATGAGGAGACTCAACAAATCGGAAGAAAACGAGCACAACCAACTAACAACGAGAAACACAACAAACATATGAACACAACCAACGGAAATCGAAAACACAGGCGGAAACAAAAAAAAATAGAACACAAGATACATAGAAACGGAGAAAACACAAAGCATCAACAACAACGCAAACTAGCCACAACAAAAACTCGAAAACAAGGACGAGAAAAGCGACAAAACACCAAAATAAAGAGAGAGAAAGAAAAAAAACACAGATACAGTAAAATATCTATAAATTAATACTCTATAAATTAAATATTCTCTAGTAATAAGATCTTCTGGTATCGACTTGGACCTTTGTAAAACTCAACAAATTCAATAAGATAATTAAAGAATAATTTTTCAGAAAATTCCTCTGCAAGTATTACGTCCCATTATAAATTAACAATCTACTAAAATATTACAATTATAAAATACTCATGAGCTTGGCGGCCACCATGTCAAATATTTAAAAGATCATTACAACAATAAAATTATGAATAGTAATATTGATTCATTTTCGTACAAGAACTTATTGAAGGTAAGATAAAGATATATGCTCACTCATATTCTCGGTTGATTTAGGCGGCCATTGACACAGACTAAGAGATCGATGAATCTAAAAGCTTATCTATTAATTAATAAAATATAGTTTATCGATATATTAATATCTCTCTAAATAAGTAATATTTAGTGATACAACTGTTATTAATTAATAGAGGAATTATTGTGTAATGTAGATATCCGATGGTTCCTCCCCCATCCTTGAGTGGTGAAAAAGGATGGGCGTATAGATGAAAATTTGGGCAGAGCCCATGGACCACCCCAACCCGGCCCTGAAAAACACCATACTCAGGTCTCAATTTCCAGGAACCAAAACATAATGGAAATTAACTTGACAGATTAAATATTTGGATAACTACCCTACACCAATTATATAAAGTATAGATTGTTGTGTCTCTACACTTGAATACTCATAGGTATAAAAAAATCAATCCAGCCCCTTGTTAGATAAATATTTTTACGTACTTAGTAATATAAATTTACACATGCACCTAAGTAATTTGATATGCTTATCACAATAAGCATAATGAAGCCAGTATTATATACTACAATGCGTATATATATGGTACCTAAATTCTTATATGATATACCTTCAGTTAAGCGGACCGCTATTTGTCAAAATTTTATTCCACTAACAACAACATAAAAAAAATCTAAACAAGGAACTGATTTAATATATTGTTATACCTTAGGTAGCTCCCCTCATTAGTATGATAATTAGTTTTCATAATATAACTTATAATAATAAAGAAAAGAGTAAAAAAATATGGAACATTCGACCAAATATTCGAATATGAATATATTTTATTTAACTCTAAGGAAAATTCTCCTCTCTCTCTCTCTACATCCTCTCATACCCTAACCTAGCGCCACCACCTCCATCTCTTCTGCTTTCCCACCTCTCCTCCTCCGCCTCCGCTCTTCGCCATCGTCCCCTTCCTTGTTAACTCGCTCCTCCCCCAACCTCTGTCGGAACCTTGTTTATAGCCTTGTTTATTTTCTTCTTCTTTGTTTTTGTTTAAAAAAATCACCATGCCGCCCACCTTCGCCGGTCACGCTGCCCCGCCTGCCACTGCTAACGGCTGGCCCCAGCTTTTCGCGCCGCCTCCCACGGTCATTCCCGGTCGTCCCCCTTCCGACCGCCTGGCCGTCTTCCGTAAGCCGCCACCCGTCACTGCCACTTATGCTCCCCGTTCTCCGTTCCAGAGACTCATCTCTTCTGACCCTCGGGTCGGAAGCATTTTCTCCCTTGTGGAGCCCTCAGTCCAATGAAGATAAAACCCAGAAGTTGAAGGCCTAAGAAAGTGAAAGGGCATCGTAGATATAGCTCAATAGCTTTTTCTGTTATAGGTTCTTTAGTTCTTGGTGTTAGATAATGGAGTTTTCTTCCGGTTTTTGCCCCTTGTGGACCTTTTTCTCCCCATGTGGTAGTGTTGTGCCTCCTTTGTGGGTTTTGTTTTCTCATTTGAGGACTTGTTTCTGTTTTGCGCAATGTGACCAAAAGTTTTGTGTTGTTTAGCACGTTTGTACTTTTGTTTTTAATGGCAAGCTATCGATAAAAAAATATGTTTTATTATCTTCATATTAATTAAATATTGAAAGTTTACACTTAAATACCCAAAAATATATAAAAAATTGTCAGAACAGTCCCTGCTAGAATTTTTGATATGTAGGTACCTAGTAGAATAAAATATTTACACATATGTACTTGATTGGTAAGATACATAATATAAGAAATTTAAATGTCATATGGAAACTTATTGTTGTACATAATACATTGAGAAAAGGTACATAATGCTTGAGAGATATCACACAACATATTTAGAAATTACGACTACACACACGCAATATGGTACGTAATATAATCATAAAAAAATACGTAAACAATGACAAAATGTACTATCAACCAAACGGATAGCTATGCTTAATACTTTATTTTACTAGATACCTATATATAAATTTATCTGATATGGGACTGAACATAATATTTTTTTTAGTTTGGGTATTTAAGTGATACACCTATATGAAAATAACTAATGGTATATTGATAATATTTATTAAATTATAATCTATATGCATTTTCGATTTTTCTATTGAATATAAATTTTATACGTAAGATATATATTGAATTATTTATAATTTTAATTATATATCAAATTACAATCTATTCTATTTATTACAATCTATTCTATTTATTATATATTGAATCATTCAAATATTAAATTTTCGAATCGAACAAAAAACTTCAATTCATTTGCATCTGTGAAGGCTGACTGCGAGCAGTTATGAGGCACGCGAAGCTCGTTCGAAGGTCGGTTAGTGCTCATTTGAAAGAGGGAAAGATTCACCGTCGCGAAGGTCCATGTACAAGGCCTTGAAGCACAAGGTGTAGAAATCGACCCCGGATTGTGTCACGGCCGTGACAAGGTTGGTTCGAGGCCGTGAAGCGTGACAGAGTTCTGAAAAGCAGTTATAGTCGGTTTGGGAACCTTCTCTAGTATATCAAATTAGCTTGACTTTTATACTGGAAAAATAGAGAGGAAGCTTTGCAGTTGTTGTAATCTCTTCACTTAGTTCGAAATAAAAGCGAAAGATTGCTCTGTGGATGTAGACTCAAAAGCAAGTCGAAACACGTTAAAGTTCTGTTTATCTGCGATTCTTTCTCTATTTTTCGAGGCGTTACGTATACAAATCGATCTTCAACACGATAATGACACAACACTCCTAACCTTATCGAAAGGCGAATGTGTCAGCGTCGGAATCTCAAAAAAACTATTTAACTTGTACAAATAAAATGTGTGTTTGGCTAGTGAATTTGTAAAGAAATTATCTGTGTTAAAAGATTTGAAGTCAATATATACAAACCTATATTTTACATCAATCCGCATATCGAAGACATTATATCCAACATTACAATCTGTAAACCCGTGAACCAAAGTAATTTAGTTCCATGTGGCTGTTGAATAATAATAATAATAATAATAATAATAATAATAATAATAATAATAATAATCTATAATAGAGAAAAGTAGGATCCGGACTGTCCTGTGCTGCCACGTCATCAAGTGAAAGTTCCCCCTTGCTTGACACGTCAGCATTATATATTGCAATTACTATGTTGCCCTCCAATCATTTATTTACAGTAAATACTATACAAGATGTGCCTCTTTATTTCCAATCCCAAGAAAGCCCACAAATGCCCGTCGCTTTGTTTTCCTTTTAAAACCCTATACATAAATAGGAGTCCAAACACTGATAGGCAAGCAAAGGGTCCATTCATCTTCATATCCATCAATGGCGCCTAAATCTCGAATTCGCGCAATCAAAGTGCCAACGCCAGACCCCCTTCATCCGAAGACTCTCGGCACGAAACAAAACAGCGAAACAATGATGACCACGTTGAAGACAGTTCGTCGGAATTTGAAGAAAATCAGTACGTAAGCCCATCGTCACTGATCCTTCGGAGAAACGCACCGTGGAGCTCATCGCCGTTAGGCCCAAAAGATCGAAGCTACTAGGGCCTGGTCCGAAGACGACGAGATTGCTCTGCTAAATGGGATGTTCGAAATGAAGAATCAGAAAGGTTCAATTCCGAAGAACGCGGGCGAAGTAGCTGATTTCATGGAGGGGAAATTTTTGGGCGGCACGGCGTTTCCGGCCGAGCAGATTGGAGCTGAGATTGGGAGGATGGAGTCTAGGGTTTCTGATGCTGTGAAGAATCGTGCTGATGGTAAAAAAGACCATGTTTTCTCAAACCCCCACGAACTCAAAGCTTATGAGATCTCTAAGAAGATATGGGGCGATGAACTTGGAAAAGCTGAAGCTGAGGAATCAGAGGAAGATGGTGGTGAAGAAAGTGCTGGCGAGCTACGTGATTTTTGGAGCAAATATCCTAAACCGAGTGCTTCGTTCGAGTCTATGAATGCGAATTATCCTTCGATTGCATTGCCTGAGCGCCGAATGTCTTCGGTTAAGGAGAAGTTGGAGCTGATTGGAGATGAAAAGGCCAAGGAGTTGAACCAAAAGTGGAAGGAATAACTTATCGAGGAGATGGAGATTCATAGCAAGAAAAGGTTATCGACTTGATGTCTTATGCAAAGCTGGTCAGTCCGACTAGCTTATTACATGAGATGATAAGTCAAAAATAACTGCTTTTTTTTTATCTATCCGTGTTGTAGAACGTATTGCATTGGCATATCGTAGACGAGCAATCTTTCCCGTTTGAGTGCATTCTTATCCAAAGCTATGGGACGTAGCTTATTCGACTTCAGAACGATATACGGTCGTCGACGCCTTAGCGATCGTAAGGCAAGTTGATATTTTTCTCTGTTAGATTTCGTCAAATTTCGCAATTTTCTTACTGATGCATTGCTGCTTCTCAGCTACGCAAAAAGACGAGGAGTCAATGTCTTGGCCAAGATTGACGTCCCAGGGCTCGCTCGATCGTGGTATTCATTATATCCCTTTTTTGTTTCTAACGGTGTTCCCTTTTTCGTCGAAAATTATGCGTCGATGGTAATTTCTCAAGGGAATAGGATATCCTTCATTGTGGCCATCGAGAAACTACAGAAATCCGCTCGACATGAGCAACAAGTTTACGTTCAGATTGATGGACGAAGTTCTTTCAGATCTCTTTTTTCCTTTTCATATAAACTTATCTTTATCGCTTCACTCTCGAAGATCACGGGCTAACTAAACAACTTCGTTAGTCAGATTTACTAAGATCTTCAAGTACAAGTTTGTCCTCTTGGGCGTCGATGAAGTGAATAATGTTATAAGCTTTCGTCTTTTCTTGATTTTATTTTCAGCTCCTTAGAAAGATAATGAACGACGCTTATTTATGTGGCGACGATGGTTGTAAGACAACTCCTCGCATGAGAAACTGGTAATTTCATTTAAATCCTTACTTTCGTCTGAAAATAAGAAACAAAAGTCTCATTCGATTCTACAGGCTGAAGAAAAACGGTATGAACACTTCAGACGCCCATCAGTACTTCATCTTGCAAGCTCATAAGATGGCACTGTCCCACGGCTACGAAATCGAAAGATGGTTAAAAAAGAACGTTCTTCCGCTTTCTCTCTCAATTCGATTTCGAGCATATTCCCATTTCTGATTCAGACAAATGTTCTTCGTGAACTTAAATATTAATTCAAAAAAACATAGGGAAGAAACGTTAAACAACTTTGGCAGCAAACTGAGCCCGAAAACAGTTGTTCACAACTGGTAAGTTCCTGAAAAATAGATTGTTGTAGGTTATGTTCTTCGATGTTGCTTAGTGTTTTCTTAGGAAATATGTGTTGTATATGGTATTAAAATCTACACCTGATGTGTATTTCATATTTAATAACACGTCTTAACTTCATTCGCATTAGATTATCCTATATGTATTGGTAAATAGCTTTTGTCTTAATACATTGCTCGCTTTATATGTTGCATGATTCATCGTGGTGAGCGACTAAATATCCAATCTCATAACGTATTACATATGCTTACATTAAGAAAAAAATATCAACAGTCATATGTTAATATTGTTCATCATAGCTATATCTTTAATGTAAGTTTTACAAGATGGTGCGATGCACGGAAAATATAGCTGAATGTGAACAATTGTTTTCAGTCTCAGTTTGCTGCCAAAGTTGTCGAACGTTTCTTCCCTATATTTTTGAATTAATATTTAAGTTCACGAAGAACATTTGTCCGAATCAGAAATGGGAATATGCTCGAAATCGAATTGAGAGAGAAAGCGGAAGAACGTTCTTTTTTAACCATCTTTCGATTTCGTAGCCGTGGGACAGTGCCATCTTATGAGCTTGCAAGATGAAGTACTGATGGGCGTCTGAAGTGTTCATACCGTTTTTCTTCAGCCTGTAGAATCGAATGAGACTTTTGTTTCTTATTTTCAGACGAAAGTAAGGATTTAAATGAAATTACCAGTTTCTCATGCGGGGAGTTGTCTTACAACCATCGTCGGCACATAAATAAGCGTAGTTCATTATCTCTCTAAGGAGCTGAAAATAAAATCAAGAAAAGACGAAAGCTTATAACAGTATTCACTTCATCGACACCCAAGAGGACAAACTTGTACTTGAAGATCTTAGTAAATCTGACTAACGAAGTTGTTTAGTTAGCCCGCGATCTTCGAGAGTGAAGCGATAAAGATAAGTTTATATGAATAGGAAAAAAAGAGACCTGAAAGAACTTCGTCCATCAATCTGAACGTAAACTTGTTGCTCATGTCGAGCGGATTTCTGTAGTTTCTCGATGGCCACAATGAAGGATATCCTATTCCCTTGAGAAATTACCATCGACGCATAATTTTCGACGAAAAAGGGAACACCGTTAGAAACAAAAAAGGGATATAATGAATACCACGATCGAGCGAGCCCTGGGACGTCAATCTTGGCCAAGACATTGACTCCTCGTCTTTTTGCGTAGCTGAGAAGCAGCAATGCATCAGTAAGAAAATTGCGAAATTTGACGAAATCTAACAGAGAAAAATATCAACTTGCCTTACGATCGCTAAGGCGTCGACGACCGTATATCGTTCTGAAGTCGAATAAGCTACGTCCCATAGCTTTGGATAAGAATGCACTCAAACGGGAAAGATTGCTCGTCTACGATATGCCAATGCAATACGTTCTACAACACGGATAGATAAAAAAAGCAGTTATTTTTTGACTTATCATCTCATGTAATAAGCTAGTCGGACTGACCAGCTTTGCATAAGACATCAAGTCGATAACCTTTTCTTGCTATGAATCTCCATCTCCTCGATAAGTTATTCCTTCCACTTTTGGTTCAACTCCTTGGCCTTTTCATCTCCAATCAGCTCCAACTTCTCCTTAACCGAAGACATTCGGCTGTCAGGCAATGCAATCGAAGGATAATTCGCATTCATAGACTCGAACGAAGCACTCGGTTTAGGATATTTGCTCCAAAAATCACGTAGCTCGCCAGCACTTTCTTCACCACCATCTTCCTCTGATTCCTCAGCTTCAGCTTTTCCAAGTTCATCGCCCCATATCTTCTTAGAGATCTCATAAGCTTTGAGTTCGTGGGGGTTTGAGAAAACATGGTCTTTTTTACCATCAGCACGATTCTTCACAGCATCAGAAACCCTAGACGACTCCATCCTCCCAATCTCAGCTCCAATCTGCTCGGCCGGAAACGCCGCGCCGCCCAAAAATTTCCCCTCCATGAAATCAGCTACTTCGCCCGCGTTCTTCGGAATTGAACCTTTCTGATTCTTCATTTCGAACTTCCCATTTAGCAGAGCAATCTCGTCGTCTTCGGACCAGGCCCTAGTAGCTTCGATCTTTTGGGCCTAACGGCGATGAGCTCCACGGTGCGTTTCTTCGAAGGATCAGTGACGATGGGCTTACGTACTGATTTTCTTCAAATTCCGACGAACTGTCTTCAACGTGGTCATCGTTGTTTCGCTGTTTTGTTTCGTGCCGAGAGTCTTCGGATGAAGGGGGTCTGGCGTTGGCACTTTGATTGCGCGAATTCGAGATTTAGGCGCCATTGATGGATATGAAGATGAATGGACCCCTTTGCTTGCCTATCAGCGTTTGGACTCCTATTTATGTATAGGGTTTTAAACGGAAAACAAAGCGACGGGCATTTGTGGGCTTTCTTGGGATTCGAAATAAAGAGGCGCATCTTGTATAGTATTTACTGTAAATAAATGATGGGAGGGCAACATAGTAATTGCAATATATAATGCTGACGTGTCAAGCAAGGGAGAACTTTCACTTGATGACGTGGCAGCACAGGACAGTCCGGATCCTACTTTTCTCTATTATAGATTATGATATTGCAGCTAAAAATATTTTTGGGGCAACTGCTGCAAATTTTTTTTTTGTAGAATATATAGTAAGGTGCGTCGATAAAATACATCAAATGATATTATAACTCAGTACATGGTTTGAGCAACCTGCCTTTTCTTCATATGAGTGTGTTTGAATACAACAATTAAATAAGAACATTTCAAATTATAACAAACCTCAATGAGAACAACTCCATAAAAGCCTTCGAGCTGGTACAGGTGGAGCCAAACCGGGTATATCCCGAATATCTTTGTTATTTGGATTCACAATCTGCACCAACGATATTTCGATTCATTCGATCTTACTACCCCTACAGATTACTGAGCGTGTAAGAAAATGAGAGGTGAATAATAGGTGCGGCTCTAACCTTTACTATAATGATTGCAATTACTCCCACGACGATAAGGAAAAGGAGAGCCATGATGCATCGATCTGTAGCAACCTAATTAAGAAGAAAATAGTGTACTGTAGTGTAAGTGAATCTGTACGGCGAATTAAATAAAATAAAGGGTAAAATGCATATAACCCCCTCGTGGTTTCGTCGAAATGCACATAAACCCCCGTGGTTTTTTTATTGCACGGTACCCCCTCGTGGTTTAATTAATGTTGCACCGTAACCCCCAGCCAGTAGTTTTTGCCCAAAATTGGATTACACACGCTCTTACTGCAGGTGGGTTAAGCTTGGATCATATTATTTACTGTTAAATGACCAGTAAGAGCGCGTGTAATCCAATTTCGGGCAAAACTGCTGTCAGGGGGTATGGTGCAACATTAGTTAAAACACGAGGGGATACCGTGCAATAAAAAAACCACGGGAGTCTATATGCATTTCGACGAAACCACGAGGGGGTTATATGCATTTTATCCTAATAAAATATTGTTGGTTTTAGTGATTTACCTGTCTACCGATCTCTTTGACAAGCTGTGATGCTTTCTTGATTGAGAAGTGGATTGAATCAAGCTCGTTAACGATTCGACTCATTTGTTCAGTCTGAATACATAATACAATTTAGATATATAAGTGCCAACAATATGAAGATGAATGGCGCGACCATCATGTCTGAGATGTCAGAAGTCTGAGGAGGTTTAATTACCTGAGCTTTAAGAGCAGCGGCTGTTTCTGTTCCAACGTCAACTGTCTCATGGACAACCTAGTACAGAACGAAGAATTTGCAAAACACGAAAAAGAAATTACACACGCTTTCTATTAAGAACAACATCGGTAACAGACCAGGCAGATCTCACGACCCACTGGTAAGGTGAGAATCTTAGAGGGCGAGGGTGTTGAAAATGTGCAATACCTTTTTTGCTCTGTCAATGGCTTGATCAGTCTCGTCCATCATGTGATTCCCGTGATCCATGAGCTGCTGATTTGTCATATCTGAAATCCATAATTACCCTCCCAAAGTCAACATACGTTTTTGCAGTGGAAATCAGGTAAATTTCACAACCAAAATCTCGAGGTTGTATTTATCCTGCTAGTTATTGGAGCAAAAGTAGATGTTTTTTATAAGATTTAACAAGATGCTGGACATCTTCAAGTTAGTGGATATAAGGAAAGTAAGCAAAAGGGACAGAGTTAGACGGACTACTTTATTTGATTTAATTATAAGCTCAGACAACATTTTAGATTTCCAGTCAATATCAGATTAATTTATGAACAAATACGTAATAGTTCGATGGGAAAAGATTGCTCACCCGAAGCAAGCATTACATTCTCTTCAGCATATCCATCCGATGGGCCCTCAAAGAGTTCCACCCGTTTGCTTTCAAGATTGCTTGCATACCTACGCATCAGAAAAAAGCAACGCTTTTAAATGATCTCCTCAGCTCAGTCAGCTACAACAATGCAGAATAATGAAAAATATAGAATAGCAACTATGGCCTGCGCCAAAAAAATTTACTCTTTACTTTTATCGAAGAGATACATTCTACATAGTAACAGCCAACAAGCCATGTAATATGAGCATAGAATATATGCACCGGTATAACAATATCAAGGGACTCACGTTTTCTTGAGGGCGACATAGGAGTTTAACTCTTTTATCTGCACAATAAAGAAGAGAAATCTAAGAGTATTTAGGCAACTGAAAACTGCAAGAGAGAGATCAAACCATTGATTGCTTTTTCTCATTCAGCATCCTTGTTGTGTCGGGATCATTTTTGTAGCCCGACTCCCTAAGCTCACGGTCAAACTCTTTTATAAGCCTGGATAAGTGATTAGATATGAGCAAGTACTAGGCCCATTTTCAATATTTTATCGCAAATTTCGAACGAAAGAAACGACCAGACCCTTCAAAACGACACATTTAGCTGTAATAGAAAGGACACAGAAAGCTGGTATGCAACATTTGTAAGGTTTCAGTCCCCTTTAGTTACCTCCAAGACAAAATCACCTAATTCTGAATTCTACCCATATTTTTTAAAATTCGACAAATGTGATGAACGAATAGCACAAAACAATATCAATTCAACAAAATCACTAGTTCCAATCTTGATTACCATTGGGTGCAACTACAAAGAAACGTGGACATAAATTTTCTAACATCTCAAGAAAACACATATGCCTCGGAAATATGCGAATGAAACACAAACAGCGTTACCTCTTACATTCGCGCATCTTCTCAGTGAGCTCCTCCAATTGCCTGTTCTGCCTATTCGAGTCCTTAATCTTCTCCAATTTTTGGAATCCATTTCTACGAGGGAAAAAACATCAATAGTAGTTATAATCCAAACAAATACATCTAACGTTGATCAACTTCTCATCAATCTGCATCGACATAAACGAAACAATGGTGCACGCAGCTCAATATCATCATCTAGATCAATGCACGCCCATTAAATCAATGTGAAAAAATTTAAATATATGAATACATAAAGATCTTACGAAAGAGCTCGAAAAATGTCGGATATCTGTCCTTCAATCTCCACGAGCTCTTCACTCGCCATTGCCGCGACAAACGGAAAACCTCAGCAGACTCGAATCCGAGCTAAAGGGTCATCAACGAAACACATTCAATCGATAATCGGCGAATGTCAACGTCAATGCGACGAAGAAACGACGCGAAGTGGATCGGCGGTACGCAATGTTTTTATATTATCGATCTAATTGAATAGATTTGGACGAGAAAGGTTTCGCCTGTCTATGAGCTGGCCTACAATTGGGTCCCGAATTTCGTTGTCGCGTGAATATTCATTTTCATTTTTATTATTATTGTGTTTTATTTATGATTAGGTTTTGAAAAGAACTAGTTTACCAAATGTTTATGGAAATGTGGGAGTTAACACCTGAATTAAGAAATTGAATATTTTAATAATATAGTACAACTAAAAGGTTAAAAAGTGTATATTTTTGACACGTCTTTTAAGAATATTTAATATTATTATATTGATTGTTTGTGATAGTTTTTTTGTTAAATAAGAAAATCATCAAAAGGAACGCCCGATTTAGTAAAATGTATAAAATAGTTTGAGACGGAGGAAGTATCAAAAATTCAAAATAGGCCGGCGTGTCGAGCTGTTCCATTAGCCGCCATGCCCTACTGACGGGCCCGAGAAATGAAGGCCCGCCCCACCACGGGCCTGGCTGGTTAGCCTGCACGTTTTAAAAAGAAAAATAAAAAATAAGAAAAAATTATTAAGAATAAAAAAAATTGGAAAATATATTTAATTTAATCAACTTCTTTGATATAAATTATTTGCGTTATTAAAGTACAAAACATTAAAATCATATAATTTATATTATATATCATTATTTAAATTATTTAATATAATAATTTTTTTGCCCGTCCATGCCCCCTCCCTGGCGAGCTAAAAATTTACAGCCCACCCCACAGGCCCAATTGTCGGTTGTGATTTATAAGTTTTTCAATTGCATGATCGTATCAAATTATCGATCATATGAATTTTATTTACACTCATTAATAAATTTTAGTCATTTAAACCCTTCTAAATAAACCTTCAGCCAATCTATTAGTGTAATATTGTATGTAATGATTATTTTTTACACCAAAATTTTATCCACTTAATTTATTTATTATAATTGTTGGTATTTGTACATAACGTTAAGCATTTCAAAATATATCACGTACAGTTCACTTACGTCATTAGCCTATAAAATGGATCATGGGAAACTTGTCACCTGGGAACGAGTCTATTACATGACTTTTTAGGAATAGTATATCTCGAGTTCAATATTAAATTTAGATGGTTTAGAATTACTAAGAATATAATCAGATAAAATATACTCATAGATCGAGACCATCAACCATCATGCAATAAATCAGTTGCTATTTTATCTTATTATTTATCCGATATAATATTTAGTAGGTTTTAAGGGGTGAAAGATGGGTTGAATCAGCTCGCGAGCCGGCCGGTTCGGGAGTCGACCAGTCGGCTCGAGCTCGACAAAATCGAGCTTGAGCTCATTCACATGCGGCTCGAGCCCGAACTCTCAATCGAAAGTGCGCAGGTTTTTTAAATATATTTTTAAATTTTTTATTTTTTTAATGAGCTTTCGAGTAATGAACTGAAAAGCTCGGCGAGTTCAGTTGTGAGGGATCCACTCGAACTCGGCTCTTTTCACACTAGTTTATCAATTAAAAAAGTAGATCATCAAGTTATGCTATAAAAATTAGTGGTGGTTGTAGTTGCGTTGTTGCATCTCTCAACCCATTGCGAATTAGGTTTTCTCCATATCTATACTATTTTATTAAGCGTCAAGACTTGCTATAAACCATTCAATATTTCAAGAGTCAACTGAGTATTATTAAAGAGAACTATTAATAAAATAAAAAGGAAAACCATCCACTACCTACTTACTATTATTAGTTAATTATTAACTTGCAACTTTTAGTTAATTGTAATGCTACCTTTAACTTCATAATAAATCAATTTTTCTTTTTTTAATAACACACGCATTTAAGTATGCAAGAATATTAGTTACAACTAACAATTCACTCGTTGTCCCCATTACGTAAAATTCTCTCAACAATAGTAGTTGATGTTAGGTGGAGATAAAAACGTTGATGCCTCCAAGGATCAGTCCCAATGTCCCATCATCCAAGTACGTGGCACAAGTCAATAGTCGACTGAGCGGAAATATCTCCGTCGACTTCTAAAAAAACCCTTCTCGGAGGTGAAGATCATATCTCAAACAAAATAATACGAAAGATTTACGCTTCAAACAAACATGAAGTTAGGACGACTCCCATTGGATCGTAATTTGTCAGATTCAAACTAAGGGAACACGAATTTACTCTCACATCATATTTGAAGAAGCGGTAAGCATTCAAACCATGTTTCGTGGCTTGTAGTCTCGGGTTATTATTTACTCTGAAGTCAAAGCATTCGATCACAAACCGAACAACTCAATTCGAATATGAATATCAAACCGAGACTGCTAGCACCGTAAAATGCCTTCAACGCAAGTCCTTCAATGGTGGTTTAAGTGTAAACCGCCTCGTTCATTCCTCTATTTTGATTCCGACAATTTCTGTTTTGATGGCCGTCATAACTTGATCTTAAACGTATAAAAAAAGTATATCGTTCTTCGACTCCGAAACAAAAGAATACATAACAATGACGATATGAGTGCACAAAAACACAGCAGTCATTAACTAAAGCTAGATATCGTCGAAGTACCTCTCTTCGGCGTCTTGATTGGCTTCTTTGATCCAATGATCGTCTAAAGTCACGTCCTCATCGATCCTCTTGTAATCCATGTACTGATGATCCTCCCCAGACAAAAACTTCTGCTGCATTATATAAGTCAGTTGACCCATCCGCTCGTTTGCTTCCTCGTCCGACAACCCGCCCGGACCCGCGGATCGACCTGCCACCGCCGTGTCCTGCCGTCTATCTTCTTCAGGATGGGTCGCCTACACAATAAAGCTTCCTTTTTCAACACAAAAATACAGTCATTTTTACACAAAGTAGAGCTGCTAGTACTTTTACTCCAGTCCATTAACTATGTTTTCCACACTGCAAATCTACTTGTAATTAATATACTATTACATTTTTAATTTATAGATAAACATCACAGTTAAGTACAATAAAAAAAAAAAAACAATGTGAGCCTAGATAATATTATTTATACCATATAAAAAGAAACAAGTTTTAATATAAAATAAGAAACACAAACAAAACATATAATGCTATTTTCATGTTACGAATAGCCTTACTCTAAAAAAAAGATTCTATTCATTAAGAGGACCACGGTGCAGCATTTACCAATGGGTTGGAGGATAAATTAATTTAATTTTTGTGTTCTACAGTATGGATTGAAGATGCTCTAAGCCAAACAGCTCTCCCACGGGAAGAAAGGGCATGCAACACAACAACTTAGAAATCGGTATATAATATTTACCTGGGAATTTGCCTGTGAGGAACCATCATCGAAGGTCCCAAATGCAGCTACTTCCTTCTCTTCCTCATCATCATCGTCCACCATTTCTTCAATTAACCTCCCATTTCCTTCATCCCCACTTTCTTCATCTTCTTCGCTTTCCCTTTCTTCTTCTCCTCCTTCTTCAGTTCCATTCCCAACCCAATCGCCCTCAGCAACGCCCAACCTCTGCTGCTCTCCCCTAATCTTCTCCACCAAGAACGCCTCCTCGCACCTCCTCATGAGAGTCTCCGACCACCGCTCACCGGGCCGGGCCATCCTCCGCCCGCTCGGGTCCTGAAACTTGCCCAAAAGCTCGTGGTGGAGATAGGGCTCTCTCTCCCTCATCGAATCCTCGGAGAAGTAATGACCTTCCTTCGTCAGCTTGTCCATGTAAGCGAGCCTTCGGTTCTTTATCCTTGCGGATTGGGACTTCTTTTCTTGCTCCGTAGGGTTTATTGCGCTGCGAAGGTTGTTCAAGTGCCAGTTGACCTCGTAATCATTCTTTAGTGCGTCGAATTTTTTCAGTTCGTCGAGCGATAGTCTTGATCCATAACGCTCTGAAACAGTAATTGAAAGACATGTTAATTGGAGAAATTAATCAATGATGATCAATAGGAATCACAAGAGCAAAGAGCGTGTCAGAATTCCAACGCCGCATCCCTTTTGTATTGTAGGAGGATGAGATTATAAATTTACAGAGGGAGGAGCAATGATCGATAGGAAATCGCACAAGCAAAGAACTTGTCAGAATTCAATCAATGCATCCATTTTGTAGGTGGACAAGATTATAAAGAAAAAAAAGAGTTAATTGAACAAATGAGTCAATGATCGATAGGAAATCACACGAGCAAATAACATGTCAGAATCCATCAACGCATCCCTTTCTGTAATTGGATAAGATTATAATTAACAGAGAGAGAGAGAGAGAGAGAGAGGGAGCAATGGACTGAAAAAAGGCACGTCAATTGAACAAGTAGATCTATGATCGATAGGAAATCACACAAGCAAGAACGTGTCAAAATTCCATCAAAACGCGTCCCCTCTATAGGAGGATAAGATTATATAAATATACAGAGTGAGATGCTGAACAAATTTTAATCGAATTCGTGCTCAGAACTGTCAATAACATCTGAAGAAATCAGTAATCGCACACTTCTGAAACCGCGAAAGCAGATTGAAACAAGCCGCGGAAAAAGAAAATCCACAATCCTTTTCAAAGATTTCCAGCAATAAGCAATTTCAAGTGTCAAGTGTTGATGGAAAACTGAATTACCAAGGAAAACGGCGGCGTCGGTGGAAAGAAGGTCGAGGAGCAGCGACTTGCGGCGCGAGGGGTCGGCAGCTGCGGAGGGTTGTACCTTGCGAGGAAAGTACAAGTCGTCAAGCAGAGACAATCTCTCTGCGATGCTTTCCTTAGCTTCGTTTTCCATCTGCTCGCTGCTGTTATTTGATGATGATGGCGGTGCTATTTCTGCCATTTTCAATTCATTACAGAATCGATTAAGAAATGAAATTATAAGCATTGAAGTTTGAACACATATATATACAGTGGGTTCGTATGTCGGTTCTGAAATATGAGCAGAGAACCTCTACATAAAAAGCCTTCATTATTTCTTTATAGCGTAATTTATAGAATTTAGATGGTAACATTACACGACTAACGATTTTATTGTATGAACTTATATAGACAATAAATTTTAGGACATTATATGCCGAAATCTAGGTTCCAAGTAATAACTTAGGATCTTTGCAAATTTAGAAGGTGATATTCTACTGACAATAACTTCTAAAAGTAAGTTTGGAACAAATATAGAGTTTCGAGTGACAATAACTTCTAAAAGTAAGTTTGGAACACATCTAGAGTTTCGACTTAGAGTGTTCCTAAATAGCTTAACTTTGAAAGTTATTGTACATAATACCACTCCCTAATTCGTACCTCCCTATAATGTCATCTCTTAAAAAACTCTCCCATCACCTTCCCTCCACCAATGGAGGTTGTGGTATGTCTCGATCTCTTCTCATCTTTGAATTTTATTTTATTTTGATTGGCTTTTTTTCTCCCCTCGTCGGAGTTCTCTCCCCCGTGTGGGATTTCCTTCCCCCTTTTGGGGCTTGTCGTCTCTCACTGTGGAGTTTTCGTCTCCTCTTTGGAGCTTTTTCCCCTATTGGGATTTTTCCTTTTGGTCATGAACATCCGGGCGTTTCGGCTTCATTTGAGGCTTCAAGTTCATTGAAATAGTTGAAATGCAATCGAACATCTTCTTCACATACTGCCCTGAACTTATCATCTCGAACCCACGCACGAATGAGGTCGATGGCGACCTTCTCCCCTCCTTGGCCTCCGACAGGCTTACATCACTGCTTCGGACACCTGCAGGTCAACGAGCAGGTTGTGGAAGCCAGTGGCATGCATGAGGGGCTTAGCATGTTTCGGTTCTTCCATGAAGCTGTCAGGGCTTTGGTTGAGGTGATTGCGAACGCAGACTTGGACATGTTTTTGGGTCATATTTGTCACAGTTATGAGAAAGCACATGACCTTTGCAAGAGAAATGTGGTAGGGTTTGTTTTTGTTCGATGTGGTGGAGATGATCGATGAGTTTCTTTGAGAACTTATTTACGCTAGAAGAGAATTTTCATTATAGGATAATTGAGTTCGGAATGCTTGATGATCTAATTCAAGAGGCACACTCTTCAACTAAAAAACAGCTACTCGTCGGGTCACTTCCATTATGGTGAATGCGCGTAGTCTATTACAGAGGTGAATTTAATAGCCGCCTTAGCAATGGAGTTTGAAGGTAACATTTTGTCACAGAAAGTTCGCATTTTGACACTTGTGTTTGCTTTGCCTGTGATTAGACGATGATTTGTTTGTTTGTGTTAAGGGAAGCGAGCCTGGACCTCGCCGGAGACGCCGAGAATCGCCGGAGAAAGAGGCCGGTCGAAGCTGAACTAAAAACTGAGGTTAAGAGCTGAAGATGGAATCGAGTAACAGTGGCCGTTCGATCTGTGCGCGCCAGATCCAAGGGATACGATTCAAAGCTGGGTATTTGAACGAGGGTCGTCGGATGGCGCGCGAAGGGAATCAAAGGCTGAGATTTGATGAGATGCGATCTGAGTGATGAAGAATCTCTGCCGCACGATCGAGATCGGACGATGAGAAATGAAGGCGGGAATTTCACTTATAGAATCGTTCACGCGATTCATGTGAAGTCACGCACAACACATGTGCGACGTGGCACAATCACGAGCGTTCGATCAAGATTGAATCAACGAACGGCATTAGTCGACACTTGGTAAATTCAGCTATATAAGTTTAATGTTCAGGTGCGAATCATCATCTTTGAGCGAGTGTAGCGTCGTGTAGAGTGAGTATCTCACAGAGGTGAAAACACGAAACTTGTAGAGGGCCGTGAGAACTGTACTTTTCGTGTTGTGAGTAATATGAGACACGGCTCGGTTGATCCGTGGATGTAGGCTGAACAGGCCGAACCACGTTAAAAGAAGCTGTTAGAGTGTGTGCGTTTTCGATTGCGATTTTGAGCTGATTTGAGCATCCGATAGCTCAAATTGGTTAGATCGATTAGCATACATTGATAGACCATTGAATTGCGGTCTCAACGGTAGCAATTCCACAACAAGTGGTGCGGTGAGCGTGGAGAACGAGCTAGATCTCCGGGGAATGGCTGCCATGAGGTTTGAGATGGAGATTTTCAATGGTTCGAACGACTTTGGGCTGTGGAAGCTGAAGATGAGGGCAGTGCTGGTAGAGAAGGGGCTCGAGGAGGCTTTGAAGCCTGATAATGAGATGGAACCGAAGGATTTAACGGCTACTGCGAAGAAGAAACTCAAAGAGAAAGCATATTTTGCTTTGGTTCTGTGTCTGTCCGACAGTGTACTTCGCAGGGTGTCAACGGAGGCTTCGGCGGATGCATTATGGGCGAAGCTGGAGTCACTTTACCAGACTAAGTCCCTAGCTCGAAGATTGTACCTCAAACAAGCCTTGTACAAGTTCAAAATGGTGGAAGAAGAGCTCCTAGAAAAGCAGATTGATCACTTTCAGAAGTTGATTTCAGATTTGCTTAATATAGGAGAAGTATTGAAGGATGAAGATCAAGCTCTTCTCCTATTGTGTGCTCTGCCTCCGAGCCATGAACACTTCAAGGAAGCTCTATTGTATGGAAGGGAGAAGATATCAATGGAGAATGTGCTCTCAGCACCGAGTTCTAAGCAACTAAACTCACTTACTTCTCCCAAACTTGTTTCTGAAAATTCTGCAGGTGATATGCTGTTTGTGCAGAGGAAACAGAGCTCGTGGAAGAAGAAAGACAAGGAGAAAGGGAAGGCAAAGACTAGTAGGTGTTTCCACTGTGATGAAGTTGGCCACATCATAAGGTTTTGCCCCAAGAGATCAAAAGAAAACACCAAGCAAGCACAGGTGAGCTCGGCTGCTTTTTATGATAGAAACTTCGAGTATGCTGAGGTGTTGAATGTCTCTGGGGGCAAGGAGAGTGAAGATTGGGTACTAGACTCAGGCTCCAGCATGCACATAACCTCCAACAAGGGCTGGTTGCGAGATTATAAGGTGCTAAAGGGCATATCAGTTCAACTTGGGAATGGGAAGAGCTGTGATGTGTTTGGCTGCGGTTCTGTCCAAATGAAGCTGGCAAATGGAGCTGTAGTGCTGCTAAGAGATGTGAGGTACGTTCCTGAGTTAAGGAGGAACTTAATCTCTATAGGCGCTTTGGACAAGAAAGGCTACAAAACCAAAATGGCAGCGGGAAAGGCAGAAGTGTTAAAACAGGGAAGACTGGTTCTGACAGGGAGTTTGAGGCATGGTATCTACGTGCTCGATGGGTGTTCCGTGTGTTGGGGTGGGCCCGATTAATCTACGCCGGCCCCCGAACAGCGCAACGTGGCTATAGCGGAAGCGCGATTTGTACCGAGCGGCGTAGGGTGGCGAATTTTCGATTTTTAATATCTAAATTCAACCTTACGTCATTCGGCTTCTCCCGAGGGTCTGAGATGCTGCCCTAAGCCTCGGGAGATCGCGGTTAATTCGAATTATCAAAATTCGAATTTATTTCCAATTTATTCGAATTAATAATTTAGATCCAAATTAATCGAACAAAGCGGCAACCAGACGTTTTTCGATTATTTGGAGACCGAAATGATTTTTGATCAATACCAAACTTTCCAGAATAATTCTACACTTCCTAACGTTCGTCTGGGAAAATAGTCAAGTCGATGACTTCTGCTCGGATTTCTTACAAGATCGACATGACGTGGCTTCGTGAGTGGGTCCGCCACGTTTTCTGCGGTGGCGATTTTCTACACGGCGACCATCCCGTTTTCAACGAACTCACGTAATACGTGATACTTGGGCGACGGTGGCGTTGATTTCTCAGATTCCGATGCCGTCGTCGTTTCAGTGGCCTGGAGTAATTAATACATACATACACGTACGTTACTTCTAATAGGTCTTTCGAATTATTCTGACATCGTTTGATATTTTTCTCAAAATCAAAACTGTGATTCGAAATTATTAATTCGAGTAAAACGGCAGTCTGCAGTCTTTTAACTATTTGACAACCGAAACGATTTCCGATCGACACCAAATTTTCCAGAATAATTCTACACTTCCCGACGTTTCTAACGAGGGGTCTTGCGAATTATTCTGATATCGTTTGGTATTTTTCGTAAATCAAATCGTTAAGGTTCGAGGTATACCTTCGGTGAACGGGATTTCTTCTGTCGTCGCCTCGGATGGACGTGACTGCACCTCGTCGGAATCCCGGGGCCTCCGGGCTAGATCGTCACGCCGGTATTACCTTGAACAAACCTCCGAGACTGCTCCCGATGGCTAGCGCAGTTCGGTTCGGGCGTCGGGACTCGTCGAACGAAACCGTCGGTTTTATGTGGCTTAATTTTTTTTTTCTCTCTTAAAAAAAAAATATCAATTCACTCTCTTGCCTTAAGCAACTCACGTTGCTTTATGTATGATTAAATTTTCTTTTTTCTTTTTTTAAATTGTGACAAACAAGTGTCAAATTAGACACTTGTTAATGACTCACACCATGAGTCATTTATTCTACACATCCCACGTTGGGATGTGTAGAGTTTTCTATTTTTTTTTATTTATTTTGATAATTTCCTTTTGGCCCTTAAGGTTTCTAAATTCTCAATTTAGTCCCTCAATTTTAAATAATAAAATAATTAAATCCAATTTAATTATTTTAATTATAATTGAGCCCACTTAGTTAATTAATTAAGCACTTAAGACAATCTCAAGTCCTAATTATTTCCGTGACCATCACTGGAATTTAACTAACTCGTCGACACCTCGTATCAACTATGCCACTACCTCAACGAATCTAATTCGTTAGGTTTCAGAGAAAAGCCCGCCGTTTTCGTTCAAGTTCATTACCATTTTTATGCGCGACTCTCTAGGTCCGTCTCAACTGGCATGGGAGGAATCCACGAGTCCCGGTATTCGCCTAGCCTATCCCGCGGTACCAGACAGATCCCAGTTGAGAACGAATTTTGATCTAATCGAAATTCGGGCGAACCGACTATAGTGTATACATTTAAATACTTCTTACGCCTTTCACTTGCGTCCCGGTTAGGTGAGAGTCATGCAAATGTCAAACTCACTAACCTAACACTATGTTATAATCGAGACCGAATCGATTATTTAAACTCCGCTCTATATCTAATACAAGCAAGTTTTCCAAGCTTCGGCCGAAGGCTTTATAATCGTCGCTCTCCGATTACCTCATAGGACATTAACCTATACAAATATAGGCAGTGAATCCCGATAGCAGTCAAAGCCCGGTAATCATCTCTGTAAAGTCGGTTGCGTTTCGTCGCTGACCCGTGTTTCATTTATGAACACTTGCGAGCCTAGCCAACTAGCGACAAACCGAAATCGCGAAAGCAAATCCGTCAATGATCCTATCGATCTGAGGCTGTTATAGTCATTCATTCAATCATTGACAACATCCTAGCCATGTGATTGAGACGAATACGAGCCGAATGTCCGGATACGCGATCCCTCCGATCACCTATATCTCCATCACGACCCACAACCTCTCAGGTAATCGGTGACACTACCGATACTATGTGGTCGTCAATCGGTGACCCTCTTTCGAATTATTCTGACATCGTTTGATACTTTTCTCAAAATCAAAACTGTGATACGAAATTATTAATTCGAGTAAAACGGCAGTCTGCAGTCTTTTAACTATTTGACAACCGAAACGATTTACGATCGACACCAAATTTTCCAGAATAATTCTACACTTCCCGACGTTTCTAACGAGGGGTCTTGCGAATTATTCTGATATCGTTTCGTATTTTTCGTAAATCAAATCGTTAAGGTTCGAGGTATACCTTCGGTGAACGGGATTTCTTCTGTCGTCGCCTCGGATGGACGTGACTGCACCTCGTCGGAATCCCGGGGCCTCCGGGCTAGATCGTCACGCCGGTATTACCTTGAACAAACCTCCGAGACTGCTCCCGATGGCTAGCGCAGTTCGGTTCGGGCGTCGGGACTCGTTGAACGAACCCGTCGGTTTTATGTGGCTTAATTTTTTTTCTCTCTTAAAAAAAAAAATATCAATTCACTCTCTTGCCTTAAGCAACTCACGTTGCTTTATGTATGATTAAATTTTCTTTTTTTTTTAAATTGTGACAGTGTCAAATTAGACACTTGTTAATGACTCACACCATGAGTCATTTATTCTACACATCCCACGTTGGGATGTGTAGAGTTTTCTATTTTGTTTTTTTTTTTATTTTGATAATTTTCTTTTGGCCCTTAAGGTTTCTAAATTCTCAATTTAGTCCCTTAATTTTAAATAATAAAATAATTAAATCCAATCCAATTATTTTAATTATAATTGAGCCCACTTAGTTAATTAATTAAGCACTTAAGACAATCTCAAGTCCTAATTATTTCCGTGACCATCACTGGAATTTAACTAACTCGTCGACACCTCGTATCAACTATGCCACTACCTCAACGAATCTAATTCGTTAGGTTTCAGAGAAAAGCCCGCCGTTTTCGTTCAAGTTCATTACCATTTTTAAGCGCGACTCTCTAGGTCCGTCTCAACTGGCATGGGAGGAATCCACGAGTCCCGGTATTCGTCTAGCCTATCCCGCGGTACCAGACAGATCCCAGTTGAGAACGAATTTTGATCTAATCGAAATTCGGGCGAACCGACTATAGTGTATACATTTAAATACTTCTTACGCCTTTCACTTGCGTCCCGGTTAGGTGAGAGTCATGCAAATGTCAAACTCACTAACCTAACACTATGTTATAATCGAGACCGAATCGATTATTTAAACTCCGCTCTATATCTAATACAAGCAAGTTTTCCAAGCTTCGGCCGAAGGCTTTATAATCGTCGCTCTCCGATTACCTCATAGGACATTAACCTATACAAATATAGGCAGTGAATCTCGATAGCAATCAAAGCCCGGTAATCATCTCCGTAAAGTCGGTTGCGTTTCGTCGCTGACCCGTGTTTCATTTATGAACACTTGCGAGCCTAGCCAACTAGCGACAAACCGAAATCGCGAAAGCAAATCCGTCAATGACCCTATCGGTCTGAGGCTGCTATAGTCATTCGTTCAATCATTGACAACATCCTAGCCATGTGATTGAGACGAATACGAGCCGAATGTCCGGATACGCGATCCCTTCGATCACCTATATCTCCATCACGACCCACAACCTCTCAGGTAATCGGTGACACTACCGATACTATGTGGTCGTCAATGGATAAGTCATATCCGGATATCTAGTCACCCACCTAGAATCCTTAGACTTACGGACTTTTTATTTAATGCTGAGATTAAGGACTGTCCGGTGTCTCCTCTCTCGTCCCACGAGAATCAGACATCCAACTCAAACATTTGGGTGTTATTTATTTATCGCACTACTGGATGCCAAGTAGACTTTAAATTCGATAAATAAATAATAATGCCTTTATTATAATGAAAATAAATATTCATTAATTTATTTGACGGTATATACAATAAACCTGTCTATCAACCTATACATCATCGTGCGCCCTATACTATTCCTAGTCCTCGTATGGCATTCCGAGGGCACACTCCCTAACAGCCTCCCACTTGCACTCGAATGCCATGCGATGCACCTAATGCCAGTCGCAATGGTATCGTAGCCCCATCTTGTCCAGATGCTGTTCCATAACTGCTTGGGACAAGGGCTTCGTGAGTGGGTCCGCCACGTTTTCTGCGGTGGCGATTTTCTGCACGGCGACCATCCCGTTTTCAACGAACTCACGTAATACCTGATACTTTCTCTCGAAATGTTTGGACTTGCTATGAGATCGTGGTTCCTTTGCTTGCGCGACTGCACCGCTATTATCGTACCAAAGTGTAAGCGGTCTGTCAACAACTGGTACCACAGTAACTTCCTCCAAGAACTTTTTCATCCAAACAGCTTCTTTAGCTGCCTCTGAGGCTGCTATGTATTCTGCCTCACATGTGGAATCGGCAGTCGTGCTTTGCTTGGAGCTTCTCCAAGACACTGCCCCACCGTTGAGCACGAATACAAAACCTGAAGTAGATTTTCGGTCATCCACGTCCGACTGGAAGTCCGAATCGGTATAACCAACTACTTCTAGTCCCGCTCCTCCATAAACCAGCGTTAAGCCTTTAGTCCGTCTAAGGTATTTAAAGATATTCTTAACGGCTGTCCAATGTTCTTCCCCTGGGTTTGCCTGAAACCGACTAACTACGCTCACAGCGTAAGCAATGTCCGGGCGTGTACACAACATTGCGTACATCAGACTACCACCTGCAGATGCATAGGGTATTCCACTTATCCGTCGTCTGTCTTCCTCACTTTGAGGTGACATTGATTTCGATAAATGGATCCCATGTCGCATAGGTAAGAACCCTCTCTTAGAGTCATCCATTCTGAATTTCTTCAGGATTTTCTCTAAGTAAAGGGCGTGAGATAAGCCGATCGTATGGTTCGCTCGATCCCTGAACAAGCGAATACCTAGTATATACGTCGCTTCTCCCAGGTCTTTCATGGAGAATTCGGTTGAAAGCCATGCTTTCACCGATGAGAGCATCCCAATGTCGTTTCCAATCAAAAGGATATCATCCACGTACAATACAAGGAACGACACCATACTCCCACTGCTCTTTCTGTAGACACATGGCTCATCTACGTTTTTTATGAATCCAAAGTTCCGAACTGCTTCATCGAAACGTAGGTTCCAGCTCCGAGATGCCTGTTTCAGTCCGTAAATTGACCGATTCAGTTTGCACACTTTGTGAGCATCTGCATGCGACTCAAAACCTTTTGGCTGCTCCATATAGATCTCCTCCTTGAGGAATCCATTAAGGAATGCCGTTTTGACGTCCATCGGCGAAATCTCATAATCATAGTGCGCAGCTATGGCGAGCATTATCCGGATGGACTTGATCATGGCTACAGGAGAAAGTCTCCTCATAGTCAACTCCCTCTTTTTGGTTATAGCCCTTGGCAACCAACCTGGCCTTGTACGTCTCAACTTGTCCGTCAGATCCAATCTTCCTCTTGTAAATCCATTTACAACCGATTGGTCTAAAACCACTCGGTAGGTCTACAAGAGTCCAGACTTTGTTGGAGTACATTGAGTCCATCTCAGCTCGCATAGCCTCAATCCATCTCGCTGAGTCAACATCGGATATAGCTTGATCGAAAGTAGCGGGATCTTCTCTTAGAAGTCCCCTAGTCGCAACATAACCTTGTTCGACATGTGACATGCCATACCGCTGTGGTTGGCGAGGCACCCTTTCAGATCGTCGCATGACTGGTTCGCTCGGACCATCCGAATCCTGTGTGGGCGTTTCGGTCGACTGCTCCTCGAGAGTGACCTCACGGCCAATGCCAAAATCTCGAATGAACTCTTCCTCTAGAAAATGTGCATGTAGGCCAACAACGATCCTTTGATCATCGTGAAAATAGAATAGGTACCCCATAGAGTCTTCGGGGTAACCTATGAAACGTCCTTTTACTGACCTAGACTCCAATTTATCGGTTTTCAGCTTTTTCACATAGGCGGGGCAACCCCAAATTCTAATATGTGATAAGCTTGGTAAACGACCAGTCCATATCTCATACGGAATGCCGTTAACAGACTTCGAGGGACACCGGTTAATGGTATATGCCGCTGTCAAAAGCGCGTATCCCCACAATGACATCGGTAAATCTGTATAGCTCAACATAGAACGAACCATATCTAATAAAGTTCGATTTCTACGTTCGGCCACGCCATTCAACTGTGGCGTGCCGGGCGGAGTCATCTGTGATAAAATACCGTTCTCTTTTAAGAACTGGTCAAACTCGACACTCATGTACTCGCCACCTCGATCCGATCGAATGGCTTTAATGAGCTTCGAAGTTTGATTTTCCACCAACGCCTTATACTCCTTGAACCTTTCAAGAGCATCAACTTTATACCTCATCAGATACACGAGTCCGTAACGACTGTGATCATCCGTAAAGGTAATAAAATAGTGGAAGTCACCTCGAGCTTTCACATTGAATGGCCCGCAAACGTCCGTGTGAATTAAACCGAGAACTTCAGTGGCTCTATTAAAAGTCGCGGTGAAGGGTGATCGGGTCATTTTACCTTTGAGGCATGACTCACAAGTCGGATAGGGATCTGATCCCAACGGTTTTAAAATTCCGTTTTTCTCTAACTCGTGAATCTTGCGTTCTCCAGTATGCCCTAATCGAAGATGCCACAGGTACCTCGCATTTATTCCCGATTTTCGTTTGTTTGTGATAGTATTCACAGAAACGTCGTTCTGGGTATTTAAATAGTACAAACTATTAAATAGTGTCGCGCTGCCAACATTTTTATTTCTATACATAATGTGGCATGTATTATTATTAAAAATAAATACATAACCATTCCTGCTCAAAACAGGAATGGAGACGATGTTCTTAAATCCCCTCGGGAGTACAAGACAATCGCACAAACGCAACACATGCCCAGAAGATAATACAAGAGATCTTGATCCGACGTGGCTTGCCGAGATACAATCCCCGCTTCCCACTCTGACCTCGATCTCACGCTCCCCAAGCACTCTACTTGGTCCCAGACCCTGCGTGGAAACACAAATGTGAGTACTAGCCCCCGAATCCAATATCCAGGAAGTAGAGTATACAGATGAAGAACAAACTGTTTCTAAAACATTTAGTTCCATACCTGACGCAGCCTGCTCACCCTTGAGCTTCGGACAGTCACGCTTCCAGTGGCCCAGCGCACCGCAATGCAGACACCTATCCGTTGGCTTTACACCAGTTTGTTTCGATTTCCCAGAAGATAGTTTCTTCTTGGAAACCTTCCCTGTTGGCTTGAGCTTGTTACCCTTCTTCTTTTTGCCTTTCTGGGGCTTTGAAGAAGTGGCGACAAGTGCAGTCTGCTTTGCCCTCTTCATCTGACCTTGCGCCGTTGCTAACTGATTCATCAGATCAGGAAGCAATAGCGTCATGCCGTTCAGATGGTAGTTCACAATGAACGCGTTGAAGGACGGAGGCAGAGACTGCAAGATGAGATCATTTTGTAATTCACGATCAAATCGAAAATTGAGAGTCTCCAACCTCTCGATCATGGTGGTCATGTTCATAACATGCTCGCCAACGTTCTCACCCTCAGACATCCTCGATCGGAAGAGCTGCGACGAAGTCGCATAACGAGCCGTCCTAGACGTCTCACCGTAAAGCTCTTTTAAATGTTGAACCATCACTCGAGCATCAGCCATACTTTCGTGGCTACGCTGCAGTGCGTTACTCATTGATCCGAGGACATGAGCCTTTACGAGCTTCTCGTCGCGCAGTCGCTTGTCATAAGCGGCACGAGCCTGCTCGGATGCCCGCGCCCCTGGGGCTGGCGGCATTTCGGAGTCAAGGATATAAACTAGGTTCTCAATCTCGAGAAAAATCCTCAAGTTGCGAAGCCAGTCAGAATAGTTTGGCCCAGTCAACCTATTCTCCTTGAGCAGTACATTTAAAGCGGTCGACATGATTTCACAAAGAGAGAAAATGCTGCAGAAAATAAAAGGCATATTAAGTCGATTGTATAGGTTATCAAACGCGAACAAGGACTTTTTATTCCGTTTGACTCCCACTATCTTTTCATAAACTCCATTCTCCCTACGGATGTTTTGGAAGTTTCGTTGATAACTTCGATAGTGGAGTTGATGTCCCCGTGGACGGATGCAAACCTCAACCTCTGTCGTTTTATTGGTTTGCAGCGGCCCACGAAGTCGTGCACCGCACGAATCCGACCTTGTCGAATGTCTCAACTATCTTTGTCTCAGTCAGGGACCCCCGCCGACAAACCCGGAACAAGGCGGTATGACTGTCTAAGTGCGACCTATCAACGTTGCTCAAAACCGCACACTTGAACCGTACGTTTTACCGCACAGTGTGGTCTTGGCGAGCGGCACAAATGCACCCGAGCAAGCTGAAACAAAAGTAGATGCAAGGCGCCGGCATACCCGAAACCAAACCCTGCATTTAGGTTTTGTAACAACTAGGCCCGAGCTTGATAGAAGACAGGGCATCCAATCCCTTTACTCACTTAGTATTCGTACGGGAGATTTTTGTAACTCATAGCATATTAAAATTAAGCACGAGCACGTAAATGCGATAAATAAATTCCTAACCCTAGGAAAGCAATTTAAATGGACAAATATGCGGGCTACTTCTAGACTGGTCCTATTACATGGGTCGTAAAACGACCGGGGTCTTCGATCTTCCAACGTCGAGTTCACGGTTGTCGTCGAACCCTCCAACCTCGCCTTGCATCGAACGGCCGTCATTTATCTAATTTATCTAATAAAACGATAAAATACAACATGGGGGGAATTATTTCCCAAACAACCCGTAATCCATGTACATACCGGGGGGCGGCAAACGACCCTTAAACAAATAACCCGGTTGAACCTAAGCCCGCGTAAATGTCCCACATAAACATGCAACACAGAATTTTGACGTCGGGTGTCCAACCGACGTCACGAGCGACGATAGTCTCCAAACTACGTCGACCGTTCGTTCGCCACATCGGCTTTCGAGGCCTTTGGTCGAACCATTCATGAGCCTTGCTCTGATACCACTGTTGGGTGGGCCCGATTAATCGACGCCGGCCCCCGAACAGCGCAACATGGCTATAGCGGAAGCGCGATTTGTACCGAGCGGCATAGGGTGGCGAATTTTCGATTTTTAATATCTAAATTCAACCTTACGCCATTCGGCTTCTCCCGAGGGTCTGAGATGCTGCCCTAAGCCTCGGGAGATCGCGGTTAATTCGAATTATCAAAATTCGAATTTATTTCCAATTTATTCGAATTAATAATTTAGATCCAAATTAATCGAACAAAGCGGCAACCAGACGTTTTTCGATTATTTGGAGACCGAAATGATTTTTGATCAATACCAAACTTTCCAGAATAATTCTACACTTCCTAACGTTCGTAACGATAGGTCTTTCGAATTATTCTGACATCGTTTGATATTTTTCTCAAAATCAAAACTGTGATACGAAATTATTAATTCGAGTAAAACGGCAGTCTGCAGTCTTTTAACTATTTGACAACCGAAACGATTTACGATCGACACCAAATTTTCCAGAATAATTCTAAACTTCCGGACGTTTCTAACGAGGGGTCTTGCGAATTATTCTGATATCGTTTCGTATTTTTCGTAAATCAAATCGTTAAGGTTCGAGGTATACCTTCGGTGAACGGGATTTCTTCTGTCGTCGCCTCGGATGGACGTGACTGCACCTCGTCGGAATCCCGGGGCCTCCGGGCTAGATCGTCACGCCGGTATTACCTTGAACAAACCTCCGAGACTGCTCCCGATGGCTAGCGCAGTTCGGTTCGGGCGTCGGGACTCGTTGAACGAACCCGTCGGTTTTATGTGGCTTAATTTTTTTTTCTCTCTTAAAAAAAAATATCAATTCACTCTCTTGCCTTAAGCAACTCACGTTGCTTTATGTATGATTAAATTTTCTTTTTTTTTTTAAATTGTGACAGTGTCAAATTAGACACTTGTTAATGACTCACCCCATGAGTCATTTATTCTACACATCCCACGTTGGGATGTGTAGAGTTTTCTATTTTGTTTTTTTTATTTATTTTGATAATTTTCTTTTGGCCCTTAAGGTTTCTAAATTCTCAATTTAGTCCCTCAATTTTAAATAATAAAATAATTAAATCCAATCCAATTATTTTAATTATAATTGAGCCCACTTAGTTAATTAATTAAGCACTTAAGACAATCTCAAGTCCTAATTATTTCCGTGACCATCACTGGAATTTAACTAACTCGTCGACACCTCGTATCAACTATGCCACTACCTCAACGAATCTAATTCGTTAGGTTTCAGAGAAAAGCCCGCCGTTTTCGTTCAAGTTCATTACCATTTTTAAGCGCGACTCTCTAGGTCCGTCTCAACTGGCATGGGAGGAATCCACGAGTCCCGGTATTCGTCTAGCCTATCCCGCGGTACCAGACAGATCCCAGTTGAGAACGAATTTTGATCTAATCGAAATTCGGGCGAACCGACTATAGTGTATACATTTAAATACTTCTTACGCCTTTCACTTGCGTCCCGGTTAGGTGAGAGTCATGCAAATGTCAAACTCACTAACCTAACACTATGTTATAATCGAGACCGAATCGATTATTTAAACTCCGCTCTATATCTAATACAAGCAAGTTTTCCAAGCTTCGGCCGAAGGCTTTATAATCGTCGCTCTCCGATTACCTCATAGGACATTAACCTATACAAATATAGGCAGTGAATCCCGATAGCAGTCAAAGCCCGGTAATCATCTCCGTAAAGTCGGTTGCGTTTCGTCGCTGACCCGTGTTTCATTTATGAACACTTGCGAGCCTAGCCAACTAGCGACAAACCGAAATCGCGAAAGCAAATCCGTCAATGACCCTATCAGTCTGAGGCTGCTATAGTCATTCGTTCAATCATTGACAACATCCTAGCCATGCGATTGAGACGAATACGAGCCGAATGTCCGGATACGCGATCCCTTCGATCACCTATATCTCCATCACGACCCACAACCTCTCAGGTAATCGGTGACACTACCGATACTATGTGGTCGTCAATGGATAAGTCATATTCGGATATCTAGTCACCCACCTAGAATCCTTAGACTTACGGACTTTTTATTTAATGCTGAGATTAAGGACTGTCCGGTGTCTCCTCTCTCGTCCCACGAGAATCAGACATCCAACTCAAACATTTGGGTGTTATTTATTTATCGCACTACCGAATGCCAAGTAGACTTTAAATTCGATAAATAAATAATAATGCCTTTATTATAATGAAAATAAATATTCATTAATTTATTTGACGGTATATACAATAAACCTGTCTATCAACTTATACATCATCGTGCGCCCTATACTATTCCTAGTCCTCGTATGGAGGGCTGCTAAGAGATGTGAGGTACGTTCCTGAGTTAAGGAGGAACTTAATCTCTATAGGCGCTTTGGACAAGAAAGGCTACAAAACCAAAATGGCAGCTGGAAAGGCAGAAGTGTTAAAACAGGGAAGACTGGTTCTGACAGGGAGTTTGAGGCATGGTATCTACGTGCTCGATGGGTGTTCCGTGGTGAGAGGCACACATTCTGAAACTAGGACATGTGGGGATGAGAATGGTGTGCAAGCGCGACCACAGAATGCTGCGGATGTGGGAGAAAAAGGCAAGGCAAAAGTGGAGAGCAGAAAAGCTGTTTTCTGCTGAGAGCTGTGATGAAATCAGCTCTGTTACTGAGGATTTAGAGGCCGAGGTGGAGCTGTTTACTCCATATGGCGAAGGCACCTCAAAGGCACATGAGAGGGTGACGTCTGAGGTGGAGCTTGGCTCAGAAGAAGCACGGGAAACTAGCATAAAGTCGGGTGAAACATGCTCGGAAAAACCAACTGATGCTAATTCTGAATTTTCTGTTTCTTCTGTTGATGGTTCTGTAGGTGCTGCTGAGCTATACACGGCGAGTGAGGCAAAGGAAAGGAAGATTTCTGGCTCAAGGGAAGCTAGGGATGCAGCAAGTGAGACAAGAACCGAGGAAGTATCAGAAGAACTGGTGAGAATAAGCTCAAATGGCCGAGAACACTCCAAGTGGGAAGTTTCGATCCTACTTGGAGTTGGGAAGTTCTCAGTGGTGGCGCGCAGCTCCTGAGGGAGCTGATTGATCAACCGAGCAAAGGTGTATTACTTGAGGTGGAGCTTTGGTGGCAGATCGAAGCTCAGAAGTTAGATACTCAGATGAAGAGAAGAAGATGATGGCTGTGTTCTGATGTGATTTCAGGCAGGTGTAACTGGCACGTTTGGGCAGATTAGAACAAACGAGAAGTTGGGTTCGCAAGGTCGCAGACTCGAGGTGGAGTTTGTTAAGGGAAGCGAGCCTGGACCTTGCCGGAGACGCCGAGAATCGCCGGAGAAAGAGGCCGGTCGAAGCTGAACTGAAAACTGAGGTACAGAGCTGAAGATGGAATCGAGTAACAGTGGCCGTTCGATCTGTGCGCGCCAGATCCAAGGGATACGATTCAAAGCTGGCTATTTGAACGAGGGTCGTCGGATGGCGCGCGAAGGGAATCAAAGGCTGAGATTTGATGAGATGCGATCTGAGTGATGAAGAATCTCTGCCGCACGATCGAGATCGGACGATGAGAAATAAAGGCGGGAATTTCACTTATAGAATCGTTCACGCGATTCATGTGAAGTCACGCACAACACATGTGCGACGTGGCACAATCACGAGCGTTCGATCAAGATTGAATCAACGAACGGCATTAGTCGACACTTGGTAAATTCAGCTATATAAGTTTAATGTTCAGGTGCGAATCATCATCTTTGAGCGAGTGTAGCGTCGTGTAGAGTGAGTATCTCACAGAGGTGAAAACACGAAACTTGTAGAGGGCCGTGAGAACTGTACTTTTCGTGTTGTGAGTGATATGAGACAAGGCTCGGTTGATCCGTGGATGTAGGCTGAACAGGCCGAACCACGTTAAAAGAAGCTGTTAGAGTGTGTGCGTTTTCGATTGCGATTTCGAGCTGATTTGAGCATCCGATAGCTCAAATTGGTTAGATCGATTAGCATACATTGATAGACCATTGAATTGCGGTCTCAACGGTAGCAATTCCACAACAGTTTGCTTTGGTTTCTCTTTGGTGAGCCTTCATCTTTACTAGCTTGATCATTGTTTCCAAAGGACCATAGGAGTTATTAACCCGTGTACTTATCTATGAATGAGAAAACGAGCTTTGGTTTGAAAAAAAAAAAGATATTATACAAACAAAATAGGGGTGTTCAAAAGTTGGTTTACCGACCGCGAATTGAAACCGAAAGTTCAATTCGATCGAAAAAATTTCATTTTCGATATTTGGTTTATAGAAAAAATAAAACCTTAGTTTGTTTCTATTCATTAAGAAATGGAGAGGATTGAAGTTTGAACATATATCTCACTTGGGTTGTATGTCGATTAAAAAGGTTAATTATTTGTTCTATTTGTGGGTATCATTTTACAACACCGATTTTAGAGCGTGACATTATACGAGTAATGGTTTTTAAAATAAAGTTAATTTGAAACATTAAACGCCATAATAATTGATTTTGCCACAAATTTCTAGAGGGTTTAAGGGTTCCAACAAATTTAGAAGGTGACATTATATGGACAATAAGTTTCAAAGTAAACAATTTTGGAACATTCCGGCATTGTCTCTAAATTGCTTAGGTTTGAAAATTATAGTATGTACAACATTACTTCAAATCGTTTAACCCTATAATCACACCCTGGAAAAAAATATTTAACCAATATAAAAAAAGAGGAGCCAAATATAAAAAAAAATGCTGAAATAAGAATTTTTGAAATCTCCGTTTTGTAGGAAGGATGAGTTTAAATAGTATTATTATTTTTTAAATAATGGAGGATATGAGTTTTTGAAGTGTTTGGTTTGCGAATTTAACTAATTAGGTCGGATGCTTTTGGCAGATGAGTTAAGAATATATTAACTTTTATTAAATTTAATTACAATTTTATCCGTATTTTGAATTTAATTTATAAATAAAAGGTATAGTTTTAAAAATGGCCCGAATTAGCTAAAGCCTAAAGGTAGGAGAGCATATTACTTCATGCTCCAGTTAATACCTTACTGGTTTATTAATTGGATATAACAAAATCTCATTTAGATAAACCTCTCAACCATTCACTGCTTTAATTAATTCTAGTGCTCAGGCCCAAAAACATATTTTACATTAGGTGTCAGACCCATGTCAGAAAATTCATAGTTTTACGGACCCGATTTTTATGAAATTTAGAGATAAGGACCTAAATTTAAGCAAGTGTTATGTAGTGTACATGAACTGGTATCGGAGATCCATGACGTGGTACTGTAAACCCACGATGGTGAACAGTGAAGTGGTACAGCAGAACACTTTAGTGTTTCTGCAGAAATCGGATCCTTAAAACTACAAATTTTCTGACAGGGTCCGAAAAGCTAAATAACATGGGGTCTGAATTGTAAATGGCCCATAATCCTAACCTCTCCGACTGCCCAACCAAGCACTTCATTATTACTTCAATTATTAACCACTACGTCAGTAGTTTTTACAAATTTTCGAGACCATTTTTCGCAGAAGACCTTGGCAATTTCCCTAAAGAACACGCACGCCAATCACCAAATGTAATTTTTACTAAATTAACGTTCCCATATTCCTTATAACTTCATAAGAATCAACTAAATTCAATTAGATGCCTTACTTAGTATTCATAAATAAAAGAAAGAAGCATCACAGCACTATTTAAAACCCAGAAATCGATCAACAACCTTCACCACAGATTCAGCTAAACCATCCGCAGCCTCCTGTGTCGATGCCTCTGCATAAACCCTAACCACATCTTCCGTCCCGGAAGGCCGTATAAAGCATCTCCCTTGCGAATATTTCGCTACGAAATAGAAAAATAATAAAATAACACATAAAATGTTGAAAATAAATTATATAAAATTAAAAAGTAATGCACTCCATTCGGGATTAACCTTTCAGGAAAAGTGATCACTTAACATAGAAAGCCAAACACGTCCAATAATAAGTGGGAATGAGCAGAAAGTCATTTTTTTTGTTAAATAAGCCAATTCTCCTTTCTATTACGCCCCGTTTGGTTAGTAGAAAGCACCAACATATATCATTTATAATAAAAGCTCACCAATTTCACTCAGTTCTATTAATACCGGGCTGGAATTAAATGAACCAAATACAATATAATGGGTTATCATTTATATCTGGTCTAATATTTGGCCAGCAAACGAGCCCTTAATGCTGCGTTTTGGTTATAAAAGTCATTAAAAGGAATCATGATAAGATAAAGTTATAAGGCCCGGTATAATTAATCTCACCCATCTTTAGTTTATCTATATCGGACTCTCACATATAATAATGGGCTTTTCTAAAATAACGGGCTGGACAAAACAAACCAAACACTATATTACATACTATTATTAATATTATATAGCCTAGTCTGATTAATATTCCATAAGAGTATTAGTTATAATAATACCTATTTCGGCGTCGATGGCTTCTTGAATGCCGACCGGGCTAACAGCAATTGTCTCGGCTTTCGTAGTGACAACCGCGTTTCTGTCAACGACTTTTACCTGGAAAGAGAGAACGAAATGAAGCATATTGTATTAGTTCGATAATATTATGAATTAGGCGCATGAAAGGGGCTATCTTTTTGTCCGATATTGCAAATACGAGCCCAAAATATAGTTAAGATTAAAACAAATGGATATCGCATAATATCAATACGATTCAAAGGGCTATTCAGCAATGTCGTTAGCCTAAACCAATAAAATTTCATAAGAATTGATTTTACTTTGATTTAAAAGGAAAAAAAGAATTGACCTTAAGCTGTCTGCTTGGTAGATCTTGGTACAATTCGTTCCACTTATGTACGGACCATTTCTTGTGCTTCAAAATGGCCTCCACTAAAAGCAATCCACTCAAAGCATCGCCAACTGCTTGATTGATCAGTTTACTAACAGCAAGTAATCTCAAAGCAGCCTTGTGTTGCTCTGAGCCTACATTGAACAACTGATCAGAAAAGCCCAAAAAAGCAGCATACATATGTCTAATCAAAGATTAACCTTTGGAACTCGATGAAAGTTCGCTGTATTTACTATCCAACCAAGAAAGAAAAGATTCAGAAAATAAAACGGTCCCATGGCCGTTCGCCTCGAAATAGATTCCTACGTCATACTCAGCAGCTTTTTCGTGGAGATATTTGACGCCTGTTGGGGTAAGTGCGACTTCGAGCCCCAATTTCTTCAGATAATCGGTCGATGCACCGTTAGCATAAGCCGTTTGTACTGCGCCAAGCTTAGCTTTGTAAGAATTATTTGCTGTTTCTTTTTCTTCTGTGCTGTTGAGGATGTTCAGTTGGTCCATGAGAAATATAGCAAACAAAGAGAGTATTTTGTCGCCGTCGACGAGCTGGATTTTGAGATCTGATTGGACGAAGAAATATACGAGTCGATCGGCGTCTCCATCCAAACTTGCACACCTGAAATTATGCGAAGATTATGCAGCTTCGCAGTTTCACATTAGCAAAGATAATGTGATAATTAATATGTGACACATCTATACAAAAGAATGCACGGAAACGAACTTGTAGTAGTTCCATAGAGTTGAGGTGACCAAAAATTGTTCATAAGATAGACATCCTTTTCAGACGTATGCTCGGAAATGTTATATTATGAAGGGTTCGTAATTTTTTCCAGTCCTGCAATTCAGAGGAAGTGACCGCACATACTTTTAGGAGTCGCATTATACAGACAACTTTCAAAATTAAGCAATTTAGGGACATTATACGCTGGAGTGCTAGATTTTATCCAAAATTGCTTAATTTTATCTAAAATTACTTAATTTTGAAAATTGTTGTCCGTATAAGGACACTTGAATTTTCCGGAAACCTAGATTATACGTCGGAACTCTAAAATTTGGGGAAAAATCTAGGGTTCCAACGTATAATGTTCCTAAAATTGCTTAATTTTGCAAGTTATTCCATTGCCCATTAACATCACTTCCCCAAAATTACAGGACTAATAACTAATTAACCCTATTCCAACAATTAACATGTACAGAAGATATTCCGTCCGATAAAAAGGAGCATCTTAACTCTATGTCAGAAGCAAGATCCAACGTCAATCAATAGCCATTTCGTTTAATCCTATAAAGACTCCATTAACAGAAAGGAAAAGACGAGAGCAAAGCTCAAACCTGAAACCAACATCATTCGCACCAAATCCACGAGGAACAACCTTTTCTTTCTGCACAAAATCAGCACCTACCCCTTCATTTAGAACCCCTTCGCCATAATTACGAATATCTATCGTAAGATCACTTATTCGCGATTTCAGGTACTTAAGTTTCTCTCCGCCAACGCCATCAGCCCCATCAACTATCAGCTTCCCATCCACGGTATTGCTTGCGTCTCTTTGAGGAACGTTATCCATCAAGCACCTAATTAGTTTATACGCGAAATTACAAATCTTCACCACAATTTAAGCTAATCTTCCCCAAGATATCACACATAAGAACATTAATGGCATACGAAACCACAACACTCTGAACTAACCTAAAAGACGTCAAGAGTTGATCGTAATAGTTTTCTTCAGAAGCATCGACCCCTATATTTTTTTCTCGAACAATCCAATGGAGCTGAGGAGTCGTCACAACTCCTAAATCTATGGCAACAGCTCCCATGATTGAAGTAATGCCCTGATACACATCGTATATTATTACTAACTTTTTTTTTTGGGGAAAATAAAGGGATATAAGGTTAGATCCTACTTGTTTAGCTGCGTGAACAAGAGATGTCCCACTGGGCCTTGTGTCTCGTCCCAGTAACACTTCGATAGAAGCAGCAGCAGAAGTGTTTCCTTCGAGTATGATGCTTTCCTTCTTCAGAAAATTGTCTACCACCTTTCCAACCCAAAAAAGAATTCTATTTTCGTTTTTGGAAGGACATAATATTGATAATATGCTATCGAATGCAGATGCAAGGTAATCATTGAGAACTTTGGAGCATAAATATCAACATTAAAAGCAATCACTTCAATTTTAGAGTTCCCATCTTCTTCAAGCTTAGATTTCAGTCGTTTACGTGAGATTGTAAAGATCAAACCTAGTCCAACAAAAAACTAATGATATGATCTTTCTTATTCTCCCGAGACATTTCGTGTTTGAATCATCGTAATGAGATCAAAAGCTCAAACTCCAAAGTATGCTGAAATCTCCAAATTCATATTAGTATCACTATTCAATCAAAACTGAACTTCAAGAATCATCGAAGGAAAGAAAAAAAGGAGCAAAAAGAAATTGAATTCAATAACCATACAACCCACACAAATTCCAAAACAGCACTCCATCCCATTAATCCAATAGAATCGAATTTAAAAAAAAAAATCTCAGTAATCGAAAAATTAGAAATCACCATGCGCACCAACCTCGATCAGAGAAATCGAGTCAGGGGCATTGGCGAGCGCTTCAGCAAAGGGCTCCCACTGCTGAGTCAGCATCCCGCCCGATGGATCGGCGACTTTGACGCCATTGTCCGAGACTTGGTTGTGAGACGCGGTGATCATTAGCCCAATCGCCGAGCCAGTGTGAGCCGACCTTAGAGCCGCGAGTATGCCCATTCGGTAAACGGTGGACTCGAGCGTCGAACCATCGGCTCTGAACCCAGAGGTTCCGTAAGAGAACCTCGGTCCATTCGAAGGTGGTCGGAATTCGGAGGCGGATTCTAGAAGGATCGCTCGCTGTTGTTCGTTCATGAAGCGCTCGTTTTTCCTTTCCTCTTTCTTCGTATCGGTCAAAGTCGCAACCCAGGGTATTGATCATTGACTTTGGTGTGTAAATTCGAGTTTAATGCCCATGGTTTTATTATTTTTAAAATAACCCCTATATAACAGAAATCTACAAAATCACATGTATCTATACTAGAGCTGAAAATTGGGCTCAAGCCCATGGCCGGCTGGGCCGGCCCTAAAAAACAGGGCTGGGGCCCAATAAATGGGGCTTATCGGCCCACTGCCGGCTGGCCCGGCCCGTGGGCCGAAAAACTTCGTGGGCCGCGAGTCAAAACAGGCCAGGTAGTATTTTATAATTTTTCTATATTTTCCTAATATTTGGTATATATAAATAATGTTACAAAAGTTGGGATCTTTACATATAAGTACCTATTTGGATAAAAACTTGTAATTTAGTACCATGTCAGGATTTTTTTATATGTAGGTACCTAGCAGAAATTTTTTTTGGAAATATAGGTACCCGATCTCCGAAAGTACACCATACAACACATTTGGGTACCATATATCAATTTGGGTACCCTAAATAACGGAAATTGGTACGACGTATGATATATTTAGGTACGCCCTATGTAACACAGTACGGCGTATGCTATATTTAGGTACCATATATCAAGGTGTTATGGTACGCATTATACACACAGGAAGGTACGACATGACTAAAGGAACTGGTAAAAATTAAATCGGGTACATATCTGTAAAATTTTCTGACGTGGGTAGGGTACCTATGTCTAAAAATTTTATCCAATTGGATATTTTTCTATAGATTCACCGCAAAAGTTAATTTTATAAGCGAAAATACTATTATACATGTTACATATTATGAATATATATATATATACTTCAGAATTATTTTTTTCCAAGAATTATGAGGTTTAATTTATAATTGAAAATGAACTAATAAAGTTGTTTAAAAATAAAAAATTTTAAAATAAAAATATTAGGCCCGGTGGACCCGGCCATGGCTTTGCGGCACGGTCCTAGGATCCTTCGACCCGTTCAATATCAGGCCGTCTCGTAAACGATCGGCTGGGCCACTAAATCTGGGCCGGGCGGGCCGGCCCACCCATATTTTCAGCTATACCCTATACTATTGTCGATGCCGTGTAGGGTTGACGAAATTCCCGCCATGACTGTGTTTGGAGTACTATTTAACATAAAACAATTTATATTTGGCACTATGTAGAAAACTTTCGTTTTGGGGTATCCATTTGATTCGTTTTTCACTCTAAGCTCCCTCTTTTCACTGGCACGTACTCTATGTTTCTATCCACTATACCATGTGATTATTCTGAAATACATTTTATTATCTTATGATTTAATTTTTTACGCGTAACCCCCAAGGGCGGAGCTTGCTTGGGCCCAGCTGCCTACCCTGAATTTTTTTTTTATATATATAGATGTAGTTGTTAAATGCGTTACTTGCCTACCCCATCCTTTATTTGTTTTGTTTGTATATGCTAAGTGCCATGTGGAGTCATCAACAAAACAATTTATTTAATAATATATAGTGAAGTGGGCCTAGGCGTATGTGTGCCCAAACTGATGTTATATATTGGGTTGAGGCTAGACCATTAATATACAATTAGAGGTTTAAGTTGTTTCTTAGCCCAAATAATCACGTTAACATAGCAACACTAAAAACAAAAACCCTTCAAAAGAAAATAATACACCTAACAGCAAACATTCGATCTAGACGAGAACAATCCCCCAAAAAAGTTGCAATAGCACAACCGCAAACAAGTATTTTAAACGCAAAGCTACAGAAATTGAACCGCAGAACGTAGGAGATACTGATATTGGTGCATTTGATGTTTCACAATTACCAGCAGATCCCAGATTAAGGATTCCAATTTCCGATTACGATGCTAATGTTCGAGATCAAGTTAGAAGGGGGTATTTGCAAAAAGGTCCGTGCCAACCTTCAGGTGTTGAATTTCCCAAACGAAAATTTGGAGCACATCAATTTAGACGGTTCAATTCTTCTTGGTTTAGAGAATATGGAGATTGGTTGGAGTACAGTATAGAAAAAGATGCTGCATATTGTTTATATTGTTATCTTTTCAAGACGGCTAAGGGAAAACAATATGGAGGCGAGGCATTTGTTAGGGAAGGATTCACAAATTGGAAGGCCAAAGATAAGTTAAATGTTCATGTTGGTCAACATGACAGTGAACATCATAAAGCTCGGGTGAAGTGTGAAGCATTGATGAATCAAGATCAGTGTTATCGATGGCGGATGGCGAGGCATGGCGGAAAGCCGAAAAACCGCCATATGTCTATGGCGGATGGCGTTACGGAAAATGGCGGAAGTCATGGCGGGTCTAAAAATACATATAAAATATATATCTAGACACAATTTATATATATTTATTGTTTATAAACTATAAAGTCCCAAAACACTTCAGTTTATCTCAACATATCTTTAAAGAACTATTAATAACATTCAATTTGTTCAAGATACGACAAGTATTAGAACCAAAAAGACAAAGCAACTCAGTCAATCAAATAAAATAACAATAATAAAAACTCAAATACAAATCAATTCTCTAATGCTTTTTGTCGACTCCAATATAAATATTTTAAAAGTTTCAAAATTTAATAGTGAAATCGAAATATTTAATTGGAAGATAGACAATACGTAATTTCTATTGTAAGACAAAAGAAAGAAAAAAAACTTATCACAAAGAGGGTGTCGGAGATAGGTTCGCCGCACGAGCATGGTTATTATAGGCGAGAGGACACTGCCTTGCCGGAAAGGCGAGGCATAAATAAGGCTATTGCCTTATAAAATTGAGGCGGTTTCGATCACATAAATAATATATAATAGAACTTATAAATAACATATATAAAATAATTGTTGATTATATAAAATAATTGTTCATGCTTTGTTATGAAAACTTTTTAATGTTGATGATTTAATAAATTAATAAGAATAATAAATTATATATAAAAAAATCAATCAAGTTGCATTGGAGAAATAAAAAATGTAATAAACTAAACTCATTTGGGTTTTTTATTTAAGATTTTATTATGTTTGAAGTATATATAATTAATTGCAGGCCCATATTAAAGCCCATCTGAGCAAATTTTAGGGTTCTGTAATCGTTTGTCTATCTTCTTCTTCGCAGTTTCTCTGCAATTTACCCTAGAACAGTGCAGAAACCGAATTTACGCCATACCCGCTAAATCCCGCCACGGCCGCCATGGTAATGGCGGCCGCCATGGCGGCGCCATTTGATGCCCGCCAAATAGCGGCCGTCCCATTGCGGTTTTCTCAAAACCCGCCCCGCCATACCGCCATGGCGGGAAATTGATAACACTGATCAAGATCAGCATATTCAATCGATATTGCACCGACAGTCAAACAATGAAGAATGATTATCGTATTCGTCTCAGTGCTTCAATCGATTGTATCAGACTTTTGTTAAGACAAGGGCTTTCATTTCGGGGTCACGACGAAACTGAAGATTCAATTAATCCAGGTAACTTTCTTGTCCTACTGGAGTTTTTAGGTGCTCACAATAAAAAAATTAACGACGTGATATTGAAAAATGCGCCAAGAATTGCAAGTTAACTTCACCTGATATTCAGAAGGATATAGTGAGTGCTTGCGCTAGTGAAATGATTGGTTTTATTATTAAAGATATTGGCGATTCTTTGTTCTCTATTTTGGTGGATGAATCTCGTGATATATCGATGAAGGAGCAAATGTCAATTGTGTTGCGTTATGTGGACGGTAGTGGGCGAGTGAATGAACGCTTTATTGGGATTGAGCATGTTACTAGTACTACAGCGCTCTCACTCAAAGCTGCAATTGATAATATGTTTTCTAAACATAACTTGAGCATCTCTAGATTGAGGGGTCAAGGTTATGATGGAGCAAGTAATATGCAGGGGCAATTTAATGGCCTAAAGACACTTATTTTGAAAGAGAATCCGTGTGCATTTTACATACACTGTTTTGCTCACCAGCTTCAACTAGCTCTTGTAGCCATGACTAAGAAAAATGTACCAATTTCTAAATTCTTCCGTGTTGTTGGGGATGTGGTAAATGTTGTTGGAGCATCGTGCAAACGTTCAGATATTCTTCGAGAGAAGCATTTAGATTTTATTAATGATGCATTAGAGAGGGGGGAGATTTCAAGTGGTCGGGGAGTAACCAAGAAACTACCATTCAACGTGCCGGAGATACACGTTGGGGTTCGCATTATAATTCTTTGGTCAGCTTAATTACTATGTTCTCAGCTGTTAGTGATGTGCTTGAAATGATTTATGGCGATAAATCTAGTTCTCCTGATCAAAGAACGGAGGCTTATAACTTATTGGAATCAGTTCTTTTGTTTGATTTTGCATTCAATATGCATTTGATGAAGCATATCTTGGGAATTTCTAATGAATTGTCGATGGCTTTACAAAAGAAAGACCAAGATATTGTGAATGCAATGGATTTGGTACAAGTATGCAAACGTCGACTCCAAATGATCAGAGATGGTGGTTGGGATTCATTATTAGAGAAGGTTTGCATCTTTTTTGATCAACACCAAATCAATATCCTCAAAATGGATGATATGTTCACACGTTGGTCACCTCGTGGTCGCCCTCATCGTAATGCTCCAGAAATGACAAATTTGCATCATTATCGTGTGGAGTTATTCTACGGTGTCGTTGATATGCAGCTCCAAGAACTAAATGATCGCTTTTCAGAGGCAACTATGGAGTTACTTCTTTGTGTTGCTTGCTTATATCCGCAAGACTTATTTAGTGCTTTTGACAAGAGGAAGTTGATGCGACTAGCTGAGCTTTATCCCATGGACTTCTCAAGCTCGGATCTTCTTGTACTTGATGATCAACTTGACACTTACATATTTGATATGCGAGCTAATAAAGGATTTGTAGGATTGCAAGGTCTACATGATCTTTCAGAAAAGTTAGTTGAGTCAAAGAAAAATTTGGTGTATCCGTTGGTTTATAAGCTTTTGACTTTGGCTTTGGTTCTTCCAGTTTCAACTGCAACAGTTGAGAGGGTATTTTCCCCATGAGAATTGTGAAAGATAAGTTGCGTAATCGAATGGGCGATGACTGGATGAATGATAGTCTCGTTGTTTATATAGAGAAGGAAATATTTCGTAACGTTGACAATGATGCTATAATACAAAGGTGTCAAATATGAAGACTCGAAAAGAGAAGTTGTAATCCGTAAGTGTTTTTTATTACATGTTATATATTATTTTATTTTATTTATTTTAATTTTTTCGCCCACCCTCAATTTATTTTCTAGCTCCGCCCCTGGTAACCCCCTCATTATTTTTAAACCGTAACATTGTACGTTCCAATCAGCAACTTCTGAAAGAAATAACTCGTTTGGTGAAAGAGATTAACTCGTGTGTTTCTCTATGCCCTTCTTACAAAGGTTAAACGTATATATAATACATAGCAAAGACTAAAGAAAATAAAAAATAATAATATAAACCTTAATCCTAAAACATTGCCTAAAGTACTCCATGATTTCTGCCACCAAAACATTGTTCCATGTTTTCAGCTCCTTGTTTTATGCATGCCTTAATAACTTCTGACCGTGAATGGGCTCGTAATTAGTTCGAACTATTTCGAATCAACTAAGTCAAAATAACATATAAGTTCGAAAATTTAAAGGAACAAAATTAAAAACCATAACCGGCCCAACCCATGTGTAGTTGGATCACTTGTTTATGGTTAGATATTTGGTTGGTTTGAATTTTATACCCACAAAAATCATGATGTAACAATATAGTCCAAGAAAGATAGCCCCGAAAGAGTGTTATGATTGCACTATTATCAGTTATCACATCTCATGACTAAGCGATTCACTTCTCTCCATTCAAAGCCTTGTGAACATATCCGCGAGTTGTTGTGTAGTACCGACGTGACGAGTGTGAATTGTATCGTGACGAATTTCATCTCGAATAGAATGACAATCAACTTCAATATGTTTGGTGCGCTCATAAAAAATAGGGTTAGCTGCAATATGTAAAGCTCCTGACTATCACTGAACAACGGGATGACTGTGTGTGGATGCAACCAAGTGTGGCAAGCGTACTTCTCAACCATTTAATTTCACAAGTAGTAGCACCCATCGATCTATACTCAGCTTCTGCTGAAGAACGAGAAATCGTGTTGTTTGTTCGTTTTCCAAGAAATAGGAGATCCACCAAGAAAATGAACCATCCAGTAGTGATCGACGAGTCAGAGGACAAGCTGCCCAATCAGAACCGCCCAAGATTCAAGCTGGAGGCTGCTCTTAGAACGAAGCAAACTTCCTTGCCCTGGACTATTTTTAGATATCGAACAACCCTTAGCGCAACATTCTAGTGAATATGTCTTGGCTGATGCATAAATTGAGCCAAAACATGAACACAATAGGATAAGTCTGGACGAGTAACAGATAAGTAAACCAATCGTCCAACTAGGGGCGATAAGATTCTGGATCAATTAAGTACGTTTCAGTTGAAGCAGCTAAATGATGATTAGAATCCATCCGAGGACGCTGGCTTTGATCCAAGACCGTCTCAGAAATAATATCCAAAGAATACTTTCTTTGGCATAAAAATATCCCGGTAGAATTGCGTGGTACCTCGATGCCTATAAAGTAGTTTAATGCACCTACATCCTTCATATGAAAACAAGTGTTCAAATAATTTGAACTTTGAATGGCATCGTGATTATTCCCAGAGATAATAAGGTCGTCAACATAAACGAGGACATTAATCTTAATATCCCCTCGATGTAAAACAAATAACGAATAATCAGAATGAGACTGATGAAATCCGTATTTTTAAAGCGCAACAATTCGACAAACTAGCATCGTGGTGCTTGACGAAGACCGTATAGAGACTTCTTCAATCGACACACAGTGTTAGAGTTCCACGAATGAAAACCTGGAGGCATACGCATGTACACCTCTTCCTCAAGTCGCCACGCAAAAATGCATTATGAACATCCCATTTCTTGATGGCAGCCACATCCAACAAATTATGTAGATTAACTAATTTTGCTACTGGAGCAAAAGTTTTGTTGTAGTCAAGCCTCTCCACCTGTTTATTCCCGAGTATCACCAATCGTGCTTTTTGTCGTTCAATGGTTCTGAGTGCCTTAATCTCCATTCGCATTGCATCTCTCAATTTTTCATTTTTTATTGCTTCATTAAACGTGTTAGATTAACCTCCTGCTGACACATCTGCCAAGAAAGCACGAAGTGGTGCAGAAAATTTATTATAATTCACACAATTTGATATGTGATAAGCGATACCTGCGATATGGCATTGGTGAGATGAGTGTACGAGGGAGCTCTTTGCATTTACACTGTCAAAACATAGTCACGTAGTCATGTATTTTGTTGTCGTTGTCTAAGTCCTGGACCCAAATCAGCTTCATTGTTTAAATCGGCAGAGTCGTTACCATTATATCCCCCTTTCGTCAATAATTTTAATCTCGGTATGATTATTCTGAGCTTCGTCTCGAACATCTTCAAAAAATAGATACATTGGCCAAATTTGTGCCACATAATTGCGAGTCTTCTACATCTTCATCTTCAACATTTATCTCTTGATTGTTCGTTTATCGCCCTTGAAGGTTAGTATTACGTGATTCTGAGATGTCTGTCAAGACATCAGCATATGGAAATTGCTCTTCCAAAAATTTAACATCTATAGAGACGAAGAAATCGCCTGTATCTAAATCACGCAATTTCCAACCTTTTTTCCCAATGGGTATCCTACAAAGATGCAGCGTCGACTTTGACTAACAAATATATCGTCACCTCGTGCTTGGTTGTAAGCATCAGCTAAACTTCCAAACACTCGAATATATTTATACGATGTAGAGTGACCGAAAAGAATCTCGTAACGTGTACGACCGTGTAGAATGGTAGATGGAGTCCGATTGATAAAAAAAATACAGCAGTCAATATACATTCCCCCAACATTCGATGGGCAAGTGAGCTTGAAATCGGAGTGCTCTAGCTACATTAAGAATATGTCGATGCTTACGTTCGACACGTCCATTTTGTTGAGGGTTCCGACGCACGAAGTTTGATGTATTACGCCACTCTCCAAAAGATAATAAGCAGAGAAACTTAGATCCGTTGTCATTTTGTACCATTTTCACCTGTTTGTTAAATTTTCGACAAACCAAAGCAAAGAAATACTGAATTATCCGAGACACTTCACTTATATCTTTGAGTAAATAAACCCTCACTACTCGGTAGCAATCGTCAACTATAGTGAAAATAATATTCGCCATTGTGGGCTGATGCACGATAAGGACCCCATAAATCCAAGTGAATGAGATAAAAAAATATTCGTAGATTTATTCATACTAGAGTCAAATTCAACACGACATTGTTTTGCTCGAAAAAGACTTCACAACTTACAGAAACCTTATTATTGCTTCTTCTCGATAAGAATTGTAGAACCTTATCAAAAGGTGACCCATTATATGATGCCATATTCTCATATCTCAATTTTCTACTGTCTTCAAAACACTCGCAGCAGCTCCTTTTTAGAAATAGTAGAGGCCCCCTCATTCCTCACCCGTACCAATCAACACTCTCTTTCAGGTCCTGCAAAAACACAAGAATCTTTATCAAAAGATACAATGCAATCCAAAGACTTCGGTAGTTGCGATATATATGCAAGACTGCAATTTAAGTGAGACCAATCAAACAAGGAACCACATATAGATCTAATTGACCATCCAAAACTATTATTCCTTCATGTTTCGCCATCTCTTGCTTTCTATTAGGTAGACCAATCAGACAAGGAAGCACATCTCCTACATCACTCATCGTAAGATTTTTAGTCATGTGATGAGAAGCCACGGAATCGATAATCCATTGTAAATCATCATTCTTACCAATGAGATTTTTGCTCTTCTGAGAGTTTAACACTTAAGAAGTGAACTCCATTATTCATTCGTCAACCCGTTGATAGTACTTGCAGAGGATTCCTGAGCTGGAAGCATCATTTGAGTAGCATTACATTTGGTTGTTCCACCACGACCTGAATTCCGAAATTCGTCTTATGTTTCTGTCCTTGTCCTGATCCGCGATTTGTTCCTCGAGGCCGATCACCCCACCAATTAGGATAACCGCACAACTGAAAGCAAGAATTGACTTCATGACCGGATCGCTTACAGTACGAGCACATAACCACTTTTTCCTTTCCATGAGCTTTTCCTTTGAAGTTTGATGTGGCTTTCACCGCAAACACCATCGGTTGTTCAGTTTTATACTCTTTCCCACGTGTTATGGCTCGTACCCGCTCCTCTTGGATGATCATGGCATAAGCTTTATTCAAATATGGCAAGGTTCAATACTTAAGATGTTTGAGCGAACCACCAAAAATCACGTCATCAAGTCCCATCAAGAATTGGTGCATTTTCTCTTCATCTCTTTTCTTGTTGAGAGTCGTACATATGTTGCATGTGCATTTTTTGCATTCGCATGTTGGAATGGTCATAATTTTCCCAATTCTCACAAAGTATTTTCAGCTTGCCATAGTAAGCCATCACCGTCATGCCTTTTTGTTTGCATTCAGCCAATTCAGATTGAGTTGGTGAACACACGGTCCGTTTCATATCGAAATTTGCTCTTTGATGTCCTCCCATAGATCTTTGGCACATCCATGATAGGTAATAGTCGAACGTACCACATGATCGATTGTGTGCAAAATCCATGAGACCAATGGAATTGATCGTCAGCCAATAATCTTGAGACACAGGGTTATCGTCTCCAGGTTTTGCGTGAGACCTGTCGACGAACCCCAATTTCTTCTTTGCACGTAGTACTGTGCGCATTGCTCGTGCCCATTCATCATGGTTCTCACCCTTGAGTTGCACTAGGGCTATGATATTGCTCGAGAGAGTAAACAGAGACTCCACTTGATATAGATGCCTCTAGTGTTTTTCTGGTTTTTATATGTCACTAATGGCTCTGATACCATGAAAGAAATAACTCGTGTGGTGAAAGGGATTAATTCGTGTGTTTCTCTATGTCCGTCTTACAAAGGTTACACGTATATATAATACATAGTAGATACTAAAGCAAATAAAAAATAATAATATAAAGCTTAATCCTAAAACATTGCCTAAAGTACTCCACGATTCTGCCATCAAAACATTGTTCCATGTTTTCAGCTCCTTGTTTTATGCATGCCTTAATAACTTCTGACCGTAAATGGGCTCGTAATTAGTTCGAACTATTTCGAATCAACTAAGTCAAAATAACATATAAGTTCGCAAATTTAAAGGAACAAAAAAATTAAAAACCATAATCGGCCCAACCCATGTGTAATTGGATCACTTGTTTATGGTTAGATATTTGGTTGGTTTGAATATTATACCCACAAAAATCATGATGTAATAACATAGTTCAAGTAAGATAGCCCAGAAAGAGTGTTATGACTGCACTATTATCAGTTATCACATCTCATGACTAAGCGATTCACTTCTCTCCATATAGCAAACAAAGATATTGATTTCCAATAAATATTGTTTTTTATTATCTCACAATCACTTACCACGAAGCAATGGGAAAAGTTGCGTGACTCTGAATGAATCTATCGGATTAGGGAATTAAAAACATTTTCTTTATAAATCATTTGTCGTTGCTGCAATTAAAATAGCAAATAACTAATGTATTTTGTTTCAAAAAAGTATACACGTGATCTTGTATAATAATATATCGACTAGTAGATTGCAAGACCTAATTCGTGATGCGACACATTCTTTTGTTTGTCGTCATCTTTAATCACTTCTAGCGGCGCAGATTACATTAAATATGAGACAAAACCAATCCACAACACTACACAAGACACGCATGCTACCAACTAAAGGGTTGGCATAGAATTTACCTTTTTAGTTACACGACTTATCTACACTTAAATATCTAAAAGTATAAAAAATTATCATTTCAGTCGTCATCTGTAAATAAAGTTTTTACACATAGGTATTTGTTTGGTTGAAATTATAATTTGTCATTGTTTACGACTTATGTGCCTTTTTATATGTATACTACTCATCGTATTACGTGTTTTTGTGGTACATAATTCTAAATTTTGTTGTGTGATACATTTTGTTATTTTAAAGTTATTTCATGAAGTATTAATCTAATTTTTATATTTAAAAGGATACATATATAAAAAAAATTGATTTGAGTATATAATTGTTGTTAGGATCGCTTAACGTTTTTAGAGAGGGACGAATAAACACTGGCCTCTTCTCGGATTTTTTATCGGTACACCCCTTAACTGACTGGCCGATCGAGCAACAGGTCGGTATTTGCGGAATACTGAGTGCAAATGTTGGTGAACTGAATAATGTGTGTGTTTACGTGTGTGATGGACATAGTGATTGTTTCTGAAAGTTCGGAGTTAACTCCCCTACGTCTCCCCTTCTTCCTTGCAAGGAAGAATCAACTAGAACTTCAGTTCCAACAGTACAGTCGCGTAAACTACCTGCTTAGCCCTACTTAGCTATTCTAGTGACTCACTAAGCAGTAGTACTCAGACAATTCACCTAGTTCAACGGCTTGTTAAATTTCGTTGGTTTACAATTTCATTCAGAACAGTACTGTCTTCGTTTTGGTGAACTATCAAATGCACCGAACGCTTTGATTCCTTTATGATGAATTTGGTGTTGCCAAAGTTAACTTCTCTTATTGAGTATTGGCTATTTATACTGAGTCTTGAAAATGTTTCGTTCATCTGAGAAGACTTTTGCTCAGCAATCGCATTAAATGCGCTTTTCCAAAATGAACTTGTTTCGAGCATCGGTTGGTCTGTAGCACCAAAATGGATAAGACCGATTGTGAGCAATTCTTTTGTGCAACCTTGAATTAAATGCTACGCATATTTCCTTAAAGTTGTTGTATCCATAGACTGGTTTGAAATATATTCGAATGTCCGTCTTATTAAATCATTTGTCTTCTCTGATAATAGTTTGTCCTTTAACTGAATAAAATGATTATCTTGGGTAGATGTATACCGGTTGATTGCGAGTCGATTTGTCTCACTGGTAGGCAACTGCAGCAGATATTTTCAGTAGGCATCAATGGTTGCAGTTGGTAGGTACTCCCGAGTAATTCTTATCAATCGGCTTTCCTGTAGTTCTCTTCAGTTGGTCAAACCAGTAGTTGAACTCGATTTGCTATCTTACGTACTTAAGTTTTAATTCAATCACCGAAGCTATTAATCTGAATACTTAAATTCGTTATTTTAGCAATTGTAAGGAGGATAGTTACATCACACGATTAAGTCAATCGGATTTTAGTACACATACATATTTATAAAAATTCCCTAATAAATAAAGATGAAAATGGCAATTATATGTGGTGATACTACATCATGTTAAAGATGCAATTCGTATCCATAAATGGATCATGCGATCAAATATAAGCAAGCACGCCTTTTTTTTTTCTTTTCTTGAAGCAGATCCCACTACCATATAATATAGTCACTTGATATATATAATTGTATTAAAATGAAAAATGGTGGCTGTATCTTGCCAAGAATATACGATATACTACCTTCCTCATTCTCATCATATATAGCGTTTAAGCATCATCAAAAAAGAAAAGATAGCAAAGCCACTCAAAATAAAGTAATATAATTTTTGAGGGATACATTTAATTAACTTCGTCCTTACCAATAGTTATTTCATTTCGTCGGGGAAATTATCCTCATCAATTATGTATTTGGAATAAATCGATCATCTGAGTAGTGATCTTCATCACTTGTATCCTTGAAACATTAAAAAAATAATTAGCTGCAGCATACGTATTCTTAGTTTGATTGATATTCTCAATAATCTTTCCCAGATACGAAAATTGCCGAGATATCTATCATATGGAAATAGGCTATATCATATTTATTTTTTCGTGTTAAATGAGGGATCAATAGAGCTAAGAAATATAATATCTTTCGCAATCGATAAGATCTTATTGATCTGGTGTGGGCCTTTATAAAAAAAATAATAATTAGCAATGCACAATCTAGTCAATAGAAAAATTGTTGATAGTTGTGTGTGTATATGCATATATTGTATTTGATTTATTCAAAACAATTAGTAAAGTAATGCTATAGTGTTTTTAATTAGAGATGTACACTGTTGATAATGGTCTACAGACACATTACAATCGTAAACATAATGTTTTCTTTTATTTCAATTCCAATAATTGCGGTTTAAAGAGATTTACATGTCCTTTTTATAGACTTTGTGAGGATAGACTTAATGACCGCTAATGCATTCTCAATAAGTGGTTAATATGCATTCAAATATGCATTATTATGCACAAGAAAATTGTAGGTTATTGATATGATTCACATTATACATCAATATTAATGCCTACGTGTGTGTACTACAGTAAAATTGATGTGCACTTTTTTAGTCCCAAAACATTCCAACTGAACTAGCTATGGGCTCACGCCGTACATTCACAATCAAAGTTCTCGAAGAGCCCCGTTCCTAGTTTTCATTTTTTCGAAAAAAGATAAGAATGCACAAACTTAAACCATATATTTCCTAGTAAAATGTTCAATATATAATTAAATTTATTATATAAACTAGTGATTTAGCGCATTTTATGCATGGCTACTAGTAATTTAAATAACAATACTTTTATTTATTTAATATTATAATGACAATATTTGTAATTAAGATGAAATTGACACATCAATTGACAGTAACCCAATATGCTCTTCCATAATATATGGTATAGATACTACTCGACTTAGTTGTTTTAGAGGCCAAAATATTGATCAAATATGCGTAATCTAGTTCTCCGACTATTTCTTTGCATTGATAACATTTCTAGCCCATTCAGGCGGTTTTTAGAAGTCCGGCCAATATTTGTTTAAAAAACCTAAAATTAGATCATCTAATTCTAATCTCACATAAGTTATAATTGTTGAATATTATGTAATGTTAATGGAAATTTGGATTGAATATGGGCAACCGTGTGTGGGCTTGTGACCCAGCGATGCATACGCACGCGCTTGATCAATCCGCACCTTTGGAATATCAAGGGATGCTAGACCTCCAAGGTCACATGACCCTTAGAATGTCCTCCTTAAGTTACATGGGAAAAATAAAACGTCTCTTGGAGGAATGCAAATAGATTTGAAACTCTACATTAGATAGCTTGTGGAAATTTCAAATAAGACGGAACAAAAACCGAAAGCATTGACGGAAAATTACTCAAAACATTAGTCGTTCATCATCACTTCTATGTTCAAGGTTTGTCGGGGTAGTGCAACCTATAATCGCGTTTTCGCTGTATCCTGGGAAATAGACGCTCAAGCAAATCTCTTGCACTTACGTGGAGAGAGCGAATCTATTTAAAGAAATTGTGTTCAACACGAGCCTAGAAAATTCATATAGCTCGCAGTCTTACATTTCTGGAGCAGTTTTACGTTGCTGATGCCAGTACAGTAGTACAAGCTTGAAACCTTGTAGTCTTGCTGTTGTGGAGTCTCACCAATCGTGCAGTCGTACAACTTCTCAATAGTACAAACTAGCACTCGAAGTTCCCTGCAGTAGTGACGTCGTGCAGCCTGACAGTAATACAAACTAGCAGTTGTGTGATTCTGTAGTCTTGCAATCCTGTGTCTGACAGTTTAACGTCATACAAGGTACGCTATTTCCTAACAATAATGCGACATATGATAATTTTGAACAAGGATGCGGAAGGTCCCTATGATCGATTTCCCTTTCAATATTTTGTTGAGCAAGTCAGTCACGCATGGACCTAAAATAATTTGGTTGAACCGATTGCGGTGATTTTCAAACTATTACGCTGCTTCCAGTTTACCTAATTGCGGTAACCATCTAAATAATTATATCTAACATACTGCAATAAAATCATCGATAATTCAATTAATCTTTATTTAAACCATTCACAAATTAATTACTTCCTCCGTCCCACTTATTTCTTCCCATCTTTCTATTTCGGGCGTCCCATATAATTCTTCCCATTTCTATTTTTGGTAAAACATTATTCCAATAACTAAACTAATTACAACATTTATATTAAAAAATGCTTCTTAATTTGCGTGCCCACTAATGAGTTTCTCTCTTCGTTCCTTAAAAGTGTACTATAAAAATGTGGTTTCTTAATTTGCATGCACACTAATTTTTGGAAAGTATTAAGTGGGACAGATGTAGTAGTTGTTAATAAAATGTATCATATTAATTAAAGGCAATGTCGCAAAAATGTTGAAATTCCCTATTTAGATGTGGGTTTAGTTGCCGTACTTGGTTTGATATTTATGTATCTTCTATACTTATTAAGAATGTTATGTTAATAAAGCTAGATATGCTTAGGTTTTACTACCGGTAAGTAGATCATTATATGCAACAAATCTATGTTTGGTTGCGATATTATATAACCAGATCGCCATTGCCTCACCGAGTATATCGACATTCGATTTTTTACTTAATCATCGCAATGACGCCCATTATACTTAATTATTCAAATTGGATGTTACCCTTCATCAAAACCTGGCTGGATAAACCTGTATTTTGTTTACCTTAAATTGGAAACCAAACTTAACCTAAATGCGGAATGAAGGTTAATGTGAATAATTAACTAATAATTGCAATACGTGACCAATAATTTGGAAAAAAACGTATGGTCTTTGTCTAATGACGTATGTGAGTTAGTTCCTAAGTGTGACTGATGCATTCGATATTAATTAAATTATAAATAATGGTCATCCTCGAATAAGCAACGCCCATGTTTATTTTTAGTTATTATTTTATTTTAAATTATTCAAATGGAAATCTGACACACGACTCCAAAAATCGACCAGAGAAAATACACACTTTCGAGACAAATATTACTATTTGCTAGAGAAATTTTTACTACTTTATGCAATAGACAACAAACAAATAATAATTCACTGCTCCAAGATTGAATTTTTTTTGTCCGACCAATGCGGTAAAGCACAACTTACGATATGCGCTACATTGGCGAAACATAAATTTGAATTACTGATTAAATCGATTTTTCGATTACCAATATTTGATTGCAAAAAGAGGTTAGGAAAAAAAACTTAAGTTAACTTTAAAACAAAAGACACCATTTTCCTCCCCAATGGCGAGGAAAATAAATGAAAAGATAGTGTAAATAATTTTCTCTCTATTTTCCTTATCGTTTTCGCTATGCCCTTAGGAAAAAAATTCTAATTAGTTGGATATGCTTGATTAACTATAATTTGTTCAAGGTTAACTAGTAAATTTCAAATTTTTTATATACAAGAACATATTAGTGAGATATGCATATTTGGAATGAGTTCATCAACCCAATATCAATGGGCACTATTCTGAAACATGCGGCGTGTTTGAATATGCAAACACAAATTTGTAGGACTCCAATGCACCAAAAATTCTTAGTAAATAGAAATAGATTAAAATTTGGCATTGGAAAATTCATAAAATTGGGTCAGTATATTTCATAATGTTGACATCCAGCCTTGCAAGGCTGCCGCCCACCAAAGCTGAAAAAAAAATAATATAATATTATTAATATTATATTATAATATTATTTTATATATATAATAAAATAATGAACGGCTGATATTGAAGGGCGACGCGGCGCATTCCTGGCCACCCGTTTTGAGCGGTCTAGAAGAGATGAAGACATCTATAAATAGGCTGAGGATTCTTCAGTTATTATCATCACAAGCTCATTCGAGTTTTACTAAATAGAGAGAAGTAGTTCGAGTGAATTGTGAGGTTATCAGTTCAGGTAGAAACTGATAGGGTTCCACATCCACAGAGAGGTGTGAGGTAAACACGAGTGGTAAAAGTGAGATAGTAAAAATTCGAGGGTTGTAATTTTTACTATATTGAAGATTTTGCCGACTCGGCCGTGGTTTTTCCCTCTTCGTTAACAGAGGGTTTTCCACGTTAAAATTCTGGTGTTCTTTCTTACCTTACGGTAATTTTATTTTTACCGTGGTAGTTACTGTGCGGGTCCCACCAAATTTACCTCGTGGGTCCCACTTCTCCCGATCGTCGTACCGAGCCAAACCGGGACCAGTTCCGCTGCGGGGCCCACTGACCACCGCGGGGCCCACCACCATTCCCAACAAGTGGTATCAGAGCCTGATAGTATTCTGAGTATGCTCTGTGGTTGCAGCTTTGACTGATCTTCCACATCAGAAAAGATATTAGTAGGTTGCTGGTAGATTTTGACGGCCATGGAGCACGACGGAGGAATGATCAAACTGACAGTAACGAATTACTCCATATGGAAATCAAGGATGGAGGATTACCTTTATTGCAAAGACCTCCATGATCCAATCGAAAATGGAGGCAAGATGCCCGAAGGCGGGAATGCTGACCTTTGGAAGAAGTTGCAAAGAAAGACGCTAGCTGTGATCCGCCAATGGGTGGACATTAGCCTCTACAACCACGTCCGAAATGAGACAGACCCCTACAAACTCTGGACGAAATTGGAGGGTATGTACGAGGTGACAAATGCGCTGAGCAAAGTATTCATGATGCGAAAACTCATGAATGTGAAGCTGAACGAGGGACGATCAGTTGCTGAACATCTGAATGACTTTGAAGGGCTGGTAACTCAACTCACAAGTGCCGGTCTAGTCCTTGATGATGAGCTACAAGCATGTCTACTATTGGGATCTCTACCTGATAGCTGGGATACGTTGGTAGTATCGCTCACCAACTCGGCACCAAGCGGTAAAGTCACGATGGAGATGGTGAAAAACAGACTCTACAATGAAGAGCTGCGACGGAAGGATGCTGCCAGTACCAGTACGGGAAATCAGGCCCTTATCACGGAGAATAGGGGCCGGAGCAAGAGTAGAGGACCAAAAGGATACGACAAGTCGAAAGATAGATCCAAGTCCAGGGAGATGAGGAAGTGCTACCATTGTGGTAAAATTGGCCACTTACAAAGAAACTGTAGACTTCTCAAAGGAAAACAGAAACAAGACGATGACAAGAACACGTCTGCAATCGCCTCCAACGATGGTGGAGAGGTTACTCTGGTGAATGAAGCAGACTGCTGTCATGTTGCGGATGCAAGCACCGAATGGGTAGTGGACTCTGGTGCCTCCTACCATTGTGTTCCAAGGCGTGAATACTTCTCCACATATAAGGCAGGAAACTTTGGCACTACCAAGATGGGTAACCAAAGTGTTTCTAAAATAGTGGGGATCGGTGATATCTGTATCCAGACGAGCGTAGGGTGCACATTACGGCTGAAAGATGTGCGACACATTCCAGACCTGCGTCTCAACCTGATTTCTGTGAAAGTGCTGGACAATGAAGGGTACTATAACGAGATGGCGAATAGCAACTGGAAACTCACCAAGGGATCATTGGTGGTAGCGAGAGGAAAGCTATGCTGCTCGCTATACAAGATGCACGGAACGATATGTGCTAACCAACTGAACGCAGTTGAAGATGATGCTTCTCCAAATTTGTGGCACAGACGGCTGGCGCACGTAGGAGAGAAGGGGTTGAATGTCTTGGCTAAAAAGTCCCTCATACCAGTAGCCAAGGAGAAAGCGCTGAACCCCTGCGATCATTGTTTGTTTGGAAAGCAACATAGAGTTTCATTCGCGAAGAGCTCAACCAGGCGAATGAGGAAGTTGGAGTTGGTACACTCTGACGTATGCGGACCCATGGAAGTCGAATCTCTGGGAGGTAGTAAATATTTTCTGACCTTCATTGATGATGCGTCTCGCAAGACCTGGGTATATCTGTTGCGGACGAAGGACCAGGTTTTCTATTATTTCAAGAAGTTCCATGCGATGGTGGAAAGAGAAACTGGAATATCGCTAAAGTGTCTACACACAGATAATGGTGGTGAATACATCTCTCGGGAGTTCAGAGATTATTTCACGAAGCATGGCATTAGGCATGAAAAGACAGTTCCCGGTACTCCTCAGCAAAATGGTGTCGCTGAGAGAATGAATCGGACAATTATGGAGAGAGTCCGAGCGATGCTCAAGATGGCTAATCTATCTAAGTCATTTTGGGGGGAAGCTGTCAACACTGCAGTCTATCTTATCAACCGGCTACCTTCATCGGCGTTGGATTTCGATGTACCAGAGAAGGTGTGGACCGGTAGAGACATCTCATATTCCCATTTGAGAGTGTTTGGCTGCAAGGCGTTCATGCATGTGCCCAAGGAGCAAAGATCGAAGCTTGATGATAAATCAAATCCTTGCATCTTTGTTGGGTACGGAGACGAGGAATTCGGCTACAGACTTTGGGATCCAAAGAAGAAGAAGACTGTTCGAAGTCGCGACGTAGTATTCCATGAGCACGAGATCATGGGAGACTCAGATGTGGATGTGACGAAATCCGCAGGTGATGGTGTTGTCGATTATACACCAGTCAGCATTCCACATGAAGGTGCCACGGAGGAAGGAATGCATCAATCAGAGCCTGAATCAGAAGAGCCAGCCATTGGAGATGATGAACCTGTCGTAGATGAACACACTGAAGGTAATGAGCAGGGGGAGCCTTCAGATGTGCAAGAAGCAGTTGAACCTCATCTGAGAAGGTCAACTAGGGAACGCCAACCATCTACGAGGTATCCGAGTTCTGATTATATTTTGATTACTGACGAGGGGGAGCCAGAGAGCTTCCAGGAAGTACAATCTTGTAGGGACAAAGATTGTTGGACAAAGGCCATGCAAGAGGAGATGGATTCTCTGAAGAAGAATGATACGTACGAGTTAGTTCGATTGCCCAAAGGAAAGAAGACACTCAAGAACAAATGGGTGTACAAATTGAAGAAGGATGATGGCAAGCTGGTCAGATACAAGGCTCGATTAGTGGTCAAAGGTTTCACTCAGAGGAAGGGGATCGACTTTGACGAGATATTTTCACCTGTCGTGAAGATGAGTTCAATCAGAGTCATACTGGGACTAGCTGCTACCATGGATCTTCACTTGGAGCAACTCGACGTGAAGACCGCATTCTTGCATGGTGATCTTGATGAGGAGATATATATGGAACAACCCGAAGGGTTCGAGGTTAGAGGTAAAGAGGACATGGTCTGCCGGTTGAAGAAAAGCTTGTACGGACTGAAACAAGCTCCACGGCAGTGGTACAAGAAGTTTGATTCTTTCATGGTGCATCAGGGATTCAAGAGAACAGATGCAGATCCATGTGTTTACGTCCGGAGATACTCTAACGGTAAATTTATCGTTCTACTCCTGTATGTTGATGATATGCTAATTGTCGGACAAGATGCAGAGATGATTAGCAAGTTAAAGAAAGATTTGTCAAAGACGTTTGACATGAAGGATTTGGGTTCGGCAAAACGGATTCTCGGAATGGAGATTACCCGAGATCGAAAAGCTGGGAAATTATGGTTATCCCAGGAGCGCTATATTGAACGAGTTCTGGAGAGGTTCAATATGAAGTATGCTAAGCCAGTTAGCACGCCACTTGCCTCGCACTTTCAGTTGCGAAAGAAATCCAGTCCATCAACAATCGAAGACGGAGAAGATGTCCCAGATGTTCCATATTCATCAGCGGTTGGAAGTTTGATGTATGCCATGGTGTGTACGAGGCCAGATATCGCTCACGCAGTTGGCGTTGTGAGTCGATTTCTATCGAATCCCGGGAAGTCACATTGGGAAGCAGTGAAGTGGATCTTGAGGTACCTGAGAGGAACTTCCAAATTATGCCTAACATTTGGAAGTGGTAAATGTTTTCTTACAGGCTATACGGATGCTGATATGGCCGGTGATCTTGACAGCAGAAAGTCAACGTCGGGATACATATTTACATTCTCAGGGGGAGCTATCTCATGGCAGTCGAGGTTACAGAAATGTGTTTCTTTATCAACTACTGAAGCGGAGTATGTTGCAGCAACGGAAGCTGGAAAGGAGATGCTCTGGTTGAAGAGATTTCTTCAGGAGTTGGGAATTCAGCAGGAGGAGTACATAATATTTTGCGATAGTCAAAGTGCTTTGGACTTGAGCAAGAATACTATGTATCATTCGAGGACGAAACACATCGACGTTCGTTATCATTGGCTCAGACTAGCTATTGAAGAGAAAGCGTTCAAGCTGCAGAAGATCCACACAGACAAGAATGTTGCGGACATTCTGACGAAGGTGATTCCCAAGGAGAAGACAAAGTTCTGCGCCGGGCAAGCCGGTATGGGCTATCGCTGAGGCGGTAGGAAATCTTCCCCGTAAAATAATTAATGAGGCTGGAGGGGGAGAATTGTTGACATCCAGCCTTGCAAGGCTGCCGCCCACCAAAGCTGAAAAAAAAATAATATAATATTATTAATATTATATTATAATATTATTTTATATATATAATAAAATAATGAACGGCTGATATTGAAGGGCGACGCGGCGCATTCCTGGCCACCCGTTTTGAGCGGTCTAGAAGAGATGAAGACATCTATAAATAGGCTGAGGATTCTTCAGTTATTATCATCACAAGCTCATTCGAGTTTTACTAAATAGAGAGAAGTAGTTCGAGTGAATTGTGAGGTTATCAGTTCAGGTAGAAACTGATAGGGTTCCACATCCACAGAGAGGTGTGAGGTAAACACGAGTGGTAAAAGTGAGATAGTAAAAATTCGAGGGTTGTAATTTTTACTATATTGAAGATTTTGCCGACTCGGCCGTGGTTTTTCCCTCTTCGTTAACAGAGGGTTTTCCACGTTAAAATTCTGGTGTTCTTTCTTACCTTACGGTAATTTTATTTTTACCGTGGTAGTTACTGTGCGGGTCCCACCAAATTTACCTCGTGGGTCCCACTTCTCCCGATCGTCGTACCGAGCCAAACCGGGACCAGTTCCGCTGCGGGGCCCACTGACCACCGCGGGGCCCACCACCATTCCCAACACATAATTGGATAAAAACATGTCGCTAACTTCTTACGTCCGATTAATTTGGATCTCTTGTTATTTTTCTCGACAAAATTTGTCAAAAATCGTACGTCATCGTATGCCAAGTGAGCATTTTGGTGTGTGGAAAGTATTCTTCGTTACAGGTCGTTTACTTTCCGATTTATTTTGTCGAAAAAATGATCAGAGACCTAACCTAACTTTATTCTGCTTTTTTTTTCAATTAAAACTCATTGACGTAAATCAATAAAATCAACACTAGTCTAAATTGCACAATCATGTACGTTTGTGCTATATAATTTATAAATGAATTTAGTATTCAATAATAATTACTAAATATAGAAAGGTAAATATGACAATACAAAAATGCAGTGTAGTGGGTGGTATTCTTTTAATTAAATATTATCATTTATTCATTTTAATTGACATAACAAACTTACCTTTATATCAGCCCCTGATACTTATAATAGAGAATATATACTAAGTGAACAGAAATTTGTAATTGTCTTATTTTATATAATAACGACATGACATGGACTAAACACTTATCATTTGGAAAATCAAATATATAAATTTATACATGCATATAAAGGCATATTACCATGTTGTGTAGCTAAGGTTTGGCAACATATGCTTCTCCTGTTTTTATCCTAAAATCTCAACCGTCCATTTATTACACATTGGCTCTATATATACCCTTCAATTCATTGTAAAATTCATATCCGTTCTCATATTACATTAAAACTTCACTCCAAGCATTTGAAACTAAGATACAAGCAAGGAAAAGCCACTTTCCTCACTCTCAAAATGTCATCGTTAGAACTGTCAAAGGAGGTAATAATCGATCGATTTTAGGTTTTCCTCTTCCTTTTTCCTCCCCTATATTCTCCTTATATGAGCTCACGAAACCTTGAAACCTTTAATTACATTAAGGTTAATATGTCGAAATGCTTACACAAAGAGGAGGCCATCAATGATTAAGAAATTTAAATAATTATTTATTTATCTATTTATTACACAGGTTAAGTTTGAGCACGACAATGATCATGAAGATGATGGATACACATGCGATGGAAGTATTGATTTTTATGGGAAGCGTGCAATTAGAGAACGAACTGGGAAATGGTTTGCTGGTGTTATTATCCTCCGTAAGTTAATTATTATTTCTCGATAAAAATCTTTATATGTGCGTTTAATCATAACACTCAATACATGCGTGCAATATATACATACACACACAACCAAGCAGTGACAAAATATAGACCAAATTTTTTCTTTTTTATTTCCACTATTGAGGGAGTGCATTTATTAATAGGTTGTTTGTTATAATTACATAATTGGTTTATTTGTGTATTCTTTCTTTCCCAATATAACATTAAATGCGTACTTAGGTCATCTTCGAAAATGACGACACGGTGTGTAATGGAACCCTACGTATATACAAAAGAAATTAACTAATTTAGGTTACCATCGTTCAATATGAATTGCGACGTGCAGTTCATCCAACGTATGGGACATGTGGATTCATTACAAGAAGTATGATATTCACATGCAATCCATTACATTTTATAAAGACACAAGGAAAAAGGAAATCTAGTATGATATATAACTGTCCGAACTATCTAGTAATTCTTTAAAAATTAAATGTAACATAAGTTATAACAGGAACGTACATTTTTTTTTCTGGGAAGAAAAAATTGAATTTATCGCTAGTAGCTTATTTATTTGTTTTCACACATAAGCTGGAGTTAATGAAATGTAATTTATCGAAAGGTACGAAACACTTCATTCGTGGTAAGACAGTTATATATCATACAAGACGAAGCCTAACACATAATAATATGAACAGTAATGTCAATGGAAAATGACGAATCCACTTATCATGTGTTCTAAACTTTTTAATTCATAATGTTATATTTCTCCACCAATTTTATAAAGTAGGATACTAGTATGAAGTTCACGTCACTATACATAGGACAAGTTTGTGTTAAGGTTGTCGTTTTCATAAATACTTATATCATGTTCTCCATATTTAAAGCTTTTTAAGATCGGATTTCTTTATTTTCTTTGGAGATGTGTATCCCACGTCAGATAATTCAAGTACAGACTCAATTAACATATGAACGAAGCAACTTTACTTATCACCAATTAATCGTTTATGATGCAGTGAATCAGGGTTTGGCTACTCTGGCGTTCTTCGGAGTGGGGGTAAACTTGGTCCTCTTTCTTACAAGAGTCCTTCAACAAGACAATGCCGAGGCGGCGAACAGCGTAAGCAAATGGACGGGAACTGTCTACATATTTTCCCTCGTCGGCGCTTTCCTTAGCGACTCGTACTGGGGACGGTTCAAAACTTGCGCCATTTTTCAAGCGATTTTCGTCCTCGTACAATCTCTCTCTCTCTCTCTCTCACACACACACACACACAATATTCGAATCAAAATCAGTGTCGTCGTATTAATTTACAAAGTATATCATATATACAAAGCAATAATTATCTCATTGAGTTATGCATGTTTACTCTGATGATATATATACAAATCTTTAATATATATATATATATACACACATATGCCAACCTCTCTCGCTCTCTCCCGGGAGATTAAAGGCTGTCCTAATTTTTTCTTTTTTCTTTTGTAACGCTAGGGTTTGGCTTTACTTGCCCTAACGACGCAAATTCTCTTGCTCAAGCCGAGAGGTTGCGGAGACGAAATGATTCCTTGCGGGTCCCACTCGAGCTGGGAAATAGGACTCTTCTACATTTCAATATACATGATCGCACTGGGAAACGGCGGCTACCAACCCAACATAGCCACGTTCGGGGCGGACCAGTTCGACCTGGAAGATCCCGACGAGGGCCGATCGAAAGTGACATTTTTCAGCTACTTTTACCTAGCGTTGAACCTCGGCTCCCTATTTTCCAACACCGTGTTGGGCTACTTCGAAGATGAGGGTTTTTGGGCCCTCGGATTTTGGGCCTCGAGCGCCTCGGCTTTCATGGCCATGGTCCTATTTCTAGGGGGCACAAAGAGCTACAGACACATCAAGCCGAGCGGAAATCCCCTGTCTAGATTTTGTCAGGTCTTCGTCTCCGCGTCGAAGAAGTACGACGTTGATGCCTCACTGCTCGACGACGAGAACAACTTGTTCGACCACGAGGGGGACGAGGGCAAGACGAACAATGATTCCCGAAAGATGATGCATACGCACGGATTCAAGTAAGTCACTACAAATTCGAAAAAAAAAACAAAATTAGGGTTTTGGGTCGATCGATCGATGTGATTAGGGTTTTAAACTGTAGATTCTTGGATCGGGCAGCGTTCATTACATCACGAGACCTAGATCACCTCAACCGAAAGCCCCTCAACCCCTGGATACTGTGTCCCGTCTCGCAAGTTGAGGAGGTCAAATGCATACTGAGGCTCATCCCGATCTGGCTATGCACCATACTGTACTCCGTCGTCTTCACACAGATGGCCTCCCTATTCGTCGAGCAGGGCGATGCAATGAACACGAGCGTCGGGAACTTCAAGATCCCTGCAGCGAGCATGTCGAGCTTCGACATCTTGAGCGTGGCCCTCTTCATATTCCTCTATCGAAGGGTCATAAACCCCGGCGTCCGAAACTTCAAGGCGATCAACGGAGGGCATGGGCTCACCGAGTTGCACAGGATGGGCATCGGGCTCGCCATAGCCATTGCAGCCATGGTCTCGTCGGGGCTCGTGGAGATGTACAGACTGAAATACGCAACGGGGGACTGCAAGCGGTGCCAAGGCTCGAGCACGCTGAGCATCTTCTGGCAGGTGCCTCAGTATTGCCTGATCGGCGCGTCGGAGGTTTTCATGTACGTGGGCCAATTGGAGTTCTTCAACGCGCAGACGCCCGACGACCTGAAGAGCTTCGGGAGCGCACTGTGCATGACTTCGATTTCGCTGGGAAATTATGTCAGTAGCCTTTTGGTGTCGATAGTGATGAAGATATCGACCGAGGACCACATGCCTGGGTGGATTCCCGGGAATCTCAACAAGGGCCATTTGGATAGGTTCTATTTCCTCTTGGCGGGGTTGACTGTGGTCGACTTGATGGTCTACGTAGGATGCGCTATGGGGTATCGGAGCATGAAGGTTCGAGGGCGGAGGCTCGGGGAGAATAACGAGGGTCGGGAATGTGTGGTATAGTGAGGTTTTTAATCTTTTAAATGGGGTTGTAATGAATCAATATGATGTAATAACAAGGTGTATTCTTGAACCCTAATTGCTTCACTAATACATAAAGCTTAAGAACAGTAAAACTAATACCAAATGAAGAAGCACTTTCTTTGCCTGTATTTGCTCTACTATTACGTTGAAAAAAAAAGGCGATTTCAATTCGAAAAATGCAGCAAACTTAGCTTATTACGGCTTCTCGACGAAAAAGCCGAAGACTGAAGGAAAAGAAATACAAAGGAAGAAAGTGGACTCAGCTCTGCACTTTCCGAACCTGAATGTGATGAGTAGATTCGCGGCGCCAGATAGGTTGGGCCCCGCTCTGGACGAGCGTGACGGATTGCCCTTCTATCACTAGACCTTTATTCTGAGAAAATATTAAATAAAAAGAATTAAATATGCGCAAATTGATGGATATTCAAAGAAATAATACGACGGCGATTTGGGCTAAAAGGCAAACCAGCAAAAGCTTTAGAGCTTTCGAAAAGGTCTCCTCAACGTCATCCGTGAACTCCATGTGTATAGGCATCACACCATGGTAAAGCCCTAAACGCTGTTTCACTCTTTTACTGCACAAAAAACTCAATTTCGTAAAATAACAGCTCATTCTTAAGGTTTTAAAAATTCAGCCAAAAAGGGTAATAGACTTACACGTTAGTGAAGGCGAATATCGTCGAGGACGGTCTGTAATGGCTGAGAGTTATAGCCATGGAACCAGTTCTAGTGAAGACTATGATTGGAGTAGCAAGAGTGTTGGCCATTGTTGTCGAATGGAGAGCAAACATATTGCCCATATGATTCTGAAAATTACAAAAATTATATTATTCAGACGTATATAGCAAGTGCTTCGATGTAATGCTTATTACAGTTGACGTTATATTAACTTGTAATAGTAATTCTTAAATTTGCATTATACCTTATACAAAGCAGACTCGCTTGGTGGGGTTGTGGTGATTGGAAGGCTCGACTCAGTCCTCAATGCCACAGTATGCATCACCTTGACTGCCTTCAAAGGATATCTGAATCGAAAAAGAAAAACGTAGTAAGATAAGGCTTAATGATTCTTTTAGTCAGTATATTGAGGGTGTGGCTTTTTAAGGACATCTAGATGAAAGTAGCAATTTTACGACAGCAAGTTTCAATATTGAAGCATTTCTAGGACAATAGATTTCAAAATTGAAGCAATTTGATGATAATAAGTTTTTACAATTCTGGCGTCAATTGTCTTCACGTTGCTTTAATTTTAAAACTTACAGTCCTAACATTGCAAACATTAAATTGTGTCCTCAAATTGCTTCAATTTTGAAGCTTTTATCCTAAAATTGCGACCTTTAAAATATATGTCCTTATAATGCCTCCACCTCATACGAGACCAAAAAACTAATTCGCCATAAAAAGATCCAACGCTATCGAAACGATGCAATGATACTATTCATCTCTCTCCGAAATCAACATTCACGAAGAAAGAAAAAAATATTTTCAAGCGTAAGATAAGATGAGAAACGAATGACTTACTTCCCATGAGCCGTTTCACCAGAGAGCATTATTGCATCGGCCCCTTCTCTTACAGCAATCGCAATGTCAGAAACTTCTGCCCTAGTCGGAGTTGGATGGTCGATCATGCTTTCTAACATATTTGTAGCTACGATCACGGTCTTCTGCATGCTTCGGCACCTTGATATTATCTCCGCCTAATTATATGCCGCCCCAAAAAATCATTTACAAAGTTTTTATATTCCCCAAATTTCTACCTAGTAATGCTTAGAGAAGCGCTTTGAATCGGCTATGTAATAATATGGCATACCTGCAAGAGAGGGACTTCTTCGATAGGGAGTTCAGCTCCGAGGTCTCCACGAGCTACCATAGCCTGTCATTCGGCGATTATTCTAATTATATTTGTTTCTTTTTACGAAATCAATGTGTGCATTTAGAAGGCACAAAGAGATAAAAACTAATAACCCCATCGGACGCAGAAATGATAGACTGAAGATTCCCGATAGAGTCGGCGCTCTCTATCTTTGCAAGGACATGAATGTCCGCATTAGACCCTGAAAATGATTTCGCGAAAAAAAGAGTGGGGAAGCTATGTGGAAAAGAAATGAAAAAAAAAAAGAAATGAAGTGATTAGAAGACATACGTCTAAGATAATCTTTGAGTTCATGGATAACTTTGGCGTCCTTGACAAAAGAAACAGCGTAGAAATCCACTTGATTATCCACACCGAACTTAATATCCTCCCAGTCTTTGTCTAAAGAGATAAAGATTATTACAACATCATAAATATAACGTCCCATAGTTCTTGATTTGAGTTCAAATGTAGAAAAATGAGTTAAACCTGTTATCGAAGGCAAGGTGGCGCTCTTTCCACGCACGTTCAAATGTCGTCTTGATTTGAGTTCTCCACCGTCTATTACCTTGCACTTTACTACATCCTCAGTCTTCGATTTCACGGCTAAGGACATCATTCCACCTATACCACACACAAAAAAAAAAGAAACCCATTTTATCAAAAGAAAAACTCACAAAAGGGTTACAATTTTTTGCAACACAGAACTCACCATCGACGAGTAAAATATCCCCAGGCTCTACGTCGTTTATGAAGTCATCATAGTTAACACTAACCGTATCCTCTGTACTCACTCCTCTTTTAATAGTGAAGTTCAACTCTTGCCCCTCTTTCAAGAGGATCGGTTTTGGCAAGTCCCCACTTCTTACCTCGGGACCCTAAACACACTCCAAAATAACAAAAGCAAAGATATGATATGTAATAACTTAAGGATGTCACCATATCCAAGCATGGTTTTAGCACTACCTTGGTATCTAACATTATGGAAATGACCTTCTCTTCGAACTGTGCATTGTATTCTTTGACCAAATCGATGGTTTTCTGATGTGATGAGTGATCGCCGTGAGACATATTCAAGCGGGCCACGTTCATTCCCATCTCTGCGAGTTTCCATATCATCTCTCTAGAGCTCGTCGAGGGCCCAATAGTGCAAACGATCTTCGTTTTTCTTTGAGAATGTAAGCTACCTTGAGTGGGCTGACACAAATAGTCAAACAAATAAAAGGAAGTTAAAGTTTTCCCATTTACAATCACATTTTTACGATGCAGACTTTGATATCTAAGTCTCATATGCAAGGCTTGAAATGCTATTCATATCGATTCAACTAATAGTACTGGAAGAATAAGAACATCAAGTAGCAAGCCATCGAATTGGTCCCAATCAACGTTTTTCTTTCTCAGTTTGACATACATTAAGAAAAGCTTCATTTTTCACACCACTCACACACACAGACATCTGCAGCAACACAAACCCGACTTACGGATAATTGGAAGGACATGAACGAAAGCTCAGCTCAATTCATCAAATTCCCTTTCCTATAGATTCATTACATCAAGTAGTAACCCACTGAATAGGGCCAAATCAACCTTTTCTTTCTCATTTTGACATATGAAGAGATTAGTTAGTTTCAGGGGCCTCAGATTTCATTACATCAAAAGATCCATTTTTCACAACAGTCACACAGACATCTGCAACCACACAAACCCAATTCAGTTCAATTCGTGAAATTCCCTATGAAATCAGACCCTTTGAATCGATCGAACTTACGCGAATCATCGAACCGTTGGGCTGCAATAGGGTAGCAACCGCGTTGGAATCGCCGCCGTCGCCGTACGCGCGTGCGCCGCACACTACCTTGCCGGCGGATTTGCAGAGAGACAACCTTTGACTCGCATTTTCCGCCGCCGATTGAGACGGAAAGAATTGGGCGGCGACGTTCCTCGCAGAGCAGAGACGATCGTACTGACAGTTCACGCCGGAAGCAGAGACCCAATTGGGCAGATTCATCGTAGACGCCATCGGCGAATAATATCGATTTTTTTCTTTCTTTCTTTCTTTGGAGAAATCAACGATGAAACAGTAGAAAATACGAGCTGTTATTATTTTATTAATAATTTAAGTGTAGTAACGACAAACGCGGAGAGACCGTAAAGACAATGAGTGGAAGTGAAATGTTCGACTGTTCTACTGAGTCTTTCTTCTCTGCTGCGAACACCTTGCAATGATTTTTCCTTTGTTAAGGTTACATTTGGTTGGCAATGTAGTGTAGGGGACCTCAATTTCGATTTTTCTCCTTTTAAAAAACTTAGTAATTATAATATACTTTTTAGTCATTATAATATAAGTTTAATAAGTCAAGGGATTTTTACAATAAGTACCTATTCGGAAAAAAACTTATAATTTAGTACCCAGTCAGGATTTATTTATATGTAGGTACCTAACAGAATAAAGTTTTTGCACATAGGTACCCGATCCCCGAAAGTACACCAAAGAACACATTTGAGTACCCTACCTCAACACATTTGGGTACCCTATATAACAGAAAATGGTACGACGTATGTTATATTTAGGTACGCCCTATGTAACACACAAGCATGCCCGTAGGTACGACGTATCCTATATTTAGGTACCCTATATAAACGTGTTATAGTACCCAATATACACACAGAAAGGTACGATATGACTAAAGAAATTGGTAAAATTAAATCGGGTGCCTATCTATAAACTTTTCTGACATGGGTAGTTATGTACAAAAAATTTTCCAATTGGGTATTTTTCTATAGATTACCGATAAGTCAATTAGATAATAATAAATATTAATTTGATTTTTACCGTAGCAGATAGAGTTTGTGTATTTGAGTTAAAGCATTGAAAGAGCATATCCAGTTGGTACTTTATTTTTGTGTAAAACAGAAAAATAAAATACATCTACTCCAACAAGACTATAATTAACACTAATATTGTGTTGATTAGCAGAAACTCTATATCTAGAGTGCATACAATTTTCAACACAAGATAGAGTTATAGTTTCTATTTATTTATATTGTTAATAATTATATCTTATATATAGTTAATATATTTGATATTTTTCTATTTATAGAAGTATATTAATTTTCTTTAATTCATTGATATTTTCCTTTTGATTTATTAAAATTATAATTTAATTATATGCTAATTTTTATAATTTCATTAATTTTTAAAATATAACAATCATAATATACTTAAATCATTATAATAAGTTTAATAAGTCAATTATATAATAATAAATATGAATTTGATTTTTAGCTTAGAAAGTAGAGTTAATCGGTTGGAATAAAAATAATTGTAAAAAATAGAGTTTATCGGTTGGTTGAATAGCATTGTTGCAACTGTTTATTGCGTAAATTAACTATATTATTATATTGTGGGTTAGAGATGCTCTTCGGTGGTCTAAAAGCTGTCATTGGTCTGTCACGTGTTTTTATCATTTTATAATTAATATTTTAGTTTATTTCAATTTTATCTTTACTTTAAAATTTAACTTTTTAAATAACATATTTAATAATATAAAATGTTCAAAATATGAAATGTATTTGCACATACATTGAATGTGCTAAACATACAAATTGTACAGTGCTTCCCAGCGGCGTATATTTCTTTTCCCTATTAGAATATAAATAGAATGATTTCCAAAAATTACAACAATTAAGTCGTGCCACGATACATTGCGCAGTATTCAAATATGTTGTGCATTTAAAGCTTGGACATATGTAATAACATGGCATGGAAATTATTACGATCCAGAATCTATTACGGGTCTCCCAAACATGACTACATTAGCAACACTTCTAGAAGTAAATGTATGGAAATCTAGTTCATCATTATGAGAAGCGAAGTACTTTGTCATTGGTAGTGATTACTTTAGCCAAGATATGTTGGGTGTATATCATCAATAAAGTAAATGATGTGCGGTTACAATTGATTGCCTTCTACAACTATTGATCCGAAGAGGGCAACGGAGATGTGGACCGAAAAATCTGTTGGTTATTCTAAACGCCCAAGTCCTATATACGTAATATACAACATATAAAAAACTATAAGTTTTTGATACAAAATTCAGGAAGTGTTTGTTTTTATTTTATGTAATTTATATATAAAAAACAACGTTAATTATTTTTTATATCTTAGAAATATAATTAATGATTATTTTTACAATTATCATTTTAAAACTTTAAAGATAAATACAAGTACGCTTTAAAGTGTTCAAAAGAAAAATAAAAATTTTAAATTAGGTTGATAGAGTTGTATTGTTACATTAGATGTAATAAACTATACTCTTTTATAAAGAGACTAGGTTGGATAAAAACTGTAAAATGGTCTGTCAATTAACCAATTTCTACATTAATCATTCCTAATATATATATATATATATATATATATATATATATATAAACTTCTTGAACCACGTTACTTTAACCTCATTATATCTATCTCATTTTATTTTTAATATTTTACTTATTGTAACCATCCACTATCAATTAATTACACATATGGTGTGCTAAAAATACTAGTACTTTTTTTTCAGAACGATAGCTTAATAAACAAAAATACAGGGGCTAAATAGCCCATATGGTCTCTCCGGTGACATTAGTATCCCCTAGAGAACAAAGGCTCGGACAGGAGCAAAACACCACAACGTGACAAAAGCCGACATAAAACGAAATAAACCCGAACTTGGACCAAAGAACTGTAAAACATATCACAAAAAACCTATTAACCCAAACTACAGTATTCTACACTTTCTCTGTCCAATGACTCGAGGTCCTCTTCTTCGGAAAGGGCTCCATAGAGGGAGAAAGGGCTCCACAATGGAAGAAATGAGCTCTTGACCTAATGGTCGGGAGAAATGAGCTCCACACGAGAGACTCACGAGTGGTCGATGGCGGACTGTTGTGGTGGGAGATGACCGGCAGGCGGCTTTGGCGAGCATCGAACGGCGGACGGACGGCCGGAGCTGTTCTTTTTTTCTAACAGAAAAAACAAAACAAAATATATACATATAATGCCAGCTCCCTCAAACCTCCGATAAAGAGGTTGGGGGAGGAAGAGGAGTGAGGGCGGAGGACTGTGTTGGGGAGGGGTGATGAAGGTGAGAGGAAGAGGGAGGAGATCTAGGGTTTTCAAAGAGGGAGGAGATTTTTTTCTCTCTCTTAATAAAATACTAGTACTCATAAAGCCCAAATAGTGTTGAATTTAGGTTGTATTAGAGAACACTGAAATCTGCAGAGCTCTCTATTACTCTGTACTATAGATGAAACCATGGTTCTGAAACAGGGTTTCGAAACCGAAATGGAAATTTTAGTGGCTTAAGTTAGTGGTTTAACCGTTATAAAATCGAAATCAAACCGGAGTAAAGTTAGTATTCATAAATATAAAAAAGTTGTATTTTATGAATAAATCAATCAAATAAAATGTGTTATATATCTAAAAAGTAATTACAAAATGAAATGTCAAATTATAAATGAGGTACTATAAAATAATTTAAATTAAATTTTATTAGAGGTAGAGAGGAATCGAACCCAAAAACTAAAGAATATAAACAATATGATAACCATTGGACAATATCTATTCATTTGACCATCAATCTATGTTTTTATTCTTTTATTATAATTTCAAGTTTTCTTTTTATTATTTTAAAATTAAATCTGAATCGGACCGAATTACCGGCTGGTTCGCCGGTTTCGGACTTGAACCGATTGGCCTGGTCCGGATTTTGAAACTAGTATATCAAAGACACTCGAATGCGTGTGTCCCCTAATAAAAATATATAAGTTTATATGATTAGACGTTGATCTATAATATATAAGGAATGTTTTGAAAATAAGAATAAAAATATAATTTAAAGAATATAACAAATAAAAAAAAGTAGAGGGCTAAATTGTAACATTAAAATTGATATACCAAATTGGAAGAGCGGTTACTCTAAGGTGTTTTCCCTTAATAAAATAAAAAGATACAAAAAGTAAAATAACATACATATTGTTTTAATTTAAACCACTTCACATTCACAAGCTTTATGGACGTTTAGTTTAACACGCTCAATTTGTCTGCAAATATTACATTATTTATAATTTGAACAATTTATATTTAAAAAATAAAATTTTAATTTGAAGATAAACTTGTAAGAAATTAAATATTAATGATAAAATTGTAATTAAGCTATTAAAAATAAAATAACAATTAATATTTCTCAAATTGACAAACTAATTTGACAATTATCCAGCTAATTTATAAAAGAATATAGATGCATACCACGGCCTCATAAATTAAAATAAAAAAAAATCGCAATAAGAAATAGAGACCACCTCACTTCAAAAATAATAATAGCAAAAAAACACACAAAAATTCAAAGCAAAGAAGATGAAGTTTTCCCTGAAACTACTCGAACATCACCGTAGCCACGAACAAACCCACCAAATCACACCACCACAGCTTCGCCTCCGAGCGAAAATTCCCATCACAATCTTCGACCTACCCTTCGCCTCTCACTTCTCCACCACCACGAACTCAAGAATGGACGAAAAACCCTCCGATTTATCTCTCTCTCTGTCCACGAACTTCGTCGCCGGGCCATCCGTGAAGCTGACGTACGGCACGGCGGAGAAGCCGCTGACACTCAGCTTGAAATCCGGCGCCGGATTATTCGGTTCGCCGAACGACTCGCCTCTTCTGATCTCCGCCCACTTCTCCTTCAATCCAAGAAGTAGCTGCCCTAACCCTACTTTTCGCCTCGTTTTCAAGCCCAGGTTAGGATCTTTTTCGCTCAGAAAATCGACCTTTTCTCACGAAAATTATCAGGGTTTGAAATCGAGTAGTGATTTCTCAGAGCCCAATTCGTTAGGTTTTGTTCCCTTGGAGGATTTGGGAAATAATGATGTGAAGGGCTCGGTTTTGGGGAATGATGAGAAAGGGTCAATCTTTGAAAACGGCGATGATAAAGGTTCGACCTTTGTGAATAGCAAGGGTTCAATCTACAAGGGTTTTAATCTGATGGCTGATACTGAAATGCCCTTTTTACCGAATAAGTTGAATTTGAAATTAAGGTGGTGTTTGGGATTTGGTAAAGGGGACATGCCCTTGCTGAGGATTAACAAGATTGCCATTCATAAGATCGATAGTAAAAGAGGCGGCGATAACGATGATGGTAAGAAGAAAGAAGGTTTGGTAAACAAAGATGAAGTCGAATTCTTGAAGGGGATGTTTTGTTCGATGAAGAAGGAGATGTATGATTTGGAGAGGGCTAATAGGGATATGAGGTTAGAATTGGAGGAAATGAAGAAAATGTCTGGAATTAGGGTTTCGAAGCTTGCGAAGAAGCCCCCAATCGAAAATGGCGGTGGGTTCGCTCAGTGGAGGGATAAGAGAAACGGTGTAATCGAAGATATGAATTGTAAAGTCGATCGGAAAAAAGAGGAGAAGAATGGCAATAGCTTATTGATCGACGTTGAAAGTGAGTTGGAAAGAGCTATAAAAGCTGCTGCTTTTCCTTCTCCTTCGTGAGGCTTTTGAGTTCTTTAGGTTAAGGTTTTTCGTTTGGGTAAAAATCACTCTGTGTCTCTGTTTGGTAAATTGCTTTTTTTCTCTCTTTCATTAGAAGTATTTGGACCAAACAGAGCACAAGTGTTTGTGTGTGTAAGAAGAAGAGCTTGTATAGGTAAGTTTGTAATATTGGAGGAGAGAATGTCAATGGTTTGATATATGGACTGTTCTTCATATAGTAATTTTATTCTTTTATTTCATTGTGACATTGTATAATTAAGAATGGTACCGTTCTAAATCTGAAGAAAACTGTATGATTATATGAAACGTGAGCAGGAAAATATAGTTAAATGATTGCTCATTGAGTGGCATCTTCCAGTGAAGGGATCCTTCTATCTTCGAAAAAGATAGATCGAAATCAACCAACACATTCTTTACACTTCATGTATATAGACTACCTGTCTAAGATGAGTAGAAAAAAAAAATATAAAACACTCAAAAATTTTAAAAAAAATTAAACTAGTTACAACGGCCGTGTTTTTCAAAAAATCCTATAGATACACCTCACCTCAAATCAGAAATCACAACTAACTCTCAATTACTCTCAATCAAGTCTTAATCTCTCTACTACTCCATTAAATTAAAAAAGAAAACTAAACTAAAATACCACCCTCGCTTCGCCTCACCTCACTTTACCTCGTCTCGCCGGCTCGCCCTCGCCTTGCCTCGCCACGCAAATCCAAAATTCGGTACCTTCCTTACTATTATACTATCTTTTATCAATTTTTGTGATATTTTATAGGTCAATGGATCGTCGTCGTGGATCATCGAAATCGAGGGGAAACAAATTGTTGGTAGTTCATCGCAACATAACTACCAAGAATTAGACCCCAACAAAATTTATTTAGATCTCGAAGAATCCCAAGGTTCGACCACTATCGGACAAGGACCCGGTACGAGTACAACATCTTTGTTTTTGTACAACGAAGACGTTTCACGCAAAGAACTTGCAAAGTTCGTATGCCAAAACATCTTCCCTTTCGGTTTGCCGATGATCCGGTCTTCGAGGATTGGATCAAAAAATCGTATAATCCTCAAGGGAAGAAAGTGATCCGCAATACACTTACGCGAGACATTAATATAAACGTGAGTTAATATGTCAAGTAGGTAAATTAGAATGTAAAGTGTCGATTGCGTCCGATATATGGATAGATCATTGGCAACAACATCATTACATAGGCGTTACATGCCTTCGGATTGATTGATTCGTGGACAATACAAAAACGTTTGATATATAGAGAGTTTGATATAGAGCACACGGCGCAAAACATTGCGGTGAAGCTTAGGAGTATCGATACTCGATAAGCTTTTTTCAGTTTCCTTCGACAATGCGAGCGCAAATAACGCGAGCATATAACATTTTATTGAATATTGTCAACCGTCATTTAGCGGGCGATTATTTCATGTGCGATGTTTCTGTCACATACTTAACATATGTGTTCAAGACGCTCTCACACAGTTAAGTTCACACATCCACCCAATACGCAACGCAATCAGTTACCTGATGTCTCACCCTTCTTTACTAAAGAAGGGCGTTTTAAATAAAATAGGGCGTTTTAAATTCAAAATTAATAAAATAGGGTTAATTTTCAAAAATTTACTAAGATCGAGTAAAACGCATGTAATAACCGCGACGTCGCATCCAATGGACGCGACGCCACAGGTAATGACTGCAACGAGTGCGCAGGGAAATCATCTTTTATTTTTTATTCTGGTTATTAGGGTTTTGTCATCTTTTCTAATGAATCGACCATAGGCGCGTTTTTTGCCCCTTTGTACAATCTCATATGGGCTGTTCATAGAAAATGCGGTCGATATTCCTTCCCACAATCTGAGCCTACCTTCTCCGCCCTTTCTCATAAGTGTTTTGCTCTCTCTCAGCACTAACCGTACAAAGTTGGGGCCTTCAATAGTAGTTTCCTAGCTAATTAAGTTGATCTTATTCATTAGAAGCTGGAAGAATCTCTAACGGAATTACAGATACATTAATATGTGCTGAAAGAAAAAATATTACAGATCGACTTGAGGAACTGCCGAAGCTCTCGAAAATGGCGGATCGATGTCGCCGGGAGAAGACAATGCTAGTTTATTTTATTATATATTATAACACATGTGGAGACGATAATGCTTGTTTATTTTATTATTTATTATCACATGGGGAGAAGTAATGCTTGTTTATTTTATTATTTATTATAACACATTTGGAGAAGATAATGCTTGCTTATTTTATTATTTATTATAACATATGGGATCCGAAGGGAAACGCAAGCGTCTCAGCAATTAGCTGCGGCGTCGCACCCATTGGATGCGGCGTCGCGCTTATTACATTCGTTTTCGTCGATTTTATTAAGTTTTTCGAAATTAACCCTACTTTATCAATTTCTAATTTAAAACGCCCTATTTTATTTAAAACCCCCTAAAGAAGTGGAAGCGTCATTGTATAAATGTGGGCGTGACACCAAAAATGTTTGGTCTAGATGTACCCAATAGGTGGAACTCCACCTATAAGATGTTGAGTACCTCGTACGAATATCGGGAACAGCTTTGCGATTTCTACGACGAGAACGCAGAGTGTAGGGTATCGATATATCCACATATGTGGGATAGGTGCAACGGCTTATGTGAAGTACTTCAAGTATTTCACGACGCCACAGTGGAGATGTCGGGTCCATATTACCCGACGTCAATACTAGCTTTGGATCAATGCGTTAAATTCGCAGTTATTTTAGACGCATGCCGGGATGATCCATTTATCGGCGAAGCCGTTGAGAGCATTAGGGCCAAATGGCTCAAGTATTTTTGGGAATTGCCGGATATCTTCGTTGTAGCGAAGACAATTAGATCCCAAAATGCGTTTACGGGGCATGGAGAATTTATTAACCCTATACTACAACAAGATTGCGTCGAGTTCTCGTAGCATTCCCGACGACTATCCTCGTCAAGTAACGGATAGAGCATATGACTCTCTAAAGGAAATCTTTAGATAGTATAAGCCCGATTTTGGTCATGATCCATCTCGATCGGGTCAATATGCTTCTGCTGGCGGGTCGTCTCGATCTTCACGATTAGCCCCGCCCCCTACTACGAAGTCATCAACGCCAACAAACGTCAAGTGTCGTCCCAAACCCCTACATAGAACTCGAAAACTTCTTGTCGACCACTTTTGAGTTCGCCGAGGACGACGACCACTTCAACGTCCTCAAATGGTGGTCGAAGGTGTCGCCAGCGTATCCAACTTTGGGGAAGATCGCTCGGGAATCTATGCCGCCCCAGTTTCAACCGTTGCAGTTGAACGTGCTTTTAGCATGGGAGGTTTAACTTTAAGCCAAAGGCGTTCGAACTTAAATGTCGAGAACCTCGAGTATCAGTGCCTTCTTGATGATTGGACACAAGCCGAATATCGAACGCAAGATTACCCGAATAGCGATTCGGCCGACGTTTTTGATGATACCACTGGCACGGAGACAAGCGGCAGCTGGCAGCAGCCACGATCACGACGAGTAGAGACAACTAAGATGGCCTGAACTCCCCAACAATAAATTGGCCAAAAAAAAAGATAAGTATCTCTCTCGACGTATTAATTTTCTAATTTAAATCATTATTATGTTTATCACCTACTAATACATTATTTTCAGCTATACTCAAACTTTGCAAAGGCCGATTCTGTTGACGAAGCCCGAAAAGGATAACTATTCAACTTTTAATAATTAGCTAATTGATTATTTTTTAATTTCGTAACTTATGTGTATGCATTTTTTCAGTTACCGATCGTGATGAACCGTAACGTAACACCGAAGCCCACCACGCCAATTTCGTTTTAATGTATACGTCTCAAGTTTTCTTATTTGTTGTTACTATGTCGTTTGCAGAAATGTTATGCTGCTCACCTTGCGTGAGCACCATCCGTGGGCACCTGCTGTGTGGTATTTTTTTGTGCCACGTCAACATGTCAAATCAACCCCCGACTGGTTCACTAATTCCATGTGTAGGTTATAGATCAATAAAAAATCCCGTGCTGATTTGGCGCATTTATGTGATTTGTGCTTACGAAGGTGCTCACGTGAGCACCATAACATTACTCATGTAGTTTGTATTGTATTAAATGATTAGTAAGATTTATATATCTAGAGTTTTATGACACAATAGTGAAATACGAACTTAACTTTGCGAACTGAAAAAAAAATTAATCGCCACCGGCGTTGACTATGTCTACATTTGCCGTGCATTTGGCTTTAATGTGTATATTCTGTCACAATCATCGCCATATTCCATCTTCCATTCAATTCACATAAAAGATGAACTAAAGGACGATTATTCGAGAAAATAACATGTGTAACCTTTTCTCATAAAAAGGAAAAAAAGTAGCCCGGTTGAATTGGTAAATGTTTGTGGCAAGGTTCTGAAACCGGGTTTTTGAACCGGAACGGAAATTTTAGTGGTTTAAGGTTTAGTGGTTTAACCAGTATAAAACCGGAATCAAACCGGAGTCAAACCGGTATCTATAAATATAATAAATGTATATTTTATGTAATAATTAAACAAATAAAATAGATTTATATAAAATTTTACTTATAAACTTTTACAAACTGACATTTTATAAAGTTAGAGGTCAAATTAATAAGTAAATTGGGTTGGTGATTAAAAAATAATTATATCATGGATTGATAAAAGTTAAATATTTAAACTTGGGGTCAAAAGTAAATGAAAATAAATATTGGGTACATGAGTTAATTATAACTAATGTGTACATGAGAATTGAACCCAGCCCATTTGAATATTAAGCCAACAAGTTAACCATTAAACTACACCACTAAATACGCCTTTTGTTTCATTTTTCGTCTTAGTATATTTTCTATTTTTTATTTACTTTTTTTAAATAAAGTTAGACCGGACCGGAATCGGACCGGATTTCCGTCCGGTTCGCCGGTTTCCGGCTTGAACCGGCCGGTCCGGTCCGGTTTTAACAACCTTGGTTTGTGGTATATATCAGTAGTAGTATAATACTGATGAACTAACTATATGTCATCGTTTCAAATTTCTGCTCTTATACTCGGGTCCTTTGCTTACATGAGACGTTCTTAATGATATAAAAATCTCTAAAATTGTGGTCATTGATAAAAACGTTTTATCATGTTATTTTTCAAAATCCACTTTTTCTAATCAAAGTTTATATTCACTGAATTGTACCTTTAAATTGTAGGGATTTTAATAAAATAATGCATTTTAATTTCGAAATTAGCAAAATAGAGCTACTATTGAATATTTTAAAAAAAATCGAGCAAGTCGCGACTAATAAACGCGTCGTTGCATCCAATAGACGTGCCACCATGGGTATTGGCAGCGGCGACCTTACTGGGCTTGGGCAAAATGGACTGTCATCGCATCTAATGGACGCGGCGCCGTGTTTAATGAACTCGGCCTGGGACCAAACATTCACGTGCCTTCTCGCGAAATCGATTCAGAACGATGAGACAACAAACTCACGCGTTTTCTGTAATAAAGCTTATCATCGTGGATAATGTACGTGACGTCAGCACGACGAAACTTGTGTTATATCAATCTAATAAGCGTGACGACGAAATTCATGTGTATTAAGCGCGACGTCGAGGATTGGACACGGCGTCCTGTTATATCAATCTAACAAACAACCCACGTATTTACAACACATATTATACAAAAACATAAACTTAAACTCGCAAATTCGACGAAATTCAAGAAAGTACCCAAATCGAAATTTTAACAAATTAGACACCGATGAGAACCTTAATCGAAGATGACGAGGAAGAAGGTATGGTCGGCCGTTCGAGAACGCCGGTCGTCGTCGTGGGATAGGAGAAGACGAAGTGAGGAGGAAGAAGAGAAGATCTCGTGTTTATTAAACCTGCCGTTGCTGTTATTGGATGAGTTATTGGGCCAATTTGACCCAAGTATTTTTTTTATAAAAAAACAGGCTAGTGGAAACATCTCTTCGCATTTATTGGGCGCGGTGTTGCTTGACCCTATGTCGCTGCCATTACCCGCTATTTGCTCGATTTGCAAAATCACCCAAATTTATTAATGTCGAATTTAAAAAACACTATTTTAATCAAAACCCCTAAATTGTAGTGTGATATGCAAACGAGTATCAATGGCCTTTGTTTTACTAATTAGGCTTATTTTTAGTTACCGTAATAAAATAGGGGGTTTTTTTTAAGGAACAGTGAACAAATAGTGGAAAAAGTTACCAATCGTCACGACATCGCGGGTTATAACAACGACGATTAAAAACAGATAATATATTAATGAAATATTATTAATTAATAAGATAAGTAGTTTCAATACTTAATTTTGTAGCACGTTTTAATGAAATATATATTGATGATGCCAGAAAAATTTCGGTCGCCTTCCGTCGAACTTCCTCCGTAGACTTTACCCGACCTCAACGATTGTCCCCTGCTATCATATTAAAATACCTTATCGAATTTAATCGGTTTCATAGTTAATTTTTTTTTTCGAGTACCAACCACAAAACTGAAATGTTAAAAGAAAATAACCTGTTTGAAGCTGAAATTAATATGATTAATTAAAACTTATAAATTCGAGTTGTCGGTATTTCGAATTTCTTGGAACAAATCTCCGAACAAAAAAGGTAAATCTTTCGTTATAAATTTTTAAAACTCAATTACGCGCAAATCAACATTAAAGTTGAAAGTTTGATGATGTAAATCTCTTATATATAAACAAGGCATACCTATTGCAATAAAACATGCTTAAAAAATAGAATTTGAAATTAATGATCAATTTTGTAATAATCAATATATATTTCATTAACACTTGGGAATTTGAAAAACCCGAAGTTAAAGTGAAAACCCAAACCAAAAAACCCAACAGAGGAAAAGCTGAGTCTGCTCACACTCACTCACTGAGATTGTATTGAATTCCCAAAATCAACCCACCTGCATTTCGTCTCCATTCTTTCTCCCAATGACACCGATCGATTGATCTCAGCTCAACACAGATTGTCAACAGATCTGCAGAAATGGATTCTCAAGACTCTTCCGCCGCGCCGTTGCTGCCGCCGCCTCCTCACCACCGCCAGCACCAGCCACCATCTTTCCAGCACCACCTCATGCCCGGCGTGCCACCGCCCAACAACGCCTCGCCGTACTCAAACGTCGATAACGCGGTGTTGATGCACACGCAAAATCCAAACCCTCGCTTCGCCTTGGATCAGCTCCACGATTATCATCAGCATCAGCAGCAGCCGTACGATAGCGGCGCCGGCGGAGGGTGGTTTAGAGCCGAGCCGGAGAGGAAGAAAAGGGGTCGGCCGAGGAAGTATTCTCCAGACAACAATAACAACAATGCTAGCAGCAGGAGTAATATTGGGCTTGGTCTTTCGACGGCGGCTAATAATCAGGTTTCTTCAGCTGACGTGGGTTCATCTGAGATGAAGAAACACCGTGGGAGGCCTCCTGGCTCGGGGAAGAAACAAATGGATGCCTTAGGTTGATTTTTTGCACACGATTTGTAGCTGTTTGTAGTCCTTTCCCTTTTTTCGTTTAACGGGATTTATGTGCTTGAATTTCTGGTTTATGTAGGTGTGCCTGGAGTTGGATTCACGCCTCATGTGATTATCGTTAAAGCAGGGGAGGTAATTTCATCTGATTCAAGAATTGGATTGTACTCTAAATGAAGGTTTATATGGTTTGTTTTTAGTGTTTCTGTTTGAGTTTACTGTATCTATTTGAGAAGATAATCATCTATAGGCTATGCATTAATCAGCTAATGATGAAATGACACCAATTTTGATGCTTTTTTGCTTCCATTGACGGTGTTGATTGCTGCGTAGATGGTATGTTGCTGTCTTACTTTGTTGAGTTGAGTTCCTCCTTTTAGACAAGACATTGGGAAAATTCCATGTTTGACAATAGAAACATACTATGTTGCAGTTACCTTTGATTATGCTGGAAAAAAAATCCCTTTGGGTGCTGAAATGAACCGTATGAAATGAGTGAAAGGCCTTTAAAACGTTTACATACTATTTTAGGACATAGCTTCGAAAATCATGGCATTTGCACAAGAAGGTCCGCGCACTGTATGCATTCTATCCGCCCACGGCGTTGTTGGTAATGTGACTCTTCGCCAACGTGCAATGTCTGCCAGCGCCATGACATATGAGGTGGTTTGTATTTTACAATCCTTTTTTTGGCACGAATATTGAATTGAAGACTATTTTGTTGTACATCAGTTTTTTGCTGCATTAAATAAAAGATACAATCATTGCTCCAGACGAGTTTGTAGCATTAGTTCCCTTACTTTCAGTTTCTGTTTGTCAAGAAATCTCAAGTGAGTTTTTCTTCACAAAACACATTCCCAAGATCCTCTCCGTGTAATCCTCGTTTTTTTTGCATCACACGCTTAGGCTGTGTTTGGATGGAGGAAAGCGGTGAAGAAAAAGAAAACTAGAGTTTTCATGAGTCTTCATTTCCCGTTCCTCAGCATTGGTGAGGAAATTGATTTTCCATGGTTTTAGCTTTAGACATAGTTTAAGTTTTCTTTTCTTTTCCTCATCGATTTTCTAATCTACCAAACTCGTTAACTTTCTTTTCTATTTTCATTTCTTTTCCGCACCAAATTCGTTAAACCAAGCACACCCTTATTCTTGGCGTTCTTTCCATAACAACGGGAAAAACCATCAATTAGGAGCAATTTGGCATACAGTTTCCTTTTATTTTGCGGTTTTACGACGGTCCCATAATTTAATTTGCAGGGACCGTTCAATATCATATCATTGGCAGGTTCTTTTTCTCCTTCTGAACGAAATTCAAACGACGGCGGAGTTGGTGTCCTAAACGCGTCGTTGGCTGGAAAAGACGCAAAAGTGTTGGGCGGTGGAGTTGCGGGAATGCTTAAAGCCGCATCTCCAGTTCAAGTAATTAAAAAAAGTTTATTTTTTTAAAATAAAATATTATCTTTCAACAGTATTGCGCGTGGCTTGGCCTTTTCGCGCTTCATTGAGCTCAGTGATGTGATAAATCGAAACTTTGTTATCTCTTTTAGGCAGACGAAACGGTTTTCAATGTTTACCATGTGGAACAATTTAGTCCCCGATGATTTGTCTGAACCGATTTAGTCCACAATCATAGTTGTCGATTTCCATCACGATTAATGTCTATTTAAACGGGAAAGTTGCGCGGGATCTCTTTCTCGCATTTAATTTTCAATGTTTTGCTTGAACCGACTTAGTCTTCGATGTTCTCAATTTTTGACCAATTTGGTCTTTCCGTCACGATAAGACAATTTAAATGGAAAAGTCGCACGAGGCCCGCGCATTCTCTTTCTCCATTATGAACATTAAAAAATCACAAAGGAAGATGACTTGAAATGGTCCTAATATTTACTATGGATCAATTTAGTCTGCGAAGCTTTTGCTAGAACCGATTTAATCTCCAGTTTAAGCTAGAAAGAGAACATGTGCGACTTTTTCGTTTAAACTGACGTTAATCGTGACGGAAGGACTAAAATTGATCCAACATCAGAGACTACATCGATTCAGGTGAATATCTGGGATTAAACTGATCCACGTGATAAAACATTGGGGACCATTCTGAGTTTTCTCCGTATTTTTACGTGCTATACGGTTGTTGACGTTTCGAATCGACAAATTGGTTTTCTTCCCCGATAAATCGCAGGTGATCGTGGGCAGTTTCATAGAAAACGGCGGAAAAAGGGGTAAAGGAACGATAGCTTCTTCTTCTTCAGTTCCTTCAAATGTGTTGAACTTTAGTACTCCTCCCCCGGTGGGGACAGATGGCAGCTCCCCGTCGCCCGAAGGGTCGAGCGAGTCGGCCGACGAGGAAAATGAAGAAAATGCCCTCGTCGGTCGAGGTTCCTCCTCTAACCCTGGTCAGCATAATCAGAACTTGCCCATGTATCCGAACATGGCTTGGCGTTGAAAGATGGCAAGATGATTAGGTTGTTTTTTTTTAAAAAAAATTTCCCGTAAAGTCGTATGGATTTATTTGCGGAGAGATAGGCTTAGGTTTATCAATAACATAACTATCCATTTAGGGTTTATGCTTCGTTCATTCCCATCCTCATTTTATTTTCTTTTTATTTGTTTTTTTAAGTTATAATTTTCAGTGTTTTATCTTGTTTGTGGGTTCTATACTTCTATTTGTATTTTTTTTTACTAGCCCGTCTTTCTTTCTTTCTTTTTTCCCGAAGAAAGAAAAGTGTTTATTTTTTTAATTTCTGAGTTGTATGTTGCTTTTGAGATTCGATGCTATTGGATTACAAGCGATGGATTTCGGGATTGGTCGAAGTGTAAGCATTCTGCGGTTCATCTAATTTTGTAGTTAGTTTTCAATTTTTATGACAAAAGTTACGAAACAAAATCATTTTTAAGGCACTGGTTTTGGTTGTATTTTTTTCAACCTACTAAATCAGTCGGGCTTACGGGATCATTATACATGTATCGTGAGAAATTTTCGAAATTACATAATACGATAGTTTGAAACAATTACGTAAGGGTCGAAATATCGTTCACGAGCCATTGGCTTTGGTTCAGACTCGAAATAGTTCTTTAGAAATAGCTTCATTTAAGAAAAAAGAAATATACTGTTTTTAAATTGTATTTAGTTCATTAGAAAACAAACACAAGATAATTCTATCATATTGTATCTAGGTTTATAATTTATATGTTCAGTTTTCATAGGACATATTTATATATACATCAAGGAGGGTTCACAGAACAACAGGAACATTCGAGAACGAACTCAGAAGAACATATTTATATATATCATGGAGGGTTTTGACAAAATTACAAATATCTCTACATATCCATCAAGGAAGGAATGAATGTACACACCACTGGCCCAGTAAGAAGATAATACGGCCACACATTTCTTCTTAGAAGGCGTATCCTCCACGATGAGTCGATGAAACCATGATAAACTAAATAAACCAACGCTCTTATTGGACAATAGTGCCATCACTGGTATTAGAGAGATACAATAGCTAACCATCACAAGACATGACACGTATGCCAAAATAATCCACAAAATCAAATCAACGATGCGTGGGTGGTCAACCCCTCCCTCGCATTGAACTTCCGTCGAGACTCATATGAGTCCGTCACCGTACCTTAGAGCATGAGCCTAAACGAACGCCTCCACTACTATAGCATGCATGTCCAACACACGGTGATGTTGGCCCAACTAATTTCCCGAATGACCACCTTCAACAATAATCAATAGCAACACATGGTATTGGAAGGGTGCACTCGTTGGGCCTCACTCAATAGGGTGCGCTAAGCCACATGCTACTACTTGTTTTTGCCACTCTCCACTCACCCGAACGTGGTCATTCGGGATACTTAGACTTGGTACCAAGTTTATGCAACAACAGAGACCGAGCAATATAACAATCTGTATCGCAAATCAAGTCATAGAATGAAGTGGTATCACATCACCATGTCATGTAATGACTCGTAAAACTCTCAATCCAAATCACAATACATTATGCCAAATCCCAACAATTATCAACATTCTATAGCCGACAAGGCTCACTATCACCATAAAATCATGATGTCACATCACATAAAACGATGAAATAAAACCGCCCGACAATGTCCATACGTCACGCGAAGGAAAGGCATCCCTGTATTATCCGCGTACAGTGTCAAAGCCTAGCGTTCCCCAAGACGGCAGCCCTCGAGCCTCAACTAATGTTCCTTCGCCTCTATGCAGCTCGATTTAAGCAAGATATATCCCTAGATGATCAAGTTTCCACAATTTCCCCCTTCTTCCTTGCATGCTCGGTTCTTTTATCACATTAACTTAGGATGAGCAAGAAATGATGAATAAGAACTTACTAGAAGGTAAAATAATTTTATATGGATTGGGCCACGCGGTCTAATTTGGGTTGGACTGCACGCATATTTATAAAATAAGTAAGGGCTTAGGGTAACGAAATAGAGATGTTATAGCTGTAGAAGTTAGAAAACCACGGTTTGGTCAAGGGTACTCGGACTAAACCAGAAATCTAATTTATCATATTAAAAAATAATAATCAATCTTAAAATAATTTCCACGTAGATATTTTGGTTTTATAAACGTCATAATTATCCAAATGAAAAGAAAAAGAAAACCAAAAGAAAGAAGCTACTAGAACGTAACCCGTCACCTAAAAAAGGAGCCCAAGTCCTACTAACGATCTCAAGAGTCAAGAACATCACTACTCGCTCGTACAGCAGCTCTACTCTACTACAAACAAATCAGATTCCTTTTTGTCAAAAATGGATTCAGCAAAGGTAAAGCAATTGAGGCAATTCATCGACTTGTGCAAGTCGGATCCTTCAACTCTCTCAGATCCATCTCTCTCGTTTTTCCGTGAATACGTCGAGAGGTAATGGATTTTACGGAAATTGTGTTTTGTTTCTCTTTTGATTCAATTAAATATTTTTTTTTCGTTCCGAATTTTGATTTTAATATCGTTGTTATTGAATTCCAGTCTTGGAGGCAAGATTCCCTCGTCTTCCAGTGATTACAAAGAGGTATTCATTTCTACTTTTAACATCCATTTGGGTGAAGTGTTCATCACTCTCTTATCTTTTTTTTTTTTTTTCTGTTTGGTTTTCCAGTGTTCATATGCTAGACTAGTATAATCTAATTGTTTTTTTCAATAGAAGATGGGGCAGCAACGAATGTTTCATGTATGCAGTTAATAGGGAACATCCCCTGATATCTGGAAAATTACATCCATAGTTTGGTTTGCCAGCTTCTATTTTCCGTGAGGAATTGAAATTCCACATTGATAATCATATGGTATTTGTTGAACGACTGCTTCACCTAAAAGATTAACCTTGAAGGAGTGATCCACTTTCTAATTTTATATGATTTATTTCCAACATGCCCTTCTACGAGGCTGATTTTTTTCTTATTTAGTATTAGATGTGCAATATTCATTTATTGGGTGATCATGACGATTCGTATCGGGAACATCTTATGTCCATGACCTCTGATATCATGTTGAACGATCACTCAACCTAAAAGGTTAACCTTGAAGGGAGTGGGTGACTCACAAATTTTATATCATTTATGTCAAATAATATGTTAGTGATTCTTCAGGATCAATTTTCTATTTGGAAACATATACATTTATTACTACAATGTGGAACGCAGAAATCTCACTTCGTGGATGAGAGCGATGAAGACATGGACGAAGTTGAAGATTCACCAAAGCCACGTCACGAGGAAGAAGAACCAGAAATCATGGAGTCTGATATTGAGCTCGACGAGAGTGATTTGGTTGAGCCCGACGACGATCTTCCTCAGAAGGTTTGTGCAGCATATTTTTTTAACTAAATATCAGTGTTGGTTATTTGTGACTTTGATAAGAACAATAATATGTTTGTTTATCTGATTTTGTAGATGGGGGATTCGTCTGTTGAAGTTACAGACGAAGCCCGGGATGCTTCTCAAGAGGCCAAAATGCAGGCCATGGAAGCCATCTCTGAAGGTTAGACTTTAAAAAATCACATTATTGATGATTCCTAAATGCATATTCCTTTTAGTTACAAATTTGCTGAAATCCCTTGTACATATAATATAGGCAAATTTGAAGAAGCCATTGAGCATCTAACCAAGGCTATTCAGCTGAACCCTACTTCAGCAATCATGTATGCAACCCGAGGTTAGGTGTTCTACTCTTTGACTTGCTAGTAGAGGTTGTAAAGTCAATGTGCTAACTTGTTTTCTGTTAATTGTTGATTTTCAGCAACTGTTTTCATCAAAATGAAGAAACCAAATGCTGCTATTCGTGATGCCAGTGCTGCTCTTGAGGTCTGTACTATTCTCCGTCGACAATCCAATATTAGCTTGGTTACTATAAATAGGTTAATAGTAACAGTCCATTATTTGCGAGCAAACACCTGATTATTGCAGTGGAAGTACGTGATGAATTAATACTCAATTATTTGATAGACTATCTAAGATAATATTTTTTGGTCGGCCCCGCTCGTGGATGAAGGTTCTTGAAAACAATTACTCAGTTATCTTTTAGGCTGAAAATCAGTTTCATATTTAGTCTTGTATATGATTTGTTTGTGTTTTTGATCTTGTATATATATGGGAAATATCTTTTAATGTCCATAAAGTGATAAGTTGAACATAATAAGCAAAATAAGGATTTTTTCAGATTGGATCATTTGATTTGATATATTAGATGCAAGTTAAAATTGTGTTTATAAAAAGTTACATATTAGTTAGTACCCCTTTCAATTAATAAGTTCTAGCGGTCTCATGGATATTAATTTATAGAGTTTCTCCTGCATTCTGCTTATTTTACTCCTTCTATATTTTAAATGCTATATTTTGCATTATTGTGATAACATATCGTGTGTACAAATGCTATTAATGCGTAAATATAGATGGCTGAGCAAAATGTGATGAAGTCTTCTATAACGCAGATAAACCCTGATTCTGCGAAAGGGTACAAGTCTCGTGGCATAGCACGCTCAATGCTTGGGCAATGGGCAGACGCCGCTAAAGATCTTCACCTGGCGTCAAAGCTAGACTTCGACGAGGAAATACAAGCTGTACTTAAGAAGGTCAGCTTAAAAATAAATGTTACTTTTTAAAGTCTTTTTTGCCGGTACTTTGACAGTTGAGTAATCTGTAAAAGGCGCACAGAAGTTATCCCAAGCAGAATGTTCTCGTCCACTAATCACCATGTTACGCTAGTTAAATGCGCCCCTTGGGGCATGATTCACATTGCCATATTTTACAATATGCATATCTTTGTGTTTCTTGACAATTATATTTGTGATGGTAATATTATGAGCATGACTTAGGTGGAGCCCAACGCACACAAGATTGAGGAACACCGTAAGAAATACGATAAGCTGCGAAAGGAGCGCGAAGAGAGGAAGATTGAGCGTGAGAGGTTGCGCCGCAAAGCTGAAGCTCAGGTAATAATACTCTTATCATACTCGTCGTTAGTTTTCGTTTTTCAATCCGAAAAAAGGAAAAAAAAAAAAAGATAAGCTTTTTTCCTTATAGCATCTTTCCCTCTTAATTATTTAAACTATATCCATTAAATCACACTACTTTATGTGCCCCAATGGTCTATTAAAGTTATTGTTATCATCAGCCAACATAATACACACACATATTTCGTTAATTTGAAGGCTGCATATGAAAAAGCCAAGAAGCAAGAGCAATCATCATCAAGAACAAGTCCTAGGGGCGGTATGCCAGGTGGATTCCCAGGTGGTATGCCGGGCGGTATGCCGGGAGGTATGCCGGGCGGTTTTCCGGGCAGTATGCCAGGTGGAATGCCCGGGAACTTTGACTTTAGCCAAATATTAAGTGTAAGTAGTCGCTGCATATGTCATTTTTTTCTCGTATATATATTATTTCTGATTTTGCGTGGTTCCTTATGCCACCCATAGGATCCGGAATTGATGACAGCATTTCAAGATCCCGAAATAATGGCTGCACTTCAAGATGGTAACTGCTGTTACCGTCCCTTCTTGAATTCGAACTACTATGTTACGAGAATACTGTAATGAAATCGAAGTTATTTCTGTTTTTTTTTTTTGCCGAAATGCAGTGATGAAGAACCCTGCTAACTTAGCCAAGCATCAGGCGAACCCAAAGGTGGCTCCCATCATTGCCAAGATGATGAACAAGTTCGGCGCCGGCGGACCGAAATGAGTGAGAGAAAAAAATCCCCGAGTTTTTGCATTTGTGATTTATGTATGTGTCCAAGATTGAATGTTTCTGTTGGAGTTTCTCGTGTTATTTGCTTGTGTGGATCATTTTGATGTTGAGGATAATTATGTCTATATTCTGTCCGACATTGGTATCATTTTGGAAAAGTATGGCATTGCATCATTTTGAGGCTCCGAGCATCTTCGATGGATACTTAAGTTTATGAATCGTAAAATACTATGTTTGATGTGGAACAATAATTAGGCAGGCTAAAAAGAAGAATTAAAAAAGTAATTAGCTTATTAAGAGAACTTAGTAAAAAATATGAGTTTTCTTGAAAAATATAAAGTTAGATGGTGAAGAGAAACTTTTAGGGACCTCCAACAGACTTTAGGAAGCTAACAACAGGAAATAAGGGTTTTAGGGACCTAACGCCCATATTAGGGAACTATTTTAGGACCTATTGTGCTAAGCAGGTCCTGTGGTCCCGAGGAAGTGTCGTGAGGAAGCTTTACCAAACGTTCAGAAGTCTGAAAAGACGTCTGAGTTGACAGTACATGAAAGGCTGACAGCCGCCTGCTGTCCCTGACAGCGCGATCCTGTCCTATCTCCAGCTGCCTGATATCCCTGACAGGAAAGAAAAGCTGCTGCCAGCTCCCTGCTCCTGACAAACAGCCCTGCACCTCACATTGTCCCAAAAGGTCTTGTCATCGAGGATCCTAGGGCCGATGGGAAGCTCCTATAAAAGTCAACACTTGGCCATTTTCACGACAACCATTCTTAACATAAAAAACACTTCACACTTTCTCTCTCTCATGTATTCAGCATTTTCTTTCGACCTTTATTATTTATGAGTGAAAGTGAGCTTAGTTGAGTGTGTAATTTATCAAAGTATAGTGAAATAGAGTTCCCGAGCGCCGCGGACGTAGAATCCGCAAGGAATCGAACCATGTATATCATGTGTCCTTTCATATACGTCCCAAGCAGATTCCAATGTCCCAAACAGGTCCCCAATGTCCCAAACAAGTCCCCCGTACGTCCCCAAACACGACCCGACACGTCCCAACACGTTCCCAAACATGACCCAACATCCCAAAAACGTCCTAAACAAGTCCCAAGGTCCCTAATACGTCCCTTGCAGCTCCTTTATAAATAAGCACCTTACGCACGTCTTTAAACTTTGTAATACTTATTCTCCGGCTATATAAATTTTCCCGACCCACACATATAAATTTCTTTGATTGGGATAGCCCCACATCAATGTTATTTCCTTTACTAGTATTTTCATCTGACTCGTTTCGGCTTCGAGTTCGAATCTCGGGAATAAGATATTGATATTATCCGTTTCCCAGAGTAGGAGTCTGCAGGGAATCCGCTGTTTCGGCTACGGTAAGTTTAGTGTATTCCACTGGTTCATATACGAAAAATTCAATTTCAAATGGGAGTAGAATTAATATTATTATTATAGTGCTGATGAACAATATTAAGGGAGTTTACACTTAACTGAAGTGTAAAATATGCCTAAGAGGGGGAGGGGGTGAATGAGGCTTCAAAAAGTTTTGGCTTTTTCTCCTTTGAAAACTACTTTTCTTTAAGAAGATATTGCAGAGCACGTTATTCCTAGAGAGCAGTAAGATTGTCTATGTTATCTCCCTAACCCTGTTTACAGAATATCACGTTAGTCTCAGCTTTAAACGATATCACCTAGTTATTTGCCAACGTTTCGGGTTTGTCTCACAGAAAAAGTAAATAGCAGAAAGTAAAGTGAGACGGGATTTTTATACAGGTTATATCCCCAACTAGGGTTTAATCCTGTCCTTGGGGTGTGATCTCCCCAAGAGTTCCAATCAATCACTAGGTATTACCGGTTACACTATGATTGACCCGTACACAACCGAAGCACTATGGACACTAGACCTTGCTCTAGGCTGATGCACGCCAAGTTTCGATCCACGCCGTTTACGCAGGAAACCTATTCCCCGGCTGGATGCAGCATGCTACCGAAGGGCCACCGAATCCACAAAATTCGTCCCTCCACGTGCGTAAGACTCCACTCGTGCTCATTTGTGCGCTCAACGTGCCCGCAGACACAACACGTCCGAAGACAAGGTTTTTAGGGTTTGGAGTTTCTAAGGATCGCTCAAAGAGTACAGATTCGCAAATGAAAGCTCAACACAAACTACGAATGAATCGCAAATTTCGCTCAAGAACTCTAAGGGATTCGTTTGCTTGTGTGTTCGTTGTGTGTCCTTCAATCGTGAAGTGTTCTCTTCTATATACAACCAATTTTCGCTTCTACACTTCACAGGGAAAGTTAAGCACAGAATATGCAAGATAAAGCTCAATAATCACGTGCATTAACTCAAACAATCATGCCAAGAATAAACAAATTAAGCTCAATGGTCATGCATGATCACTTACCATAAATACCACAGATTATCATTCATTCCAATGTAATCTCATCCGTTAGTCAGCATATTCCATATATAATTCCACTCGGCATATTATCAATGGTAAGCTCAAACAACTGATTTCTTTCCCAAAATATGATAGCCAATCGCACATAGAAAGATTTGATCTACTGAGTATAATGCAAAGCATATTTTCCATGTATGGTGATCTCATCCGATTTCAGCACATTCCATAAATAGACTCAATCAGCATCTTACCACATATAAGCTCAATCAATTAATCACTTTCCAAAATATAAATCCTAAGTCGCACAAGGAAAGTAGGATCATGATTCACTGATTTAAGAGTCATTTAATATCACACTCAACGGATATATCATTCATATTCTTTCCTGAAATAGATCAATCATATGTAAGCACTTAATCAGAATATTCTTTCCATATATACAGCATAGTTATTCATATCCGGGTGATCACATCGATATTCTTTCCTAAAATAACTCAATCACGTTTCAGCTCAATCAGAATATCTTTTCCATATATAACATACAGTCATTCATATAAGGGTGATCACATCAATACTCTTTCCTAAAATAACTCAATCTCGCAGACATTTTGCATATCACTCAACATGATATATTTTCCATATATAGCACGCTTTCCATTCATGCGAAGACGTTCATAACCATGTGATCACATGAATATTCCAGTTAAGCATAAGATCACACAAATTCGATTTTCTTAACAGTTTAATCACATTTAAGCGCTTAATCGAACATTTTCACATACTTAAACATCACACAACATGCATATCGAGTTTTCTAATTTGTACCCCCCAATTTACATACTTACTTGGAATAATCAAAACTCTCATAATCATTTGGACCAAAAAGGTCTACAATTAACTACCTAACATTATAAAAAAATTCAAATTAGTCCATGTCGGAATGTGTTTATGTGTAGCCATCTAGAAGAAAAGTTCTATGCACAGGTACTATTTTAGGTGAAGGTACATCCTACTAGAAATATAGGTATCATGTAGAAACGTGTTTTGATACGTGATACACAAAAAATAGACGTCATATGTTTATAGAGATATTCAGAACATATTTGAAAATCAGGTACTATTTAAACGCGTGATATGATACGCAATGTACATATTAAAAGATATACAATGGTAAAATGGTACGAACAACCAAACGATAGCAATGTGTAAAACTTTACTACTAGGTATTTATATATAATTTTTTTCTAAAAGGGTATTGAACAAATAATGTTTATTCTTCTGGTATTTAAGTCTAGGTACCCCAATATTAATACATTTCGTCAACAAGAAAAAGTAGAATTACAATTTTAGTTGTTTTTGCTTTTTATTTTAAAACTTATTTTAATTATATTTCAAAAATGATAATGACTACTTTTATTTAACTATAATTAGTTTTAGCTAATTTTTATTTGTTTCTCCAATATTAATATTTCGTATAATGATTTATGATTATTATAATAATAACTATTAATTTTCTTTTTAAAATATAGAAATAATACTTTTTAGGCCTAATTTAGATCTAAGCCATGATCATTTAGTTTTCATAATCAATTACAATAATTATAAGTAGGAATAATCTAACATTATTTTTAGTGTACAAAACAGTTTATGATTTGAAAAAAAATAGAGTTGGACAAAAGCACTGTGAAAAAATGTATTGTGCAAAATTAACTGTATTAGTGCTATGTGGTCGGAGATTGCCGAGAGAACCGAACTTTAATTCCATTTCCTCTACGACACAACGAACGATTATTATTACACGCATCCAAAGAACAAGAATTGCCCGAACCCGAAAAAAACACAACACGGGCCTCGACACAAGATTACCTAACCCGAGGAGATCTTCTATTTTCCGGCAAAGGCGAAGCCAAAGGCGAATATTGCCCGAGAGGAGACATAACAGAGTCCACCTTCACCAAAGGAGACTGAAGAAGTTGTTCTAACGAGGATATAACCTCGGACATACGAGGCCTAAGCTTAGGTTCGTGGCTAAGGCATTGTACGGCGATCGTAGACGCAATAAAAGCCGCCTTTTGAGGGTATTGCCCTTCCAACTTAGTGTCCATGATTCGAAATAGCCTTCGCCTGTCGTTCAAGTACGGCCTCACCCACTCTACGAGGCTTTGCTCGATCCCCACCTTCGATCTGTCGAATGCTCGACGGCCAGAGATCAGCTCGAGCAATACGACCCCGAAGCTGTATACATCGCTCTTTATTGTCAGATGACCTGAGATTCGTAAATTAATGAGATAATTCATTCGATGATCCATCATATTTTTTTTAAAAAAAAAAACTTAGCACCCAGTTTGGATCATGGATTTTGACGTGAAAAGGAAAAGAAAACAGTATGAAAAACTATTTTTTGTGTTTGCAAACAAAGGTAAATGAAGAGGAGAGAAAAAAGGAAATGGAAAGGAGAAAAAACTATAGCTCTAAGGCTCCGTTTGGTTTAAGGATTTTGACGTGGAAAAGAAACTGAAAAGTGGAATGGTACGACACGTGAAGCGAAATGTACAATGATTCAATGCGTATGACCGCACTTTTCTTTTGTTTTCCACATCAATTCCGCGGACCAAACGCACCATAAAAGTTCAAAAAATCCAGTTTTTCCTCATCATTTGGCGAAGAAAAATGGTTTTCCATGGTTTTTCACTAAGATTAACTTAAATTTAGTTTTCTTTTCCTCACATAATCAAACAAACAAAAAAATGGTTTTTGTTTTCCATTTCTTTTCCTTTCCTCGTTGTAGATTCCTCGAACCAAACACACCCTTAATGACGAAAATGCTAGTATTTAAATATCTTTCCTTCCATTTTCTTTTCCCCACCAAATAATACCAGATCCAAATGCAATCTAAAAGTTACGAACCTGTGGCTACGTATTCTGGGGCAGCATAGCCTTGCGTGCCCATGACTTGAGTCGAGACGTGCGTGTTGTCTCCCGTGGGGCCCGCTTTAGCCAAGCCAAAATCGGACAACTTCGCGTTGAACTCCTAAATCACGTAATGAAATAATAGAATGTAATGTAAATGTTCCTCTATATTTTTTTGATATATAGCATGAAATATACCCCGTCGAGTAGAATATTAGAGGCCTTGAAGTCTCTGTAGATCACTTGCTCTTCGGCCTCGTGCAAGAAAGAAAGTCCCCGAGCTGCGCCTAACGCGACTTTGATCCTCGTCACCCAAGAAAGAGGCTGAGGTCCTTTTTAGTATATATTCGAAATAATCGAACGTTAATTATTGAGTTACCTCCGAAAAGATGGACAAGGGAAAAAAAGAAGCAAAAAATCTCAGATGCTAATACTTCTGAAGAGATGATTCTCTAAGCTTCCTTTAGGCATGAATTCATAAACCAGAAGTCGATTTTCGCCCTCGGAACAGTACCCGATAAGCTTGACAAGATTGGCATGCCGAAGCTGTCCTAGGTAAGTAACTTCTGTCTGCAAATATTCTTACAAAATGTTACCATCTTGTCTTTATTTAGAAAAGAAAAGGGGATTGATCATTTCTTGATTCATTTTCTTGATCCTATATATTGTGCTTCGGGTGGGGCGTTTTGAGGACAAATAAATTATGGGTGGCAATTTTAGGTCAATAAGTTTCAACATTAAGTCAATTTGAGGACATGTAACTTAAATGTTGGAAAAATAAGTTACAAAATTAAATCAATTAGAGGACAGTTAAAGCAAGATTGTCCTCAAATTTGCTTGGATTATGAATCGTATTGTCCTCAAATTACTTCAATTTTGAAACTTATTGTCCTAAATTCGCAGCTATTGAGCTAAGCATCCACAAATTGCTAACCCCAAATTTATATAAGACCATCTCCAACCATACTGCAAAACCCAAGAAAAAATATTCTCACTCCAACCGAATTCAAAAATCAATCCCAAAATGGGTTTTGTACTTTCTTTCTCCCCCGCTAAACGGATAGATGCGATTGAACGCTTGATATGCGTTCTAAGTTTAGTAATTTCATTTAATGTCCTTTTATTTGTTTAAATAATTAATAAATTCTTATAAAAGATAAAAAACATATATATATATAAAAAATTATTAGAAAGTTTTTTAATTATGAAACTTACCAACAATATTTTTTATTTAGTTTAATATGATATTGAAATTTTTTGAAGTTATAAAATATGTGGGCAGTATTGAAAAATTATAGAAGTTTGTCTAGAAGTAATATTTCAAAAATAGTTCTTTGAGTTTGAAAAATGAGTTTATCAATTAGAGAATAATTACTGCATTTTGCGTTTGAGAATGAGTTTGAGTTTGAGATTGAGTTTATCGGTTGGAGATGCTATAAGTCCTTAAACCGTCCCCCCCCCCCCAATATATATATGACAAAACTAACTAAGCAAAAAAAATGATCCTACCAGCCACTCCTTGTGACCTTGGAAGCCCTCGGGCTTCAACTTCTTGACCGCGACGACCAATCCCGTCCCGGGCCTTGAAGGAGTGAGCGTCTGCTCGTCGATCCATCCTTTGAAAACGCACCCAAAACCTCCCTCGCCGAGAAGGCTTTCGGGCCTAAAATTTCGAGTGGCGTTCCTCAGTTCATTGTAGATGAAGGCTTTTACGTTGGGAGACGAACGTATCTCGGCCGTCGATTTAGGCAAACTTTCTTCGTCTTTTATTTCGTTGCGCGTTTTCCTCGATGAATCTTCGACTGCTTTTGAAGATCAACAGAAAAAAGCAGAAGTGTTACTTAGTATTAGAAATCGATGATCCTTCCGAAACCAATTGGTAATTAAGAGAAGATAGTTTCATGATATATTAAGTGGTTAAAGAAGATTGAATTATCCGATGTGGGACAATTTTATAATTTCAACACATCCCTGTCAAGTGTGGCATAACTGACCTAACACATGAACATATAAATCGAGTGACGGTGAACATAACCGTACACGCTCTGTTATCATATTAAAATCAAGGGGTCTTTCCTAACCAATTGGTAATAGGATGAAATAATATCTTAATATATGAAACTGTTAAAAGAGCTTAAATTATCCGACATGGGACCAAGCCCAATTTATAACTTGTATATATTTGATAAAAGTGCACATTCAACACAGCTCACAGATTAAATTTGATAGAAGGATGAAAGTGCTTATATGGATACATATTGAAGGATCATGAACAAAGTCAACTTATAAACAAAGAATAACAATAATAATTCAAAATTGGGAAAAAACTTACCAGGTGAGACGACGATTCTTGAATCCAAATCTACTGAAGAACAAACGCAATTTCCCATTCTTAGACTCCCAATTTACCAAATAAAGGAAGAAGCAAAAAAGGCTCGAACTTTCACGAACAGCTGAACCTCATGAATGAGCTCTTCTACGCTATTACTTCAACCACCTTGTTTGAGGAACGAAGGCAAAAATTACCAGCAATCATATATATATATATATATATATATATATATATTATATGAGAGAGAGAGAGAGAGAGTTCTAGCTGCTATGCTAGTTCGGCAAAAAGTTGAATTAACTGAAGCAGAAGAGCACCCAAAGGAAAATGTGCCGATATATATTAAAGATTAAAGAAAAAATTTCCAGGAGTTTACTTTTTTTTTCGGGCTTATGCTTAATTTGTAATTTCGTACATGAGTTATTTACACTCTAGCAATATGCTCGCTCATATTATGATAATTTATTGCTAAAATATCCAGTATCGTATTCAAGAGTTAAAGACAGTAATAACTTAAAAACTCAATACTGCAGACTATCTTCTATCAAGTGATTGCTAGAATCAGTGTTGTCTATGATATTATGATAATGAAATTTTCTATGTAGATACTTGCAATTATTTCCCGCAACAGTTATGATTATCATACTTGTAATAGCTTTAGTAATGATTATCTAGAGTTCTCTCAATCAATCCTGTCCATGGTGAGTTTGGTATTTATGACAAATGAAACACATTATATATATATAAGAGGAATTTTATGTGATATGTAACACTAATTAATACATTCTAGGGGTCATTGGTCGACATATCGAACAAATGACGTGGCATGTTTACGCTTTATGTGACACTTGTTATGTGATATTGATATGTGGACATAAACATGCCAAATCGTCCTATGTCGACCAATGACCCCTAGAATGTGTTAATTAGTGTTACGTATCTCTAACGTTGATGTGGCATGTCAACATGGCACGAATCAGTGCCACATCCGACAGGTGCCCACGTAAGGTGCTCACATAAGGCGAGCACCATAAAATTCCTCGTATATATAATATCCAACATATTACATGTTTAGTGCCCATTCCAGGAGTTAGTGCGTTGACATGCAAAATCAACGTATGTTCGACTACATAATAATTTGCATTTTTTAATAAGAAATAGTTATATAGTATACTTCGTTGAAATAATATATAATATGATAAAATGACATCGCTGAAATACTAAGATAAAATTCCAGTAAGACTAAAATTTTATTTAAGAGATAATTAATTTGAATTTTGACCCCAGGGACTTCAACACCTACTCCTCAACTGCCTTAATGGATCCTCCTTTCAGGTGGACAAACTCTCATCTCAACTCCTCTCAAGCTTTTAACTTAAGAGCGTTACTAGAATACAAAGGTAGGTAAAGTTTTTATTACATTCCTTTAAATATAAGCGATGGCTGTTGTTTGGAAGAGGTTGCAATATCTTGATGTTTTAATTACACTTATTTTGAATATCATTTGAGATATAAATCAAAGGTGGGTTGTTTGGAAGAGGTTAGACTGACTTACATGACTTGGAGAGTCAAGAAAGAGACCTCAAAACAAAAAAAGTCAACTTTCCAGTCAATTCCATATTATCGCATGCCAATTGCCAAGCCATCCTTCAACAATATGTCTGAAGTCAACTTCTAAGCGGTCAATTAAAAAAGTCAATAAATATTTACTCAAGCTTGTTATTATGGCTATGTGCACATATGGATAGAAGCAGAATTTCAAGACTATGAGACCCGGGGGTGGGCATTCGGTGTCGGGTTTCGGGTACCCGACCTGACCCGATTGGGTTTTCCCCGATCAGGTTGAGAATTCGGGTTTAAATCGGAAACCCGATACCCAATTGTCTAGATCGGATGGGGTCAATCGGGTACCCGACCATACAAAAAAAAACCCATATGAAAAATAAATCCTACTAATAAAATAAAAAACTCAAACATAATACAAAGCCCAACTATAAAAGAAAAAAAATATGTTTATATTTTAAACTTGTTTTTTCTTTTATGTTGTTGATTTTTTGGTTGATGTTGATGGTGTTGAATTTATTTTATTATTGATGGTGTTTTAATTTTTTTTTTAAAATGTTGATTTATTTTATTGTTGAAGGAATTGAATTTAAGCTTATCTAAAGCTAAAAAATAATAAATGAAAAAACTCGAACCGACCAGGGTACCGTCGGACACATGGTGTTGATTTTTTTTGTTGGTGTTGATGTGTTGAATTTATTTTTAGTTGGTGTTGTTTGAATTATTTTATTGTTGAAGGAACTGAATTAATTTAAGTTTACTTAAATTTATAAAAAATAAAAGAAATAAAAATTTAAAAAAGCCGATCTCGACCTGTAGGTACCCTATCGGGTTTCGGGTACTCGAATTTGATGAGTGGGGATAGGGTATCAAAATAACAACCCGAAAAAATCGGGTACCCAACCCGAAAAACCCAAATCCCGAAAAACCCGACCCGGTCCCACCCCTAGTGAGACCCAAACATATACGAAAAAAGGAAGATTTAAAGAATCGGTTATACATATTAAGAGATTTTTTTTTACTAGATATTCTTTTGATTGGTCATTAGTGAAGAGTCTTCCTCCTAAGCAGCACAAGTTAGGGATGGTATGGGCGGGTATAGATCCGGACCCGCTTGGATCCACCCATAATGAAGCATTTCTTTCTTAAATATCCGCGTATTGGGGCGTTTTACGGGTCTTAAGAAATTCAACCCGGGCTGTCCGGGGCGGATCTCAAGTCTTGCTAATTAACCCGAAACCGCCGCGCATAACATATATTTATATAAATTAATTTTCCGTATACTTATATATTTATATGAATTCATAATATATACATATGATACTAATACATAAAAGCTTTGTGGTTGGTCCAATGGAAGAGTCATTGTTATATTGATATAGAGGTCTTGGGTTCAATACATAACTTGTCCATTATTTTTTATTATCTTTTCCATTCAAAAATAAATTGAAATTTTAAAAAATAAAATAATTAATAGGGATGAAAACGACGCGGGGAAGGACCAACTCCAAACATCAAGCGGGGCGGGTCCTGGGTCCTGTCAAACCCGGTTCTGACCCGCCCCATTGCCATCCCTAGCACAAGTACTGGCTCTACAATACCATTGTACTAATTTATATAAATGAATTCGGTGTGAGAAAACCCAAAATTGTCCCTCATGTTTTCCACATGGATCAGTACTCGATGTTTCGCATGGTCCAATTTAATTTTCGATATTGCCGATTTTGAACCAAATTGATGATGGCGTTTAATGACATTCAATCCGGATGAAAATTGACATGTGTGATTGGTGAGAGTTAAAAATCACTAATTAACATTAAAAAGTCAAATAAAAAAAAGAAAAATTCAAAAAAAAAACGAAGAAAAATTTTAAATGAATTCGGTGTGAGAAAACCCAAAATGGTCCCTCATGTTTTCCACATGGATCAGTACTCGATGTTTCGCATGGTCCAATTTAATTTTCGATATTGCCGATTTTGAACCAAATTGATGATGGCGTTTAATGACATTCAATCCGGATGAAAATTGACATGTGTGATTGGTGAGAGTTAAAAATCACTAATTAACATTAAAAAGTCAAATAAAAAAAAGAAAAATTCAAAAAAAAAAACGAAGAAAAATTTTAAAAAGACAAAGAAAATATTAATAAAGTAAAATAAAATTAAGAGAAAACCAATAATTAAAATAATAAATTAAATAGAAATATCAGATACCAATTGGGGTTTTCTCCGGGACGGAGAGAAACGGGGTGAAACTTTACTTAAATCCCTGTTTGGCTATCACATAACTCCCTTATCAGAGAAAAATATCACTTAACTCCCCGTTTCACTGTTTGTACCAGTTTCTTCAGTCACACTGTACCTTTCTATGTTTGTATTGTGCACCACAATATCTTGATATAGTGTATCTAAATGTGTTGTATGGTGTACCTGCGGCGGGTCGGGCAACAATCTGTGAAAAATTAGATACACTGTAACAACACATTTAGGTACACTATATCAGCGTATTGTGGTACACAATACAACCATAAAAAGGTACAGCGTGACTTCAAAATGTAGTACGGACAGTGAAACGAGGAGTTAAGTGATATTTTTCTCCGACTGATGAGTTATGTGTTGAGATGGTCACGTGTGAGGACCAATGTCCCACATCGAATTTGACCAAGAAATTAACTGGGTTTATAAGCTTGATGGGCCACTTCTCTTATCACCAATTGGTTTTAAGAAGGAACCCATCAAGCTTATACCCGGCACCCCTTCTCCGTGTGGCACATGTGCGTGGGCCTCGTTAACGGGTAAAATAGCCGGAGGCCCGGCCCGAATTTCGAACATGGTATCAGAGCGGGAAGATACGACTTAATTAAAAATAAATAAATATGGCAGATTCGAAAAGAATGGCGTTCTCGTCCGATTAAAAGAAATGGGCTCACACGTGAGGGGGGAGTGTTGAGATGGCATCGAATATGACCAAGAAATTAACTGGGTTTATAAGCTTGATGGGTCACTCCTCTTATCACCAATTGGTTTTAAGAAGGAACCCATCAAGCTTATACTCGGCACCCCTTCTCCGTGTGGCACATGTGCGTGGGCCTCGTTAACGGGTAAAATAGCCGGAGGCCCGGCCCGGATTTCTAACATTATGTGATAGAAAATTTGCAACTAGGGATTTAAGTAAAAGTGTCCCAAGAAACGATAAGGAAAATAAAACTTTCTTTTAAAAGCGTCTAGAAAAGAAAGGCTTTTGAAATAAAATAATGCGATTTTAATCAAAATTTAACAAAATGGGGTTATTTCGTTCGAAATTAATAAAATAAGGCAAAACGCGTTCATTAAATGTGATGTCGTGGCTAATAGCCGCGACGATGACGTGGCATGAATAAAGAAGAGCTTTTTTTATTAAAAAACGTGTTGGTCCCGTTAAAGCCCCAACAAATGCAGGCGCCCAAAATAGGCGCGATGCCGCAACTTTCTTATTTTTTATTTCTTTGTTTGAGTATGGTGACGATGACGGTGATGCTTGTTTTTTATTTTTTTAATTGAGTACGGTGACGATGACGGTGATGCTTGTTTTTTATTTTTTTTATTTCTTTTATTTGAGTCACCCCATTAACTTTTCATTTTTTTTATTTTAATTTTAACTTATTTTATATTTATTATTTATAAAATCCACCAAATCACCATCGTTATTAATGTGATTTACATAATAAAAATTAATAAACACATCTAATTTATTGCTTGTTTCGCGACGATTAAAATGATATGCATATCTTATATTTTTCGCTAATCAATTTTTTCTTATTTTTATAAATCAAAAAATAATTAAATTGGGATAAAGCTTCAATTTTTATCAATAACCAACTGCGTAACTCTGTCGCCAACACAAAAGGCAATGATCTTCAGAAACAGTAGCTACAAAATTTATGCAACTGTAAGAAAAAATAGGTAGCATATCATTTTAAGTATTTTTAAGTATTTTGTAAGTTATAAAAATAGAAAATATATTTTTGATTATCGAAAAATATAAGATATGCATATCATTTTAATCGTCGGAAAACAAACAATAAATTAGATGTGTTAATTAATTTTTATTATGTAAATCACATGAAATAATGATGATTTATGATTTGGTGAATTTTATAAATAATAAATGTAAAATATGTTAAATAAAAAAAAAGAAAAAAAAAAGTGAACGTACTCAAATAAAAGAAATAAAAAAAATAAGAAAGCAAGCATAGCAGCGTGTATTAGACGCGTCGCCGCACCGGGCACGACTGCCTTTGTTGGGGGTGTAACGGGTCCAACTTTAATAAAAAGAGGGCTCTTCTTTAGCCGCGACGTCGGATTTAATGAACGCATTTTGCCCTATTTTATTAATTTCGAAATAACTTCATTTTATTAAATTGATTAAAATTGCATTATTTTATTTAAAAAGTCGAAAAGAAATAGATCCTTGTCTTGACAGAGACGAAATCAATCAAAATTAGGGTTTAAGAAAATTAAAGATTTAAAACCCACACCCACCACACCACAAGCAAATTTCAACTCCACCACCACCAACCATGGAAGGAACGCCTCCTCCTCCTCCTTCTCCTTCACACAACCCAATCCAAGAAAACCCATCCAAAGAAGAAGCCATTCCCTCAACAGATGGACAAATTCCCAAAGAAATTGCCGACGATCCTAAAGGAGAAGAAGAAAGCCAATCGAAAGAACCTAACGAAAGAGTCGTCGTCGACGAAGAAGATGAAGAAGAAGGTGAGTGTGGGTTTTGCTTGTATATGAAAGGCGGCGGATGCAGAGAAACGTTTACCGATTGGGAAAAGTGCGTGGAAGAAGGTGAGAAGAACAAAGAAGACATTGTTGACAAGTGCTTTCAGGCGACTGCTGCTTTGAAGAAGTGTATGGAGGCACATAGTGAGTACTACGCTCCTCTATTGGAAGCTGAGAAAGCAGCTGAAGCTGAGGCTGAAAAGCATTTGTTAGAGGAAGAAAAGGAAAAGGAGATTTCGGGCGGCGATGAAAGTAAAGGAAACGTCGATTCTTCGGAGGTTTTCGACAAGAATGCGTAAATCTTACTCGGGATTTTTTTGCGTTATTGAGAGGAATAATTAATTTATATTGGATGTTGAAATCTGATGATGCATTCTTTCTTTTGATGGATAACTTACAATTCCCAGAATATGATTTTTTTTTTCCGACTTCATAATGCTGCTTATCGATCGACCGACCACGACGCAAATACATGAAGGACTAGTTGAGAGTTGTATAGTTATTCTACGGGTGCGTTTGGTACGCAGAATTCGACATTGAAAAGAAAATAAAAAGTGGTTATGCATCGAACTATTGTACGTTATGCTTCGTGGGCTTACTAATGCACTATTCCTTTCTTTTTCACATCGTTGCATACCAAATGCACCCTAACAGATGACTGAAAACAGTCCTTCATAGGGGTTCATACAGCCGATGGATCACTATAATGTTTATTCAAATCTTCAATTATCATCATCAACTGATTTTGATATACAAGATACCTCACATTAAATGTTAAAAATTTAAAATCCATATATAGTCGGGTTTTTACTCGCGTTTTTCAAACCAAATATATCACACGGAAAGAAACATAAGAAAAAATGATTGTAAGAACCAAACAGCGTATCCTCCGCACACATTGGCGAAGACTTTCTTCACGTCAATCATATTGATGGAGCGAATGGGTACAAATAGATAAGAAACAGCACTAATGAACACCAGTGGAAAGAAGATAATTCTCTTACGGTATTACGACGATGGAAAGATGTGCCAGTGATGTTCGGACGGTAGACTCTCCTTAATCTTCTCGAGCCGTTTCAGAATGTCCAAGAAAGACGGTCTTTTGTTCATGTCAGCTGCCCAGCACTGTTCGGTCAACCTTCGCACATGGATTAGTCATGTTTGTAATATTTTTTAATATGTGCAGATATATATCATATATATACTGTAGTTGCTTACTCTCGCAACTCCGGCGCATAGCCTTTTGCCCTAAATATCGGCCTGTGCCCGTCAGCCACGTGTCTCGCTGCTTCGTATGGTTCGTAGTTTGACATTGGTGGATCACCTTCAAGCATCTGCGAAAAAAGTTCACTATTGCTTACCACATTGCTTTTTAAGCAAAGAGCATTTATTTCCGTAAACGCATGGTGGGAATTATAATTTTTACCTCATACAATATCATTGCGAAAGAGAATACGTCGACCTTCTTGTCGTATTTTCGGTGCTTGAATACCTCAGGTGCCATGTAGCGGTCTTTCAGAAAGAATGATGTCGAAGTAGTAAACATTGAAGGATCGTCAAGAATTGATAGGAAAAATCGACTGTTGAGGACGTAAAAAATTGTTGCGAATTAGTTGGTTACTCACAGCTTCCAGTTTCGCCGGTCAACTTGTATACGTCGTGGGAATGTTGTACCCTGATTAGCTTGCTTAGGCCAAAGTCTCCGACTTTCAAATGGTCTGCACTCGTATTGACAAGGAGGACATTCCTGGAAACAGATCAAGTCGTATGGCCCCATCGCAAACAGATAATACAAACATGCCGAAGTTCATTCAACAATGTGAAACGATTCAACGAGTGCATGAACTATTAAGAATACGTGAAACTAACCTTGGTTTCAGATCTCTGTGTATTACTACATTGGGCTCACTGTGGAGATAGGCCATGCCTCTGCTCATCGAAGATTTTAAAAATCAGATAAGGGAAAAGCACAGAGCACACAATGGAGAACAAGTGAAGATTTGAAATAAAACAAAAAACTAGGTCAGATGCATATGTTATAATTTAGTCTGACCAAAAATGGCATAAACTGACTTAAGTCCAATTGACAGTTTGTATTTGGGAAGGAATATATATTAGTATTCCACAACCACGTGCTATCACCATATTCGAGTGGATTCAATTACTAAAGTTTCAAACCCTAAAAGTGCTGCAAGGACCATTTTATTTATTGAAGAGAAGTGGGTAATAAGGATTCCAACTGTACCTGGCTATATCCATTGCAAAATTGATGGCAGTTGAAGGATTCAGCCCCCCCTTTCCTTTTAGATGTTGATGAAGATCACCCTTTCAAAGAATATAAAAACAAAACCCAATAAATTAGTAGATGTTTGAGTAATGAAAAATAATTAAACATGAAACAGCAGAATGCATCTGCTCACCCCTCGTAAGTACTCTGTAATTAACATCAAGGGCTTTTTGTCAGTAACAGCCCCAAGAAATTGGACAATATTTGGATGACGAAGCTTCACCAACAAATTGACCTCGTGCCTAAAGTCCTGGCTGAATTTGATGCAAGAAATAGAATTACCCGTGTCAAGATGGGATGAAAACTTGAGAGCTGTAACTGATACTACATGAGACTGAAGTGTCATTCTACAAAGCATAAAACATCACAAAAGTCCCCTTCAAAATGGGATGAAAACTTGAGAGCTGTAACTGATACTACATGAGACTGAAGTGCCATTCTACAAAGCATAAAATATCACAAAAGTCCCCTTCCTTGATAATCTATGCTATAACCTACCAAGCTTAAGCGTAAACCACAGGGAACACGGTAATGTCACCACACAAATCAATATTTACGATAATATCCAGGAAAGGTCAAGGCAATATAATAAATAAAAGAAGAACGCATGGTAAGAAAACATACATCACTAATCTATCATCAGATAGATTCGGAAGAATTCGTTTGACAGCGACTGGTGTTCCCCGCCAGCCAGCTTTTACTATCTCACCAAAAGACCCCTACAATAATAATCAACAACAATGAGATTTCCTATAAAGTCTATCTTCACAATCAAGTACATTAATTGCAGGACAGGATAGTATCTAATTTTTATGTTAAAAGTTGTATTTATCATAACAACAAGAGATGTATTCAATTGGCGGACACATTGAGCCACTAGGAATATAAGATGTTCTTAGCAATTTCATTCACCTATGCGTGCACCTGGACATCAAGTACATAAGGACCTGGCAGAGCGTGATATTCAATTAGTGCTTACTTGTGAGATTAAGATTTTTTCAATACGTAGTTGGCATCACGTGTGTGGGGAAATACGATAATGCTTGTTAAATGGTGGTGAACTATAAGTAACACTAGGCAAATGAATCATACCTTCCCAATGAGTATTGAGTTTGAGAAATCCAGCTCATTAGGGTCAATTTCCCAATCACACTTGTTTGGCAGAGGAGGTGGTACAGGCCTTGGTTCAAAATGGCTTCCATTCTGCCCCTGCAACATAGTAGTGCGAATAAAAACAAAACAAATTGTAATAACAGATAATGCACCATTCACAATTAAAAATACTGTTGCACCTGTTCCACAAATAATGAAACTAGAGATAAAAATATTTCACCTTCCACTACAAGCACATTGTCTATGTGCATAAAAAGTAACCTATAAGATCAGACACTTGCCTTGAAAATTTTGACAAATAATAGAGATCTTAGCTCGGTAGGAAGCCAAAATCAACTAATAAGGTCCTAACCTAACTAGATTGCACACTTTAGACGCAAGCAACCAACATGTTTAATTTAACCACTACTCCAAATCTACCTTAAATTTACTCCCTAGAAAGGAAAAAAATCCATCTCTATTGAAAGAAATCACAACATACACATGTCATGCATACACACAGAAGATGAAATTCATATGATGAAGAATATCCCCAGTGAGTTATTCAAAGAAAAAGAGGAAGTTCTCAAGAACCATGGAACTTACATAAGATAGGCCACCGTAAGACTTCAACAGCTCAATCATGGCCGATCTTTTGGCTCCTTCGGCATCGGCTAAAGGCTATTGAGGAAACAGAGTACATTTATAAAAAATATAATGGCGTGCATGTCAATGAACGAAAGTGGCAAAACTTTTCCAAAAGGGCATTCTAAAGTTCCAAAGACACTATGTCATGGTTTAAGTGAATCAAATTATACTCTTTTATCTCAGTTTGTCAATGCATTTCTACAACATCCTTAACAAGTATTGCAGCATATGTAAGCATTACAATATGGAACAAAATCCAAACGATCACGAAAGCATAATCATCAACAACTGCAGGCCGAGACCAAAGTAGAGAGTTCCCTAAAAACAGCCTCATACAAAAATAAATAGCTCAATTGTACTTGCTTCCCCATCCTTCTATGCATTGACACTCAGTTTACAACAGCAAAAGACGCATATAACCGAATTTATTTAAGAGATAAACAGATCGATCGCATTCATTTGCAGCATTGCAAAGAAGAAGCGGAAATCCACAGCTAACCTAATTGATAAAAGTAAGTAAATAACACGTACTAGCAAGCACAAGTTAACCCGTTTATTCAGCAAAAACGAAAAGCACACTCAATTAAAAGTCTTCACAACATAAAACAGAAATGGAGGCTCATACAGTATTTTTCCACCGATCCTGTGCGTTGACGTCGGCTTTGTAGTCCAATAGGCAATTGGCAACATCGATCCACCCGTGCAAAGCTGCCACGTGTAGAGGCGTCCTCTGATCGTAGTCTCTGGCGTTGACCAGCGAAGGATCCTCCTCGAGGAGCTTCCTCAACGCCGCAGCGTCGTTTTGGTGCGCGTGCCACAGGATTTGGGACGTGCGACTCACGCGCGCCTTCTCCTTCTTCTTCTCCACCGCCGAAGCGGCGTCGCCGGAGGCCGCTGAGTGGCCTGAACTTCCCTCGCTTGCGCTCATAACTGTTAAGGCCTTCTCTGATATTTTTATTTGTTTTTATTTTTTTCGTTATAATAATTATTATATTTGGATCTGAGCCGAGCCGAGAGTATTTACTCATTACGGTTGACGAACAATTTGGGTAAATCACACTTTACGCCCCAATGGACTATGACTTACCCCGAAAGCCCCTCTACAAAATTCTATCATTAGAATTAGAATAATTTTATTTTCAATGATTGATCTTATCCTATTAAAGATCATAATTTATTCAGAAAGATATCATGAGGGTTTGTGTTGATCAATCTACGTCATGTAAGTTTTGACATGTGTTAATGGTTTTAGTCATTAAGTTTAATTATTTTATTCCACTTGGTGATTAAACTACACACGTCAAAATGGAAGTTTTCCGGAATAAGTTCGTAAAGATAAAATTGTAGAAGTATGCTTTATGTGATTGGAATAAGGTCCAACCCGACCCCTTCAAACAGGAAAGAAATTCCAATCTTAATTATTAAAACCAGTACTCTTTGCACACTTAATGCGTGTGCTATAATAAATAATATATAATATTATGTTTGTTTTAAAATAATAAATTGAAATTATAATTTAAATTTTTTATGTTGATAAAATTAAAGTATAAAAAGTAACTAAATATAGTAGTTAAAATATAGTGGTTTATTTTTTGAATTTTATTATTAATTTTTGTGAAAATAATATGCCCACCCCACACTTAAGAAAAGAGAATAGATAATATAATTTCAGTTGCAAGTAGTAAACAATAGCTTGAGAAACGAGACATCGAGAAAAAAACACAAGTGCAACCAAGTTTTGAGTTTTCTCATAGAAAACAAAAAAGAAAGGAACGGAATATAATAAAATCAACAAAACAAAAAAAGAAATTGCATCAACGTTTCGGTAATCTACAGAAAAATACCCATTTATATAAAAAATTTGCAAGTCAGACCCCCTATCAGAAAAATTTTTATATAAGTACCCGTTCGATCGTGCGTACCATTTTTCCAGTCTTGACGTACCTTTCTGTATATGTATTAAGTATCATATCACGTGTATATATGGTACCCACATATGATACCTATATACGGTCTATATGGTACCTTAATGTGTAGTATGATGTACCATTTTCTTACTGTATAACGTACTACAATATGTTTCCATATGGAACCTGTTGGTCCCTGTTTGATCCAACAACACTGACCTAGGACGATTTACCACGCTAATAATGAAAGTTTTAAAGATCGAACGTGGGGTGGGTTAGTGTAGACGATGGGTGCTTTGAAAATACTTTGTTTTACTATTCAACACACACGCACTTACACATACTACACCAAAAACACACACCCTAATGAATTAGGGTTTGGGGATATATATACCACATTAGTTGGTATATTATACCCCTAGTAACTAAGAACTAGAATATTACAAACTAGCCCAAAGTTAATTAAGTATAAACCAACTAAGATAAACATATTGAAATTGAACACTATAAAATATTCCTAACAATCTCCCCCTTAGTGTTCAATCTTCAATTCAGCTCGAGTTATCTTTGTTGGGCATATGGAGAATCTCTCGAGTCCTAACAATCTTCCCCTTGCCCCCCCTGCAAAGGCTATCTCCTCTTCTTGTGGAGGATTTGAATACACTTTCAGCTAGAACTCTCTTGTCTTGACGCTATACGTTGTAGACCGGATGTATACTGTGATCTACGCCCGGATATTCGTTTCTTGATGATGTCGCAGATCTTTAAAATTTTGTTTGCATCTTGTCCTTGTCTTTTTCGTATTTTGAAGTCGTCAAGTCTTCTCCAGTTTTCTTCTCGGCGCCAGATTCGTCTTCGTCGAAGGAATTTGTCTGGTTCGACCTCGAGGAAGCTTGTCTGGCTTCAGAAGAAGATATGTGTGGGGTGTCTTTTAACATGTGCCAAAGCTCCTTTCGAATGTGACATTGTAGGTTCCAGTGGAGTTCGGCTTCATCGTGGAAAGCACGGCGGAATATTGATGGTGAGCGTGGGATGTGTTATAAAATGTGCCAAGGCTCCTTCTGAATTGACGTTTGAGTGCAGGAGAGCCCGGCTTCATAGTGGTACGCACGGCGGAAATGGTGTGTGGTCCGACCTGTTTGTTTATATGTATCCCCTTCTCCCCCTCATGGCGATTCGTGTTAACGAGATCGGCATGCTTGTATAGAAGTCGAGAAAATATACAAACGACAGGTCGGTTCGGGTAATAACCAGACGGAGCCACTAAGGCAATCCGTCGACACGAGTTCAGAGTTAAACTCTGAGATGCGGCCTGTGAGAACAAGGCTTAGAACCGGAACCACATAGGCGTTCTGTTAACATCGATCTAGGAGTGTAGCTCGCAGACGATGGCCTGATGCCGTTGTTGTTTTGATGTTGCAACGGTAGGACTTCCTTCCGATCATTGAAGCATGTCTTAGAATGACATGTCTACGGAAGTTCAGATCTGGTCACAAAGTCCAGATGAGAAAAGGTGTATGTGTCCTAAAAAAATATAAAATATTATGGAAGTGAGGACACCTAGACTAGATGTGTTCAAGAAAGTTCAGTGATGTGGGGCTAACTACCACTTAATTCAATATCTCCCGCTTCCAAGTGAAGCAGTGATAGCATACGTGGCTCCCCCGTGATTTGACGAAACACCGGTCTTTTGGGAGATCGATGAGTGGGTAAGGCTCGGTTGTGCATGCGCCATTGGACCAAATGAGGCGACTTCTACCCGGGAGCTGATTTAATCAGCTCCTGCACCTATATGGGATGGCCCGAAAATTTTGTGAGGTGAGGATTTTTTGTATCTTCCGTTCTTCGGTATTGTCAAGAATTGCCAAATGGGAATGTGACTTATGGACTATCTTCACTAACACTTGGCTACGTTCCGGGGTTAGGTTCAGTTTGGTCTGACTGAACCATGGGAACCTAGAATCCATGCGTCCGTCAATTTTGGTGAGTGCTGCTTCATCAGCAAGTCGGAGCATGGTGGTTGAGATCATCTTTGTGTTTGTGTATGGATGTCATGCCTTTTGTAATTCTTGAACTCTAGAGGGTCGAGTTTTCAAGTGAAGTCCGTCTTGGGAGGTGGAAGCGTCTGAGAGGGTTTTTCTTTCTTTTCCCCTTTTTTTTGCTTTTCTTTTTTTTTAACTATGTATACATATATATATATATATATATTATCGTAATAGTAGTAGATAAGTAGTATCATAGTAATAATAGATATAGGAATATGTATACGTATATGTATATAGGTTAATTGAAGTTTCTCCCCCTCAAATCGTGCACCTAAGATGTGCTCCCCCTAAAAATGTACTCTCCCCTCATAAATATGGAGTGATACCCCCCCTCAATGCATGCACGTTTAAACAGGTAAGTTATCTCCCAATTAAACAAGCGTGAACGTATTTATCTATTTTCAGATCAGATGCAAACTAAAAAATTACTGTTCTTTAAAAATGCATTAGAATGTACGTTTTTCGCTATTTTAACACTTAAAATAGGTATTTTAACGCAGCTTATATGCATACGTGAATGTTTAAGCTTGTCGTTCTTTAAGATATATGCAGTTAAAATGTACCTATCATGGGGTATTAGACATTTCAGCACATATGCATGCGAAAATTTAATATTTAAAGTACATTTGAGTCATGCATGTTTATAATGTACCCTCGGGTTTTCAAAATAGGTATATTATCTTTTCAGCTCGAGATGCATGTCAAATTTATTATGGTATGCATATAGAATTTTCCTACATAGTAGCTCGCATCGCTTACCAGTCGTGTATGTGGAGCAACCCAAGATACCATACACGCTGGGATGTTTGGCTGCCCTCTTCGCATACCAGTCATGAGTGTGGAGCAGCTCTCTTAGTACCTACCCATGCTGGGAATCTGCAAAACTTATCGGGACTTTGGTACCCATTTTTGGATGGGTCCTCCCTTGTTAGCAGAAAACAAGTTAAGCACATTTGGTTCAGATATTGATCCTAAATTATACTTTAAAGTCCAATTCAATTTGATTTGTGATTTAGGAATCCAGGTTTGGTGAACCTTAGAGGGAAATGACATATCAGTGCCAGTGAACGTGTGCCTAGGTCTAGAAGATCTAAAGATTTTCTCCCTAGCCAGTCGCAGAAGGTGTCTTTCAGACTTAATCTGAACTGGATATTGCATGTAAGAATACGAGCATAAAGCATTATAAGCATCAGTAACAGGAGAACTGGTATTCCTACGACAGTAACGCACGTCATTCACATTATAATGATAAATGCGCGGGATTTGAGAAGTTCGTTTGCTTAAGCTTGGAACTTCTTCTTCGCACGCTTCCCTTTTGATAGGAATGGGAGAGGAAAAATCTTGAACATTTTCGACTTTAATTTTCGAAGATAATATTGATTTTCCTTTCTCCTTCCTAATCTTTATTTGTTCCTTAGCCATTGTTAGCATTTTGCTTTTACTTAACGTTTCAGCTTCAGTCAAAATTGACTTAGAATGATTAGTAAAAGCCTTTTCAGTTTTAGGAACAAGGATGATTCTTTCAGTTTTTGTTTTATTTACCTGTTTCGAGGAAGATGTATTACTTGACAAATTATTGGAAACAGATAAAGACGGGGAATGTTTGAGATATAAAATCTCCTTTAAAAGCTTTTCCTTTTCAGCGCCAAAACCTATCTTTTCAGAGTCCAAAGTATCTTGTAAATCTTTCAATTTACAAAGAGTCTCTGGAGTATCACATAGGGTAGGTTTTTGATCATATAAAATATTTTCCCCGTTAGGAATTAAGTTAGAAGGAGATTTTTGACCTGCTGGACCTATATTCGAAATAACATTCTCTAATCGTTTAATCTTAGAGTAAAGCATACGCTGTTCCTCTAAGACGGTCTCATATTTTGATGAGATTTCATTTCGCTCAGCTTCGCAAGAACGTAAATTTTTAGTCATCTCGCAGACCCTATTTTCACTATCTTCTAGCTTAGTTTCTAGGCTAATTATATTTGACTTTGCGTTTGTCAAATCTTCATTAGCATAAGCTAGGCTTTCTTGTTGCTTAACCAACACGGAGTAATTATTAGCAAGGCATGCTTCTAATTCCTCAATCTTCCTAGCTTGAGCATCCATTTTAATTTGATTTTATATTTAATTAAAAAATAGAAATTGGCTTTTGAAATTTCAGTTACGAAAAGTTTGGTTCACTCGAGACGTATCGTGAAGTATCGAAGAAAGTCGGCGTCGAAAATTTTTTGGTGTGCACCTAAAAATTTTGAGATAATTTCGAAACTTTCGTGAAAATTACCAAAACTTTCTCTATAATTGCCAAATCATCCTAAATAGATTATTGGATGATTGATCGTTGACACGTTTGTGGATTTGCTTTCAGAAATTTGACAGAAAAGCGGTCTACACCGAAAATTTTTAGACCGGAAGGAAAATTATAAACGGGCGTTAGGACTAACTATGCCCGTTGGACTCAGAATGTTCTTCTCATCAAATGGTGAAAAAATAATTTTCCTCAAAAAGTGTTAGTTTTATTTTTTTTTGAAACTAAAAATATTTTTATTTAAAGGGTCCAATTGTTTTGGTGATTGAAAACGTTTATGTGTGATTTTGAAGAGTGAGTTTGGATCGCCAAATGAGTTTTGATCGATGCAGATGAGTTTCGGCTGATACTCAGTTTCGCCGAGTAAAGTTTTAATTTCAAAGAAATGCTCAGTTTCGATCGATTGTGGGTTTCGCGTGATTTGATGAGAAATTATTGAGTTTCGGGCGAAACACTATATATTGGATGAGTTTCGATCGAAACTGGTTTCGGGCGATTATCAGTTTCGCCGAGAAATGTATCGGGCGAAACTAGTAATTGGTACTGTAGCCTTTTGGGCGAAACTAGTAATTTTGGTACTGTAGATGATTTTAAATATTTGAATATTTCAGTTTCGATGGAAATGAGTTTCGAGCGAAAGTCAGTTTCGCTGAGAGAATTATAAAAGGTACTAAAATGCAGTTTCGATCGAAACGTACTCCGCGATTTATCAAATCAATTTGAAGGATTTAGGCAAAATTTTCAATTTCAATTGAACAGTTTCGATTGAAACGTACTTCGTGCGATTATCAAATCAATTTAAGGAAGTTCCGGCGATGATTAGTTTCGCCGTGTAAAATTAGAAATGCCTTTTGAAAATGTAAGTTTCGATCAATGAAAATGAGTTTCGGGCGAAACTCAAATGTGGCGAAAATACAAAATCAAGTAAAATCAAATCCGACGAAACTCAAATCAGCTGAAATTAAATGTTTACTACAGTGCACATTCGCCCGTTTGTGTGTTTCAATCTGAAAGATTTCTGGGCAGAATGACGAACTTCAGACACGATTTCCACCTAAAACTCACTCAAATCAACTAAGAAATGTTGGGTAAACACTTCAGATCACTCAAAATCAACCTATTTAGCTCTTGAGCTTGCAAAATCAGCAGAATCAACTCAAAAACTCAAGAGCAAGCTGAAATTCGACCAAGAAAAAAAATACCCAAAAATTTCAGAAATCTCACTCAAATCCGAACGTGTTTGCGCTGATACCACTTGTTGGTCCCTGTTTGATCCAACAACACTGACCTAGGACGATTTACCACGCTAATAATGAAAGTTTTAAAGATCGAACGTGGGGTGGGTTAGTGTAGACGATGGGTGCTTTGAAAATACTTTGTTTTACTATTCAACACACACGCACTCACACATAATACACCAAAAACACACACCCTAATGAATTAGGGTTTGGGGATATATATACCACATTAGTTGGTATATTATACCCCTAGTAACTAAGAACTAGAATATTACAAACTAGCCCAAAGTTAATTAAGTATAAACCAACTAAGATAAACATATTGAAATTGAACACTATAAAATATTCCTAACAGTACCTAAATGTGTTCTATGACGTACTTGCGGCGGAACGGGTACCAATCTGCAAAAATTTAATTCTGACAGGTACCTGCATATAAAAAAAACCTGACAGGGGTCTGACTTGCGAATTTTTTTATATAAATGGGTATTTTGCTGTTAAATCCCCTCAACATTTTAGATAAAACCAACCGTATTTATCATTTAAATCCCCATAATTAAAATTATAGAAGTATCACATCACTTCTAAACTTTTTACTGTCGTACATATACCCGTACACGTTATTTTCTTTTTACATATATTAAAAAGTTATATTTTATCTACTTAACACAAGAAAGTAATCTCAAATTGAAAAAGTAACATCAAATATAATATAGTTAGCCACACAACTTAGAGTACGCGGAACAGTACTATTATAATACAATAAGAATGTTGGAGTTTGAGTAGCGTTTTATTCGAACTCAGAATGTAATTTCCATTTAAGAATAATTGAAATGAATCTTGTCAACTATAATTACAATATTTTACACATGATATTATTAATATATTACTACGATTATATCCTCAAATCAATTTTCTTATATATAAAAACTAATAATTCAAAAATAACTTAAAATATAAAATAATAAATCTATATGTATATATTGCACATACATAGAAACGTGCTTAAGCTATTTTTACGAACAGCCTAGGATGCATAAAAACAATACATTAAAATGTAATTTGGTTTGTCAATTTCTTTATTAAGTAAACTATTTCATTGATAAAATTTAACAGAAACCACCTACTAAGTATACATACTTAGTCATTTATCAACAGTAACATCTATATCTAAAGTTGACTCTCCATCTATTCTCTAAACAAACCCTAGATCTAAGAATATCTTCTCCTTCCGCCATTAATGGAAGTTCGGGCATGGGGGAGCTCATTTTTCTTTATTGTTTCTTTATTGTCCTTTCATTTTGTGTTCTTCCTTCTTCTTCCCTTTGTGGGAGCTCGTGTTTGCTATTTGGATACTTATCTTTCCCCTGGTGGGATTTTCTTTCCCTTTTTTGGGCGTCTTTCCCCTTTTTGGGGTTTCTTCTCCTTTGGGGCTAGAGTACCTTAGAGTAATGAGTTTTTCTTCATATTTCGTGGTCTAGATGTTCTTAAAGTTTGACTACTAGTGTTTCGGTGGAGATTGTGCACTTGTAACCAAAAGAGGCATTTCCACCTGGATCTGTCAGAGGCAACACCGGGTTAGCTAGTGCGGGTGGGTTAATTCGCGATGCAGACGGCAATTGGATCGTCGGGTACATGCACAATATTGGCCATTGCTCTTCAGTTGCTGCAGAATTATGGGGTCTACTCACTGGCCTACACGTGGCATGGAATAAAGGATGTCGTACACTTATTGCAGAAGTCGACTCTCTTCTCGTTCATGATATCCTCACCCGAAAGACATCATGCTCGAACCTTCTACGGAATATTGTGGACACTATCGAAGAAATCCTCTCTCGTGGGTGGTCAGTCACATTCGTCACACCTTACGTGAAGGCAACTCGTGTGAAGACTGGTTTGCTCGACAAGCAAGGCACGAACCATTAGGGGTTCATATTTGCACCGGAGTTCCTATTGGTCTTTACCCCCTACTGATTGGGGACATTTCTGGGGCTGCCATACCCCGCAACGTTATTTCTAGTTAGTTTGGGCTTCGGCCCCTCTTTCCTTCCGAAAAAAAGAGGCATTTCCACCAACTAGAGATTGTTCTCGAGTTTGCGCTCATCATCCACGTCTACAACAATTTTTATTATTATAGCCCCCATTGTTGTGGATTTAAGAATTATTGTAATAGAAGTTCATTGTTGTTGATTTGGATGTTTGAACTACTTTTATTTTATCAGTTTCATCTGCCTAGGTTCGAGTTGCTTGCAGTTGAGCTTTTGTCTGTATTGGCATTTGCAGATGTTGCCAAAGAGACCTTTTGGATTGTTTAATCTATATAATTATCTTTTATAAAATGAGACAGCATGCTATCGTTGAAAAAAAGAACTATAGCATACTATATACATAGAAGTATGCAGTGGCGGAGCCAGACTTTGGTTCCAGTGGGGTCCAAATCAAAACAACATATAGTAAAATTAAAATTTGCGATTATAAATATTAATAGCAGTACTTTTACAGCAATCTGCATTTGTAGTTATTAGCTTTTCTATGAAATTTAAATTCCCAACGAAATGCAAGGAGAGCGCGTCGGTGAAAGTTCTTTTTTTCAACTTAGATTTGTTGAGTGGGTCATTTTAGTCTTATTAAATATATTAGCTGAGTGGGGTCATTTTAGTCCTATTAAATAAATTAGCTATAAATATTACCTTTTCTGCTAAAAATAGTAAACAAAGAATAAATTTCAGTGGGGTCGGGTGGCTCCGCAACTGGAAGTATGTGTGTAGAATGTGCTCAACAACTAGTGTATATAAGTTGTGTGCTTGTATATAATTCTAGACTATTCTCATAAAGAAATAAAATAATCACAACCGATAATAATAACAACAATAATATAAAAAATATATGAAAAAATACAACATATAAATATATCGCCTAAGCACAAGCCGGCGCGTCGAAGCCTTTAACAGTTGCAAAAACGAACGAATCGGGCGCAACATTTATAGGCGATGAATAGTCGGTAACGGCCCGTGGATCGATGCTCGGGATTTCGCCCGAATTCGTAAGCCTCAACGGGACGTCGTTCACCAACAGCACGTTGCTCCGTATATTACCGCCGTTCGGCGTCAAGTGATACTCTTCTCTCTCGCCAGCTCCGCCCAGCGAGACGTTGTAGGTCGTGGAGTTCGACATGTTGATCAAAAGTACTGAAATACCCTCCTTTTGGAAGATAGATAAATGTTTCGGATTATCACACTGGAGAAAAGGAAAAAAATTGCGAAATGAGGCATCGAATTACCGTGCTTTTCGAGCAATGGGAATATGCGCGCAAGTAAGGTGGGCCGTCGTGCGATGCGGAAAGTACGTTCTTGCCCATAAGCCGATGCCATAGAAGCGCTCTGCAAAATTGACCAACAATAAAATTCAATCGTCGACATAGACAGTGGCGGAGCTAGAATGTAATCCTAGTGGCCAAATCCAAATAATAAAAAATTTATCAATGGCGTCCAAATCAAAATAAAATGTCTGAGCGGATTATTTTAGTAATATTACATAAAATAGGTCATATAATTATTTTCATATAAATTAGATTCTCGATTTGAATATTATTCGAGCCGACCCGTAGTAATCTGGATTCGGGACGAATGAGGTATTATTCAATAACCCGTAGAAACCGCCGATTAGAGCCTGTCGGCAGAACACCTTGTGATTGTACTTTGCTGTCATTCCCAATTGATCCAAGTACCTATTTTTATATATGTAAGAAAAATTCGTATCACCACAAACGGCGCAGTTTTTTAAGGGGTCGAATTAAAATCGAATCGACGCAAAGAAAAACATAGTGATAAGAGAGCGAACGAACCAAAACCCATTAGCGAAAGTGTTAGAGACGTCTTTTCCGCCGCTATTGTATGCTCCGCCGGATTCTCCGACCCAAGCTCTAGACCATGGCCCGAACGACTGAATGCTCGTCGATATATCTTTATATGTCTGAGATATTCCGTCGAGGAATTGCGGATTTTGGACCCTGTTTATAAGCTCCGCGTCGGAACCTGGCGGTAATTAAAAAAAAACGTCTGTAGCTTGAGTCTGATACCAAATTATTAGAAAAAAAAGTCGCGCATTTATGTAATAGTTAAAAAAATTAAATAACCTCCTCCGAGGTTGTAGATGTGATGGGTCAAACCATCCACCACGTTGGGGCCCGAGGCTCGGAGGAACGTATCGAACCAAGCCTTGTCATAGAATCCGCCCGGGCCCAACACCTTAGGTTGTGAATTTGGGTCGGGATAAAGCTCCTGGACGAGGCGATCGAGTACCTTCATATCTTTGCCGTATTGTTCCGCTTCGACTCTGAATACTATGCCTCTCCCAGACAGTTCATTTCCTGGCAGAAGAAATTGAAGTAACATATAACTAACAGTGCATCTGGTGCGCGGAATTCGGTGCGGAAAAGAAAAAGGAAAAGCGTAATGATACGTATCGAATCATTTTGTACTCTTAACTTTTCGTGTGTTGTACCGTTATACTTTTCCATTTTTTTCCTGCATCGAATTCTGCATATCGACTGCATGATAACTAAATGACTGGAAATATGCGTCTATTTATTTATATATATATATATACCGAGTTCATAAGAATCGATTTTGTATCCTTTCGAGGCGGTGTACTTCATGAAATCGTATGCATTCTTCGGGTTCCAATCTCCCACCATGAGTGTATCCCCGGCCTTGAGCCTCTTTTTTCCGGTGAGAGCGTTCAAGCCGAACGTTATTAGAGGCCTGAAAGTACATTGAAATTGCGCCTTATCATACATACGGTTTTTTTACGCCGAAATCCTCAGTTTTTAAGACAAAAAAAAAAAAAGAAAAGACGAACCCAGTTTCATTGAACAATTTGTTCATGGCATCCCATCTCTCCATGGTGAGACAACCTTTGGAGAAACCGAACGAACTGCCGTTTCTTGGCTTGAAATGTGGGCACTTCGCAACTGAATCTCCGACCTTGTAGACGACTTGATCTTGAAGTGAACCTCCGATTCTTATCCTTAATGGGCTAAATGCTGATTAAAAAAAGAAAAAAATAAGCGTTACCATGCAATAATTTTCTTGAATCAATTCCAATTTCCAAGTGATTTTAGTATAGACAAATGCAATCCCATGTTAGAAAAGAATGAATCCTTAAGGTTGGTTTACCTTTAATGGCATTTGCAAGAATCTTGTTCTCCAGATCCTATCAAGAAAACATGAGACAAGAACATAACTCAAAGATGTACCTCATTAAGCTTCCCATATGAAAAAAAAAAAGATTTTTTTCAAGAAAAAGAAATAAGTAAGTACCAAATTCAAAATCCCAGCTTTGCCCCATGGGCATTGACCATAGTTGCACTTAAACTCAGGCCACCAATCCAAAGTAGCACAGACGAAGTTCTCATCTGTTAGAGCTATTACCGTTGACCCGTTGACCGTGAGCTTCACTTCTTCGCCAAGACAGTACGAGGAGAAATGAAATATGAATAATAATGGTAGTAAATATAGTTTAATTAGAAAGTTTATATCATTGCTTGTTGGCCCCATTTGAAAACCTAGAAAAATGCTTTGATCTTTGTCCGAAAATGAGTAGAGTATGAGCAAATATATAGTACGTCGTCCGTTACATATGTATTTTTTAATTGCTGTAACTTTTCTCACATTGCGTAAAGATATCGACCTGATGGGGACAAAATCTTTATCCTATCCCTAAAATTGGATGTTTGTGTTTATCTTTCTCTCTTTCTTTTTTCGATCTTACGCACTAGAAGAGACGAGAAGAGCAAAAATATGAAAATAGTCTTTTGAATAACGAAGCTTATTAGCTCAGCGAGGAAGACCTTCTTTGACTGTGGTTTTTTTTATCCCACCTTAGTTATGAAAAATGGCACTTAGGTAACATATCTTAGTTAAAGTTAAATTAAACACAGCATTATAAAGTTAATTTGTGCTAACATTCAACTTGAGACAAATTCCATGACAGTTTTTGATAGAATTACTTGCTGGTTGTTGCTTCGTGGTTAGGAAAATTATGTGATTATGATTTTTTAGGAGTGGATTTTCTAGCGTCTTGATTGATTGCACGAATGATTGTTCTTCTAATTTGAGAGTTTTACGCGTCAAAACTTTGAGTAACTGAGTTGTTATTCTTCTCCTTCATGTTTACTATTTCCGAAAAGAATTCTTGCCGAACATTTAGGTGTGGCTAAATTCCTAATAAATTTCAGCTAAACACTTCGATCTTAGTTTTTCAATTACATGATCCCAACAAATTCAATGATTTCCCAGGTTTTTATGTATACTATGTAAGTTACAAGAGAGACAAAAAAAAAGGAATTATCGCTGTTGTTTATTGTTTGCTGCAAGTTGATGATGTCTTGCTTCATCCTTTGTGTTTTTTTTTTCTAACAGCTTATGGGGGTAGGCATTGGAGAGGTTGTGCAAGGAAAAAAAAAGTTTACTAAATATAGGAAAATTTATAAAATATGGGTATATTGTTAGGCATGTGAACCTTCCGATTTTTCCAACAGTTCCCATGTTCGAGCATTCAATGCTTCTCTTGTCTGTTATACAGTTTTATAATTCATCTGATTTTAAATGCATGCTGTTTTGCACTTCTTTTGTCTGTTTTAAATAGAAATCCTTTTAGGTTCAAGAAAAATAGCTTCTATATTTCCAGTTTTACCCATCTTAAATAAAAATAATTATAATAAAATAGGTTAAAACAAGGATATAATTGAGATTTTATTTTATTTCTTAATATCCGCGCAATATCCTTAAACAGCTCTAATTAAAATCAGATGTAGTGTTTCTTAACTTGAGTGGAAGAAATGGAAGATGATTGGCTTTCGAACCCCAACCGAACTATCATCAGTTAACTATTACGGTCATGAATGTATTTCAAACACAATATCAGTGTAGCTTTCACATTTCGAGCAGTTCGAAATTAATTTTCAACACTGACGGCTGTGGGACGACTATGGCTTCGGCGAGACTGAACATGTTTTGCAAACCACAAATAACTAAAATTTGTATCCTACAAAATAAAATATTATATTTCATTTGAACTAATTAAATCCGAAGCATTCACTTTTAACTTATAACTATCATCAGTCTTTTGTTAACCACTAAACAACATGCGAGTCAATTCCGATTCTCTCTCGTATTTCAGTCTAGGGCCCTAATTCATCTTCGGCCCAAATAATGGGCTAAATAAAGTGAATGACCCATTAAGAAAATATTGCTGCCATTTGTAATTCATGTTAGATGTAGCCCGTAGGGGTGAAAGATGAGCCGTCACGAGCCCGCTCGAGTTCCTTTAAGTAGAGCCCTAGCTCATTTAAGTTGAGCTGAGCTCAATTATGTGCTCGAAACTCGCGAACAGGCACGCGAGTTTAATTTTAATTTTCTTAATTATTTATTAAAAGCTCGAGTTCACCAGGTTGTAAATGAGCTCGAACTCAAACCCTGAGCTAAAAAGCTCGGCGACCTCGAGCTCAGCTGCAAGGGCTCGAGCCTAGAACGGCTCATTTACAACCCATTGGATGTTGAAACTAGAGCCGACAAAATGGCCCGCGGTGGGGCAGACCTGCAATTTTTCAGGTCCACGAGAGCCCCGCCAATATATTAAAATCAGGGTTTTTTAAACCGGACCGGACCGGCCGGTTTGGGCCGGAAACCAGTGAACCGGGTAAAAATCCGGTCCGGTCCCGGTTTGGTTTAATTTATAATAAAAAATATAAAAAATTGGAAATGGGCCAGAATGCTGGGTTGTTTGGGCTTATAAATTTCAGCTCAAACAAATTATTATATTTAAATTTATTAAAAGCAGAAAACTTTTGGGATATTTTCTGAGGAAGACGCACGATACTCTTTTGGACTTGGGAGTTTCGGTCAGAATTTTGCACCGAAAACCCGAGACTTGGTAAGTTTATGTATGTTGCTAAGCTATTTGGTTGATGGTGTAGTATGGAATGGAAGCTCGGTTCCTGGCTGCAACTTTTTTCTTTGAAAACGTCTGCTTTTATTGCAATTTTGGGTGGTCATGTAAACGCAACTGGAGTGTGTTTCAACGTATTCATACAAAAACCAGAAATAAACTAGAGCATCAAAGGCTGAATGATTTAGTTTATGTTTATTACAATATGAAACTAAGAGACAGGTATCCTCAGATTCTTCTTCTATTAAGTTTATTGTCTTTAATGCTTGGTAACATTTTACATTCTGCTCCAGAGGATCCAAAAAAAGTGGTCGATTTTGATCCCGTCGACATTGATAATGGGGATAAACTTGATGATTGGATCAATGATGATGTACAAGAATCACCTCCAAGCCTTGAAGAAGTTGAATCAGTGCTTTATGGGTCATTGGAAATTCCAAGAATTGAAAGAGATCTATATGGTGGCAATTCTGGCATTCCACCTATCTTGACGAGGAACCTGGTCGAAATTTTACGCTACTCGGAAATGAGAACATGGCTCTGAAGCAGTCAATGTCGATCCCACGTTTCTTCCAGATCGTCATTGATGGCATGGTATCTCCATATTTTGGAATTGCAATTACCGTACCAATATTTTTTGTGTCATGATTTTCTGATTGGAAGAAAAATCATCACTGGCTTTTGTAACATGATTTTCAAGTGTATATAAGTATTTGTTATGTTGGATATCATCTTAATGAATTGTGATTTATTCTTTCAAAACTATTTATTGCATTAATTTCAATATATTTTATATTTTTAAAGGTTCCGGTTTTCTACCGGTTTGATTCCGATTTTATACCGGTTAAACCACTAGACCTTAAACTACTAAAATTTTTGGTCCGGTTCAAAAACCCGGTTTCAGAACCTTGATTAAAACAATATATTGGCCCGCGGCTGGCCATAAAAATATATTTTAACTCTCGACTATATATGTATATATAAATTATATAATTTTTATAATTTTGAGGTACGATTTGTTATCTAATAAAGTTAAAAAGTAAACTAATTTATATTAAAAAAGTGATACAGATTAAATATATTTTTTTGTATTAATTTTTTGGATTTTCTAATTTTATTCTTATTTTTTTATAAAGCGGGCTAAGCCCCCCAGGCCCGCAGCACGCCAGCGGACGGGGTGGGCCACCTTGGCCAACCCGCCTTGTCTCGCCAGTGTGCAGGCTTTGGCGGGTTACGGGCGACTCTCCCCGCCGGCCCATTTTGACATGTCTAATTGAAACAAGGATGTTATGTTAGGTTCAAATTAGGGATGTATATTGCCGAGATTCGATCCTCGTCCCCGTCTCTGCACCATCTTTTTTATAAAAATATTATATTTATATTATAATATACACTGAATATATTATGTAAATTATATTTAAATATTACTTACATTTTAATTATAGCACCTGATTAGGAAAATATTATTTATATTATAATAATAATTTTCTATCAAGAATACTCTTAACATATTATTTTAGATATAAGAGTTTTTTTTTAAATATCATTGATGACGGGGAATGGGGCGGAAGTTTAAACCCCCTCCCGCCTCATTGACAAGCCTTCTTCAAATCGCTAATATATTATAACGAAGATTAATGTTTGAAACGATATCGCCCACCACCATATTATTATATCTTGGTCTTGGCTTCCCCTACTCATTGCGTATAACCTATTCCACGTAATAAATGACACGCATGTCATAATATAATTTTAATTGTACGAAATTAGGTTGGTCGATGTTTTAACATGGATACGGTAGCGTATAGTAAAGGTAGATTCACTAGGCGAATTTGTGTTATACACAATTAGGTAACTAAGTCAAAACATCATGGCTACGTTTGCTCCGCAAGACAAACCTGGAAAATAGGTTGAAAATTAATTATAAACACATTTTTACCTGTGTTTGGTTATCTAGATGAAGGCCGTTAATATTAAAAAAGCCCGTACTTACGAAACGGGCCTTATATAATCTATTCCATATGGACCCTTATGTTTAATTTATCTTGGATTTTCCATTACTGTTTTTTTCTTGGGCTTGAAACTTTCTACTAAATGTATAATCCTAATTTACATCGCAACTAATCCCAAATATATGTAGCAAAACTCTGTTCCAGTGGCGGAGCCACATAAGAGCCAGTGGGGTCATTGGACCCCACTGGAATTTTTTTTTATTAGTAATATATGAAAAATTTATTAAAGATGGGGTAAAATTGAAAAAATTAGACTGTAGGGACCCAAGTGAAATTTTTTTAAATATAGGGTGTGGGGTCCAATTTGATTGGACCCCACTAAGTGGAGACTCTAGCTCCGCCACTGCTCTATTCGACATCCTCCTTCGCCCTTTTGCTTATTTAATCTAAATTGCCATATCAAAATTTGACGATTTACAACCAAGTTTGAGGCTTAATAAAAGAGTATTAGATGTTTTGGAGATAAATAAGTTGATTTGATTACTTCCAAACGTTATATGAGCTAGTTCAAAAGTTGTTTGCGTCTTTTTCTCAAATACAATATGATATGAACAGTTTAGGAATTTATGTCTATAATATACCGATTTGCCCCTTGTGGAGGGATGAATCAACGCAATTTTTGACAGTTATCACAAAAAGTACGATCTGCTAGTCAAGACGTTGTGTCGAGCAAAAACTAATATGATCATATTATTATCCGCGGATTTTTTTGGGTTCGGACGAAATGCTTGTTGGGTTTTAGAAGCTTAATGGGTCATTGCGCCAATTATGGATAATTAACCCATTAATAAGAGCTGTCCCAAATTAATTAAACCGGGAAGCCGTCGGTAGTCGAAACGAGAAACCGTTGAAAGATTAAGAATCTAAGTTTCGAGGGAAATCTAACGATATTAATACGCACGAAACCGAGTTCGCGTGAATGAGAAATTAATTATTGAAAATCGACCAAATAACCATTGAAATGGTTGATAGTGTGCAAAGAAGGGGATAAAATGTCCCACATTGGTTAGTCACTAGAATAACCTTCACTATAAATATAAAAATCCTTGTGGGTTTATTCAAAAAGGTTTGCGTAGTGAATGAGCTTAAGAAAGTTATAGGGTTTTTGCCCGAATGATAGCCCGGGTGCGAGGCCTCGCACCACCGAGGCCGAGCCATGGCGTGCCAAAGTGCGCAATGGGTGCTTTGAGGTGCACACTTTGCACTTCTTGAGAAGAACGTAGAAGATGGAAAACGTTGTTAGTGGACAAAAATGTGGATCGGGCCGAAAAACCTCGAAGGAAGGCAACGCCTCATCTAACTATAAATACGTGAGACGCTACTATAGTGCATCATTCGTCGACATTGAGTTTTTACTCTCTTCCCACCACTCTATCTCCTTTACGCCCCCTCCTCCTAAAAGAGACCAACCTCCTGACTGATGCAGGACGAAAAACGCCCTTACCCTCCATTTTGTGGGTAGCGCAGGCGATGGCCCAGGGTGATCAAAGTTCACGGCTAGAGGAATAGGGCAGCCTGCCATCAAGGGTGGTAGGTCGTTCGTTCATTTTTCGACAGCAGCAAATATCGAAGAGCAATAAAGTTGCTATATGGTTTTTTGGTGTTTTAAATCCTCTAATTTAAAAGATACTTAAAAGGTAACAATCCTTCTCTCATGAATCTCGGGTTAGATCAACTCAATACCAAGGCTATGTATGCTCTTGGTAATATTGTATATGGACATTTCATTTAAAAAGAAACATAAAATAATAAAAAAAAAACAAAAGGCATTGGGTTTTTTTGCATCCACTGCGAAGTGCGAAGATCAGATTCAGATGCCCTAATCAATGCAAGAGGACAACGTTAAAGCTACTCTTTGTGGTGACATGCACATGGAGAACAAAAAAGATTATTATATTTTCCAAGAATTTTTTTTCCATAATAACTATTCGATTACCTCATACGCTAATCGGATTCCAAAAATATATTAGGTTACCTTTTAGTTCACAAATAAGAAAATCAATGGGAGAGGAATAATCTTGAGTAAAACTATAAAATTAATCTAGAATACAACCACAATTAATCATTAAGGAGGTTTGTTTTGGGTGATAACCGTGATTCTTGTCCATTGTGTTTAACTAAGTTATGAATCATCACCATACCGACGATTTGAAAACAGACTATATATATTATATATATATATATATATATAACTCGATAATCCAAAGTAACCTCCTTTTTACATTTATCTTGTGATAAAATTGCCGAACGCCTAATGATAAATATCAGAAGGATAAATATCTTTATTCAATTATCCAAAGTAACCTCCTTTTTACATTAAAAGCGGCGTACGCATAGTGGTAAATATCGAAGGATAAATATCTATACGAATTAAACAAAAAGAGAAATAAATATTTCTCGACTCGTGGCACATGCATTAAGGTGGACACATGGACTCATCGTATGTATTAACACAACTACGTGACAAAGTTACTTTTATACAAATCAGAGCAACAAAGTTTTCCGTCCAAATAGATATAAATAATTGTTGTTCACAAATAAGGTATTTCCAATCAACTTTAACAAAAACTTATCAGTACCTAATAAAAATTTCGAAAAGATACATCGTATATACTTTGGTTTTCCTATTAAGAAGATTTTTCGTGTGGTCAAGGCTCCTGAGGATACAAATAATGTCCTGTTTTATCTTTACTATATTTAAAATTATAATATACTATCTACCATAATTATCAATAGTTATTTCTTCTAATTTTGACCTATTTTTCTAGTTATACAGTAAAACCTCTATAAATTAATACTCGATAAATTAATAACCTCTTTAAAATAATAAATCTTCCGGTCCTAACTTGGGCCTTTGTTAAAAATCGTCAAAATTCGATAAGATAATAAGATAATAACTTTTTTGTAAATTCCTTTGTAAATATTAGGTCCCGTTAAAACTCTAAATTAATATTTTATATAAATTACAATTATAAATAATGATAATTTGCTAAAATAAGAATCTAATTGTTACAAGATTTTCTTATTTTTTTCTCTTTGGATTTCATCCCCAACTTTTTTAATTATAGTCAATAGTTCCGATGTCGAGTTCTCTAGACAAAAAAAAAAAAATTGTGGTTGTTGTCGCTATTTGCGTCGCTTTGTATCATCACCCTTCTCGAAGTTGGTTGAACAATGATTCAATGATATCCAGAGCATTTGATATTGTACCTTGACTAATTTTGAAACTATATTTTTCATTAATTCACACTTGTAAATTGTTTTAAGTACATGAATATAGTTAATGAAACATATTTGAATTCATTTATCGTCAATACATTTTAAATTTGTTGAATTGAAAGAATCTCTCTTTTAATTAATAAAATATTAATTTATCGATATATTAATATCTCTTTAAATTAATAAAATGTCATGGTCACATTGTTATTAATTTATAGAGGTTTTACTGTATTGATTATTATAACTAGGTCGAAGTACCCCTCCCCTATTTTCAATATTTCTGTCTGAATATGAAAAGGCACTAAGCAAGTCTATTTTATATATTCCGGCAGAGTTTTCACTCCACTCTCTCTCTCTCTATTTTCTCTCAAACCCTAACACCAGCCGCCGCCGACTCCCCCCATCTTTTCATCCCCTTTCTCCTCCACCTCCATTGGAGGTGGGGGAGGTTCGATCTTGTTTGTTTTTTGTCTTTCTTTTTTCCCCTTCTTCTGTCTCTTATCTAAAAAAAAAAAAAAAAAAATTGTTGATGCTCCACTGCAGTCGCCCGTCGCCGTCGTCTCCTCAGCCACTTGGAACCGCCCCCATCATCTCCGCCACAGCTTCTCCTCCGCAACCTCCGTCGATGCCGCCACCGCTGTTGCTGCCCTCCGCTGCCGACTCCTCTGCTGTAGGCCGCCGTTGCCGCCACCTCTGCCGACGCCGCTCGTTGCTGTTGCCTCCTGCCGCTGTTGCCGCCACTTCTGACGCCCTCGTCGGCCTCCTCTGTCACCATCAATTCAGTCCGCCACACCTCACTACCGTCCACCCGTGAGTCTCCCATGGGGAGCTCGTTTCTCCCGGCCATTAGGTCAGGGAGCTTTTTCTCCCGTTGTGGAGCCAATTCTCCCTTGTGGAGCCTCTTCCGATGAAGATGATAACCTCGAGTCATTGGGCAAAAATAATGTAGAATACTGTAGATTTGGATTAATAACCTTTTCTGTCGTATGTTCTATAGATTTTTGGTTCAAGTTCGAGGTTTATTTCGTTTTCTGTCGGCTTGTTATTTTGTTTTCGTGATGCATTGCTCCTTGTGAGCCTTTGTTTCTCTACCGGATACTGTGTCACCGGAGAGACCCTTTGGGCTATTTAGCCCCTGTATCTTTGTTTATTAATGCAAGCTACCGTTTCCGGGAAAAAAAAAAAAAAAAAAAGTCTATTTTATATATTCCGAGATATATAGATTATATGTGATTTTGCTGAACGTAATATCAATAGTTTGATGACCACAAACAAACACATGCACCGCCTTACCAAAATTCTTTGCCCCGACACTCTTTTCGTTTTCCTTGCATCTCTCCTCTCTCTCTCTCTCTCTCTCTCTCTCTCTCTCTCAAACTCCATAGGCCATTTTCTTGATTAGAGAGTTCATTCTACCCTTTCAATATTTCTATAATTCTCACAGCCTCTTTAAGGAAACTCTTACAACCATGGCTGCTATTGTAATGGTGGGATTACTGCTGCTTTCCTCCTTCGCTTCCCACTCAGGTAAATTTGAGATCTTTAAGTTTGACATTAAAACCTTCGAAAAGACTCAATCTTTTCCATTTTCCACTGCTTTTAGGCTTATGGGTTTATGTTCTTTTCTCCTATTTTCTTTCTTTTTTCTTTGGATTTTTTCTGCAGATGCAAATTACTGTATGTGTAACAGTGGAGTTGGTGACTCAGTTCTACAAAAAAACATAGACTATGCTTGTGGTAATGGAGCTGATTGCTCAGCTATTCAACAAAATGGGCCATGTTTTAACCCAAACACTGTGAAAGATCACTGTAATTACGCTGTTAATAGTTATTACCAGCGAAAGCAACAAACTGCTCAGAGCTGTGATTTTCAGGCAACTGCCATGGTTACACCCAATCCACCTAGTAAGCTAAAAAGCCTTGTCTGAAATTTATCATCTATTCTTTTTTTTACTACTTTTTTGGGGGTTTTAAGTTGCTTAATCTTGGCTTTTTTTTGTTTGGAATAAGGCTCAAATTCTGGGTGCGTGTTCCAGTCTGGCCCAAGGTTCGATTTTTATTGTAAATCTGTAATGTTTCTTACTGAGTGTTTTTTTTGTTGCTTATGCGTTGCTTCTTTTCTTACAGCGGCGGCGGCGGTGGTGGAACGGTGACGCCGACGCCCACCAACCCATCGCTTAGCCCGCCGGTTACGGGCGGCGGCACGCCGGCGGTGGGCGGCACACCAAACACAGGTGGAAGTGGGACGCCGGCGACTATTCCCGGCACTACCGTGTCTCCGCCTGGATTCGGCGGCGGGATTACGCCACCGGCGGGGATCGGCCTGGCTCCGGGCGGCGGCGGGTTTGGGACCACCGATGGGACTGGTGGCTCTGTGGGGCTGTTACCGCGGCGTAGTACCGTCGGTTTTGTTCTTGGGACGTTCCTCTTTTTCGCTTTGGTAATCTAGTGAGATTTTTTCTTTTTCTTTTTCTCTTTTTTTATGCACTTTTTCATTTGGTATTTGTCATAATGCGGAAAGTTGAAAAGAAGGGGAATTTGATTCTCCTTTGTTTGGGTGGAAACCATTTAAGGCTTAGGTTTGTTCAAGGATTTTGCCATAATGTTGTCGGTATTGTAATGAAAGCATTTGATAATTCATAATGATGAGTACAGTAAGCATATTAAGCATATATGATGTATTCCTCATAGGGGTGTAAACGAGCCGAGTCCGAAAATGGCCCAGCTCGAGCTCGGCTCGCTAAAATATATGGCAGGCTCGAGCTCGGCTCGAGCTTAATCGAACATTAAAAATCAAGGCTCGAGCTCGGCTCGACAATTTATCAAGTTGCTCGAGCTCGACTCGATAAGGCTCGAATTACATCAAATAAAACAATTCGAAATCCTTGAGCTCGGCTCGAATTTTAGCTCGATTATCGCCTAATTTTTTGAACAAAAATAAATAACAAAAATACACATAGCAGCTTCCAATGGCGTCATCTACGGCATAGAGAAGCTGCTTGTTCCTAAATCGGTTCACTAAGAGTTCAACGCTCAAACATCTCGGCGGTGATTCCTCAGGGCGCTAGAGGTTGGCCAGAGGACTCACGGGCTGAAGAAATCGGCGCTACCTGTCCCCGTCGGAGCTCCGCCGATCTGGCCATCATAGACGCCATGGCTCCAGACTCCAGGCCATTCACTAGCTCCGGCGCAACAGAGGGGCAGAGCACCTATGAGCTGCTAATCAACAAGAGTGGAGAATGAGATGAAGAAGCCGAGCTCGAGCTGCAAATAGATGGAAGATTAACAGTAAAAAGATGAGCAATATTGTTAAAGGGAGATGGGAAATATTTAGCTCCGGCTAGGGTTTTTTGCAAAGAGAAAAGTGATGTAGATATGAAGCTAACTAGGGCTTTTTATATAATAAGCATATTTTGGAGGACTTTTGAGTAATAATATTATAAAAATATAAAAATAAATAAATGTGGGCTCGATAAGGCTCGACGAGCTATCGAGTCCATATAAATTGGCTCAAGCTCGGCTCGATTAGTTATCGAGCCGGCTCGAGCTCGAGCCTAGCTTTGACCGAGCTGTTCACGAGCAGCTCGCGAACAGCTCGGTTCGTTTACACCCCTATCGAAAGCTGCGAACAATAGTATGTACGATGCGGTGATTATATGTTTATTTAAAGACACATTACGATGATGAAAATAGTATCAAGTTTTGGATCATCCCAGAATAATCTAGGTGATCCTAAATCATGTCGATGAGGTGATTATTTTAATTTTTATATGGACAACATTACTCCTTATATTCAACATCTCCCACATATACCTTATTCATATTTGAATTATATTTTAAAATATATAACAAAACTATTTAAATCTTAAAATAATATTTAATGTAAATAGAATAATTATATAGAATAATTACATAAAAGATTTACGATGTCTAAAATAAATATCAAAACAATCACCATTACGTGACATATTATTTCAAAATAAACATATAATCAACATTACATTATTTATGTAGGTTTAAATATGATATTTATGTAATATCACCACGTAGATTAATGTGATTAAACAAACACAATATAGCAATATCCATATGGAATATCACCCAAAACAAACATATCATATCATCTTAATTCACATTCCAGTGATACTCATATCGCAGTGATGTGCATACACCCGTTTCTAATTCAAATATACATACTATTGTTTTATATTTTAAGATTTTAATTTTAATGTCCCAACTTTGAAACTGTAATCAAATAATTTTTTGATTATTTAGAAATATATGTGAGGACATCATTAGAATAAATAAGAAAGATACGGGGCAATGTTTGTTTGCATTAAGTTGAGTACATATAATAATGATGATAACATTTTATTCTTATCCTATACAAAGTTACTACGGCTTTTACACTCCAACTAAGTTGCCGTGAATAATGAAGTGTCTGAATTTTATTGTCGGCTATAGGACGACTTCCGACTTGGTGGAATAAATCTAACGGTCTACGCATTCGGTGATAATACACTTTATGTCCTGCTAGTATTTTACGTACGATGCGATTTCTTTGCCAACGGTAATGGTGGAGGCTTTAACGACTTGTGGGGTTAAGTCGTGATATCGAATTCTCGCTACCACAATTAATTGAGTAGTTTCATGTAGTGTTATTCCATGACTATCATTGTCAGAGTCAGGGGCGGATCCAGAATTTTGTATTTGGGGGGGTCATAATATTTTTTTTTAGCGAGGAGGGGGAGGTGCCGTAATATAAATTTGTATACTTTGCGTTTACGGCGACTCAACGTAGAAGATCAGAAGTTCATGATAAAATTTAAATGAGAATATATTTACCCATTATATAGCAAACATATAGTATAAAACGGCGAGGACCCGAAGATTGTTATTTTAAAAAGTAAAAAATAAATATTTAAACTAAATAGTAAATATTGTTCATTCTTAATAAAATCGTCAAAATATCATTTGGATGTTTAATGTAAAATCATCAAAATGTCACCAATTTTGTTAAAATTTTTAGATGGTTCTAATATATACACATATTTGTGATATTATTGGCAATATTTTTGGAGATATTTAAAAAATTATACATACAGTGATTTGTTTTATTTTTATCATTATATAACAGGGAAGAAAATTTAACCAAATATTAATCTAATAGAATTAAAACGCAACTGAATTAAATATTAAATAAAGACTTAATTAAAGATATGTTAAAAAGCAAATTGAATTAAATATTATTTTTGAAATTGCTGTGATGTGTTAGTTAAAAGAGGTTTGAATGATTTATTAGTTAAAACTAAAATAAAACAATCATTTAAGATATATTTTAAAAAGTAAATACATTAAAATCATTAAAATATAAAGTAGCAAGTAAAAACCAAGAAAATAATGGGGGCTTGAACCCAACAAGACCAACAGCTAGTACTTGGAGCTTCTTACCACTAAGCCAACAGACACTTTGATATTTTTATATATATGCTTATTTATTTATAATTACTAAGATTATACTACACGTATAGTACTAAAAATGTCGAAAATTTTCGGGGGATCCGTGGCCCCCTCAGGCCCTATACTGGATCCGCCCCTGGTCAGAGGAATTTGGGCATATTCATCTTGTACCTGGGAATAGTCCCACTATTGGAGTGTAGCGCAATTAAGCCTTAGCCAGGCACGTGTAGCTCAGAATTTAAAGCCTGCTAGGCCATAACCATGTCGAGTTGAGATACCTCGGATATGCTTGGTTTAATCCCTAAACATATCATTTTTGTAGCTGAAAATCATAGTATTAAGGTTTTATTCTGTAAGATTGTGAAATAATTGAATTTAAAGGGTATAATTGGGATAAATTTAAAATAAACTGCTATTATCATTGCTATACCAAATAATTGAATTTAAAGGGTATAATTGGGATAAACATAAAATAAACAGCTATTTATCATTGCTATACCAAATCAATTGAGAACATTTACTATTAGCTCTCTAATTATATCTAGTATAGATGACAATGAAAACTTTCTCCTTTTCTTACAAACCTGAGAAAAAGTATACCACTATTCACAAAGTGCGTGTTGGGGGATTTAATGATTTAAACGTGAGTTTAAGGTATGTTAGTATATTTGGTTCGTAGATTTACCTAAAACATGTATTTATAAATAACCACCCTAAACCAACGTGAAAAGATAAAACGAGAAAAACAGGGGATGTAAAGTGGTTTGACTCGCTTTTGAGTCTACGTCTACGGATAAATCTTTCGTTTTATTCTGAACTATTTGAAGATATTACAAGTATCAAACTTACTCTGTATATTCTCTATATAAAAGTCGAGCTAATTTGAACTATAATTACTTGGAAATAGGTCTAGAAGGCTCCTTGTCAGTTCCCAAACCAACAATAACTGCTATCAATAATCTGTAACGCGTCACGGCCTCGAACCAACTTTGTCACGGCCGTGACACAATCGAGGCTCGAATTCTACACATTTTGTCGTGCTTCGCTGGCTCATACATGAACCTTCACGGCTGTGAAGCTTTCTCGCTGAACAACTTCAACCGACATTCGAACGAGCTTCGCGCGCCTTAGAACAGCTCCCAATCGGCCTTCACGGCCTCGGAAGGCAAGCTTCACGGCCGTGAAGCTTGCTGGCTCGCCAACAGCAGCGGCCTTCTACCTGTGTCACTAATTTCCAACATGATCGAAAGTAAATATCCACCAGCAAGCAGATAAACCGAACAAGCTATTTTACATACGCACTTTTGAAATATCCACATTCCCATTTTTGTTACTAAATAAACAACATGCAAAACACAAATAATTTTTTCTTGTTTGAGAGGAAAAATAAAGATACCTCCAAGATTTGGATGAGATTCAACTGAATTTCGAGTCGAATATAGAAGATAAGATACTCAAATCTTAGAACGCATTTTGCGTGATAAATGGGCTGAAAAATCGGAGAAAACTTAATCTCTGAGGATTCAAAGAAAAAAAGTCACTATAGAAAGAAAATAGGGTAACTTGGAGCTCAAATATTTCGAGGGATAATTGCATGCACGATCAAAACAGCATTTTTGCGACAAAATCCCGATAGTAGTTGATATGGAACAGAAATTAGATACGCTTGAAAAGATAATTAAAGAGGAGAATTAGGTTAAAAAGATTGTTAAGAACACTTAGTAAAAAATGTAAGATATCGAAAGACAGGGAGATAGCAACAGGAACTAAGGGTTGCCAGGACATTCAGAGCCACCTAGCAGCTCCCATAGAGAAAAGAAACTTCTGCAGGACGCTACCGTCGAAAAGATCTTATAAAAAAAGAGAGAATCAAGTGGGTGCCATGTGTTTGCCGGAGAATGGGCAGCGCCACTGCCGTTACTGTAAAAGGCTGCAACCCCTGCAAAAAGTTGTTTCTGACAGACAGCCTCTACTGTACATCGCACTGTAAGGTACCATCACCATAAATTCGAGGATGTAATCTCAGCCAGTTGCAGGAAGCTCCTATAAAAGAAGCACTTAGGCATTTTTCGTAACAATCATACTTTAACATACGAAAAACACTTACAAGTTTCTCTCTTTCACTGTTTTGAGTGTTCTTACTTGTTTTTAGCTTAAATGTGTGAGAGAATACGTGAAGTATTGCTAGCTGAGTGTGAATCCTTGAAAGAATAGTGAAAAAGAGTTCTAGAGCGCCAGCGGACGTAAAATCTACAAAGATTCGAACCACGTACATCCCATGCCTTTTCGTTTACGCCCCATATACATCCTACCCAAACAAGCTCCCTTCGCATACTCCAAGACTTTGTGATAATAATCCTATCGTAGTACTAATTTACCGGACCAAAAATATTTTTATGGGACAGCCCCACATCAGCAATAGATACGTTATACAATTATGCCCAAACGCTCAAAAATCATATTTTCAAGCCAAATAAACATGAGACACAATAATGGTTTACAATCCATCGGCAATCTCTAAACATCATATTGCACTTACAAGTGTACAAGCTACATTGAATTCCTTCAATACTTCAATATCATACAGAGCACACAGATTTCCCATTCAACAATTCATCACATTTCTTTATGTGCATAATTCATCAGAATAGCATATGATGTATGGACAGAAGACAAAAGTATCATTTTGCTGCTGCTTCTTTGTGCAAGTATGCAGTCATTAGCAGCTATTGAAGTGTACTCAAGATAGGTAAAATATCATATAAGGCATTCAAATATTTTAGTACCAGACACAAACGAAAAGCACTTATACAAGAGATGTTACATTTTCTTTACCAGCTAGACTGCAAAGAAGAGATTCAGACACATTGAGATATATAAACCCCAAAAGATATATGGAGAGGAAAACACAGGTGACAAACACAAGACATCATTAGTTTGCATCAGAAAAAAAAATACCATGATAATAATTTATGCAATCACATAAAAATAAATCAGGTACATTGATTATATCAGTGACGCGCTTCGAACAAATGGTGCTGGAGATTAATCTTACCTGTTTCCTGTGCACATCAAGGATAGGGAGAACAAAATCAGAAAAAAAAAGCGCATGCAAACAAGAAAACGCGACAAACGTCCACTTTTATAATTGTACAAGATATAAGGTAAAACAACGCTTAAAAGCTCAAATTAATATATATTACATTCCATCAAGACGATGCGCACTAAATGTACCATCCAAAACCAACAGTCGATCTATACAATATAATACTGTTACAGGCACTCCTTGTTGAAAGTTAACCTTGATTTGGGCTTGAGCAATTAAGATAGTTTTGCATTGGGCTTAGAAAAATAGCTAGCCCAATTTCTAGAAGGTTTTAGAAAAATATCTAAGATATTTATATAGAATAATGTGGATATTCTATAGAAAAATCTAGGATATTTTGGTAGAAGAATCTAAGAGAATTCTAGATTAGAGACATGTGGTTTAATCTTAGACACATCTTAAGGAGGTGGAATTAGTATAAATAGGGGTGAGGTCCTTGCCATTCGTATCAAGCAAAATCAAAACAATATTGTAAACTGTGTTGTAATACAAAGCCTCTTCCTCTAAATACTATTATTCGATATCAAGTTTCTCCCTTCCGATATAAACCCCAATTTCCAACACTCCTTACAATTTCAAGAAAAGAACTAAAATGTACGATCAGTGCAATCAGGAACAAAGATGAGGATGGTACAATAACTTCAGCGCTCTACTCAGATCGTTTGAAGCGCAACCAAACTTTCAACATAGATCCCCGCTGAACTGACCTCATGAATATTACCTCTTCCAGAGTATGTACAGGTGTTATCTTGAGGATCGTAAACAATTAATTGTTTTCCACGGGCCAGCAAATACTTTTCGCCCGACAAGATACACAAGCGATAATCAAATCGATTATCAACAGAATTAGGCGCAGCAACGTAAGGAATGCGTGCTAATTTGGTCCATGAATCTTTGATGCCGTACTCTCTCAGAATACAAACATCTGCATAATCCCGAGAATAGCTTTAAAGAGCGCTAATGCAGCCTTCTAATATTCCTATCGATTGACTAGAATAACGGTCCACGTCGTCGTTCGGCTGCTCAATAGTTCCACAAGCCCATTGCGCTAAATCCAGACTCATAATTTTCCTTTGAAAAGCTGAATGGCCACTCTGCGTAAAGGAAAGTACAAAGTGAAACCTTCCATTTGAAAGTATCACAGATGTGGCTGGAAACTCCATTAGAGCACCTTTAACATCACCGATCCTCTTCCAAGAATCAAGCTGTAAGCTTTTACCATGAGCTTCGGCGCACGATCAACTTGACATGTATACCAGAAAAGCCCAACAACCTTGTAATCGTCGTTAGGCTCGTCGTAACCTATGCCATACATAGGCGTCCATACTTTTTCCCATGCGCTCCTCGGAGGAGGCAATTTCTTCGACGTCTCCGTAGAAGGCTTCCATAAAAGGATGTGCTTTTCGGGAAAAAAGATGGGATGGCGCTGCTTAGAAATAGAAACGCATAGCAACCCATGACAAGAACCGTTAATCCTGAATCTCCATTTAGGGTCTTCAATGGAACATCAGCTACTGCATTAGTCATGATATCACGAGCAATTGGACTAACCGAACCATGAAACACGTTATTGCGAACTGAATCATACCGAAACCTAACATGACTCTGTAATCGGAGAATGTTGGATCAACGGTAGAATATTTGATGTGGGCTTTGATGAATTTACGGGGGGAAGTGGAGGAAAGCCATGATTTTGAAACGCAGCTGAACTTCAAGATGGTTTTACCAGGATTTCTTCGATGATAATATCCTGGGGAATAACGAGAGCTTTTCCGGTTACTAGGGCATCTCCAACGGCTAAACCAATTCTCAAACCTATTTTACAGTAAATGTCACGTTCGACAGTAATTCTTCTCCAACAGTTAATATCATTCTCAAACCCAAAAGAATATTACCAGAATATTCATTTTCACTTCAACTTTTATATCATTTCAATAACACCCACATATTTTACAAAAAATACAAATTAGACCAAACTATTATTTTAATAGTTTTTAATTATTATGCTTGTATGCCTATTTTCAAATCGATAATTTAATGTATTTTTCAATGTGCTAAATTTTAGCCTATTTTAAAAATATTATTCATATATTATAATATATATTATAAATAATAAAATTTTTAGTTAAAATATTTTATGTTGAAATATAATACTAGGATTTAAGGGGTCAATTGGTAAGACTTAGAAAGTTTTAAGGTGATGAATAGTAGAAACTCAAATTTGAGTATTGGGGGAAAGAGAAATTGTAAAAAACCTATTTTAGGTTTGATTTTGGGTATGTGTTGGAGGAGAATTTAGGTATAGGTTGTTGCTTAGAGTACTATTGGAGATGATATTAGGGTTTCAGTAGCGTCGTCGTCCATGGCTTTGCTTTTCTTGGATCGATAATGGTTGGCTTTCTCAGGTGAACCGTTCTTAGTTTCCATTGACGAAGAAGAAATCAGTGAACTGAACACAGATGGAATTGACAATTGGTGGCGGCTAAAAGAGAGTCGATTGAGATTGGTCACACATTAATCCCTATCCCGATCTATATGTATTAATCACTATTGCGTTAATAGTTAGCATATTCAATTTAATAAAGGATAACGTAGGTAGATAAAAGTTGTCAAAATATAAGGTCAACTTTAATTTTTATTTTAACCATTTCTATTTATAATTTATTTTAATTTGAGCAATTAAAGTTTTGTTTCTTAAGTTTTACTTATTGTAATCATATCTTCACAATCAAAATTTTACTTTTGTTATATTTAAATAATATTTCGCCTATTACACATTATAAATTATAAATAAATTATAAATAATTCAAAATATAAATTTAACTCTTGAAGCCGCAAAAAGAGCGCTCATAGCTTTATACGTTTGTCAGAAATGATAAATTGATAATTTTTTCAATAGAAAGCATTTGTTATTACTGTTAGCTTATAATCTCAAGCAAAAGACAAAATACAAAATACAAAACTACGAAAACAGAAAATAGAAAAATCAAAAGGAGCCGCATGACAATCTTGAAAAATCGGAAGCCACACATCCAAGGAAAACTCTTGTGGGAAGAAAACAAAAAATGAGCTACAAGGTCAAAGATATAGCTTTGATCTGCATGTTATCAATTTGTGTACGTTTATCTAATTACTACTATATATATGCATGCATAATGTAATAGGGAGATGTGAATGAGTGGAGAAAAAAAGAAAAAAAGGCACATAGTGCCATGTGAGTGAAAAAACGTGTGTGCATGTATTACATATTGGAAGAAAAAAAAAGAGTTTGCTCCTCTAGAGAAAAGAAAAAAATAGTTTCTCCTCATTCTACCACACATATAAAAAATAAAATAACAAAATGGTATCAGAGCCGATGGTGTCAAAAGAGCCGAAGGTGTTAACGGAGCCAACAGAGCCGATGATGTCGCCAGAGCCGATGGTGTCAATGGAGTCGAGGTGGATAGCAGATGTCCACATGTTAGTCCCACAACTCACCGATAGTAACTATGCAAAATGGAGCGTAGAAATGAAGGCTTTGCTTGAAGAGCAAGACTTATGGAAAATCGTCGAAAACGGAGATACCCCACCCGATACAACGAGGTATACAAGGTTGCAACGGAAGACGTTGCGAGCCACCGCCATAGAAAACGGTCTCGCGCTCCTCGTCATCTACGAGGCGTTAGATTTTACCAGTTTCGAAGCCATAGGCGCAACGAGAAAAGCCAAAGAAGCCTGGGATCTGTTGGAGAAAGCGTACAAAGACGCTGATCACACCAACCAAGTTCGGCAACAAAATCAAGGCGAACTTGAGATGGCGAAAGAAGACGACGTTATCAAGTTTCCAGAGGACGAGGAGAAGATAGAGGACGACGGCGAACGTGAAGACGACGATGCCCTTGCCGTGTCGATAAAGCGTCATAGAGATTACGCTGAGGATCCAACATCGGTGGTGGAAAAGAAAGAAGGTGAACCACCGATTATGGCCGAGAAAGAAAAGGAAGACGAAGCGTCAAAGAAAGACGCCTAAGTCACTGAAGAGGAGGAAACATATTCAAAGGCCGAGGAGCCCGTGGAAGAAGAAAAGAAAAAGGAATTCTAAACGAAGGAGAGCTCGAGAAAGAGGAGGCGGTCGAAGAAACGCCGCCACGACAACCACCTGAGAAAGTCGAGGAAATTGGCGTGAAGGCATCGGGGAATGTTGAGGAGATAAAGAACGAGGTCGACGACGCCATGCACACGTCGTCGGACGAAGGTAAAGATAAATTCCACAAGGCGAATGTAAAAGCCGTTGAGTCACACGAGACAGTGTCCGAGAAAGGCGGTGAGACGGTTGAAGAGACAACCAAGCATGCTGAAAAAACCATGCGAAGAGAGAACCAGGAGCGCGGCGTGAAAGAGACGACCGACGCAGCCACGACGAAGGTCCTGCGACATGTTAATCGAAAAGTCGCTAAACAAATGACTGGAGAACCTATCAAGGTCAGTCCTACCAACAAAGACCACGCTTACGAAGAAAAAGTACGTGAGAAAGACAAATAAATGAAGGAATGGATCAAGGCGAGAGACAGCCTTGAGGCCTACATAAACAATTTGAAAACCCGAAGCAATGATAAGTACAAGCTCGCCGATAAGTTGAATACGGACGAGAAGGATGAAATCACGACAACGACCAAGGAGGTCCCCAAGCTGATGGACGATAACCAAAATATGAAAGAAAAAGTTATCGGCGAAAATCGCAGAGAAATCCCGGAGGAGGTCACGAATAAGATCGATGACCTCGTGACCAAAGAGGTGACTGACGTACTAAAGAAGGAGACCCTGGAGATGCCAAGGAAGGCCAAGCGATCCGGAGCTAAGGATCCAATCGACACACCCGCGGATATTGGGTACGACAAAATCCACAGAAAAATCGCGGAGGAGGTAAATTATAAATTCGAAAATATATTCGTGAACAACGATGCAGAGCAGTACAAAGTCGACGCCGTGGAGGATATTTATTACATCGCCAAAGAACCGAGCCGAAGGGAAAAGGCGATCCATGAAGAAAAACTAGTGGTAAACGAGTACGACGAAATGGCAAACATGGCGAGGATCACGAAGGCACTTATCGACGGCAAATGGCTAGCCGCGACGTACGACAGAAGAAAGCGGGTAAAATTTAAAGAGCGGTGAAAGACAGAAATGCTTTGAGATTAAGGGGGGATTTTGTTAGCTTATAATCTCAAAGCAAAAGACAAAATACAAAATACAAAACTACAAAAACAGAAAATAGAAAAATCAAAAGGAGCCGCATGAAAATCTTGATAAATCGGAAGCCACACATCCAAGGAAAACTCTTGTGGGAAGAAAACAAAAAATGAGCTACAAGGTCAAAGATATAGCTTTGATCTGCATGTTATCAATTTGTGTACGTTTATCTAATTACTACTATATATATGCATGTATAATGTAATAGGGAGATGTGAATGAGTGGAGAAAAAAAGAAAAAAGGCACATAGTGCCATGTGAGTGAAAAAACGTGTGTGTGCATGTATTACATATTGGAAGAAAAAAAAGAGTTTGCTCCTCCAGAGAAAAGAAAAAAATAGTTTCTCCTCATTCTACCACACATATAAAAAATAAAATAACAATTACTAGTACATTTTCGCACCCTCTACGCCTGTGTTTATATCTCAATATTACAATCTCAATTTTAATATATTTATATCAAAATATAATTAAAATTCTATGATGTGGGACAAATAGCGGGGCAGAGATCGCTTCCATTCGATGAGGGATATTCTACCCTTATCCAAGCTGTGAACACTATGTTATCTTCGTATTTGCATTAATAAAATCTCTTTTGTTTATATAAGGAAAAAACATGATTACGATATTTTTGAACGAGTATATGCTTCCGTCAAAATTTTGCAGAATATTAGAAGAATCGTCGAATATTTAATTAAATGACGGTAATGTATTTTCAAAAAAGTAAAAAAAAAAAAAGAAACCAAGAATCTATGGATTTCGATGAAAATCAATGAAATATAACAAAATATAAAATTAGAAAGAAAAAAGAGTTCGTCAAAATCTATACGAATATCAACCATCATCTAATTATATGAACGAAATACGTTTCCAACTTGTTTGTAAGTCTTGAGATAGTTATCATTTGACAGTTATCACTCCTAAAATAATAATATAATAATATTACAAATAATAACGCCCGTTTAAAGATTTTGACTATTCTTCATAGACTCCATAGTGGATTATTCTCTTAGGAATGAGACGTAACCAATCAATTTTCAATATGTTGATATTATTAACTAGATCAATGAAATCGCAGGAGAAAACCACATTAAACTAATCTTTCCTTGACCTGACAATTCAATCAAGAACGGTCAACGATAATAGACAGAAGACGTGTTACTACTCAGTTCGGTTCGTTGTTGAAGTACTCAAACTTACCACGCAAAGCTAATGTCCTAATACTAACGCGTTCGAAAATTACAGGCGACTCAACGTTAATTTGCCCTGAAAAGTATTCTTCTGATTATAAAAGACAAAAACATAATAATATCTATCTATCTATCTATATATGTGTGTGTCTCGAACAACATAAGCCAGGCTAGTGTTTTGCAATACCAATCGAAAATATATGTACACCACAGCTCGCCTTTCGACTTCACAAAACTCTCCAAATTCACTTCTGACGGCGCCAGACGGTCCAAATTCAGGTTTGTTGGTGATTAAGGACCAAGAATCTGAGACTTACGCATGTTTTGGTCTATGTAAGAGAAGGACTATACTTGATCTTCCCCTACCTCAAAACAAGGAACTGACCGTTAGATATTCGGTGAAGACTGGAGAATCAAGAGTTGTTTACGAGGACCGTGTTTTCTTGATCCCAGTTCTCAACCTTCCCTTATCTGCGAACCGTTACTATGCCATCGATGCTCATGGAAAACACATAGGGTACGTATATTGTTTATGCATATGTTTTTTTTTTGTTGCAGTAAATAGAAAATTTGGTGCTTGAACTAGTTTCATTGTTGCTGCACAAATTATCCGTACACAATCACAGAAAAAAAAAGGTATTCATAAAATATCGTAGTGATTGAAGCTGAATTCTATATCAAGTTTGCGCCAAAGCATGTATGCAATAGAAAATTTTCCAATTGTTGGTGATCAAACTTTTAAATTTTTCATATTGGTCCTGAACTTTGCAAGGTCAAAGGAATAAAGAAAAGGGAATGTTTCGCAAAGTTTAGAAATCAAAACGACACATTTAAAAGTTTGAACATCAAATATTGAGACTTTGTTATAGTCAAAGCACCATATTTTCCATTTATACTTTTCTTGTCGAAATTTAGTGTTTCTTCAAGTCACGTGTATATGATCCAGGGAAGCATTTGAATGCTCCACCGAAGAAGATAAGGTCGACTGCTGCTTCATCCCTCGCGTTAAAGACCTAAAGCCAAGGCCTTTCAATCCTCAGAACACCTACCAACAATTCGAAATATTTCAGTACAAAACCCAAATCTTCAACTCGAGGGCAGGTTTCTTCGCAAGATCGATAGAACAAGACGGTTTCCCGCCTAGTTTTCTCAGAAGAAAGGGGTGGACAATCTCTTCGAAGAATACGAAGCACTACCACCTCGAAGAAGCAAATGGGCTCGACTCGAAGCTTCGTTCGCAGCTTCCTAGGTTCGATTTTCCTCTGTCCCACAAAACCTCAAACCCTAATATTGTAGGGAAATGGTATACCCCCTTTGTGTTCGTCAAGGATGGTACAACGCTGAAAGATCAGGCGAAAGGCTCGCCTTATTACGAGATAACCCTCGAACAAAGATGGGAAAAGGTCTTCTCTTGTAGTAACCGAGACAATGGTTTTGATAATAACAAGAATTCTATATTAATAGATGTTTTGGTTGAGAAGGAAGAAGCCTTTATTAATGGGGCCAACAAAGCTACTTGGGATAAAAATTCGATCGATGGTGAGGGTTTCGTATGGTTTACGAGTATGGACAATCGTATAGGATTGAGAATCGAATTAGTCGAAAGAATGAGATGGGAGCAAACGAGGGGCGGATATGCACATGGAAATGAAAACTGGGAGAAGATTAGCAAAGTTGAAGAGCAGAATTTGGACAAGGGTTTTGAGTGGAGTGAGTTTGGATGTTATGTGTTGGTTGAGAGGTTTAATTTCAAGAGGATGGATGGTACTTTGGTGTTGTCTTGTGACTTTAAACATTGTCATCGTACAAGGAATAAGTGGGAGTAGATCGACATATATGCGTAGGTTGTGAGAATTTGTTTTTGTGGCTTTAATATTATTGGAAGGTTTCTTATGTGTTGTGAGAGTCTAGTCTTATGTGTGTATGATAGTAATAAGTGAGTGCTTCACACGTTTTTTTCTATGTTGAAGTTCTGATACGAAAGGAAAAACTTGCTCTATAGAACTGGCAAATGGGCCCTCTTACCGAGCGGGTTGCCATTTCTCAGGTCCGACAGGTAGCGGGCCAAGTGGGCCGCGGTCAGGTCCGCCTGTATTATAATATATTTATTTTTATTAAAAAGATAAATAAATAAATTATATAGGTTTTTAATATTTTGTTTAGCTCCAAGTTTTAATTTAATCAAGTTTAATACCATAATGCTGCGTTTGCTTTGTAAGGCAAAACTAAAAAAGTGTACTGTGGAATGATTATAAACCCATATCCTTATGTTTGATAGTCTAAAAGAAGCCCGTGAACTGAGAAGTAGAAAAGCCCGGGTCTATAACTTATCCCAAATATACCGATGTTATTAATCATATTGGATTTTCTAATAAAACTTTTTCTTGGGCTTGGACCTTTGTATTATATGGGCTACGAACCAAACATAGCATAAAGAAATTATTATTAATGAGATTTGATTGGATTAGAAGTAAGTTAAGCTTAATATTCCATTTTTGTTTTTTTTTCTTTTTTTTTTTTAAAATTTGGGCAGGCCAGGCCGCATCCCATGAAGGGCGGGGCGGGGCAGGCCTTCATTTTTCAGGCCCGCCAGATGCCGCGCTTACCCGTGCCGCCCTGCCATGCCGGACTTTGGCGGGATACGGGCCGGCCCAATCCGCCATGCAGCCAGCTTTGACAGCTCTAGTGATATATATGTGTGTGTGTATATATATATATATATTAAATATCTTTTAATAAATTTATTTTAGTAGAAACATAATATAAATTATAATTTAAATTTAATTATGTATATTTCTAAATATATAAAAATGAAAAATTAATTTATTATAAAATTAAGGCTTAATTATTTTTAGAGGGTGCGGCATTATAGGGAATAGGGACATTAAGTTTTAAAATTGTGCAATTTATAGATATTTACCTGATTTTTTTCCAAAATAGATCATGTACGTAATTTTTATACCTGATTTTTCCCCAAAATACATCACGTGCCACGCACGTGACCGATTTTTATACCAAAAGGTCCATGTGGCGCCGGACCGATGATATGCCAGTTTTACAGAGATTTTTTGTTTTTTAAATTAATTTCTGACATTGCACCAAGTCGGATTATTTTAATGACGTGGCATTTCTGTAAAACGGGCATGTCATCGGGCCGCCCAAAAATTAGAAAAACCGAGCATGTCATCAGTCCGGCTCCATGTCAGTTTTTGGTATAAAAATCGATCAGGTGCGTGGCACGTGATGCATTTTGGGAAAAAATCAGGTATATGTCTATAAATTGCACGATTTTAAAACTTACCGTCCCTATAATGTCACATCCTAAATTAGCCTCTAAGTTACGGGATAAAAAAATATTAAGCCTAAGATTAAAGGTAGTTAGTAATTTTATTAATTAATTTTATTTGACGGTTTATGCCCACCCTCACCCCTAATATACTATGTAGATTAAAAAACAAAAGCTAAAATTGTTGTTACAGTTAGTAGAATTGCGTTTGTTTATTTAAATGGAACTCAAGACCATTTACGAAAGATCAAAACCAACTCATAACCCCGTTTGCTAGCATATATTCAATGCAATTATTTTACGCCATTACCTTACAAAGCCAACGTAGTTCACTCACTCTGACTAACTTCACTTCGAGTCAAATCTGAATCTCATCACGGGACTCTCTACTAGTATTCGATGCACACCTATTGGAATTGTGACGAACAATTAAGAATCAACACCAAGAATTAACGTGGTTCGGACACAGGAAATCGCCAGATCTTTATTGATTACTGGGTTTACAGTGACGAAGAGCAGCTGCTAAAACAGCACAGAACATTAAGCGAAAATTATAGAGCACCCACACTTGAAACTCGCGCTAAATCGATCGGAAAAGATAGCTAGGTATCAAATTACCAAAATACCCCCTTCCAACTAACTTAACCAACTAAACGCTAAAAGAAGAGAATGGGCTGAAAAGTGGGCCTAATGGGCCTTAATTGAGAAGCACGTCTTTATAAGTGAGTGGCGCCTTTTCTTTGTCTTTTAAAAGCTTCATTCGATCCTTCAAGTCCTCACATGCTTCAGCTGTATATCACCATTTGTACTGCCGTGTTTTTCTTCTCTTTCATTCAACACCCCCCCACAAGATGGATGATATAGATCCCGTACAGACATCTTGACTAGGAGCCTTTGTAAGACTGGCGCAGTGAGTGGCTTTGTGAGAAGATCAGCTAGCTGGTATTCAGACTTGACAGGTAACAGCTTGATGCTTCCAGTCATGACATGATGCCTGATGAAGTGGCAATCAATCTCTATATGCTTGGTACGCTTATGAAACTTGGGGTTAGATGCAAGATTCAGTGCAGATAGGTTATCACAGTAGATGACTGGCTTCTGTAATGCAGGGAAACTCAACTCAGTTAGCAAGCATTTTATCCAAAGAACCTCAGAGACTGCGGAAGCTAGTGCTCTGTACTCGGACTCTGTAGAAGATCTGGCCACCGTGGTTTGCTTTTTAGCCTTCCAAGTAACCAAAGAACTGCCCAAGAAGGTACAGAACCCTGTGATGGACCTCCGTGTGTCCTTGCATGTCGCCCAATCTGTATCAGAAAAGGCCTTGATGTCCATATTATCCTCAGCTGCGAAAAACAGCCCTTGCCCCGGAGAGCCCTTCAGATATCGCAACAAGTGATGTGCGGCTGCAAGGTGAGTTGTTGTAGGTGCCCCGATGAACTGACTAAGCCTATGAACCGCGAAGGAAATGTCAGGCCTTGTGAAGGTAAGATAAAGTAGCTTACCAATTAGCCTTCGGTACTGAAAAGGGTTCTGTAAAACTTCGCCATCATCCTCTGTTAATCGTTCAGTTGGATTCATAGGAGTATTAAGTGGTTTTGATTCCATGTAGCCTGAGTCCAAAAGCAATTGTATGGTGTATTGTCGCTGTGACATGTAAATTCCATCCTTATTCCTAGCCACTTCAACTCAAAAGAATTTCAGTTCGCCTAGATCCTTTATTTTGAAGTGGGACTTGAGAAATTCCTTTGTTTGGTGGATCTCCCTTGAGGAGGGCCCTGCTAGGATAATATCATCCATGTATACCAATAGAACAACCATATTAAGACCTCTTCCCTTCAGGAAAAGGGTGTGGTCTGACTCCGTTTGATCAAAGCCGAATGCTTTTACTGTCTCAGTGAACCTCTGGTTCCATTGGCGGGAGGACTGCTTCAATCCATAGATTGACTTGCGCAGTTTACATACAACCTTCTGTTTTGAAGCTCCTTTGTGTTGCTCATAGAATCCTTGAGGGAGGTCCATGTATACCTCCTCCTTCAACTCCCGATTTAGGAACGCATTGTTAACATCAAGTTGTACTAGCTCCCATTTCAGCTTTGCAGCCAGTGAAATTATGATTTTGATAGTATTCGGTTTAGCTACGGGGGCAAAGGTGTCTATATAATCCACCCCTTCCTTTTGGTTGTAACCTTTAGCCACCAACCTAGCTTTGTGTTTTTCCACCTTGCCATTTGAATCATACTTAAGCTTATATACCCATCGATTGCCTATGGTGGTCTTGCCTTCGGGTAATGTGACTAAAGACCACGTGTTGTTTTCTTCCAGGGCCCTTAGTTCTTCCTTCATGGCAAGCTGCCAATCAGTACCTGGGCTGCCTGTGTATAGATCCTAGGCTCAATAGCCATAGAGACACTGTTGATGAATCCCATGTATTCTTTGGAGAACCTCGAATAGCTTAATACCTTGGGATACAGAGAATTCCCTTGCCTGGCCCCATAGCAATGATAATCTTGGAGGTATGTGGGCCTTTTTGTCACCCTTCCTGATCTGGTATGAGTTCCTGGGTCAGCATGAGCACCATTATCTGGACCAGTTCCCTGTAGTTCAGCCTGGAGACCACCTGCCTCACTTGAGCCCTGAGGCTCAGCACTGTCCAACTGACCATCTGACTGGTGAGGGGCAGGGACATTCTGCTCTGTTAATGTAGGAAGATTCTCATGACTGTGTTGTCTTGTGTCTGGTATTCCCACCTCTGAGCAAGACCTGGGCAGAACCAAGGAGCTGAAAGGATTCTCACTCATGCTGTGAGAACCTATCTTGAAAGGGAAAACATCCTCCTTGAATAAGACATCACGAGAAACAAAAATTTCCCTAGTGCTTAAGTCCATAACCTTGTACCCCTTCATCCCATTGGGGTACCCAACAAATACACATTCACGAGCCCTGGGGTCAAATTTTCTCCTACCTGCAGCAAGGGTGGAGCAAAAGCAAAGACACCCAAATACACACAAGTGGTCATATTCAACTGGTTTATGATACAAAAGGTCATATGGACTTTGGTTTCCTAGAGCAACTGAGGGGGTTCTATTTATCAAATAAGCTGCAGTTAGAACGCACTCGGACCAATACTCAATGGGAATATTGGACTGGAAGTAAATAGACCTTGCAACACTTAAGAGGTGTTGATGTTTTCGCTCCACTATCGAGTTCTGTTGAGGTGTTTGTACGCAAGATAAGTGGTGTATAATGCCTTCATGGCTTCATCCCTAAACAGATTTGTGAGGTTAAATTCTCTAGCATTATCAGTTCTTACTACCTTAACACGCTGCCCAAACTGCACCTTAACCAGATTTAGGAAATATGACATGATAGAATGCACTTCAGATTTGTACCTAATCATGAAAAGCCACGTGTATCTAGAGTGATCATCCACTATGGTTACAAAGTACTGATGTTGGAGATGGGAAGGCACGTGAAAGGGGCCCCAGACATCACAATGGATCAAATCAAAGATAGAACAAGCTGTTTTACCATTATTGGGAAAGACACTTCTTCTCTGCTTCGAAACATGGCAGATTTTACAAAAGGACTTCTGAGTTTTATCTACTAATCTAAACTTGTGTTTTAGCACATCTAAGACCTTATTTGAGGGGTGTCCCAACCTTCCATGCCAAGGAGCAGTCACCACTTTATTCATCAAAGTAGAGTTTTCAGCAGGTAAAGTTAAAAGATCACCAGACCTTAATATGTATAGTCCCTCAACTTCACTACCCTTGCCAATCACTTGGTATGAAAGATCCTGTATTAGAAACCCATTAGCTTGGAAAACAAAGCGGCAATTCATGTCTCTTACCAGGGAGCTAACAGAAATGAGGTTGAAAAGAAACTGTGGCACATAGAGAACATCTCTTAAAGTTATAAACTGGTTCACAGTATAGGTTCCTGCCTGATTCACTCTAATAACTGTGTTATCTGGTAGAATGACCCTAGACTCACTAATATCATGTAGGTCATGCAGCAAATCTTTGTTTCCACAAACATGTTTAGTGGCCCCAGAATCAAGGAGCCACACCATTTGTTCACTGAGACTAGGCAGATTAAAAGATAGTATCATACCTGGGCACTGTTCTACCTGTTGAGCACCTTCAGTGCAATCTGATCTGCCACCTGCTTGGCTAATCAGGGTCCTCAAGCTCTGAAGCTGGTAGGGTGTGATTTGTAGCTGGACAAGACCCTCATTCTGATTAACTGGACCTGCCTTAAGTTGATGGTTAAGCTGGTTTACCTGGTATGCCTGTTGTGGTCCTCTGGTGGTATAATCAGCTGTGATGTGATTCATCTTTGCACTCTTGTACTTCAGGTTCTGTTTGTATCCTGGGGGATACCCATGGAGTTGGTAACACGAGTCAACAGTATGACCTCTTTTCCCACAATGCATGCAAACAGGTTTGGCAGAATCCTTCTTGGCAGTGTAGAAACTTTTCTTTGCTCCATCTTGATCATTCTTGGCCACCATCATAGCCATATTGCTAGTCTGATCATCCATGTTTCGAGCAAGACCCGGTGTGATGGTTCTCTGTTTCTCTTCTTGCACAACCAAAGAGAAGACTTTGTTAATGGTGGGTGTGGGATCCATTAAGAGGATTTGTCCCCTTATCTGCGAGTAGCTATCATTGAGCCCCATAAGAAAGGTAAGTACATGCTCCTCATCCAAGAAAGCCTTGATCTCATTGATCCCTCCACACGAGCACTGGCAAGGAGGTCTGTAACTAGCTAGTTCATCCTAGAGGGTCTTAAGTTTAGTGTAATACACTGTCACACCAGTCGAACCTTGAGCTAGATTAACCAATTCTTTCTTCAATTGGAAGATCCTAGGCTTATTAGATTGGCCGAATCTCTCATGCAGATCCATCCAGACTTCCCTAGCCGAGGAACTGTAAAGGATACTAGCCGAGATATCTTTGTTAACAGCATTTAGAATCCAAGAAATAATCACATTATTATTCCTTTTCCATGAGCTGGCTTTTTCAACATCTGTGGCAGGTGGAGGAGCGAGTTCACCATTCACAAACCCCTCCTTGTTCCTCCCAATTAGGGCGATCATCATCGCCCTGCTCCAGGTCATGTAATTATCCCCATTCAGAGGTTATGGACGAGTAGCTGTCCAGAATTATCATTGTTGCTCAATGCATATGGATCATTCGCCTGTGATGCTTGATTGAGCGATGGCGGCGGCTGTGGCGGCGGCTAAGGCGGCGCTTCAGTGGACATGATTTCAAACGAAATTGAGACAAACGAGTAAAATCAGAAGATGCACGGCTAGTGCTCTGATACCATATTGGAATTGTGACGAACAATTAAGAATCAACACCAAGAATTGACGTGGTTCGGATCTAGAAATCCTACATCCACGGGAAATCTCCAGATCTTTATTGATTACTGGGTTTACAGTGACGAAGAGCAGCTGCTAAAACAGCACAGAACATTAAGCGAAAATTACAGAGCACCCACACTTGAAACTCGCGCTAAATCGATCGGAGAAGATAGCTAGGTATCAAATTACCAAAATACCCCCTCCCAACTAACTTAACCAACTAAACGCTAAAAGAAGAGAATGGGCTGAAAAGTGGGCCTAATGGGCCTTAATTGAGAAGCACGTCTTTATAAGTGAGTGGCGCCTTTTCCTTGTCTTTTAAAAGCTTCGTTCGATCCTTAACTGAATATACACAAGTCCTCACATGCTTCAGCTGTATATCACCATTTGTACTGCCGTGTTTTTCTTCTCTTTCATTCAACAACACCTGTGCAATATATAAAATTATAACTTTTTTTTGTGTTTTAAGGGCTATTCCTATATTTTAACAGTTTGATTTTACGTTGAGTTAATTTTTTCTCTGTAATATGCGCTTTGAAGTTACCCGTCGAATCATGAGAGAATGTACAGACCAAAGTAGATAAGACAATAAGTGAAAGATTAAATTTAATCTAAATTGACAGTTTATGTGAAAAACTTAGTGTCGTTAATCATCCAATAATGAAAAATCTTCTTTTCCCAAAATTGAAATGTTTTTCGAGCTTAGTAGCACTTGTTGTAGTAATTATAACACATGTACATGTAAAAGAAACACTTTGTTCTAGAAGGTTCTGGACGGTGGAGAAGTTAACAGAACTGTCAGAGCCTTGTAACAGGATTTTTTAGAATATTACCACATTACCTGCAAATAATACATGTCTGATAGAACGAAACAATTCCAATCGAATTTATGTCACATTGTTTGGAACGGATACCTCACAATATGCTTTTCAATATAACATCATTAATTAGACCAATTTTGTTCGTAAATGCACTTTTTCCAAATGTATTCTGTTTATGTAAGTATGTGATTTCATGAAGTTCAACCACCAATTCCTGTAAAAGACATGTTATGTGAATGTTGATGCCAATATGTGAAAGTTGAGATCAACGTCATGTAAACATATAGTTCTGCATTGCAAAACGTAGACTATCATCTCTTCCAATGGACATAACATTTGAACTATTCAAAGTTCGACATTTAACCACGAATAACATTTTATAGACCATAAACCTTAATCTCGAAAGCTCGAACACTAGATCCGAGGCTCGAACCCTAAATCCTAAACCTGAAACCCCGAAACCTAAAATATTTTCAAGGTCGTATCCTATAAAGCATAACTGTGAATCATATTCCCAAAGTTTCACGTCGTAAACCCTTAATTTGATCCCCGATCCCCTAAGTTCTAAACCCGAAAAAAACTACCTAAAACCATGGCGCGTAAAAGGAATTTGTAACAAGTAATACTATAACATCTAAAGTGGCAGCCCAATTTTTATAAAAAAAAAAACAACATTCAGCCCAATCCAAACTAAAGCAAAGAGCCGAGCCCATATAGATGGATTATTATAACCTTCTAGGCTCATCACTATCTCTCCCTTAGCCATTCCTACGTGAGAAGCCACCGTAAGCAAGGAGAAAGGGAAATATCTTAGAAACTTGATCATCTAGGTATAGAGCTTACTGAAATTGAGCTAGGTAAGAAGTGTTCTTCTTCCAAGTAAAATCAGTTTCGAGATCAAAACTTCTGCTGTAAATTTTCTGATTTTCGCAGCTCTCGTTCTTCACGATTTCGACCTAGCTACAGTTCTCGGATTCTTACAAAACTTGTTTCTATGGAAATTAACTCCCTTAGGTGTCCATAGTTGCTGGAATCGGTTCAACCCGATCAGTTCTCGATTTTTTTACGAATTTTTGAAGTTAACGGCGCAAATCTGGAATTTTTTTATAACTGCTGTCGCAGCGGCAGTATTCTGGAATTTTGACCCACCTATACGTATCCGATTTCGTTGAAACCAGTTTCTATAGAAAGCTACTCCTAATATGTTCATAGCCACCGAAACCATCTCAATCATTTGAAGTTACAACTAATAATCTGAATTTTTAACAGAGGAAGATTTCACGTATAATCTTAAAATTAATCGTTATCATCTTGCTAGGCGAAGGGACGCCAGCCGAAGGCTCGAAGGCAGCTTCGGATCTTTGGGAACGCTAAACCTTGACAGGTGAGTAGGTGATACGGGGACGCCTTCCTTCACGGAACATGTGAACCTCGTCGAGTCGTTTTATTGCGTCGTTCTAAGTCCTTGGTTTAATTCGTACTACTTTATGTGATATCATCTGCTTTGGGGATAATGAGCCTTGTCGGCTATAGGGTGTTGATATCTGTTGGGGTTGTTGTATAGGTTTGCGATGTTTTGGACAGATGATTGTGTGAGTCCTAAACCTGACGTGGTGATGTGATTACTACTTGCTTGGCTTGATTTATAATGTGGATTGTCGTATGTTGGTCGGTCTTGGTTGTTGCATAAACTTGGTACCAGGTAATAGTAGCCCGAATGGCCACGTTCGGGTGAGTGAGAGTGGCAAAATCGAGTAGTAGCACGCGGCTTGGAACACCAGGGTGAGTGAGGCCAACGACCGCACCCTTCTCGTGCCCACTATTGATGATAGTCGAAGGGTGGTCGTTGCGAAGATTTTGGCCAACGTCACCGTGTGCGGGACATGCATATGTCTTAGTAGTGATTGTGTCGTTTAGTTTCATGGTCTAGAGTACGGTGACAGGCTCGTCTGAGCTCTCGACGGGGAGTTGGTTCGAGGGAGGAGTGGCCACCACAAATCATTGACGTGACTCTGTGGATTATATTGATTTATGTGTACGGCTTGAGGTGGTCGTTATAATATTGATTATGAGTGATGGTACGCTTAGTTGGTTATCGGGTTGTCGTGTAGGACCCGCCTTCAGGAAGAGAAAGTGTGTTCGTATTATCCACTCACTGATTGCTCACCCCATTATTTATATCCCCCTTCCGGGTTGCTGATTTTCCTTGGACGTGCCATTTTTTTTTGGTATGAAGTTATCATTACCACTAAAACGCAGAAAAATCGCTTTGTCCCTGTTACACATTAACTCCTCACCTTCACAAACACACAACTATGTACTAAGCTTTCGTATGAATTCTTGCACCTCCAGCCTAGTAAGTGGAAGCTGTAAGCATGTGACTTGGTCCATAGCAATTCGCTTAATCGTCTTCACCAAAACCTCCCCAGATCGATCTTCATCTCCATGAAGTCTCCGATTCCGTTCATTCCATATGGAGTATAGCATGCCTGCAATCACCGTAATCTTCAATTTGCATATTATATGTTTCCTCTTGCCCAACTGCTTCATAATTCGTTGAATCTCCTCAAAGTCATCTGGAATACGATAGTTAATCCACATCTGAATCTCTGCCTTGACAGCTTTGCTAAAATCACACCTCATAAACACATGTGGAATGTTCTCCTCATATTTCCTACAGAGCAGGCAATTCACATTAGGAACTTCCATCCCCCATTTGATTAATCGATCTCTGGTCTGGATTAATCGATCTCTGGTCAGGCAATTCACCTCATAAGCCGATGTACTGGTATAGTTCCCATGTGCCGTTGCAGCCCATCTTCCTTGCACAAATCCTTGTCTGAAGATTTCCTTTACCTTATTAAGTTTCATCCATGTCCAACTACAGTCGCTGGGAATAGTATAGTTCCAAAAGTCCTCATCCCGCAAGTACACTTCATAGCCAGCGAATCCACAGACAATCTTTGTTCCCCGCAATATCCCACATCAACCTCCCAATGCAAGCATGATTCCAATCACCACAGTTCTTAATATTTAAACCCCCATAGCTCTTCCTACTGCATACCAAGTCCCAGGCCACCAAGCCTCTCCTTTTCCCTTTCGCAGTGCCACCCCATAAAAAATCTCTGCATTTTTGGTCTACCAATTTCACCACGCTTCTAGGTAGAACAAAGATTGAGGCCCAGTAACCATGCAGGGATAGCAGCACAGAATTGATGAGGCAACATCTTCCCGCATAGGATAAGTTCCTAGTGGTCCAGCAGTTGATTCTCTTCACAATTTTGTCCACCAGTTCTTGACACTCCATCCTGCTCTTTTTAGTAGGAGATATTGGAACCCCCAAATACCTCATCGGAAACTTACCTTCAGCAAACCCTATCATCTCAATCAGCTCCTGTCGTGCCTTACCAGTGACACCAGCGAGATAAATATGGGACATGCTGTTATTAGCTTCCAGACTAGTAGTGCGGGAAAATTGTTGCAGACTGTCCTTAATCAAGCCCACTGACTTCCTCTGAGCTTTACATAGAATGATTAGGTCGTCTGCAAAACATAGGTTAATAATTCCCATCTGCTTACATAATGGATGACCGACTGCTGCCAGCCCAAGTTGTCTAGATAAGTACTCCATTACCAAAACAAATAGCAAAGGAGACATTGGATCTCCTTGTCTAATCCCCCTTGCACCCCTAATGTTGCCTTCCGGCCCTCCATTAATAGATAACTGGTACGAAACCTTAGTGACACACTCCTCAATCCATGCTACCATCAGGACTGGGAAGTTCAGTTTCTGCAGCAGGCGAAGAAGAAATCTCCATTCAATCATGTCATAAGCCTTCTTAAGATCAACTTTCAGTAAGCACCTTGAGGAGACTTTTCCTCGTCTGTACAGCCTTAGGAGCTCTTGAGTCATAAGGATATTGTGGGCAATGGACCTACCAGGCACAAAGGCCCCTGGTTCTCTTGTACCAGCCGAGGTAGAAACATTCTGATTCTGGAGCAGATAAGCTTGGAAATGCACTTGTATATTGTATTGCAACACGCCATGGGTTGATACTCCTTTGCAGAGTTAGGATGTTCAACCTTGGGGATTAGTGTTATCGTGGTTTTATTAAATGTTTTCATCAGTTGAGCTGTCAGGAAAAAGTTCTGCACCACCTAAGTAACCTCCTCTCCAACAATCAGCCATGCTTTCTTGTAAAACTCGCTATTGTACCCATACGGGCCGGGGGCTTTCTCACTATCAATAGAGAACATTGCCTTTTTTATGTCATCAGCACTAAAGGGCTAAATCATTTCCATCTGCTCCTCCACAGTTAGTATGCTACCCTGTCGGATAACATCATCATCAATATCCCGAAGGTGGTCCATGTTTTTCCCCAGAATCCCTTCATAGTAGGCTACCAAATGCTCTGCGATCCCCTCAGGCTGTTCAATGAGCTTCCCTGCCTCATTGTAGATTGAAGAGATCCTATTTTTTATCCTCCGCTGCTTCACCAAAGCATGGAAATAACTTGTATTTCTATCCCCATGTTTCAACCAGCCAGTTTTTGCTTTTTGGGCCATGAACTTGGTAGCAGCCTTACTCACAGTCGCATATTCAGTAGCACATTCCTTCTCTGCCTTCACTAGCTCCCAGTTAAGAGGGTCTCCATGAAGTTGCTCTTGGGCTTCTTTCAGTTTTTGCTTGCTCCTGCCCATAGTTTTAGGATGTCAGCATAGCAATTCCTGTTTAATTCTCTGAGAGATCCTTTTAGCTTCCTCAATTTTTGAATCAAATTCCATTCAGCTCCCCCATCATACTTCTGTTTCCATGTATCAACAACTAGCTCCAGGAAATTGGGTGCATCTACCCACATATTTTGGAACTTAAACTCCTCTTATGCGGCCATTGATCCCCTACTTTCTTGATTAATATAGGTGTATGATCTGACATCCCTTCCTCTAGCACATGAGCCTCTCTGTCCAAGTATTTTTCAGCCCATGGTATGTTGACAAAAACCCAATCAATCTTACCCATATTCTCTTTTCTTGGTCTTGTTTATTTGTCCAAGTGAATTTATTCCCTTTCCTTGCCATTTCCTCCAGTTCACAATCCTTAATGCATTCTCTAAAAGCTTCGTACTCAGTCAATAATACGGGTGCCCCTATTCTGTCTCCCACATTCAAGACATTGTTAAAATCCCCCCATAATAACCACGGCCATTGATTTTGTTTTACTCCTCTGATGTCATTCCACAACTCCAGTCTTTTGGCTATGCTATTATGTCCATATATCGATGTGAGCATGAATTCCTCATTGTGTCTTGTAATTCTAGCATGTATCATCTGGTCAGTTGTCTTGATGATGTGTACATTCCAGTCAGCCTGCCACACTATCACAATTCTCCCATTTGGATGATGATCCAAGTTATTATAATGATGCCACCCTCGAAAGCACCTGTCCATAAGCATCTCCATATTATCTTCCTTTATTTTTGTTTCAACTAGGCAAGCTAGACCGATCTGTAATTGTTTGCACAACAGACTGATCTCAGCTTGTTTGTGAGGGGTGTTCATACCCCTCACATTCCAAACAAGGCCTTTATCCATGTGGGGGGGGGGGGGGACCAAACCCCTGCTTAGGGGTCTTGGAGCTATTACCCAGTTCTTGATTAGTACTGCAAGTTCCAGTTATTCCCTGATCTTGGTGTGGTCTCCTTCTGCCCTGAATGATCCACTCATTTGTTTCCCCTGATACCTTCTGGGACTCCTGTGTTGCTCTCTCCAAGACCTGAGTGGCTGATCTACCACTGGATTAGACCCCTCGGCCTGAGCCAGGTCATCGTGTGGTCCAATCTTGGTTAGTGAAGATCCCTCAGTTTTATTCTCATCCAGCTCTGTATTCTGCTTCCCCCGCCATTCTTTCTTACCCCCAGCTTTCCTACACACCTCCACTTCATGACCATACATTCCACAATTGCCACACTTGGTTGGTTTCCATTCATAGACAACTTTTTGCTCACTTAGTTGGCCATGCTCATTAATGAAAGATATAGTATCCTTCAGTTCATGCTTGAGTTCGACTTCAACAAGTACTCTCGCATATTGTATTCTTTTCTTCCTTTCAGTTACCCCATCTGCCATGATAGGGTTCCCTACCAAACCAGTTATCTTACTCAAACTTTTAGAGCCCCAATATTTGAGTTCGAGATGGGGAAGTTGAATCCAGATAGGTACTTTCTCCACATCCCCTTTCTTGAACTGAGTATTTGATGTCCAAGGAGCTAATATAACCGGCTTTTTATCAAATTGCAGAACCTCTTCCCGTAGTACTCTGTCCCGAACCTCCACAGACTCAAACTTAGCCATAAAAAGCCCAGCTCGAACTTGCAGTACCTTCTGGATTCCATATTTCTTCCACATACGATTAAGGAAGCCATTCATCACTGAAAATGGGGGGTTTGAGCCCAGTACATAGCACACAAGTGTTGTGTTCCAGTATTGAATCTCCTCAAAAATGTCATCCAGTTCGATTTGTCCCATCTCCACCCCTTTAGTTACCACTGGTTCAGCATATTCCAATTTCATACCCGCATTCCTCAGCTTAGTTATATCAAAATTTCCCCAGATTCGTTTGCTATTTTCTCTACATCTTGCGCCGCTTGCATCATAACAACCTTGCTTCCCTTTTAGTTCCCTCAAGGTATGCTCCAGGGAAGTCAAATCCGCCTTGTCCCATGTTCCCCTACCGGACTACCAATGTATTGGCCAATCAATCGTGTAATGTTTTCAAGTGTGGGTTCATTTGGTGTCGTATCATTTTTTGGTGCATTTAGGTTAACCACGTTCGACTCAGTAGCATTTGTTACCCCCATTTCAGGCGTGGAGGGACCCTGTTTTGTTACCCTTTTCTTCTTGGCCATGGCCGCGGTGAGTGTCACCGGAGAAGGAGAAGGGTGGAGCAATGGAGCAGTGCCTCTCAGTAAAATCGCCGAAGTGTGTGTAAATCGCACCTAGTCTTCTTTTGTTGGGTCCATTGGCAGTGTTGTTTTTAGAAGGAGATTTTATTGTAAATCCATTCCTTCATTTGATCGATTTGGCAATGTAGTGTGATATTTTGTAAAAACTGTCCTTGATATATATATATATAGATATAGATATATATTAATATATATATATATATATATATATATACACGTACGTTTGATGTCATCCTCGTGTTTTATTGTCTTCCTACGATAAACAATGGATATCGAGCCTTACGTTTATTGACAAACGCGGGGGCTGTCGCGCTTGTGACGCGGGTCGGGTGTGACAAATACCGTCTTGGTAATATTTCAATCCTTATTGGTACCACATTACACGCTACAGAAATCCTGCCAAAACTAAAAATCCTGCCAAAGTATTCGAATTCAAAATTAAACCAGAACATTCTAGAACATTATTAATGAAATATTTTCTTTTGCATTACATGCGTTATTTTTTTGACGGAAGTGTTACTTAGCTCGACGAATTAATTATGCCCAAATAATTTTAGAAACTAATAGAATATTCATAATGGAGTGTTTATTTTGCATTACATGTGTTATACATTTTGCTGAAAGTGCTATTAAACTTGACAATGTTTAAATCATGCTTAGACAATCCAGAACCTTCTAGAATATTCTAAATAAAGTATTTCATTTTGTTTTACATGTGTTATAATTGTTGCTAAAGTGTTACTTTGATTGAAATGTTTCATCCACGTTCAGACAATCCAAAACTTTATATTCTTAATAAAGTGTTTTCTTTTGCATTACATGCATTATTTTTGTTACTGAAAGTGTTACTTAGCTCGAAACGAATCAATTATGCTCAAATAGTTTAGAAACTGCTAGAATATTCCCAATGAAATGTTTTATTTTGTATTACAGGTGTTATATGTTTTGCTGAAAGTGGAATTAAACTCAAGAATGTTCAAATCATGCTTACACAATCCAGAACCTTTTAGAATATTATAAATAAAGTGTTTGATTTTGTTTTACATGTGTTATAATGTTGCTTGAAGTGTTACTTAGATTGAAATGTTTCATTCACGTTCAGACAATACAAAACCTTATATTGTTAGTAAAGTGTTTTATTTTGCATTATATGTGTTATAGTTTAGTCTAAAGTGATACTCCGCTACAAAATGTTCAAATATGGTTATTTTGGTTAACCTTCAACGACGAACTATTGAGCCAATACGTTGGCACGAGGAAATAATCAGACTATGGGTCAATCGAATTTATACTTATTAGCTTTAATTTCGACTAAAAACATGATTTGATTTACCAATATATTTTATTATTTGCGTAAAAAAGGTTCGAAAAAAATGTTCATCACAAATCCTACTATTGACAACATATATATCACACTCGAGGACACGTCGAACATGATTTGGTACATGTTAGGGTGCTCGAGCGGACAAAATACTACAAACGGAAAAAAGGTTCGTTCGGGGGTTCTCATCATTTCGCTTATACCATTTAATGACTTTACAATAACAAAATAGGAGAAAAAAGTAACACGTCACACTTGAGTAATACTAATATAATTTTGGGTAGTAATAGAACGTCTGCCCATCATACCCCTTATTTCCGAATGTTTTAAACCGCCCAAATTTCTTTTCAAATTTAGAATTCCCGACTTCAAACTCAAAGCTGTACCAAAATTGTACCACTTCAACTTTTATACCTCTATGGTAAACGTTTGCCACATAGTTGACAAGGAATACCTTTTGACTGTTTCTCGATGGCAATCGATTCATCACTCATACCACTTTAAGGAACATTGATTTACGCTAAAATTATTAATGACTGCATTTCTAGTTCGATTAACATTTAATGACGAGCGATCGAGCGAAAACAGTGGCGCTATGAAATAGGCTATGAGTCTCCAAATTTGTAACGAATGGATGATGATTTATACCAACTAAACCTTTTTATATACCTCTTCGTTGTTCTGAGATGTATGACGACCCATACCAGTTTAAACTCGAAATATAACTATTGAGTTCGATTTTATAACGTTGCGTTCAGGCCAACCTTCTCGAACGACTTCATTTTCAGTTCCGTTCACCTTGACGACGAACAATGGAGCCAACGCGGTGGCGCTACGCAGTATACAGGCTATTGGTCACTACAAGTTCAACGTATTAGCTCCAATTGTTTCCAAAAACGTGATTCACAATTCTTTTTCCCTATTTGTGTTTATGTTCACTTATTTACTAGAAATTAACTAATATCTTGTCTCTTGTAATACTTTATAATCACACTAAGTAGTTGGTCGATAACTCTTTTTTAACGTTAATGCAGGAGTATCTTGGTCAGAGATGATTTTAGGGCTTTTATACTACATTTATACGGATTAAGTCCTTAAAATTGTTTTTTTATAGGGATCTGGTTCACAAATTCTAACGTTGATGGGACCTTTAGTCCAAAAAGCTCCCTTATAATAAATAAATACATAAAAACCCATTCTCTCTCCCCCCTTCTTTTCTCCCCCCTCTCTCTATAACCCAAACCCTAAAAACAATCTCAGCCGCCACCTCTCCTCCCCCTCCTCCCCTTCCTCCCCTCCTCCATTAATGGAGGTAGGGGAAACATGGAGGTAGGGGGAGCTCTTCTCTTTTGTTTTCTTTGTTTTTAAAAAAAAAAAAAAAAAAAAAAATTCGTCCAGTCTGCCGCTGCCACCACCAAGCCGCCACCGTGCCACCACCACGCCGCCACCGTGCCACCATCATGCCGGCCCCCTTCTCTACTGCCGCCATCGCCCCACCATCTGCCGCTGCTGAGAGTCGTCGCCCGCCCCGTCTTGCCGGCGTCTCGCTGAAGTTGAGGCCGGCATCCACCGCCACTCCACCATCTCACCACCTCGCCGCCAACTCGCTGACCGCCGACCGCCGACCGCCGACCGCCGACTGCCGACCGCCGACCACCGACCGCTGACCGCCGCGCCACACCTCACTATCGTCCACCCGCGAGTCTCCCGTGGGGAGCTCGTTTCTCCCGGCCATTAGGTCGGGAGCTTTTTCTCCCGTTGTGGAGCCTTTTCTCCCTTGTGGAGCCTCTTCCGATGAAGACGATAACCTCGAGTCGTTGGACAAAAATAATGTAGAGTACCGTAGATTCGGATTAATAACCTTTTCTGTCGTATGTTCTATAGATTTTTGGTCCAAGTTCGAGGTTTATTTCGTTTTCTGTCGGCTTGTTTTTGTTTTCGTGTTGCATTGCTCCTTATGAGCCTTTGTTTCTCTACCGGATTCTGTATTACCGGAGAGACCCTTTGGGCTATTTAGCCCCTGTATCTTTGTTTATTAATGCAAGCTATCGTTTCCGGGAAAAAAAAAAAATAATAAATAAATACATAGCTTGGAAGATCGCAGTCCACTAATTAATATCCTCAAAGACTCGACAATAATAAATAGCATAGTGTCTCAAGAAGTAGGTGTGGGTGTATTTTTGTTAAAAAACAACAAAGTGCTGCTCGGCCGCCGCCGCACCGTCATCGGCGACGGCAAGTTCGCCCTCCCCGGCGGCCACGTCGAGTTCGGTCAGATCTCCTCACCCCTTTCTAACCGTTGTCAAATAACACTATATCCTAAAATCAATTAATCGTGGGTTTTGCGTCACAAACCAAAAGTCAATAGCTCTGACCTTTCGATTTTGCAGGCGAGAGCTTCGAAGAATGCGCGGCGCGCGAAGTCAAGGAAGAGACTGGCCTAGACGTCACCGTCGTCGAGCAGCTAACCGTGACGAACCACGTCTTCGCCGAGCCGCGGCGCACCCAATTGATCGCCGTTTTCCTGCGCGCCGACCTCGACGATCCGACCCAAGAGCCGATCAACGCCGAGCCTGAGAAGTGCTACGGCTGGGAATGGTACGATTTGGATAATCTTCCCAAACCTCTGTTCGAATCCCTCGAAACTGCGATGGAGAGTTGTCTCGATAAGCTGAAATCCGTTTCTTCAAAGGGAGAAAAAAAATGATTGATTTCCATGAAGATGAGCAACTTGGGTTTGTTTATGCTGTTATTTGATTTTCGAGCTCGAACAAGTGTTTTTTGTTTTCCCGAAAATAATAATTGAATCATGGGTTATTCATTATTGGGATTATTTATTGAAGTTTAATTTTTTCCCCTTTAATTGCAATGTGAACTTCTTTGTATGGTGTGTGATTGGGGGGAATCATGGGTAAATTTGATGGAATGAGTTATGATTCCTATTAATCCACTTGCCTCTCCATGTCCAGCGTTAAACCAGGTTTAATGATTCTCAGTTGGCTTTCGGATTTTCTTTATTCTTATTTAGAGGGTGTTTGAAAGTGTTTGAAAATGAACTTTTTAGGAAGTGAAATTTTCAAAGAGTCCATTTTTTAGTTTTGATAATGTTTGATAAATTCACTTTTGAAAAGTTCATTTTAATGTTTGGAGATGCGCCTTTCAAAAGTTAGATTAAGTTGACTTATCAGAGAAGTACCTTGAATAAACCACATCAAACACACAAATGTTTTTTTTCTTTTTGTTTCTTATAAAATAACATTTTTCAAATATTATTGACCAATTGATCTATAACTATAGATAGCCATTGGTTTGATTTCCTTGAATTTGGTTAGGCCTTATTGGTTCATGGATTAAATTTAAAATGTTTATTTATCACGTATATAAAATGTTATTTTAAGATATCAATTATCAAAATACTTTTTACCACTATTACAAAACTAGTTAATTTTTAAATTTTAATTATCATCATTTTCCTTTTTCACCACAAAATTCTTAAATTACAATTGCTCACATCTATTCCACTTAATAGTTATTAATAATAATACATTTGACAATATTTTTTTAACAATTAAAAGAAAATTGGATTTTTCACTTACGATATGTTTGGCTTCATCTGTACAAGTTACCTAAAGATAAGGGGCGTTCCTCGGCTACCTCCATAGTTATTGCACAAACTTTATTTATATATATTTTGATTTTTATTAGATAATGCTTATTTGGCTATTTTAAAGATTATTACAATTTTCTACTTTTCAAATATTATTTCTCAAGCAAAAAACAAAAACAAAGATCAATTCTTAAGCGATAGAGCAATATAGTAAGGAGTTGATGAGAAAAGTTGACGTTTGGGATAACATTTTATTATAATAATTTGTTCTAAGGGGTCTTTACACATAAGTACATAGTTGGATAAAAATTTGTAATTTAGTACCCTGTCACGACTTTTTTATATGTAGGTACCTAACAGAATAATTTTTTTGCACATACGTACCCGATCCCGAAAATACACCATACAACACATTTGGGTACCATATATCAACACATTTTGGTACCCTATATAACAGAAAATGGTACGACGTATGCTATATTTAGGTAAGCCCTATGTAATACACAGGTATGTCGTAGGTACCACGTATGTTATATTTAAGTACCTTATATCAACGTGTTATGCTACGCAATATGCATACAGGAATGTACGACATGACTAAAGAAACTGGTAAAAATTAAATCAGGTACCTATCTGTAGAATTTTCTGACATGGCTACCTATGTGTAAAATTTTTATCCAATTGGGTATTTTTCTATAGATTCACCTTGTTCTAATGAATTTTCATTAAAAAAAGTAAAATATTAGTTTACTAATTTAGATAATAGAGGTGAGAAGTTGTAATTTTAAGAAACTTTGTGGTGAAAAACAAAATTAATAATAATTAAAAAACTTAACTAGTTTGTAATAGTGATAAAAAGTTAACTAGTTTTGTAGTTGAATTCTTAGAATAACATCATTATGTAATTCTCTCGAGTGATTATTCTCATTGGCGGGGACCGGGATTATAGTCCATGCTCCATTGTTCATAATTAATAATATTTAAATAGAATTTATTTATACTTAAAAATAATAATAATATTTTTCTTAAAAATAAATAAAATAATATTAAATAATATTTTTAAAGCAGTCTGCCTTATTATAATATAAATAATATTTTTAAAATATAACTTAATAATATATTAATTCTATTATAATATAAGAATAAATTTGAAAAAAATTGCAAGGGCAGGGAATTCCTCGAGGACGATTTCATCCCCGTTTAGTTGGCAGGAACGGGGACGGAGATGGGGATTCGTCATCGCACTCGCTGACATTCCTATGTTTAGATCACCTCTCAGGTGGATTATTATAAACTCACAAACCAAATACACATTTTACTTTTTACCCGTTAATTAACTTTATATAAACCTTAATTATTTAATTTCCCTAAACATAAACTATCAAACAACACGTATTGTTTCCCGAGACTGTCAGGGCTTCGAAAAGTTTACTTAAAACCAATTAGAGCATTTGACCCATGTACTGCAACTGCAATTATATATACTCTAATGAGATGTATAGACACTTAAGCAATGAATTAAAACCTAATCTTCTATCACCTTCTTCAACAATCTCATCTCATCTTCTTCAATCTATTTCTTCTTCAATCACATCTAATATTCTTCAATCTATCTATTCTCTCTTCAATCTACCCATCACACTTGTTCGATCATCACTCAATGAGTTTCATAGCACTCGGTACGAGAGAATGACACAACTAGTGTTATTTTTAAGAACATTATTACAAAATTAAATAACTTTTTTCGCACTATTACAAAACTAGTCTAACTTTTCAATTTTCCTTGGTCTTCTTTCTTACGAGACCTTCGATCCGTTTCTCTTCGGACGTAACTAGGAATTCTGTACCAGCTAATTTGGCCTCTTAGTTGCAAACACAAATGTCAGCTTCAAGTCAGCTAATTTGTCACTAAAAAACTCATCCTCGCTCTCAAGATCTCCGTCCTGACTATCATTAGCTACTTCCTTACCCTTCCTAGCAGGACCACAATACTCGGCATTTTGGTCAACATTACCATAAAAAGCCAATCATCGTCCCCACAATTATAATCATTGTAATAGAATTCTTCATAATCGTCATCTGACCCATCACTATACCCAACCCCATAATCTAACACGATCTGGGTTATCTTGATACACCCACCGAGTACCCAACTGCTCTTCACCTACATGTTCTGAGGACTTAACTCGACTATGCATACATCCTCCATCATCTGTCAAAAATCTGATGTCACAGCAAACCCTTAGAAATGGAGTTGAAAAAATCTACCAACCATGTTCGGATGCCGTCCTCATCTTCCTCAGATGCGTTGAAAGAGCTCGTTGAAAGGGCTCGTTGAAAGAACATGGTTCGCACCATGAGATGGCAGAGATATGAGAGCTTTTGAGACTTGATTTTTTGCGAGTGAGTTTTATGTTCTCCGCGAGACCCCAATTAAAAGGTCACGTGCGTGTCACTTGCTAATTTCCGTTTAAACAAACGATTAACTTGGGGGACGAAATCTGCCCAAATTAAGGGGTGTTTTATATTTATAGACACTTTTTTAACAGGTGAATCTATAGAAAAATACATAATTGGAAAATTTTTTTACACATAACTACCTATGTCAGAAAATTTTATAGATAGGTATCCGATTTAATTTTACCAGTTTCTTTAGCATATCGTACCTTCCTGCGTGTATATTGCGTACTATAACACGTTTATATCGGGTACCTAAATATAGGATACGTCGTACCTATGGGCATGCCTGTGTGTTACATAGGGCGTACCTAAATATAACATACGTCGTACCATTTTCTGTTATATAGGGTACCCAAATGCGTTGAGATAGGGTGCCCAAATGTGTTGTTTGGTGTACTTTCGGGATCGGGTACCTATGTGCAAAAACTTTATTCTGTTAGGTACATACATATAAAAAAATCCTGACTGGGTACTAAATTACAAGTTTTTTTCCAAATAGGTACTTATGTGTAAAAACCCCTTTTTAACAGTCATTACAAATATAGACACTCTGTGTTAATCATTACAAAATAGGCACAACTCATCTTATAATTTCTTTCTACAATTTTTTATTGGCAATATATTTCTGATTTATTTTTACTTAAATTTAATATGTTCTTCATAACTCGATTAACAAATTGAATTAAACTGAACTAGAAATCGTTTATATCGATTACGAAATTGGATTTTTCAATTCGGTATTTGATTTTATTTTTTATAACATAATATTTTCAATTCGCCGAAATCAAACTTTGTTTATTATTATTTTACATAGGAATATATACGATTTTTTATGACCAAAAAAAAATATAAACGTATTCTTTTTTTAATTACCAAGCAATATTTGGGAACCACGTCGATATACATTTTTTTCGCTTCGTCGGTTTGTTTTGTCGTTGGTTCTGTGCAGGGTTTACCTGTTCATGACAAAAACTTTAATTCTAATCGGATTTCGTGTTGACAAAAAATGCTTTAAAAATTTTCAAAATGGAGGAAAATTAGTGGTGAATGGTGATTACTATTGTTGTTATTCTTTTCCCAGTTGTGCACTATATTTTATTTATTTGCGTGGATCGTATGTTTATCTTTTTTCATTTTGTGAATCATAGTTTCAATGGTATTCTCTTTTTTTAATTGTGTATATTGTCAAATTAATTCATACATAAAACAAATTAAAAGGATGCCTATTTTTGTAGTAAATTTGTGCAAATAATAAAATTAATTCACAAAAAGAAAATAAAATAAAGGGATGCCTATTTTTGTAATACAATAAGCATAGTGCCTATTTTTGAAATTCAAGTGTGCCTACATTTGTAATTAACTCCAAATTAAGTAAGATCTGGGACTAAAAGTGGAAGCGTGGAACATCGGGGACCCAAAACGCCCCGACCTTAAGGCTCTGTTTGGTTTGCGGATTCCGACGCGCAAAAGAAAAGGAAAAGTATAATGGTATGACATGCGAAGCGTAGCGTACAGTGATTCAGTGTGTAATCGCTACACTTTTGCTTTCTTTTCATTATCGAATTCCGCTTACCAAAAGCAGTACTAAAATGTTGTTCGCCCGCAACATTTCTTTACAAAATCACTCGTGTGCGTTTCTCTTTAAAAAAGACAACCGTGCGCACCATTTACTCCGACTTACTTGTCCTTCACCTCGCCGGACGGCTGAGATCGAGACGATGACGGTGGCTGTCTAATGGCAGCATTTCCTCTTCCATAAACGCCGGCCACCGTTCTTATTTATTATGAAAAAGAAACTAAGCCAAGTTATTCCTCTATAAATAAGGGAGCCTTTTGATGTCATCTGCTCGTCGATGCCACTTCATCAAGAGCCTCCGTCGCCTGCACTTGGCCCGATCCTACGTGTCCCACAGTAGCGTCGTCTCATGGACGATGCAAATCTCAGCCCACGCTCGGCGAGGAGACGCCGGCGGCTGCTTCCTCACCTTCTCCGAGATGCGCGGCGGCTCACCCCATTGCAGGCCCAACGACTATACCTATTCGTCACTTCTCTCCGTCTGCGACTACACCCGCGGCGTCCAAGTGCATTGCCTCGCCGTCAAGGTGGGCTTCGTCGATTCCTGGGTATACGTGGCTAATGCCCTCGTCGCCATGTACTGGAAAAACGCCGCCGCGGGGGACGCTCGCAAGCTGTTCGACGAAGTGCGCCACCCAAACCTCGTCACGTACAATACTATGTACGCATACGAACGGCCTTGTAAGGCGATTTCTCTGTTCGTTAGAATGTGCCGCGATGTTGGCGTCTGCTACTTTGACCGTACAACTCATTTAAGCCTACTTTCTTCCCTGTCTAACTGCAATGGGAATGATGATGAGAGGATTTATGGACCTTTTGTGGGGTTGATGCACTGTTGCGGGACAAAGATTGGGCTAACCATTGACGTTGGAGTAAAGACTGCCATGATCAAAGCTTACTCTGTTCTACTAAAGGATGCTAGTGCTTGCCATGACTTGTTCTTGGAGACGAACAGCATAGACCGTGATGTTGTGCTATGGACTGGGATTATGACTGCGTTCGTCGACAACGACCCTCAGCAAACGATCTCCCTCTTCAATCAGATGCGCGGCGGCCACGAACGAATTTATCCCGATCGTTACGCCCTTTCGATCTTGCTGAAAGCTTGCGCGAACATGGTCATGGAGACGAACGCTGCCACCGTTCATTCTCTGGTTATTAAAGAAGGGTTTTCCACTGTGGTTGAGCTTGGGAACGCTCTGATCCATGCCTACGCCAGGTGTGGCTCTCTAGAGAATGCCCATAAGGTGTTCGAAGGAATGCCAAAGAGGGACGTCCTTTCTTGGAATTCGATGCTCAAGGCCTACGCAGTGCATGGAATGGGAGAAAAGGCGTTAAATTTCTTCGAGCAGATGGACGTCTCGCCCGACGAGACCACATTCGTTTCGCTGCTCTCCTCGTGCAGCCACGCTGGGATGGTTCCTGAAGGAATCAAAGTCTTCGAATCCATGGAAGCTAAGTACAGCATAGCTCCTCAGCTCGACCACTACGCTTGCGTAGTAGACATGCTGGGAAGGGCTGGGCACGTAAAAGAAGCTGCTGCAAAGATCATCAGCCAAATGCCCATAGAGCCCGACTATGTTATATGGAGTGCTCTGCTAGCTGCTTGCCGTAAGTACGGTGAAAAGGGGTTAGCCAGATTTGCTTCTTCGAAGCTGAACGAATTGGACACAAGCGATTCCCTGGGGTACGTTCAAATTTCGAACATTTACTGCTCTGAGAACAGCTTCGACGAAGGGGCTATGGTGAGGAAGAAAATGCTGAGGGCTGGCGCTAGGAAAGAACCAGGCTTGAGCTGGGCTGAAGTTGGTCATAAGGTGCACGAATTTGCCTCGGGGGGATGGCAGCACCCACAGCTAAATGCGATACGAGCTTTTCTGGAGGAGCTTTTGGGGAAACTGAAGAAGATGGGCTATGTCCCAGAGATTAGTTCTGTGTTGTACGACTTAGAGGAAGAGCACAAGGAGGAGCAGTTGTATCACCACAGTGAGAAGCTGGCGTTGGCTTTTTGTCTTATGAACGGTGGTGGAGATTATAGTAATGGTGTTGTCAAGATAATCAAGAACATACGCATATGTTCGGACTGCCATAGTTTTATGAAGCTTGCGTCTAAGCTCGTGGAGAAGGTGATTGTCGTTAGGGATGCTAACCGCTTTCACCGTTTCGAGCATGGGGTTTGCTCTTGCAATGATTACTGGTGAAATGTCATGACATGAAAAGAAGCGGTATTTACATGCCCATGTTTTAGTTTTACTTGGATTTGAAGTTTGAACTAAACGTTACATTTTGCCTAATCGCTCTTTCCTTCTTTCTTTCTTCAGATGTCTTCAGGTGCATGTCCATGACGAAGATGTCTTTGAGGTCATTCGTTGCATTTGTCTCTAAGTACTTTAGGTTAATACAATGTCATTCTCTGATGCTGTTTGCTTTCAGAGGCACGATCTCTAATGACGCAGATTTATATGAACTTCAAGCGTGTGCTGATGGTGCTTGGAAAGACGAAATCCAAATAGAGCCTTTTCAATTTCTGTGCATCTCAGCCTTTACGAACTAATTGCTTGCATACTGGTTAGTGTTGCTCACAGATTTGAATATAACTTGTTTACCGTGTAGATGTCACCCATTCTTTCCCTCTTAACAAAATTTGCAGAAGATTCTGATTTTCAGAGCTGTGGACAAGAAATTCAACAAGGATGAAGTATGGGTTCGTTTAGGAAAAGAAAAATCTCAATCCAATGGTAAAGAAGGAAATGGTACTGAAACTGACTGTTACGATTCGCAGGACGACGTTGAAATCAAAGGTGAATGAATATATTCATACTTAGATGCACATGTTCGAATACAGTCCGTGTTTTCAGGCTGTTTATAACAAAGATGACTTTTTTTTCGATTCCTTTTCCTCCAATGCGTTGAACAAGAACTCGTATAATGGGAGAACGAAAACAATCCGAACGAACAAATGAAAGCTGGACAAAGAGGTATGTCTTAAAAGTTTGCCTTTGGTTCTCAATAGCTAATTAGGTAGGTAAAAAATAAGGTAGTTGAAAAACAAGTCTGATAATTATATGTAGTGTACAACTCAGATTGAAAAATTCAGTCCGACGATTGCAGTGGTCGCGGCTGAGATCAGTATAGTTAGTTTTATATGCGTATATCTTTTGCAGGTGTGACTCTATAATTAGAGTAAATGCTTCGAAGGTGATTCGTTATTTTCCGACGATTGCGTTGAGGATAGAATTGTGGATCCATTCAGTACCACATACGAATAGATGGATGTAGGGTTGCAAATGAATCGAATTGTCTTTTTTGTCAGATTCGATATTCGATTGATGTTTTAAGATTCGAATTCTAATAGTTATCACTATTCGAATGATTTTTGAATACGGCTTCAGGCATCGCAGCATTGGATTCGAATATTTCAAATATAGTTTAGATAGACTATTAGTTATTCTTTTATTGTTCAATAGAAAAAAAATATACATTCATTTATATTCCAACTAGTAATTACATGTGCAATGCACGGAGTTAATTATATATAAATAATAACTATCTATAGTAGTTTGTTTACTAACAATTAAGCTAAGATAGATGTGTATTTTTAATTAGTAAGCTAACATAATGGTACTTTTTTTAATTTATATTTATTTTTATTGTATGTATTATTGTGGGACATGTGTCAACAACACAACAGAACTACATTTAAATGTATATATAGGATTTGAATCGATTTTATGATTAGAATAACTGTCGAATTCAAATATGATTATTCGATTCGTTAATAATAGATGTAAACGCAATATTCTTGGTACTATCGAGAATTAGGTGACCGTACATCATTTGACGAAAATGAGTAGCACAATATGGTGATTGACAATATGTTTGTCTAAGGATGCATTTGGTATGCGGATTCGATATGGAAAAGAAAAAAACATGTAATGGTACAACACGGGAAACGTGATGTACATGATTCGATGTGTATCATTACATTTTTCTTTTGTTTTTCGCATTGAATTCCGCATACCAAATGCACCCTAAAAGATCGTTGGACGCCGAAACAGACACGAGTGTTCCACTTCCATTGCGTTGTTGCGGAACGGTCGCGGCCTTTCAGGCATGTTGCACTGTTTATCTATTCGCGGACGTACCCATGATAAGTAATATATTGAGCAAGCGCTCCTACGAACTATGAGAGGAAAATCACTTATAAATATTAGGTCACATAAAAGTGTAGATTAATAATTCATAAATATCATCGTTATAAATATTATGGTAATTTGATAAAATATTAAAATTATAAACTATTTATGAGCTTTGTTACAACCACCATATCACCTATGTAAAAGATCATTAAAATAAATAAAATCATCATTATATAAATTCACCCTTATCATCTGATCATTTCGGCATTGCAAGAGATAATTGAATTTTAAAAAGTTTTTCTTTTAATTATTAAAATATTAATTTTTCGATATAGTAATGACTCTCTAACGTTATTGATTTAGAGAGGTTTTACCGTAAGATATATTTATGAATTATAAAAAAAAATAACTATTCTATCATATAGTTAAAGTCCCAATACTACGTGTTAAATATATGTAAAAATAATTTTGGTTATTTTTGAAAAAGAAAACAAATGTAATATTTTGTCCAAGTACTACCAAACCTACCCTCTCTCTCGTCTCCACGACACAGTTCTCTTCTGTGCATAACCTATCTCCCTCCCTATCAATGCCTTACTGTTTTCTGAAGTAAGATTTCCTTTGCCCACATCAGAGATTGATGAGTCGCAGCAAGAATGATCGATCAAGTTTAGATTGTCGAAAATCCTACAGAAGATGAGCTCGCAAATGTCGTCTTTCGCACTCTGTTTGCCTTCGAAAACTTTAATTCAGTCCCATCACCGGTTCAATTTCAGTTTTCCGGCGAGGCCCTTAAACTTCAGACCCACTAAACCTAATCGATTTCCGAAGTCAGCTACAGTTGCAGAGAACGACTCAGCGCTTGATTTTGCTTGGGATTCTTGGGATAAGAATGGCCCTGATGAGCATAATGGTTGGAGCATAGTGGAATCAGCTCCTACGACAGTTAGTAAGAAGGGTATAACTTCAGTCCTTTGAGATTCGTTTTTAAGCCTTGCCTAATTTTAGTAGTTGCAGAAATTTCAGATTTAACGAGTGTTGATTGAGATATGGGTTTTGTTGTAGGTTCGAGTGCATTTCGATTGATTGGCGTTGGAGCTTCAGTTGCAGCATCTGTTGGTTTGCTCGCATATTTTTCTTTGTCGATTAAAGGTTAGGAGTCTCTTTTTTCTGAGAAAATGATGTGGTTTCTTCATGCGCTTTTTGTGAGCCAATCAACGTCTTCCTCGTTTAAGATCGTTTGGTTGGTATAATTTCAAATTATCAGGCGTCAGGGTTGGGTTAAGGAATCCGTTTGATCATTTGCATTTGTTTTCGCTACACAAAGAAAATGTTAAAAGTGATGAAGTTCATAGAGGTGAATCTGATGTGGATGCTGTGGTTTCTGAAGAAAATGTTGGTGGTGCATCAGATGAAGCCTCGGATAGAGGTACTTTGATATCTCGATTTGTTTGAAGCAGATATTCATATTGGGTATTCTTTGAGAGTCTTTGAATTATTCTTAATTGCGCTCTTTGTGGGTAATTCCATTGAGTTGAGTCAGTGTTAACAGTAAGGCACATAAGTGTTGTTTGCTGAAAACGCCAATGCATTCGAGATTTCATCGATCTAAAATGCCTTCCTAATTTACATCTTATTCTTAGTTGTTCTCTTCATGCCTTTACTACAAGATTACTATGTCTAATGCTCTATCTATGGGTTTTTCACTTGTTACTTTTATCAAGGGACACACTCCAGCATTATAAAAGAACAGAAACTCGGGCGTATTATGCTCCCCTTTATGGTAGATTCTGCTCAACAAGAAGCTATCGCATCACTAAAGAAGCTCAAGGTCTGATTTTGGTTGATTGAACATTAATAATCATTTACTTCTCTTACCTCTGCGGAACATACTGCAATTTTAGTGTCATCATTATCTTAATAACCTTTGAGATAAAGGCTATTTAACTCAGAAGATTGATTTGAATATGAATGAGATTGATCTTACGCCTGCAAAGTTTCACCGGCTGGGAATTCAGAATTATTCGTGTACGAAGAGTCAGTTTTGTTTCTTTGCCAGATCAGTGAACGTATCATAGTTTATAGCCGCTCAATATCTCCCTAAGCTATCTATCATGAGGTTGTACATCACTGAAATATATATCTTTGTGGGAAATTTGAACATCATATTTCAATCAAATGGAAGTAACTTGTCTCCCTCCTATTTCGTTGTCAATTCACATCCCTTGAGCAATAAACATTCGTTTTCTATTCTTATAGATTTTAGCCTTATTCCTTCAAGTGATGTTAGTTTTTTCTTCGATCTGACATGACTGCGGCCTACAGGTTATTGATGAGGATTCTAGAGCAGATGAGCTCTGCACAAGAAGGGAATATGCTCGATGGCTTGTCCGTGCAAACTCACAGCTCGAGAGGTACTTACTCATAAGCTCCATTTATTTTCCTCAAATCCCCATCTTATTATCTTTCCTTTTCATTCATTATTTTTCAGAAGTAGAAAACATCGCTTGATTTCATCGGCAGCACTTTCTGCCTCCACAATTCCTGCGTTTGACGATGTTCAAGTCACAGACCCCGACTTTGAAAGTATTCAATGTATGGTTTTGAAGATGTTTAATACTATCATTTAATTGCAGAGCCTTTTTACTTGTGTTGTTTAACCTGTATTTCAGCTCTAGCTGAGGGAGGGATCTTGAGAAGCAAATTGTCTAATGGAAGTGTGGATTTTACGCCAGAGAGGTATTGATGTGCCAGAAATTCTATTTAGCTTCGAAATTCACAAACTATTATTACGATTATGCTTAGCTTAATGCCTGTAACTGTTGCAGGTTTGTATCTCGCCAAGATTTGATTAGTTGGAAAGCAAAACTAGAATACGAAGTTGTGCCAATAGTCAATGAAGAGGTAGAATTGAATGGAATTACTCATATATCAGTTGTTCTTGGGCATTTGTTTTTCCCTCTAAAAACATCAACTTTTCTTTCAGTTCAGATATCGAGGAAGAACATGGGATTTCTAGATGCAAAGGATATCTCCCCGGACGTTTTGATCGATATTTTTGCAGATATCACTGCCGGTGAAAAAAGCATAACAAGGGCTGTTTTTGGTAAAAAAAAATAATTTATCTCCATTACTCACTGCATAATTCTTCAAAAACTAATAATTCTTTTACAGGGCAAAGCAAGCGTTTGCAACCCAACAAACCGTGCACAAAGGCGCAAGTTGCAATCGCAATAACAAGTGGAAGAACGAAAAGCTTCGTAAAAGCTGAAATAGAGAGAATCGAGGCAGAGGAGATCGCAAGGCAAAGCGAAGTAAAAGAATTGACGTTCGAGCTGCTCGAAAGAGGAGACATAAGAAAACACTGGGAAACTAAGTTTGAAGAGGCGAGAAACTATGGATTAGAAATCGAAAAAAACTACCGTTCGATTCTGAACGAATTAGAACACGAAAAGGCTACTAGAGAAAGTGCATTCGCCGAACTGATTAAGCAGAGGGCAGCTTTAGATTGTCAGAAGCAGTTGCTGTCTAGTTTAAGGCGAGAAGTTGATGACATGTCGAAAAAACTCGTTCTTGAGAGGGATAGGCTTATCGAAGAGATGGGCCATGTGAAAATCGAGGGTCGTGATTTACGTGCTGAGTACGATGGGCTCGTTGATAAGAAGTCTGTACTCGAGGCTGAGGTGGAAGCTTTACGGATCTTAAGGTGAGTAATTAGGTTCTTACTTATATTGTTAAAATTTTATGTTTCTTGATTTCATAACTATAAGGTGATGGGTACAAATTACTGGGTTTTATTAGATCATGGGTTGAGGATGAGGCAAGAAAAAGCCAGACACGTTCTAAGGTTCTTGAAGAAGCTCGAAGAAGATGGAAATGGGAGAGTTGATTGTTTTGTCTTAAAATGATATTATATCCGATGAAGCAAAACAGAAGCCATATCTATTGCTGCTTTTATGTATTGTGTTCTTACGGCAACATCTCATCTCTTATGGAGAAGATTACCCTTTTAGTTCTCTCATTTTTTATTTTTATTTTTTTTTTTTGTTTTTGTTTTCTGTGCTTCAAAATGTTCGACCAATGACAGAAAAATCTGAACCATTGCCGAATCAAATTCAGTATTACATCAAGACAACCATTCACGAGTCATGTAAATTTTGGGCAATTAAATTTATGGATTGATTACCCAATACCTCCTTTTTTTGTCTCGGGAAACTTTGATGTGTGACGAACTAAAATTCTAAGAGCTAATCAACTAAATTTACTAAATTCCGTGAGCTACGCAATAGCTTGTAAATATGCCAATCAGATTAAAGACACTAGGACATGTCCTACTATTATGATATATTTACTTGAGATATTGCGTATTAAGAAACAAATTGATTTTACATACCAGTCCGTTGGTTGGGGTATTAGCGTTTGAAGTTATGTTCCGTTAGATTGTTTATTGGCAGGATTTAGCTACCATCCCTTTAACAACATTAATAAAGTATTAATTAATGGAGTCTTTCCCCCTCCCATTATTTAATCCCATCCTTTTAGACAAATTTATCCTTATATAATTTATTTTTGTATTTTCTTTCCTCTGTTAATTAATTATCGTCTCCCTCCTATCCTCTGTCTCTTTCTCCACCCCCCCTCTCTCGTTGAAGCTGATTAGGAACAGTGCCCCAATCCGTGTCATCCGCGACTTCACATCAATATGTGGTTATGATTGCGATTCCGCACAATACAAGGGTATATTTGTAATTGAATTACACAAACATATCAGACATCATTATTTAAACCCGTCAACCAAGCACCCCAAAAAACTCATACCCTCCATTTTAAAATCAACTAAAGCTGATACCGTCTAAACCCATCCTCCATACCAAACAGACAGCCTTGGACTTTGAGTATAGATCAAGGCTCATTGGTAAGTTCCAGCCCTGAAATATTAAGTCAAGACTTCCCAATTTTAACGGATGAAAAGAATTCGAGTATTATTGCAAAATGGTCCGAGTTTAATAGTTTATATTGCAGCTCAAACAAATATGTAATGCAAAGTGAGTACCACGGTTCTGAAACCGGGTTTTCGAACCGAACCAGAAATTTTAGTAGTTTAAGGTTTAGAGGTTTAACCGGATAAAACCGTTACCTCTGGATTTAATAAATATACATTTTGTGAATGAATAAATCAAATAATATCGAAGATATACATGCTTTAATGAACGTTTTTCAAATTAGACTTTTACAAAGAGAGGGATCATAGTTGAACAAAAGTAAATTGTGTTGGTAGTTAAAATTAATTGCATAATAGGATCTAAAAATTAAATTTACAAAATTTCAGGAGTCAAAATTAATAAAAAAGAAATATTGGGCTCATAAGTTAATTATGGTATATATGGAATTCGAACCCAGCCCATTACAGAACTTTCGACCAAAAGCTTCTAACAACTAAGACCAAAGGCGTATTTCATCATATTACTTGTTTGGTTTATGATGTTAGACAGTTTCGCAGCTTTCCTTTTTTTTTTTATAATTGAAACTTAGACCGAACCGGAACCGAACCGGATCGGAATTCCGACAGGTTCGCCTGTTTGCGGTCGGAACCGGCCGGTCCGGTCCGGTCATGAAAACCCTGGTGAGCCCAATGCATAGCCCAATAGCGGGAAATCACAAAAGCATGTTAGTACAGATAATTAAATTTCTTGGAAAGAAAAACAGATAACTAAATTACACCTGAAAATATGGAAGTTTCTACATACTTATTGGTGTTCGTATGACGTCACGTACGTGTAGTTTAAGCAGCATATGATCTTTTTGACCAAAAACCACACATTTAACTAATCTCATGATTATATTTTTGCGTTCAAGCAGTTAAATTCACTCAATGTCCACTTTTCCCTCGCCGTGACGTCCCAGCTACTCATGCTTCAATTTCGTTTATTATTTTCTCAAAGAGATAACAAAAGGCATCTGAAACAAAATCGATACAAATGAATGAAAGAGGAATTTAAACATGCAATCGAATATTAGCTAGAACAAAAATACCATCTGAAATGTGTAAGTCGTCAAAATAATTGAACCGAATAATCTCTAACACTAAGCCTTTGTCAAAGATGGTGCAGAGGATTTGGGCCCGATGGGACTAAACGCTTCTCTACGCCATAGCGTGGGTCGATTTCACGGCGAAGATCGAATCTACTTTTAAGGGTTTTTCGATGCTTGATCAAGGATGAAAACGAGGCCACGTCAATAATCTTCGTAGTGTTGCTAAGGTTCTTGAAAATATGCAGCTCGTGAATGATCAGCAGTAGCAAGAGAAGAATCGAAAGAAATGGAAAGAATAAATGAAGGGTTTTCGTCATGGTAGTATGGAGTTCTTCATGAAGGTGAAGCATATGGAGGAAATGAGTATGGAGATGTGTAAGCTAAGGGTTGCAGTATCTAGTAATAGACCTAAAATGTATTAAAAACAAATTAATTTGATGGTTGCTTCCATAGGATACTTGTTTTGGCCTTTGAATTTAATTTTTCATCATTAGAGAAAGGAGATGAAGGGTGGGGTACGGGGGGTTTAATAAGTTTTACCTATAAATAAATGTTTCCTCAAAATTCCAGAAACAATAGGTTTCAGTATGCTTGATTTTAGAAAAAAAAAACTCTCACAACAATCTTTTTATTCAGTCTTGGGAAGAAGTCACATATTAGGGTTTTGTAAAAAATTTCTCACCCCAATCTTTTTATTCAGTGTTACCAAATGAAACTTGTTTCCAAGCGATTTTCCACCATTTAAATACGGCTACTAATTTCAAAGATATCAAAATCAAATTCAGGAGACAGGAAAAAAAACGAATATTTCTCAAAATGCACCCTTCAACCAGGATTAAAAAAAAAAAAGTCATAGCATCAGCAAAAATAAATAAAATACGCAAAAAAAATTTCTACTTTGTCGGAATCGGAACCAAACTCTCAACATAGATCCCCGTCCAACGTTTGGGATCCATTCTACCTTTGCATACGGCGACACTTTTATTATTACCTTCTTTAGGATCGTAAACCGCCAATCGACTCCCCAGGCTAAACAAAAACTTCCCATTCCACATTCCATACATACGAAACCATAATCTATCATCAACTGTTGGGCCCTCGACAAAAAAAGGGATGGTAGCTAATTTAGTCCAAGATTCTTTCACGCCGTACTCTTTGAGAACCCAAACATCCCTATCGGCATCATTTCTGTTGGGTGTACAAACTACAAGTCCCACATCGACTAAGCAATGAAATTGGGGTTGGTTTATAAGCTTGTGGGTTCACTCCCTCTATTGCAATTGGTTTTAGAGAGGAACCCCACAAGCTTATACGGGCCTGGATTTGGGCTGGAATTGGGCCTGAGAAAATCCCTACATGGTGCAGTGAGCGTGGACGAACACGTAAGGGAGACCTCCAGATGAAAAAGAATTCTTGCCCGAATACGGTGTGGGTGGTGTGTCCCCAGCCCTTGTAAAATGATTGGTGCCTTGTGTCGAAAGTCTTCCTGACCTTGACGGTGGTCAAGCGGCGGGTCCCGTTGAAGAGGAACGGCGGTACAAGATGATTATCGTTGAAAGGGAGGCCCGTTATGTGGTCTTGAGTTTGAGGGAAGGAATATTGGGTGTACAAACTACAAGTCCCACATCGACTAAGCAATGAAATTGGGGTTGGTTTATAAGCTTGTGGGTCCACTCCCTCTATTGCCAATTGGTTTTAGAGAGGAACCCCACAAGCTTATACGTGCCGGGATTTGGGCCTGAAAAAATCCCTACAATTTCCTTTAGTGCAAAGGGCGGCAATGCAACCTTTTAACAACCCTAGTGATATCGCAGAACCATACCTGAAACAGTATCTAAGCTCAACCTTGGGATACTCAATAGTCCCATAAGCCTCGGTTTCTACATCAAGACTCACAATAGCACAATAATTTCCCTTTTCGTAACATCCGTGGAAATGGAACTTTCCATTTGCATATACGACCGACGAGCGCTTATGGACACTACCTCCAAAATTCGCAACCCTCTTCCAAGAGTCCTTCTTTGAGCTGTAAATCTCCGCCCTGATTTTGAAATGATCACACATAGAAAGCCCCACGACCTTGTAATCATCGTTGGGCTCATCGTAGCCTATTCCGAAGAAGGAAAGCCAATGATTCTTGAACATTAAACCCAGAGGCATAAGTTTCTTGGACGTTCTCAGCAAAGGGTTCCATAGAAAGATGTCGACTTTGCTAATACAAAAGGTACAAACGCACAACAATCCATTGCAAGAACCGACTACCTCATATAATCCGCGCCGTTGGGAAATGGGAAACTTAGCTTTGACTGCGTCGATAGTCAGGCGATGGCAGAATAAGGCTGAATTAACTGAGCAATGCTTGCGACGAAAGGGATATTTCAGACTTGAGAACATGAGTCTCTGGCCGGTGAGGGATGGATCGAGGGTGGAATTTGCTAGGTGGGCTTGATGAATTTCGGAGAGGAAATCAGAGAAAGCCAAGGTTTCGAAACGCTCCTGAGTTTGAGGAGGGATTTTTGTGGCAATTTCAGGAGGATTTCTTCGATTACATCGAAGGGAAGATTTTGTCGCGAAGTCAGCTTTGCTGAAATCATCATCGCCATCGTCGGCGAGTTCTCGATCGACATCCTTAGCTCCAGCGAACAGATCAAGAATCGACGTCGGAGAACAGTCGGGTTTGCCGCTGCCATGTCGTCGCCGTCGTATTATTCGCCACCATGAGGCATTTCCTTGTCGAGTCGATGTAGGCCTTCTCGGCTGTGAAGAATGAACCTTCGCGCTTACTCTCGAGCCCCTATGATTGAAATTTTGGGTGATGGATAATTTTCACTCTACAGATAATAAGAAAAGAAAAAACAAAATGACAAAATATTTCAGGTCTCGTCTTGTGAGCTAAAAGATGTGAAGTCATATTTTTTTCCTTTTTTTTACAGACGCCAATATTCACATGGTTCTACTCTACTAGAATATAAACGAGCCGACCTCAGCACGAAAACGGCCGGGGTGACTAGGGGAGCTCCATCTCTTTGCTACCTTTTTCTTTTTCGATTTCTTTCTATTTTTGGATTGTCAATCAGTCTCCTGTATTGGGAGTTCTTTGTCTCTTCATTATTGGGGTGTTTGTTTTCAATGATCCAACATCACTGTGATACTCACATCACCGTAATGTGAGTATCACCGTGATGTGGATGAAGGTGATATATCATTACCGTGTTTGTTTTGGGGTGATATTTCATTTTGCATATCAATGTGATATTAGAATATTGTGTTTGTCTAATCACGATGATGTGTGAGTGATATTGCATAAATGTCATATTTAACCCTACGAATATTATCTAAATTGAGATGCTATTAACAATAATAATGATTACTACTTTAATATTGAGTTTAATATTTTTCAGAACTAATAATAAGTTTTTCGTATAGTTATTCAATATAATTAGTTATTATTAAATATATTATTTAAGATTTAAATAACCTAATTATATAATGTAAAATATGAATAAAGATAATTTAAGATTTAAATAATCTAATTACATAATTTAAAATATGAATAAAGATATATTAGGTATAAATACTAAAATTAAGGGCTATAAATACTAAAATTAAAGGCTAATGTTGTCCAAATACAAACTTGAAAGATCACCCCATCACGGTGATGTAAGATCACCTAGCTTTTTTGGAGTGATCCAAAAGGTAGAATATCACCCCATTTTTATCACCTAGGTGATCTGTCATTACGTTGATGACTCGTTGCATAGGCTAAACAAACATGGTGATGATAAAGCGGAGAGAGGATTACAGTGATGTTTTGGAGGATCACCCCAAAACAAACACCCCCTATATGACTTGTTTCTCTTGTTTTTGGGAGTGTCCATTTTGAAGATGACAAAATACTTAAGTCGAAGACCGAAAGAAGTACAAGTATTGTTGATTTGGCTTATTAACTAGGGGTGGTTCGGTACGGTGTACCAAAACTGTGATACCGTATACCGTACCGAAATTTCGGTATCCAAAAAAATCATACCAATACCATACCAAAATTTCGGTATACCTTAAATTTCGATACTGTATCATACCGAAATTTCGGTATGATATCGGTATCATACCTTCTATACCATTCACACGGAGGATTTTTTACCATGCATGTCTCGTAACTCGTTAATTCGTTGTTTTGGAATTTTTAATCAATTCAAACTCGTTAGGCCCCAATAAGATAGATTATTAATACCAAAATTTTCAAAATAAAAAGATTTTTTAACCTTAAATAATTTACATATTTTAGCCAGTCTCCTTAGTAAGACAAAAAACTTTACATAACCACAAAATACAACTTTATAAACAGATTAATTAGAACAAAGCGGATATATTTAAAAAATTAGTGAAGATTAACAAAAATTAATTGCATTGCATCTTCACACTTTCAAAATCCTGAAAAAAAAAACATTAAAAAGGCAATTAAACGTTGCTTGAGTTACATAAGTAAAATATGGTGGGCCTAATCTTATAAAGTTGTGTATTAGTTATAATTTATGGGCTAATAAGTTTATGAAGATCCTTAATTTTTTATTTTATATTTTTTGAAATAATATAATATATGTTGGTGTGTATATATATATATAAAATATATTAAAAATTTTAGTATTTCGGTATTCGGTATAATCGGTATACCTAATTTTAAAAACTTTCATACCATTTCGGTACGGTATCATACCTTACCAAAAACTTCGGTATACCAAAATTTTCGATATTTTCGATACGATTCGATACGATAAGGACAGTATTTTGGTATTTCGGTATTTTTCCCCAGCCCCATTATTAACTACTTTTGTAGTTGGTTCTTTAGTTCTTTGTGTCTATGATCTTGTTTCGTGTTTTTCTTTGGTAATTTTCTTCTCTTCTTTTTTGTTTGTACTTGGTTGTTATTGCTCATATACGAGCATGGTTCGCCGTCGCGGCGATATCTCGGCTATCGCGGCCACACCGGAGCGGAATCGGCCTTCACCGCGCCAAAGATACGGGTTAGCCCGGTTTCGATTCTGCCGCGGGCGAGATGTCGGCGTCACGGCGAGATCTCGGCTGAGTTGGATTGTCGCGGCCGATATATCGGCTTAATCGGAGGAAAACGGTGAAAATCGGACAAAAATGTGAAGAAGATGATATGAGGAAGAAAATGATAAGGTGGGGAAGATGATACCGGGAAAGCATATAGAAAAACTATCTTAATTAGGGTTTACTAATATTTGGCCTTTTATTGGGCTTTTTTATTGGACTTGTATTTTAGGGTAAAATATTTATTTAATGAGAGATGATAAGGCCAACACAATTTTTAATAATATTAAATACAAAATATATACAATAACATCAAGATATATGCTTTTAAGTTAAATAATATAAGGTGAATTTATTCTATATTCCCTAAACATTGGCTATGAAATCATATTTGACATCTATATTTAATTATAGGTATTTTTTACAAAAATTGCGTATCGCCCGCGACCGCGCCGCGATTTTGCGACGTATCCGTATCGCTCGTGTCCGCATCGACGTTCGCATCCGCGACGGCGAACCACGTATACGAGCCTTTGTTCTCTACTGAATAATGATGCTACCGGAGAAATCCCGTTGGGCTAATTAGCCTTTGCCAGTTTTTGTTTTGAAATTAAAACTATAGTTTCGAAAAAAACCAAAAAATTTGAACACTATTATTGAGGTGTTGTGTGTTGATAGTGTGCGCTTGTGGGTGCTTTTTCAGCCAATTCCACACTGAATCTCCATATGCCATTATTTTTCGCTTGTGGGTGCATTTTCAGCCAATTCCACACTGAATCTCCATATGCCATTATTTTTCAAAGAAAAATCTAAAATTGCGATTTTAAAAAATAAGATGAGGTTTTGAGCAGTTTTGATGTTGTGCTAGTTTTCAATTGATATAAATAACATTAAATAGAAGATAAAATAAACTACCAAGTGTGGGATTTTGAGCCTAAACTCAGACAAATCGAGGGCTGAGATGATCGAGAAAGAGCTTGACTGATCAGAGCTTGTACTAAGCTTGATTCTCAGCTGAAATCCTAGATTAAATTATGACAGTGGATGATGGTGCACGCGTAGTCTGAGGGTCCATATTTGATGATCGACGTTTAAATAATATTATCCATTGGATCCGGCGTAAGATGGGGATCAAGGGCTGAGATGAAAGTGTCTTTAAAGAAACTTTTAGCACTTTATGAGAAATGAAGGAATGCTAGGTACAAGTCACAGAGCTCGCAGTACTAGCTCGTGATGCACGGCTGCTGCTTTAGTTATTTTTCGTGAGCTACAAATATCAGAACTTTGAGTTCAAGTAGGTAGATTCTAGCGATCATAACTTTCGATAGAGTGAGAGTGAGGGTTTGATGTAAACTAGAGAATTGGTGAGGAAGATTCAGTCGTGTAATTCCAATTTACGGTTTGGAATAAAAAGCTTTGGTTGGTCTGTGGAGTAGGTCAAAATCGAGACCGAACCACGTTATATCGCTTCTCTGTTTTTCATTTTCTTTCTCTGAAATTCGATTCGATCTCATTCAAGATCGAAGTTCTTGGATCGATTCACAGTCACACTTGATAGAAGAGTGAGTTACGAGTCTTGGGCTGCCGATTCCAACAATCTCTAGGGTGTTCGTCTACAAATTTAATTTCATTTTTTTTTTTGCGTATGGTCGTCGTTAAAAGTCCCAGTATTGGTCGATAAGATTTATAGTCGAATATATTTCATAAAAGTTCGACTAGGTAAATTTCGACGGGCAGTACGGACTGACACAATATTGTTTGGTTGAGGGATTATAATTTCATGCACCAAAAAATAATGTAGGAAACCGACTCGTGACAATTTACAAGGAGATAAATATAGTATTTCGAACACTAGATCATCTCCTACATCAAATTCAGAATTAAACACCAAGCTCGATTTCAAAGCCCGGGTCTCATTGTCCGCGAAGGAGAAGAACAATTCAATTGGCATTTCAGTTAGCAGTTAAAACTTAGAGATCTAACATGCTATCATCTTTCTTACCAGAACTCAAAACACAAAACATATTCAAATAGAGACAACAAAAGAATAGGAATAATCTATGTCAAATATATGATAGATTATAGGGGTGAGCAAAACCGGATATCCGGAATTTCGGATATCCGGATTTTCGGATATCGAAAAATGATATCCGTATCCGGTCCGGTTTTAAACGGATATCCGAAAATCGGATATCCGCTTTATTCGGTTATTTAAACCGGATATCCGCATCCGGTTTTCAAATTTATTCTTCTTATATTTTTTTATTATTTTCTTTGAAAATCGTTTTTTATTTCTTATCAACATAAAAAAAATATTTTTCATTTAAGAATTTCTACACATAATTCACACAATATGTGAATTTATGATTCAAAATTACATAAAAAATAATAAGCACAATACCACAAATTGACATTAATTTTTTAACTTGCATTCGATGTGTTTATCTTTTTTTTTTTCAACTAACAAAGTTATTTGCAATAATAAAAAGAATATAAATTTAAATATTCTACTTTGAGGATTTTATTTTCCTTTTTGTACCCTCATTTTTTTCCCGCAATTTTTTTATTTTTTATTACTATTTTAAAAAAATCGGATTCCGATCCGAATTTTAAAATGTTTGAAAATCGGATACCGGATCGGAATCCGGTTTCCGGTTATCTTTGCTCAGCCCTATGATATATATATATTTACCAATTAAGAAATCATAACACCATCAGCAGTCCGTAGTACTGAATCGCGTACTGAATCGTAACCAAACTCTCAACATAGATACCAATACAACTCATGGGATCAATATTCTCGTTCCCAATGCATACGAGGCTCATATCTTTGGAATCGTACACGAATAACCTATTGCACAAAACAATTTTTTTTTTTATTTTTACTTTTATTAGATAATGCTTATGTTGAGTATTTTAAAGATTATTATAAGTTTATTTACTTTCAAAGATTATTTCTCAAGCACAAAAAAATAATAATAAATAAAGATCGATTCTTAAGCTTAATAATAATAAAGTAAGGAGTTGATGAGAAATGTTGATGTTTGGGGTAACATTTTGTTAATAACAATTGTTTGAATGAATTTTCTTTAGAAAAAAAGTAAAATATTATTATTACATAGGTGTGAGAAGCTGTAATTTTAAAAATTTTCGCGGTGAAAACGAAAATTTAAAAACTTAACTAGTGATGCGGTCGGAAAATGAATGATCTACCGCCGTTGGGTCACGAGCTGCCTTCTTCCTCTTTCCGCGGCCTCTTGCCTCTTCCCGCCTGAACTTCGCCGCGAACTCGGATTGAAAGCTGCTGAAACAGGGTTAGGGGTGGGCGCGTTCGCCCTCTTGCCTAGGTCAAGAGGGCGGTTTCCATATTCCAGGCGTAAAATGGCATAGAAAGTGATATAAAAATGGTGTGAAGTGCTTGAAGGTGCTTGATTGAGTTGGTATAGTATCAGTAAGGGCATATAGAATTAGTTGCGTACCTTAGGAATACTTTGTGGTATTTATAGTGTACCTAGTTTAGGGCAGTTTTGCCCATGTCCCGTGTTTTTGGGGCTCGGATATCCACATCTTCCCACGATCACGATCCTCCCACGTTCACGTTCTCCTCACGCTCGTGGCTCTCCCACGTTCATCATCTTTTCGGAAAATCAGTGTGAACTCGTCAATACAGTTCTCCTAGGGTGTTTTTCCCTGACAGCTCCTCGGGTGTTCTTGCCAGACAGCCCCTAGGGGCCCCTCGGGTACTCTTGCCAAACAGCTTCCTGAGGCTCCTCGGGCATCTTGCTTTCTGGGCTCCTCGGGCATTCTTGCCAGACAACTTCCTGGGCTCCTCGTGCATTCTTGCCAGACAACGTCCTGGGTTCCTCGGGTGTCCGTGGCAGACAGCTCCTGGAGGTGCTCTTGCCAGACAGCTCCTCGAGGCTCCTCGGGCATTCTTCCTGGTTCGTCCTCTTTCCTCTTTCTGGTCCGTCCTCTTTCCTCTGGGTCATCTTCCCTCTTTCCTCTTTCAGGCCCGTCCTCTTTTCTCTGGGCCATCTTCCCTCTTTCTGGTTCTTCCTCTTACCTTTTCTGGTTCGTCCTCTTTCCTCTTTCCGTATTTCAAAGGACTCATCTTGTCACCCTTCGGTCGTATTGTCCCGAGGGGTTCGCATACCTCCTGTCCCTCGGGCGTGTTTCCCGAGGGGGTGGCATACCTTCCGTCCCTCTAACAGGTTCTCCCGAGGGGTGCATTTCTCGTGAGCTCCCTCTTCCCTCGCAAAACTTCCCGCCTCATTCCGTTTATGTTGTTTAACGGCTTCTGAGTATTTCGTCAAGACCCGGAAAAATCCGGGGGTAACAACTAGTTTTGTAATAGTTATAGAAAGTTAACCCTAATTCTATAATTGAATTATTAGAATAACACTATTTACGTTATTCTCTCCACTTTGATCTCTTATATTGCGTGCAATACACTGAAGGGTGGGTGGGCTGGTGTGGTTCTTTGGTAATTTTTAGTCTAAGTAATATGTTACTTGTTCAATTCCTGATTACAAATTGTTTCAGGTATGGGTGTAATGTTGTGGCAATGTTGTAAGAACACGGGACCCGTGGCTATGTAAGGGTTCACTAGGGGACTCTGATCTTATATAGCTTGGGATCCTATTATACTAAGAGGCTGCATGTAAATACGAACATGCCCCAAAATTGAAGGTCGTTGAGTACAAGGTGTGATCAACGAGATTAATTTTTAAAGGTTGACTAGACAAAAGGGTATTTTTTAAAAGAACATGTTTTTACCCTCGAGTCGGGAGCTTTTTCTCCTAGTGGAGCCTTCAGTCCGATGAAGACAAAACCCAGAAGTCGAAGACCAGGTTAAAGCGAAGAGTACCGTAGATTTAGCCTAATCGCTTTTTCTGTTATAGGTTCTTTAGTTCTTGGTCGTAGATTATGGTGTTCTGTTTCTGTCGGTTTTTTATCCCTTGTGGACCCGTTCTCCCCCATGTGGGAGTGTTTGTTCCCCTTGTGTGATTGTTTTGTGATCCTATGTGAGCATTTGTTCTCCCTGTTGACTTGACGATGTATAGGTGAGACCCTTTGGGATATTTAGCCATGTATCTTTGTTATTAATACAAGCTATCGTTTCGGGAAAAAAAACACTTTTGCAAGACTTAATTAGCACCTCCGAACAACAAGGGTATATCCAAACCATACTTTTTGACTCCTTACAACATTTCTCTCCTTCCTAAGACATGAAAAGTACAGAATAACAAATAATATCATCTATCTCAATAAGCATTCACTAATAATAGACTCAAACTCAATAATAACTTTTTTATATCATAATCATCTCCAAATCCTTAGGGCACGAAACACCGCCGGTCGTGGGCACATTGCCACCATCATCGGCAATCAAAGACATTGCTTCTTCATCAAAGGTCTCAACCAAATCGAAATTAATATCCGGCAAGGGAACATTCTGATCTGACCCATCATCGATCCCTGAAAAGAAATCATCGTCAAACGAATCAAATTTCCATCCCATTAAGATAGAATCGAATGAACTATCCAAGCCAAGCTCCTCTCCGATATGTAATTGCAAACCCTCCTCAACCTTAACTTCCTCAACCGGCTTTTCTACACAAGAGTTGTTTTGATGTAAAGCCGAAGAATCCACCGGACGATCCAAGTCAAACCCATCTCCGTTATCCAATAACAAATCCTTCTCAACCTTAACCTCCTCCACTGGCTTTTTGTGACAAGAATCTGTGTTTTCTAAAACCAAAGAAGGAGGGGATTTACGAGTAGCAGCATTCACTTTCTCACTACGGACTTCTCTTTTAATTTGTCGATTAGGGTTCATCTCCTCACAAGCAGAAGCCAAGGCTTTCATCCTAGCATCGAACTCCAAGCGTTTGTTCTCATAAGCTGCTGAAGCTTCTTCCAATGTGTCAAAGGTACCCAGCCAGATCCGTTTGCGCTCAAACGGGTCGCGGATCTCGGCTGCGTACTTGCCCCATTGGCGCTGCCGAACTCCAGTGGACTTTCTCTTGTTCTTAGTAAACCTCCTCGGCTTTTTCGAGCCTTTGCCCGGGCTCTCGAGTTCGCAAGGGAACGATACAATCTTATCTTTAACGAGTATTTGTTCATCATCTGACGAATCAGTGGCGTCTGGATCGTGAACGATGAGACGTAAACTTCTCATCCTTTTAAGATCAAAATGGAAACAACGGACCATGAATTCTCGATAGCGAAAAGGATTAACTCGCACAATCAAATCAAGAAATAAAAAAAAATGGACTTCTTAACATGTTTATAAGTAGGGGATTTTGGGTAATTTGTGATATTTAATTCAAGATACTAACATAATAATTATGAATTGATGATCTGGCTATGTGGTATGAAATACATGACCAAGTTTGGTAATGATTCTTTAAAGAGCTATGGTTTCGTTAGCTAGTCGTCTTTGGGCGCGTGCTTTACACGATCACTGTAGGCATCGGAGAAGTGCTTGGCACGTAGCAAGATGGCGCGTGGTGTTTTCGACGACCTGACAACGTTTAAGGCACTGGTGTTGGGAATTTAGGTTATTGCCTCATATGTCCCAGAACTTACTGATTTGGTCAGTCATATTTTGAAGCCACATGGCATTTTCAGAAAAAAGGTTGTTAATATTAATTACCCTAATGCCATATACTAATAGTGATTAATATTTCAGCTATCACTGGCTAACAATGTTACAAAATTTATATATTTAATTACCAAAGATTCTATGTAATGACTCTACTGCCGAAATATATTAGTGGAAAAATTGAGACAATCTTAAATGTAATATCTATCCGATTCATCATTTTTAACCTTCTTAGGAAAAAGTACCCTGGACTTGGTCATTGTTGTATATCCGAGCAGATTGTGCCCCAACAGAGTCAAATAAATTAAGATCAGTAGAAGTGTATGGGTATCTAATGGTTTATGATATCTGAAATATGAAGATTGTACCGTTATGACTACCAAAATTAAAAATTTTCAACAAATTTTCAATCCGCTTAACCTTGGGAATTATATTACAACTTTAATTGCTTTTTCCAATAATTCTTCAGGTAATCTCTCCTTTAATGATCTTCATAAGAAAAAGTAACTCGTAATTATTGTTAAAAATGCTTTACTGTCGTGTACGGAATAAGTATAAATTGTGGCCATCATTTTATGTTCCATTGAAAAAGAATCATAAAACCATGAATTGCTATTGTTGATTTGATTATACACGACATACTAGTTACTACTTGTCCTAAGCTAAATTATTAAAGAACAAACCACCGGGTTCAGCAACTTTTAGTATATATAAAATAAGACTAGCTATTTTAGGCTTTCCAGTTACAATTCCACTGAAATGTAAACATATAAGATGGGTTGAGATCCTCTATTCCACTTTCCGTATTCCACTCCGTATTCCAACGAACGAAAATTGTTACACCTCCCCCCGACAAGTGTTAAAACACACATAAACATCATTACACCTATGAATTTCATTACAACAAGCGTTTAAACAAAAAAAACCCTCATTATTACGTATTTTTCAATTTTAATATATAATACTGATTTTTTCTACTCCATATTAGAAAATAGCGTAATAATGAGGTTTTTTTTGTTTAAACACTTATTGTAATGAAATTCATAGGTGTAATGATGTTTATGTGTGTTTTAACACTTGTCGGGGGGAGGTGTAACGATTTTCGTTCGTTGGAATACGGAGTGGAATACAGGAAGTGATAATTGTAATACCCGTAAAATTTATACGGGATTACTTCAATAATATTCGAAATGTACGGAATCGAATTTCGAACAAGAAACGATTTCTTTTCGAAACGAGCCCAAAATTTACAATTGGGCCCGAAAAATTTAAATGGACCAAAAATTTATCTATGGGCCAAATGAAGAAAATAATGGCCCAAAATAAAAGGTTTGGAGTTGGGTCCTTTAATAAAATTTAATTGGGCAAAAAAACAAGAAGTGAAAGCCCAAATAAATAAATAAATAAAAAAATATATAATAATAATAGATAAATAAAATAAAGGACATCAAAAACGAAAATGAGAGAGAGGGAATTAATAAAGTTGGTTGGTATAATAATAATAAAAAAAAATTCTTACCAATTAATGCAACTAATACAACCTCATTGGTTACATAAGGACAAGATAAAGATCCCTAATACACCTCATTGCTTTAGGACAAATTTACAACCCATAAGATAAAGAAAAAGAGAGGAAGGCCACGTTGGGGAGAGCTCATCATCATCTAATCACCATTACATAATTTATGGAATAAAACAAAGGCTCCTCAACTAATACACCTCATTTGGTGCATAAAGACAAGAATGATAATCAATAAGTAAAAGAAAGAAATAGAGAGGAAGGGAGGAAGAGTAACCGAGAGGGAGAGGGAAGAAAGGAAAGAAAGAGAAAAGAAAGAAAAAGAGAGGAAGAAGAGGAGGAAAGAAAAGGAGAAGCTCACGGACGAGGAGGAGCTCGGGATCGAAGGGTCGGGATTAAACACTCGTAACGCAACTTTCTACGGATTAAGGTAGGTGAAGATCACCTACACACGTAAACAAGTTTTGAATCCGTGAATTTTTTGTGATTGCATGATCTCTTTCGAATTTATACGTGTTTATGTGCTAAACGTGAATTTCTTGTATGATTTTCGCGATGATGCTTACATGCTAAAATTCCGCCAGCTTAATACCTTAATCTTTATGAAGTTTAGGTCTATGAAACATAAGAATAGAGTTAGAGGACTTGTGATTAAGAGGATAGAACAAAACTTGGGGAGGATTAGTGTTTTCTAGGGTTTTCTTTATCCATTTCGGCCAAGAGGTTCAAAAATTCATATCTCACGATCTAAAATTCGGATTAAAAATCCCTTTGGACAGAATCAAGTTTTGCAAGTTCTTTATCTATGTTTAAAATTTTAGGTCCATCGGACGTCGTTTACTCTGTGATCATTGAGAAATACTAAACTGTCGCAAAATAGCCGTATAAAATAGTTTTGTTTTAAACAATTTGGAGACTAGATTGAAAAGTTTTAAAATTCTGGGGGCTGAGAATGTAAAATCCGAACAAGGGAGTTTTTTAAAGAAATTTCTAAAGCTTTCGGGGCAGATCTGAAACTTAGGAAAATTTTTGGTCCTAAAAAGTAAATTATGAGATTTTGGGATTTTAAGTGCAAAATTCATAAAGATATTTTTAAATTAGAAATTTAAGTGATATTTTGAAAGTTGGACGTTAGAATTTTAAAATATATTAAATTAGGGACCAATTGTGAAATTAGGGTCTTAAAGTAAAAAGGATTAAATTTTGGGAACTATTAGTGAATTTCGGGAGAGTTTCTGTGGTTAAGGTTTCGGGTCGATTAAATCGGAACGCGGGCTTTGGTCCCGAATTATTTGGTGTATGATAGTTTTTTTTAGATCGGGTCGAGATTATATATCGGGCCGATATGTTGTTGTTTAAATGATGCATTTTATATGTTGCATTCTATTTGCACGACATTTGCATACACATGTACGAAAAGAGAGAACTGTGTGGAGTCACGGTAATATTGTATAGTGATGTTCAGTGGGGTAGTTTATGACCGATTGATGGTTGTCGAATGATATGAGTTGAGGTTAGGACTAAGGCGCACTATATGATTGAGATGTGGGGAGTGGGCCTCCCGAGCTACTGACCCTTGTGGGGAGTGGGGCCTCCCGAGCTACGGACCCCTGCGCGCGCGTGTTGCCTTTAGTTCCTAAGCCTCGGGCCCTGATTGTGATGAGATGAGTTGAGTTGATGATGAGATATTATAAAAGAGTCGAGCGTGCATTTTGTGAGATGTGTCGAGTTTGGGATGTGAGAGCATTTGCATTCATGCATATTTTCATCTACTGGGCAAAAGCTCAGGGTTTACGTGTGTAGGTAAGACGGCTGATGGCGGTGACTCCACGGACTTTTGAGGGCGGCGCAGTACATGGGACGCGACCTGTGGAACGAGTTTATGTTTCGTGTTTTTAAAATTTGGGCTTGGACTTATTGGGCTTCGGCCAAATGAATCAAAATGTGTTTGGGTTTGAACTTATGATTTAGACATCGAACGTATTTGTATTATTATTTTTAAAAGTTTTAATTAAATGGGTTTTCCGCTGCTTACGCTGCGAAAATCCGCCAAAATACGTATCTAGGAAGTTGGGTCGTTACAGGTGGTATCAGAGCGTTAGGTTATAGGTTCTGTAGACTGTCCATGTACTGCCGCTCAAAAGCCTGGAGGATCAGCCTACGCCTGTAAGTTTAATACGTAATTATGTGATTTATGATTTTTGGATATATCCTTTAACGTGAATATTTGGGTGATTTTATGTGCTCCTTGATGTGTTCAAAAGTTAGAGATTTCGTACTTTTACACTTAGATTGGTAGGAGAATCTCGGTTAAATTAAGGTAGGGAGAGAATGATAAAAAAAAAAATCGGACTTTTGATAGAATTTGGGGTTGCTTAAAAATTCGGGTAAAAATTCGGGTCAATTTGGAATTCGGCGAAATTTAAATTTTGGGCCTTTTCAAAATTTGTGCTTTGTTAATTTGGGCTTGACCGAATTGGACCAAGCTGAATTCGGAAAGTTAAAATAAATAAAAGGCGAAATAAAAGAGAGTCGACCGATATAAAATTTTTTTAAAAATCGGAGCTTGTATACAATTTTAAAAATGAGACGAGGACGTAGAGAAACATGGGTTAATTGTAGAAATTTAGGAAGCGAGACGAGAACATAGAGAAAACATGATAGAGTTGATGCATAACGATTACATAACTGAAAATCATATTACAATCCGAATACATAAAAAAAACCTTAGAAGATAAAACATCAACGACGTTCTAGAAGTTCTGCCGGCGTCTTCTTCCAATATGCCAGAAAAAGTCCCGGCTTCCCATGACATAACCTTTCACAAATTAAACGCAACTACAGTGAGTGACAACCCACATCACAAAAATGGCGATTGCAGCGAAGAGCAATCCCAAAAGAAGGAATAACTCAAATTTAAGCTTTTCGAGATTTTCCCTCCAAAAAGGTTCCTGAGGAACATCATCACGATCCGCTCCAAGATTATACATTACAAAAATTAAATGATGTGGTTGGAGAGAATTGTGTTGTGATGCAAAATAGCGTGCATCAAGTACCTATTTATAGGCGTGAGTGAAGCGAAGGATAAGCGAGATTAATTTCGAGTTTCCTTCGAACGCCGTATAAAGATAAACTTCATAAATTTCGAGATCAGATTTTTCTTCGAGCGTCGTAATCTCGATTTCAGAGATCACGCACAGGAAGAAAATCACATTGGACTTTTATCACAAAAATCCAATCCAAAATCTCGAAAAAAGATGTTGATGTCCATTACGACAAAGAAATTGTGCTCACGTTTAGATCAATGCCGTATTTACCTGCACTGCGTAGACTCTGTCACATCAATGAATTTAGTACGGCGAACTAACGCACAAACAAGACAGAACTTCAACCTATGTCCATGGATCAACCGAGCTTACTTTCTTATTGATCACAACAAGAAAGTTACAGATCTCTATCTCTTCTACAACTCTCGCGTTTTCACCTCACGATGATTTTCACTCTAAAAGAAGTTACATGCTCGAGAAAGTTGGAAATCCTAAGATAGAAATCTTTTTAAGCGTGAATTCGCAATCTATCTTCACCGTCCATTTTATCCGATTGAACGCTCCACAAGTCGCCACGTGGTATTGCATTTCTACGTGTTAGAGCAAGAATCGCATGCGACTCTGTAAGTGAAATAGCACCTTCACTACTATCCGTCCGATTTTTGATCCAACGTTCACAATTCACCATCCGATTCTTTGACTTCTTAAACATCTCAGCCGTCGATCTTTTTGCACGATATCCTGGAACATAATTAAATCTTCAGCCTTGAAATCCTGACCATTAGATCACGCGCCATCTTGGATCCAACGACACCTGCTCATCGTGACAATAACGGTGAAGAAAGCCATACTTAACTTATGAAGAACGTTCCAATTAAGTGGAAGGAAGCTTGTGAAGAGAGTTTCCAGGAGTTGAAGAAATGGCTGACAACAGCTCATGTTCTTGCAATCCCCTCTGGTACCGAAGGATTCTCGGTATACAGTGACACCTCTAAAAGAATGGCTTGGAGATGCGTGTCGATACAGAACGGAAAGGTAAATGCATAAACCTTCCGACAACTCAAACCGTACGAGAATCCCACGCATGATCTGGAACTCGCAGCCGTGGTGTTTGCGCTAAAAAAAACAAACAAACAAACAATCTGGCGACACTATCTGTATGAGGAACGATGTGAAATTCTTTACGGATCACAAAAGCCTAAACTACTTCTTCATGCTGAACAAGTTAAACATGAGGCCAAGGCGAGGGCTCGGGTTAGTAAAACACTACGACTGTGTGATAAATAATCACTCAGGCAAAGCGAACGTTGTTGCAGATGCTTTTAGCCGTAAATCAGTAAATACAGACATGTGTCAACTCGGAGTGAAAATAATCAACTTCGGGAGATCAAAACGAAGCTGGCAGCATTGACTTTGAAACCAACGCTGTTAGAACAAATCGTTGAGGCACAAAAGAAAGATAAACTATATCTAAAAGAAAATCCAGGTGAAACAAGGCGGGAATGTTTCGTCGGAGTTCGAATATCGAGACGACGAAGACATACAATCCCAGGGTCGTTTATATGTGCCACCCAATGAAGAGATTCGTCGAACTGTAATGACGGAGGCGCATACGACAAACTACTCGATACATCCCAGAACAACAAAAACGTATCGAGATTTACGGTGAACTATTGGTGGCCAAGAATGAAGAAAGATATAGTTGCCTTTGTACAACGGTGCTTCACATGCCAACAAATTAAGGCAGAACATCAAAGGCCTGCGGAAATGTTGCAAACTTTGACGACTCTCGAGTGGAACTGGGACCATATCACTATGGACTTCGTCGTCGGGTTAAAAAAAAAACCGAAAAGGGTCATGATGGAATTTGGGTAATCGTCGACAGATTGACTAAATCAGCCCATTTCTTGCCAATCAATTAAACCTATTCCATGGAGAAGTACGCAGAGCTGTACATACAAGAAATTGTGAGACTCCATGGGATCCCAATTTCAATTGTCTCGGATCGGGATTCGAGGTTTCTATCCTAATCCTGGGGGAGCTTATAAAATGCCATGAGGACAAAACTGTTTTTCCGTGCGGCATATCACACTCAGACGGACGGACAGTCTGAAAGAGCAATCCAGGCGCTTGAAGATATGTTGAGAGCGTGCATTCTGGATTCCGGGGAAGTTAGAGCAAATACCTCCCACTGATCGAGTTTTTCTATAACAACAGTTATCAAGCCACGATCGGGGTGATGCCTTATGAAGTCTTATACGGGCGTAAATGTTGATCCTCAGTTCATTGGGATGAAATTGGCGAGAATGCTTTGTTAGGTCCCGAAATGGTTCGTGAAATGACTGAAGCTGTGAAAAAAAAAAAATTCAGGGAAAGGATGCAAACGGCCTAAAGTCGTCAGAAAATTACACAGTCAAAAGACGAAGGCCGTTGGAATTCAAACAGCGCGATCAAGCCTTTCTGAAAATTTCGCCAATGAAAGGCGTAAAACGTTTTGGAAAGAAAGGGAAGTTGATTCTGAGATATATCGGACCTTTCATAATTGTGAAACGAGTTGGAGAAGTGACGTATCAATTCGAGTTGTCCACATAGCTCGCACAAATCCATGATATCTTCCATGTGTCTATATTACGGAAGTACGTCCTAGACCCGAGCCATGTAGTGCAGGGCAAATCATTTCATCAACAATTGAAGACGGACTTGATCTACGGAGAAAGGCCGGCGGAAATTTTGATGTACGAGGTGAAATGCCTCGAAATAAGAATATACCCCTCGTAAAGGTCTTGTGACAGAACCAAGTATTGGAAGAAACCAATTGGGAACGAGAAGACGAAATGAGAGAGAAGTACCCCAAATTATTTCCCATATTGTAATTTTGGGGACGAAATTCTTATAAGGGGGGGAGAATGTAATACCCGTAAAATTTATACGCGATTACTTCAATAATATTCGAAATGTACGGAATCGAATTTCGAACAAGAAACGATTTCTTTTCGAAACGAGCCCAAAATTTACAATTGGGCCCGAAAAATTTAAATGGACCAAAAATTTATCTATGGGCCAAATGAAGAAAATAATGGCCCAAAATAAAAGGTTTGGAGTTGGGTCCTTTAATAAAATTTAATTGGGCAAAAAAACAAGAAGTGAAAGCCCAAATAAATAAATAAATAAATATATAAATATATAATAATAATAGATAAATAAAATAAAGGACATCAAAAACGAAAATGAGAGAGAGGGAATTAATAAAGTTGGTTGGTATAATAATAATAAAAAAAAAATCTTACCAATTAATGCAACTAATACAACCTCATTGGTTACATAAGGACAAGATAAAGATCCCTAATACACCTCATTGCTTTAGGACAAATTTACAACCCATAAGATAAAGAAAAAGAGAGGAAGGCCACGTTGGGGAGAGCTCATCATCATCTAATAACCATTACATAATTTATGGAATAAAACAAAGGCTCCTCAACTAATACACCTCATTTGGTGCATGAAGACAAGAATGATAATCAATAAGTAAAAGAAAGAAATAGAGAGGAAGGGAGGAAGAGTAACCGAGAGGGAGAGGGAAGAAAGGAAAGAAAGAGAAAAGAAAGAAAAAGAGAGGAAGAGGAGGAGGAAAGAAAAGGAGAAGCTCACGGACGAGGAGGAGCTCGGGATCGAAGGGTCGGGATTAAACACTCGTAACGCAACTTTCTACGGATTAAAGTAGGTGAAGATCACCTACACACGTAAACAAGTTTTGAATCCGTGAATTTTTCGTGATTGCATGATCTCTTTCGAATTTATACGTGTTTATGTGCTAAACGTGAATTTCTTGTATGATTTTCGCGATGATGCTTACATGCTAAAATTCGGCCAGCTTAATACCTTAATCTTTATGAAGTTTAGGTCTATGAAACATAAGAATAGAGTTAGAGGACTTGTGATTAAGAGGATAGAACAAAACTTGGGGAGGATTAGTGTTTTCTAAAATTCGGATTAAAAATCCCTTTGGACAGAATCAAGTTTTGCAAGTTCTTTATCTATGTTTAAAATTTCAGGTCCATCGGACGTCGTTTACTCTGTGATCATTGAGAAATACTAAACTGTCGCAAAATAGCCGTATAAAATAGTTTTGTTTTCAAAAATTTGGAGACTAGATTGAAAAGTTTTAAAATTCTGGGGGCTGAGAATGTAAAATCCGAACAAGGGAGATTTTTAAAGAAATTTCTAAAGCTTTCGGGGCAGATCTGAAACTTAGGAAAATTTTTGGTCCTAAAAAGTAAATTATGAGATTTTGGGATTTTAAGTGCAAAATTCATAAAGATATTTTTAAATTAGAAATTTAAGTGATATTTTGAAAGTTGGACGTTAGAATTTTAAAATATATTAAATTAGGGACCAATTGTGAAATTAGGGTCTTAAAGTAAAAAGGATTAAATTTTGGGAACTATTAGTGAATTTCGGGAGAGTTTCTGTGGTTAAGGTTTCGGGTCGATTAAATCGGAACGCGGGCTTTGGTCCCGAATTATTTGGTGTATGATAGTTTTTTTTAGATCGGGTCGAGATTATATATCGGGCCGATATGTTGTTGTTTAAATGATGCATTTTATATGTTGCATTCTATTTGCACGACATTTGCATACACATGTACGAAAAGAGAGAACTGTGTGGAGTCACGGTAATATTGTATAGTGATGTTCAGTGGGGTAGTTTATGACCGATTGATGGTTGTCGAATGATATGAGTTGAGGTTAGGACTAAGGCGCACTATATGATTGAGATGTGGGGAGTGGGCCTCCCGAGCACTGACCTTTGGGGAGTGGGGCCTCCCGAGCTACGGACCCCTGCGCGCGCGTGTTGCCTTTAGTTCCTAAGCCTCGGGCCCTGATTGTGATGAGATGAGTTGAGTTGATGATGAGATATTATAAAAGAGTCGAGCGTGCATTTTGTGAGATGTGTCGAGTTTGGGATGTGAGAGCATTTGCATTCATGCATATTTTCATCTACTGGGCAAAAGCTCAGGGTTTACGTGTGTAGGTAAGACGGCTGATGGCGGTGACTCCACGGACTTTTGAGGGCGGCGCAGTACATGGGACGCGACCTGTGGAACGAGTTTATGTTTCGTGTTTTTAAAATTTGGGCTTGGACTTATTGGGCTTCGGCCAAATGAATCAAAATGTGTTTGGGTTTGAACTTATGATTTAGACATCGAACGTATTTGTATTATTATATTTTAAAAGTTTTAATTAAATGGGTTTTCCGCTGCTTACGCTGCGAAAATCCGGCAAAATACGTATCTAGGAAGTTGGGTCGTTACAATAATTATTGGTTTTGAATTTGAATAAGAACCAATCATAGTAATATCCTGATTTGTTAGGAATTTGTTTTGGCCGGAACGAGTAAAACTAATATCCATGGAATAAGGCAAATCATATTTTTCTTCATTTTACAATGATGACCGTGATTAAATACTAAAACTGGTTATGTATAATATTAACTTATATGTTAAGTTATGTGATTATATCTTAAATTTTTTATATTATTTTTAAGTATATAAAATATTTATTTTAAAAGATATAATTGGAATAAATTTATTAAATCTTGTGTAAAAGAATAATTACCATTATTGGCATACGGATCAATTTAAGACAATTACTTATGGTGCCCCGGACTTCAAGATTTCTACTACATATGGGATGATATCCTCTCTCTCACTTCGTGTCCCATTTTTTGTCAAAGATATTTGACAGGTGTTAAATATGCCTTCAAAATTTTTATTTTTAATTATAAAATATTTTTTTTTATTACAAAATTCACCAAATCATAATATCATCGTTATTTCATTTTATTTTTATGATATAAACAAAAATAACATATCTAATTTTTTTCTTCGCTTCATTATGCCAAATTGATATCTATATATTTTTCGATATTTATAAAAATCATTTTTTTGTAACGTCTGATACATGTTACATAAAACAGGATATGTGACGGACGATCGCTGTTCAAATATTGGGAAAATTCCCTTTCAGTCCCTTTTGAAGTTTGAAATTCCTCTTAAATATCTCTAGAATTATTTTTTTCCTGTTCAGTACAGAATAGAGAAATTTCTTCCTGTTCAGTACTTAAAATGGTCTTTGCAACGTTGAAATACGAAAATAACCTTGCTTACATGTTCAGAAAAGCTGACAGATGATTATCGCATGGATTATACCAACAAAACTCGTTATCCAATAAAATAGATATTATACGAACAATTGTTGAAATCATATCATCTATTTCGGCTATTATACAACTATATAATGTTATATAATTATATACCACATAATTTGGACATTATACCAACTGATATTGCTTACCGATTGTTAACACTTATACAAATAAACAACGTTATTCTAATTATGACCAACAAAACTAGACATTTATACCAGCTATTATCGTTATTATATCAATTGCTATCACATTATACCGACAAATAACATTATTATAATTTTATACAAACAAAAGTGGACATTATGCCGACTGTTGTTGCTATTATACCAGCAAAACTTAATATTATACCAACTGTTATCTTTATTATACCATCAGTTGGTAGTGAACATGAATTTTAAACTTCAAAACGTATAGAAATGGAACTTCCCCTCCAATATTTGGCTTACATGATTGATTTGTTTTTCTTCTTATAAAGAATTAGAGCGGAGACAAAATTGATATGGGGACCAAGATGGAATAAAGAAAGCAACATGTTGTGAAATATAATGGGGAAATTATAAAATTAGGTCACTAAGTATACATGTTTTTCGTTTTTTGGTCACTATGTTTGATAATTGCAAAAGTAGGTCACTAACTTTTCATGTGAAAACAATTTTGGGTCATTTTTCAATTTTAGGTCACTAAGAATATATTTTTTGATTTTGGTCACTAAGTTTACATTTTTTTCAATTTTGGGTCACTCATTTGGTACTAATGTTATAAACATAGTGACCCAAAATTAAAAAAATCTAAACTTAGTGACCCAAATCGAAAAAATATATTCTTAGTGACCTAAAATTGAAAAATGACCCAAAATTGTTTTCACATGAAAAGTTAGTGACCTACTTTTGCAATTATCAAACACAGTGACCCAAAACGAAAACTTGTATACTTAGTGACCTAGTTTTATAATTTTGCCAAATATAATTATCGAAAACATTTCCTTCACTTTTTCTTTCTTTTGTTTTTTTAAATCATTCTCTCACGCAACACACTCCGAAGATTGAACTACTATGAATTGAACAATCCCCCACTCTATAAAAGATAGTCCGGTGACTCCGGTCTTTAAGGCAAAGAAAGATTTACGAACACAATATGAAAATTAGACTTGTAACCTATTTTCGCATACAGCTTCACCGAGCATACGTCACCATGCATCGCTCACAAGTGACGTCACGTTGACTACGTCATCAGATATACGTACTCACTCTTACAAAACCATCAAAGTCCGCTTTTTTTTTTACTTCTTTTGGTCGTCAGGCAATAGACCTCTGTCAAGTCAACCTTTAACTACCATCATAGAATGGCCAAGCCACAGATGCCATCGTTGATCGTTCACAATAATATCTTTGATAAAAAAAAAAGACAGCGAAGAAGAAGAGTAGACTGTAAGGAAATGGACAAGAGAAAACGAGATTCTAACGAAGAAGCCAACAAAAAGAGTTCGAAAGAAGACGACGTGAATAAAGAGGTGCCTTGCGACGAAGAAGTGGATGAGTTTTTCTCTTCCTTAAAGAGAGCGCGAATGGCCTTCAACTACTTTCGCGATCGTAGTAAAGTTAAAGATGAAGATGGAGACAGAGTACCTCAAAAGGACATTATTATCAGTAAGGATAAACGTCCCGAAATTGAAGGTTATTTGGATCTCAATTCCGACCCGCCGAATGATTAGTAGCCATTTTGGATAGTTTTTGGTTATTAGAATGATGAATATTTACTAATTCCTCAGTTTGATGTCATTACTTTACAGTTCGTTCTCAAAAGTCATTAGTAGAGTGATGGATATTTGCTAACACCTTAGTTTGATGTCATTACTTTGCAGTTCATCCTCAAAAGTCATTCGTAGGAGTTTGTTCGAATTTTTACCGGTCAATCTGAAACGGGTTTTCTTGAACCGCTGCGAAAAAAAGAATTATTTCCAACGGCTCGAAAATCGGAGGAGATGTGTTAGTGAATGCGATGATGATAACGAAAATTGATATTGAATGACTTCTATTAATCATGAAACGAAAACGATGGTTAGACAGACTAATGAATTTCCTAATAGTCAAACGGAGAGTAAGATAGAACTCAAGCCCTGTCCTCCCTCAAACCCGATGAATGCCTTCTATTTAGTAAATACTTGTTTGTTAAAGTATATCAAATCATATTATATTTTGAATACTTTTTATCATTAATTAAGTTATTTAAAACTAAATTAATTTAAGGACAAATTTGTAAATAAAATGAAATATTAAGTGTAAAATTATAATTATACAGCGCTATCTAATTAACAGATCAATTTGACATTTTCTAAACCTTGTATAGGGTGGTTACAAAAGAGCCATTAATAGTTATTAACAAAACGAATTTGACCGACAAATTTGAGGTTATTAAGACATTAGTAATTATAATAAATCCCAACCATATCGAATTTAGTTTCGATTATAAATTACTAATTAATAAAACCTTAACTAAATAAGGTCTATCTAAATGTAAACTTCCCATTAAATAATAATAATAATAATAATAATAATAATAATAATAATAATAATAATAATAATAATAATAATAATAATAATAATAATAATAAGTCGACTCTAGTAACAAGGTGCGGTAAACAAGCATCGCGGAAGGGATAGTGAACATCAAAGTACCACGGACGTCAATGAGTGAAATCGACAAACAAAGACGTGTGATAATGCTTCGAGGCCGTCCAGTGTGATTCCCCACCTCGGAAGCTCGACCAAACTTTCGAAGTAGACAGCCGTCGGTCGAACAGATATAAACAATGTCATTTGGAGAGGGTACGCATTGCTATTATCTTGAGGATCGTAAACAACTAAGTGCTCGTTTGGTTAACGGGTTTATTATTAGGAGGGTTTTAAATAAGTAATGGTTTATATAAAATAAATTAATGGGTATAAATAAAATGTATGTTTGGTTACTGGGTTTAAATGAATTGTATATGTTTGGATAAACATGGGTTTACTAAATAGATATTTGATAAAAATACATTTATACCCTCAACTAATTAGATTATACGTGCAGAAAAATAAAATATCAACAGCAAGCCAGAAATCATATCGGAGGAGAACATAGCTGCGATACTCAATCTTTAAAAAATCAATAGCAACAAGCCAAAAATAAGTCAAACAACACACAACCAAGCTACTGTACATTAAGAAAAAAAGAATAATTTATGCATAGTATTTACACCAACGACATAGATATATAATACATCAGTCTTCAGCGCCGCCATCGACTGGGAGAAGGTGCGAGCAAAGCCGCTCCAGAACCCGATCCATCTTCGGCGAGCCTTATTACAACATAGGACGCCACGTCATAACCTAATATCTGCCACAAAGCTTCGTCGAGATCTCTAAACATTGCATAATTCGAATTCAAACCTCCTTCAACTGCAATCACCGTCTTTTTTCTATTTCACATTTCTGTGTCGGCCCATTTTCTTTAATATTCCTACAATAGCAGCAGCTACTAATCTAGTAGCTCAAATCGTTACGGCGTCGCAGATTTTCACGACGAGTTTACGAACGTAAAGAGAAACTTTATCGATCTGAAAATTAAAACCGAAAAAGATGCTAAGGAAATGGGCCAGAGGTGTAAATGCTATGTTTATCTTTATTGCTGCCTTGCTTGACGACTTAGATGGAAATTCTGAAGTTACAGGAACAAAAAAACAAGGAAAGACAATTGCTGAGAATGGGGATGAATGAGTTTGACATAGTGCCGTAAGCGTGTTAGGTGAGGGATAATGCTGTAAAATAATTGGAGGGTTTTCAATAACCCACCTCAAGGGTGTGTTATTCTAAACCTATACCTAAGGGTTTAAAGTTATTATAAATAAACCTATGTTTTATTTAAACATGGCTACCAAACATACCAACATTGGATAAACCTAGGTTTATAATTACTAAACCTGGTAACCAAACGAGGCTAACTGTCTCCCACGACCCAATAAATACTTTCCGATAATGAGATACAAAGACGATGCAAAGGTAGATGAGAATGCGTGTCGCGTAAGGAATGGTGAATAACAGTCCAAGAATCTTCTTTAGCATCCAAACATCTGTATAATCCAGTGTGAAGCGCCCGTAAAGAGCGGTAATGCAACCTCTTAAAACTCCATAGATAATAAGTTCGAATACTTGTCGTAAATTGGCTGCTCAATGGTACCGAAAATCTCATTTTCCAAATCGAGGCTCGTAATATTGCGCTGGTTTAAAAACAGGAACTTTCCATTGGCAAACACTGCGGATGAGTTATGCAGCCTTTGAAACCCTCAATCTTCTTCCAAGAATCGTTCTCTAAGCTGTAAATCCGCACCATACACTCAAGCACAAAAGGCGACGTGGGTGGAATACTGGATAAGGTTCAAAACCTTGTAATCGTCGTTGCGCTTATCATAACCTATGCCATAAATTGACGAATAAACGTCAGATTGTCGGCCCTTGCCACCGAGGGAAGCTTCTTCATCGTCCTCAAACAAGGGTTCCAAAGAAAAATATGGCAAACGCTACTGCGAGTCACGGAAACGTATAACAACCCATCAAAAGAATCCATTTTCTCAACTGTGCAACGAGGGAGGAATCTGGGACGATTAGGGTTTGCGACCACGTCGTCGGTGAAAAGATCGGTGACGGCCGAACTAATAACTGAATCGTATTTAATTTCATCGCAAAGTGGGTCGTACGAAATCTAGGGGTGTTCATCGGCCGGTTCGGTTCGGTTTTCTAACATTTCGTTTCGGTTTTTCGATTTTCCATATGCTCAATCCGATATCCGAACCCTTTTAATTTGGTTCGGTTTTTTAACAATTCGGTTTCGGTTTTTTTGGTTCGGTTTTTCCAGTTAAAGAACAATCAAAGGTCTGAAACTAGAAACGAACATTAAGCTGAAAATGAAACAAGGTCTAACCAAAACAGAAAAAAATTCGGCTGAAAGTGGTACAAAACATTCAGCTAAATACCCAACCACACAAAAGCATATTCAACCATATCACAAAGCCAAAATAGTACTATAAGCAATATTGAAAACGTGGCTTTCCATTCCACCATCTTCAATCCCTTCCATTAGACTCTTCAATCTTTAACATTCAAATCTGTGAAAGAGTATAAAATATTTGTCAAAAATCAATAAAGAATGATTACAATAAAGAATAATAAGCATAATTATTACCAGATTCAAGCTGCTCAAGATTGTCCAACTCCTCCTCTACTTTAACAGGTGAAGGTTCTTTCCGAACTCAATCTTGAAGACAAATTAGAGTTTGAACTAATCTAGGAGTCAATGAACTTCTAAATGAATCAAGCACACGTCCACCGGTACTAAATGCACTTTCTGATGTCACTGTAGAAATAGGAATTGCTAACACGTCACGGGCCATATCAGCAAGGATAGGAAATCTAGGCGAGTTAATTTTCCACCAAGCTAAAATATCGAAATTGGCATTTCCAATCTCTGTTTCTTCACCAAGATACCTATCTAACTCGGTTTTGGCATCAATTCTTCCACTCTTGGCCTTGTACCTCAAGTATTCTTGTTGTATTCGTGTTCCTTGCACACTTCCAGTCCACATTTGACATATTTCAGTTGTTTAGTAAGAGTTTTTGAATATCTGAACAAGTCATTAGTCGGAGTTAATTAAATATATTCCTCACTATGAGAGAAGCTTTATGCTACATATACAGAACAAAACCGCTTTACCTCGGCCAATACCAATCGAACCACGAGTTAGGTACTCTAACAATCTGCTAAAAATTCTTATCCAATCGCTCGAAAATGGAGGAAATGCATTCAACAACCCTCACAAAAGAGATATAGAGAACATCAAAGTACTATATGAGACGATCCAAAAAAAAAAAAAAGACGCAACTTAAGCCAAAAAAGGCGCACGATAATGCTTCGAAGCCATCTAAGTGTGATTCCTCAAATCTTAACCAAACTTTCAACATAGATCGCCGTCGAACACATGCCATCGATTACGGCGCATTTTCGAGGGTAAGAAAAGCTGTTATCTTCAGGATCGTAAACAACTAACCGACTCCCACGTCCCAATAAATACTTTCCATTCAATACGAAACACAAACGATATGAGGGTATATACGAAGCTTGTCCATCGAAATAAGGAATGGAAGCTAATTTAGTCCAAGATTCTTCGACCCCATACTTTTTCAGAACCCAAAAATCGGCAAAAGACCATTGCTCGACGCTGTAAAGAGCAGTAATACAACCTCTCAAAACCCCAAGAGATATATCAGAATAGTTGTCGTACTTTGGTTGCTCGACAGTACTGTAAACCTCTTTTTCCAAATCGAGGCTCAGAATATTGCAACCTGTGTGGCCTTCGTCGAGTTTAAAATACGCCAAAACGTGAAATTTCCCATTCGCAAATACCACGGGCACGTTCGATTCTATGCCTCCATTGAAACCCTCGATGCTCTTCCAAGAATCGTTCTTTAAGCTGTAGATCTGTACCATGCACTCTAGCTCATCATCGCTGCGTAAATGCAAGAAAAACCCCAAAACCTTGTAATCGTCGCTGGGCTCATCGTAACCTATGCCATAAGTCGACGACCAAACCTTCTTTTCATCAGCTGCGGAAAATTGGGGTAGCTTCTTCGACGTCTTTAAACAAGGGTTCCATAGAAATATATGGCTTACGATGCCTCGCTTTGCAGAAACGCACAACAGCCCATCGAAAGAACCCATGATATGAATTCTCCAGAGAGGGGGAAGATTGGGTCGATTAGGGTTTCCAACAAAATCGGTGAAAATATCAACGAGGGGGGAATTAATGACTGAATCGTGATTAATTTTGTCGTGAATTTGGTCGTACGAAATGCCTAACAGGAGCCTGTAGTTGGCGAGAGATGGATCGATGGCTGAGAGTGTGGCGTGTTTCTTGATGAATTTCTGGGAGGAAATTAGAGAAATCCATGATTTTGCGACGCACTTGAGCTTCGAGAGGGGTTTCGCGGGCAATCTGACGAGGATTTCTGCAATGATTTCGCAGGGGAGATGGGGCAAATTATCTCCACTTATTTGGGATCGAATTGCATCGATGGCTTTGATTTTCCTGCAAAATTGAGGGTTGATTTGATTGTTTTTGGTTGATTCCTCGTTATTTTCCATCGTCGAATTTGGCGTGGGAAATGTGAGCGCAGAGTGGGATCGATGTATGACGTAACCTAGCCCTAGATGAACGAGTCAGATGATTATTACTCCATATGGTCCCAAGACTTGATGGTATTTATGCATCAGCCATTATCTTCAAGATTATTCAATTTGAAATCCCTCGTTTATAAATGTTTGATCTCGCAGCCCAGCCCAAGTAGTCGAGGTGTATATGAATAAGTAGCATCTTCTATTACTATGAAAATGTAAGAGGTTTGACATGTCAGCTCTTTTTATGAAATACAAAATTATTTGCAGAAGGACATATGATTGAAATCATCATCCATTAATACTGTAATAATAATAATAATAATAATAATAATAATAATAATAAGGCTGAATTAATTTTTTAGTCCGGTATGTTTTAGGGTGGTGGCGATTTCGGGACACCTTAATTAAGCGGGACATATTTATTCCTATAACTTCAATAAAAAACAATTTAAGGACAATTTAGCCGGAATAAACATGCGTGCGGCGGAATTGATGATTTGGATCCAATTTTTTTCTCTATCATCCAACTCAGCGCCACGTAGGTAAAGAAAAAAAATTTAATAATAATAATAATTAATAATAACTACTCATTAAATTCACAATAATTATTAAATAAAATGCAAAAAATAAAATCACAGCCAAAAATCAATGTCACGAGCAAAGCAGAAAGCATGGTCCATTTAGAAATGACAAAAGAATCATAAAAAACAGCAACCTACTATGTAAACAAAAATCATGAGTAAGGCTCCAGTCCTATTACTAACAAAAGAAATAGAAACATCTAATGCTTTCTCCCAATAGATGTTTCTATTTCTTTTGTCAGCAACCTTAAACGAAGAACCTTTTATTGGGAGAAAGCCTTAGATGTTTCTATTTCTTTTGTCAGTAAGACATACTGAAGCCTTAGTCATGATTTTTGGTTACACAGTAGGTTGCTGATGATTTTTTTGTCATTTCTAAATCGACCATGCTTTCTGTTTTGCTCGTGACGTTGATTTTTGGTCGTGATTTTATTTTTTTGGCTTTATTTAATAAATATTGTGAATTTACTTAGTAGTTATTATTTAATTATTATTTAATTGTTATTATCATTTAAATTTTTTCCTTTACCTACGTGGCGCTTAGTTGGATGATAGAGAAAAAATTGGATCCAAGTCATCAATTCTAGCGCACGCATGTTAATTCCGGCTAAATTGTCCTTAAATTGCTTTTTTTTTTATTAAATCTATAGGACTAACCTCGCTTAATTAAGGTGTCCCGAAATCGCCACTACTTCAAACATACGGGACTAAAAAATTAATTAGGCCTAATAATAATAACAATAATAATAATGCAATTACCATAACGTCAATGGTAAAAAAAAGAGAGAGAAAATCTGTTGGTTCTGGTCTGTTGGGCATCTGGTCGGTGACGCTTGTAAACCCGAACATAGTTTTATCTTTATTCATCGAAGTCGAGGCACGTACTTCGTACGCTTTCCGTAAGACGTTATTGCCCCGTATTCCAGTGCATCGGGTTGTCGCAATACATCCGGAAGATATAATATCTTTGGAATTTCGAAACGTCGCACACCATCGAAATTATCGGGAAAGTCTACTAAGGATTCGAGTCTTTCTTGCTAAATGCTAGGAGTGAATTGAATGAAATTTCATTCTGTCAGAGGACTTATTTATAGCTTCTGAAAATCTGCATGGTCAATTCGCGAAAAATCATAACTTTCAGTTGACCATGTTTGACCAGGCCGAAATTGTAAATAGACATAACTTTTGGTCAAGATTCAATCTGGAAATAGTCATAACTCTTGGACTGATATCCAATATTCCTTAAGCCAGCCATATCACCACGCCCAATCATCGCCACATGGCTCCACGTCAATCCGCGTAGTCCACGTGTCAGTGACACGTCATCCGCCACATCATCATCATTATTTTTTTATTATTTTATGTTTTATTATTTTACAGACAAACTTTAACGATTAATTTCTCATTCAGTCGATATCGGTTTTGAGCAAATTAATAGTCGATAAATTCCTCTCGAAACATAGCTTATGAATATTTCATCATGTCAGGTTTCAACGAACGACGCTTCTCATTTTAATAATAAACCGATTATGTTTGGCTTTGGGCCTATGGCCCAACAACACTAAACAAAATCATCCATATTTCTTGATTAGTAAAAGTTAACAAAACCGAGACATTTGATGTCTACGCGTCTGGCAGATTTCAATTTCTTTTTATTCAATGATTTCGCCAAGTTATGTTCTATTTATTCAATCAGTGAAACTGTTATTAGTCAGAACTAACTTAATTTTCAATCTCTAACAATCCTGATCTTTAATATGTACACGTTTGACAGAGATGAAGTGACGAAGGCAATGCTTGCTATCTACTCATGAACATAAATCCCATGGCCTTATTTGGATAAAACAGTTTTCTTCAAAAAATGTGGAGTTAGAGGGGTGCTGAAATTACTGATGATGTTTTTCTGGAAAGGTTTGAATGCTCAAACATATTAATTTTACAACTATGCCCCTCGTTCTATTAGAATTAGAGGTATCCTTCCTTAAATCAATTGATAATAGGTGGAGATAGCTTATGATATGTTAAGTGGGTTTGAGTCAATTTTCCGATGTGGGATAGAATAGAATCTCAACATTCCTTGTCACATGTGGCATGACTCATCGAATACATGGACATTTGAATCAAATGACAGGAAGAGATATCATCTGATATACTAAGTAGATTTGAGAGGTAGAAGTATTTGATGTGATAAATAATAGAAATCTTAACAATTCCAAAGGTGGATTACCCTGCGACAGCCTCAGATTACCATTGAGTTCAGATTTAAATTACACTAGTATTTTTCCGCACACTAAATGCGTGAGCATAATTATTTAATGTTATTTTTAATTTTGACATTACAATTTTAATATGTAATAAATGAAATGTAAATTTTAAATATATAAAAGGAAAAATAATACGTAGTATAGGAGTATAAGTACAATTAATACTCCCTCCGTCACGTGGTTTTTATCACATTTGTTGGTCGTCACGGATATTAAGGTTCTATTATTATAATTGTATAGTACAATGAAAAGGTAATAAAGTGTATATTTGAGACGTCTTTTAAGAATATTTAATATTATTATATTGATTGTTTGTGATAGTTTTTTTGCTAAATAAGGAAACGTGATAAAATTAGTGGGACGCTCGAAATGGTAAAATGTGATAAAGTTAGTGGGACGGAGGGAGTAAAAAATAATATGTATAGTATAAATAATAGATTAGGTCACCTATATAAACACTCCACACACACATCGCAGCTCTTTTCTTCTCATCTCCGACGCCAAAATTCGATGATGGAACATAACGAAGAATCAACCAATTACAATCAAACCCACCCTCAATCCTGCAAGAAATTAAAACCATAGATGCAATTGGATTCAAAATAAGTGGCGATCATAATCCCACCGACGTAACTGCAGAAATCCTTGTATGCCCGCGAAACGCCTCTTGAAGTTCAATTGCGTCTCAAAGTCATGGCTTTCTCTAATTTCCTCCCCGAAATTCATCAAGAGATACGCCACGCTCTCGGCCCTCGATCCATCCCTCGCCAATCACAGACTCATGTTAGAGATTTCGTACGGCCCACTTCGCGACGAAATCAAGCGCGGTTCAGATATTAGTTCCTCCGTCGCGGATCTTTTCGCCGACAATGTGTTCAAAAACCCTAATCGCAACAATCCTCCCCCTCACTGGATAATTCAGATTATGGGTTCCTTCGATGGGCTGTTGTGCCTATCTGCGATTTGAGACAGCGTAACTAATATCTTTCTGTGGAACCCTTGTTTGAGGACGTCAAAAAAAACTGCCCACGTTCGCTGAAGCAGATGTGAAGGGGTTTTGGTGGCCGACTTATGGCTTAGGTCATGACGAGCCCAGCGACGATTACAAGGTTTTGGTGCTTTACGTGAGCTTACGCACCGATTATGAGCTAGAGTGCCTGGCACAGATTTACAGCTTAAAGAACGATTCTTGGAAGAGTATCGAGGGTTTCAAAGGTGTCTTAAAGCCGAACGCGACCGCGATATTTGCGAATGGGGAAATTTCAAGTTTTGGCATGCGTTATAAGGTCGTGCAATATTCTGATTCTGAGCCTCGATTTGGAAAGCGAGGTTTATGGTACTGTCGAGCAGCCAAAGTACGACAAGCATTCTGATACATCTATTGGGGTTTTGAGAGGTTGCATTACGGCTCTTTACTGCGTCGAAAAGTCGTATGCGGAAGTTTGGGTTCTAAAAGATTATTATGTCGGAGAATCTTGGACTAAATTAGCTTCCATTCCTTACGTTGTTAATGGGCCAACGAGGGAGTCGACAGTTAGAAGCTTACGATGTTGAAGATAACAGCTCTTCTTACCCTCGGAAATGCGCCGTAGTCAATGGCATATGTTCGACGGCGGTGTACGTCGAATGGTTGAGCTTCGTCCGAGGCGAGGAGACGAACGTAGGAATCATCACAAGGATGGCTTTGAATAAATTCTCATAGCTTTCGTTTGGGTTTATTACCGTCTTTATTCGTTGGTTTCTTGTATTTCCGCCCGTAGTACTAGGATGTTCTCTTTCGCTTTCGCCGCGCTTATTGTTTGCTGCATTTTACTCGCTTTTTTGAGCGATTTGAAGTATGAATTTCTTAGCAGGTTTTTGGCATATATCATTCACGGTGTTCAAGAACCCGTTTGAGATTGACCCGTAAAAAATTCGAACGAACTCCGACTAATGGCTAACAACGACGTCTTAGTCCTCGATGTTGGTCCATGGACTTTTTGTCCCCCCCCCCCCCCCCCCATTCCAAGATGTTACTTTTAGTCACTAATGTAACCGATTTTTGGACATTTTTTGTCCACCGATTAATTAAATCGTTAATTTAGACAGAATCTAACATAACATTGATTCATTTTAAGTCGACTTAAAACATCGTAACTCATCTTTTTATTCGACCTAAACGCACGTGAGCATCATTACGTATCACATTTAGGAAAGGATTGGCGACCTTAAAGCCGAGTAAAATGTGATATGATGCTCATGTGTGTAAGTTTAAGAAGAAGATAAGTTAAAAGGCTTTAAGTCGATTAAAACAAGATCATGTGCACTCACATATTAAATCTTATCTAAATTAACGATTAAATTAATCGAATAACTGATAGCAGCCCAAAACCGGCACATAGGTACTAAAAGTGACAACTCGGATTATGGGGACCAGAAACGCCCACCTCCAAACCAAGGTTTTGAAAACCGGACCGGACCGGCCGGTTCCCGCCAAAAACCAGCGAACCGGCCGGAAATACGGTCCGACTCCGGTCTGGTTTAATCTTTAATAAAAAAAGAAAAAACGTAAATTACAATATAGTTTATTAAAACGAATACTTTGCAGATATTCTTATGTGGTCCAGTGGTCAAGTAATGGGCTTATTAAATAAGAAGGCTGGGTTCGATTTTACTATCCGTCATTTTTATTGTTTTTTATAATTAACTCTTGAACCATGTATTTTAATTTTATTTCGTTTTGACCCCAAATTTTATAGTTTTAATTTCTGTAGCCCACTGAATAATTAATTTCTAACTACCAACACAATTTACTTTATTTAATTTTGACCCACAATTTTATTAAATTCCACTATAGAAACAATTACTAAATAAACATGTATACAATCTAATGTTATTTGGTTGATTCAATCATAAAAATATATAATCATATATAAACGTATCGGTTTGACTCCGGTTTGATTCCGGTTTTATACCGGTTAAACCACTAAACCTTAAACCACTAAAATATCCGGTCCGGTTCGAAAATCCGGTTTCAGAACCATCTCCAAACATTGCAGACTAAAAATGTCGTTCGCCATTTAAAATACCGTAAACTCTTATTAAATGAATGAACAAGCTCCGAGTCCTTTTGACGGAGATTTTGGTTAGGAAAAGAAAAGGGTATGCATGAAAGTACAACGCTCGAAACGCAAAGTATCATTGTTGTTCAGTATGCTAACTTAGTTTTTGGGCGTGGTTTCCACACATGAATTCCGCACACAAAAAGCGCAACCTAACCGAATTGTCCAATCACTACTAATCGTCAGGCGGACGAAATTGAGATCCAAATAGTTCGCGGGCTCCTTATTGTTGGGTTTATCAATTATAATGTTCTTTCGAGGTGCTTTGTCTCCCTCTTTATAGGCGTCTGTAACTTCGTCACGGCCGCGAAAGTAGTGGAGGGCCATTCGAGCTCTATTTAAGGAATAGAAAATATATATATATATATATATATATATATACACACATACATATATACAGAAATATTATGGTGCTCACCTAGCGTGAGCACCACCCGTGGGCACCTGTTGTGTGGCATTTTTTTGTGCCACGTCAACATGCCAAATCAACCCCTGACGGGTTCACTAATCCCATGTGTAGGTTATAGATCAATTCTATTATATGCTGATTTGACGCGTTGATGTGGTTGGTGCTCACGAAGGTGCTCACGCAAGGTGAGCACCATAACATTACTCTACATATATATATATATATTATATATAATTTGAGACCCGTAAATCCGAATGTTGAAAAAATACCCGCCCCATTAATGGCGGTTTTTGCCTGGTCCAGGTTTGGACCGCTCCACTGTCCCTACTATTGAGGAGGGACAATGATGCCGTCGAAAAATGACCTACCGCGTAAGTGGGCTGACGAGCCTCTTCCCGCCCTTACTTCGCCGCGAATTCCGCCTGAGAATTGTAGAAACAGGGTAGGGTGGGGGGTCGTTCGCCCTCCTACCTTAGTCAAGAGGGTATTTCCATTTCAAGGTATAGAGAGCAACGTAAAAATGGCATGAAGTGATAAAAATGGCTAAGTATGTAGTAAAAATGGTAGAGTGACGGTGTCGACAGATGGCGCACCCTAGCGGTGTCTAACGATATTTATAGCATCCTAAAGCGTACCTGATCTTAGGCGGTTTCTTCCACCTTCGGCCGGTTACGCGTGCGTGGGGGTCGTGTGTGGCCACGATTCCTTAATTCTCGCTAGGCGTAGCAGTATGCCTTGGGACCTTGCTCCTCGGACTTCTTTGCTCCTCGGGCTTCTTAACTCGAGGACCTCTCGCGCTGACGCCCTTGCATTGCGAAGACTTCGGGGTAGACGGTCCTCGGGATATCTTTCCCGAGGACGTCCTCGCGGCTGCCCTGACGGCGCACGAGGTCAGAGTAGGCAGCTCCTCGGGATATTTTTCCCGAGGACATCCTCGCGGCTGCACTGACGGTGCACGAGGTCGGAGTAGGCAGCTCCTCGGGATATTTCTCGAGGACACCTCGCGGCTATTCTCACGGCATGAAGGATCGTAATCTTCGACGCTTCGCAACACCCCCTCGGACTGAATTCACGCCTCTTAGACTAGACCTCCATAGCTCCTCGAGAATCTCCCGAGAGGCCCCTCGCGCGCATGAGGATCATCCTCTTGAAGGATCGGCTCCCATTTCTGCTCGGGGTGCTTTGCCGAGGATGTCCCTCCCGCCTGCCGTCTTAACATGAAGGCTCGTGGTCGATGGTTCCTGGGGAAATTCTAGAGGGGTCGGAGTTCTCTGCTCCTCGAGAGACATTCTCGAGGACATCCCTGGCGAATCGCTTTCGTGATTTAAAGGGTCGGATCTCGTGGATCCTCATGATGACGTCCCTCAAGTAGGCTAAATTCGCGAGTTTGGTTCGTTATAACTAACTTAGAGTATTTTGCCTTGACCCGGAGAGTCCGGGGGCAACAGACAACAAATCCAAATGTCTCAGCTTAGGGCAAGCAGTATGCCATGTAATAAAAAATCAATAAATAGCAAATAATAAATTAAAAAAGTCAAGGTTTTATGGTTTCTTTTTTACCGGTAACATTAAATCTTTATGGTCACAACTTATAATTATCCCATACGCGTCATTAAACTTTAACCATTATTACGAGTTACTGTTTATTTTTGCAATGAATATAACTAAAGAAGAGGTATTATTACCGAACAAATTATAGACCAATTAAACTCTTTGTTTAATTGACATAGTGAAGCTGATTGAAAATTTGAACAAATTATCGAGACCATATTTTAAATGACATAGTGAATCTGATTGAAAATTTGAATTCTTAAATTCTAATTATGGTAGTCATAACGGCACTTATCATGTTTCATACAAGTATCATAAATCATCGGCGTTTAAAATATACAACAATCTACTCGGATAGATATAATCAACTTCAGGTGATTTTTCCTAAGAGGGTTAATAATATTCTGATGAATCGGATAGATATTCCATTTAAGTTTATCACACTTTTTTCACATATATATTAAGGCAGTACTGTACTGCTACTAATACATAGAATCTTTGGTAATTAAAGACAATCACTATTAGTATTAGGTAGGCTTGTCAATGGGGCGGGGATTCCCCTTCCCCGCGGGGATCCGCCCCGAACGGGGCGGGGAATCCCCGAATTTTAATCCCCGCGGGGCGGGGATGGGGAATTTTTTGTCCCCGTAGGCGGGGACGGGGCGGGGACGGGGATCATAGTCCCCTCCCCGTCCCCGCCATTAATAATATTAAATAAAATATTTTATATCTTAAATTAATATCTAAATAATATTTTTCGTACATAGTTTATATAATTATAGTTTAAAATAATATTTTTTTTACTCGTTTTTTTATAATTATAATATAAATATTATTTAAAAAATAATATAAATAATATTTCCAATTTATATTATAATAAAAATACAAATTTTTTTTAAAAAAATAATGGGGACGGGGAATCCCCGCGGGGGCGGGGACCCGACGGGGACGGGGATGGGGACGAATTTTTCCCCGTTAAGTTCGCGGGGACGGGGATGGGGATTCCCCGTCGACACGGGGACGGGGATGGGGAATCCCCGGCCCCGCCCCGCCCCGTTGACATCCCTAGTATTAGGGCATTACGCTGATTCTCTCTAATATCTTATAAAGTTTATTCACATTAGGAATTAATATTAACAACCTTTTCTGAAAATGCCACGTGGCGTTGCATTGTAATTGGCCAAATCAGTAAATTTTGGGCCAAATGTGGCAATAAAAGCTAAATTCCAACACACCAGTGCCTCAAATGCTGTCAGGTCATCAAAAAGATATCTGGTTTCTACGCGCCATCTTACCGCGTGACCAACACTTCTCCGAAGCCTACAGTGATCGTGTAAATTACGCACCTAAAGACGACTCGCTAACGAATCACCATAGGTCTTCAAATAATCATTACCAAACTTGGTCATTTATTTGATAAATCATAGCCAGACCATCAATTCATGATTATTACGTTAGCATCCTTAATTATCCCAAAATGCTCAACCCAAAATCCCATATTTGTAAAACATGTTAATAACTTCATTTTTTTGGTTTTTTACTTGATTTCAGTGTGCGAGTGAATCTTTTTGTCTCTCGATAAGCAAATTCACTGCCCGTTGTTTCCATTTCGATCTCGAAAGAATGAGAAGTTTACGTGTCATTGTTCGTGATCCAGACGCTACTGATTCGTCCGACGACGAACAAACACACGTTAAAGAAAAGATTGTATCGTTCTTCTGCGAATTCGGGAGCCCGGGAAAAGGCTCGAAAAAGTTTACGAGGAGGAAGACGGTCGCTAACGAGCCGAGGACGTTTACTAAGACGAAGAGAAAGTCCACTGGAGTTCGGCAGCGCCAATGGGGCAAGTACGCATCTGAGATCCGCGATCCGTTTCAGCGGAAACGAGTTTGGTTGGGTACCTTTGACACATTCGAAGAAGCTTTAAGTGCTTATGAGAAGAAGCGCTTGGAGTTCGATGCTAGGGCAAAAGCCTTGGCTTCTGGTTGTGAGGAGAAGAACCCTAATCGAGAAATTAAAAGAGAAGGTTGTACTGAGAAAGTGAGTGTTGCTACTCGCAAAACCTCTCCTTCTTTAGTTTTAGAGCACACCGATTCTTGTCGCAAAAAGCCAGTGGAAGAGGTTAAGGTTGAGAAGAATTTGTTATTGGATAACGGAGATGGGTTTGACTTGGGTCTTCCGATGGATTCTTTGGTTTTACAACAAAACGATTCTTGTCAAGAAAAGCCCGTCGAGGAGGTTAAGGTTGAGGAGGATTTGTTATTGCATATCGGAGAGGAGTCTGGCTTGGATAGTTCAGTCGATTCTATCTTAACGGGATGCATATTTGAGTCTTTTGATGATGATTTCTTTTCTGGGCTTGATGATGGGTCGGGTCAGAATGTTCCTTTGCCGGATTTTATTTTCGATGTTGCCGATGCCTTTGATGAAGAATCAATGACTTGGATGAACGTTGATGATGGTGGGGATGTGCCTATGACCGGCGGTGTATCGTGCCCTTAGGGACTTGAAGATGATTTCAATAGATCTAATAATTGTTATTATTGTTGGTTTTGGGTTTTTTATAAGAATTTTCTTAATTGTTTAAAGTTATATTTTTTATTAATTATTTTAGTTTTATTGTCATGAGAGATGACAAAAATGTTTCAATGAGTCATAAAGGTGTTTGGTTTGGGATGATCCTCCAAAATTTGCATCTGTCTGTGTTTTGTTTAGAATAGGCCTAAATCATCCAAAAAACCTAGGTGATCAGACATAACCAAAATTAAGGATCACCTAGGTGATGAAAATGATTTGATATTCCAACTTTCAAATCATCCAGAAAACCTAGGTGATCCTTATATAGAAGAATTATAATTTAATGCTTGAGAAATAATATTTGATATATCACGTAAACATTTTTTAAAAAGAATATATTAATCCACATTAACAAAATAATATGCATTTGGTTAAATACAACGTTTATAAACCTTGTACATCATAGTAACTAAACAAACAAATATTTCAATACAACATTAATATGCAAAATATAACATCATCCAAAAAATAAACATTGGTATACAAAATTGATCCACATTTTGGTGGTAATCACATCACCTTAATGCGAATATCACCATAATTTTGGATTGCATCAACCAAGCACCACTGTGAGTAGCTTGAAAAATGGGTTTTCTAACTTAGAAATCCATGTTTTAATTTTTTGTCCCATCTCACCTCTTATGAGAAATAAGGACTATTTAACGAGAACGTGACGTAGAGCGACGTTTTTCTAGCACAAAATATGAAAAATCTTTTCAATGAAAAATAATACATATTTATAACATTAAAAGAGAAATAGTAATTAATCCCTTCTCATAAACTATTGAGATTATAGAAAGTGGGCGTTGTCCCACATCGGATAATTCAAGCTCTTCGTGCTAGCATATATATATACATATATATATATATATATATGTATATATATATATATATATATATATATATATAAGACCTCATCCTATCACCAGTTATTTTTGGTACGATTCCTCCATTTATAATATGTTATTAGAGTAGTCTTCCGCTTACCGTCAGTCGATTCATATGTCCACGTGTTAGGCCTGTCATGCCACACCTGAGGTTATAAAAAGTGAGCGCTGTCCCATATCGGATAATTCAAGCTCTCCAAGCCAGTATATAAATATCAGTGTTTTTCAAAGCGTTGATAGCGCGCCACGTGGCCCGCTATTACCCATTCTTCTATTATAACGCTTCATAGCGTTTTTTAAATCGCGCTGTTTTTTGTTTCTTAAAATTTTTTAATTGAAAAAAAATGATTTTTGACATGATTTGGGATTATTTTGCTGTTGGGCTTTAAAAGTTATTTTAATATATCATTCATATATATTTTAATTCCAGAATTTAATCAATTAATTATATCTTATTTTTTTATTTCATTAAATTTGTAGAGAAAATATTAATTATTTCGTCGCGTAATTACAATAATACTAAAAAGAAAGTGACCAACATAGCATATTTATATATTGTATATATTATATTTAATTTTTTTTTTGCATTATAAGTGGATTAGCGATACGCTACGCGATTTACGATATGCTATTTCGGAGTTAACACATAACGCAATACTCTATTATCTTTTTGTTTTGTAATCTATAATAAATAGAGGAATCAATAGTAATAAAAAAGATTAGAATTGAGTGAATTAAATATATTATTGGAGATATAAGCTATAATATAACAAATTTATGTCCTATATTACGTTTTCCTGCATTGTAACTTACTTGCTCGAAATACTCACGCAACGCGCTACGCTATTTACGCTACGTGCTTCCAAAGCCAAAGCGCGTCGCATTGCGCTTCACGCATTTTAATACATTGATATATATATATATATATATATATATAAGAGGTCTCTTCCTCATATTACCAGTTGATTTTAGGAATGTCTCCTCGATTTGTACTATTAATTTATTGTCCTTCGACAAATCTTCGTTCACTATCCTTGAAGGAAGTTAATATCGGCGTCGGAGAGCTTTCATACTTATAAGTTATAACGTGCGATGAAATATTAATCGTGATTAAATATTATATTAAGATTATTTTCTTATAATTATACTTTATGATTATATGATATTACTATGATAATATGGCTTAAGAGTGAGATTAGAGAGATAAAGTGCTTCAATAATTTGGTATATTGTACAACGATATGCTAAATACCTATTCATACTACTAAAACTACGGGTTTTAATTGATATAAATAAAATATATATGTTAAAGTTAAAAGGTAACCTAATACCAAACGATCGTGGAGAAATTGTTCTTTATCAACTCAATTATATTAAATGTGACGGATGAGTATAAACCATGGCTCTGAAACCGGGTTTTCGAACCGGACCAGAAATTTTAGTCGTTTAACCGGTATAAAACCGGAATCAAATCGGAGTCAAACCGGTATTTAAATATATATAATATATTTTGTGATTGAATCACCAAATAATATAGGTTATATAGATGTTTATTTAGTAATCTTTTTAGAATTTTATAAAATTAAGCGTCAAAATTAAATAAAATAAATTGTATTGCTAGTTAAATTTACCAAGGACTACAGAAATTAAAACTATAAAATTTGGGGTCAAAAGTAAATAAAAATAAAAAACATGGTCCGTTTAATAAATTTAAAACAAAAAATATATGTTGATTCTAAAATTCGAACCCAGCCCATACAAATAAAGGCCCAAGACTCCACCACTAGACCACATTAAATGATCTATAACTTTATCCATTTACTTTTCTTATACTTTTTTACTTTTTTTTTTTAATAAGCTCAACCGGACCGGAATCAGACCGGATTTCCGGCAGGTTCGCCGGTTTCCGGCCGGAACCGGCCGGTCCGGTCCGTTTTTAAAACCTTGGTATAAACTGGCGCTATGTCCGTCAAAATATTAACAATTTAATACTTATATTTATAATTTAATTAACTAAATAATTATCCGATAATTTATTACTTTTTCGTTATTGTAATTGAACCCGTCCGCATTATTTTTCTTTTAATTAAAAACTATATTTCATCTACTAAACATAAAATTATATTTTAAAATTAAAAAACCATATAATTATTTTAAGCACACGCACGGGCGTCCGGCAAAATACTAGTATATATAAAACATTACATAGCCCAGGCTTTCGAATTATTTAATATTTGAAGTCGGCCAACCCTCGACGGACACACATCGAGTGAGATTACAACATACGTCGAGAGTCACGATAGCCCAATAACATATATAACGCAAGGGCGCGGTAGAACGTCGCCTTTGAAATTTGCAACCCTCTTCCAAGAGTCGTTCTTTGAGCTGTAAATCTCAACCATGGTATCATTCCAGTCACCGCAAACACTCAAAACCTTGTAATCATCGCTGGGCTCCTCGTAACCTAATCCGTAGACTTCCCCGAGCATTTTACTCAAAGTCATAGGGGTCGGCAATTTCTTGGACATTTTCGTACAAGGGTTCCATAGAAAGATATCGATTCTCCTAAAACTATCCACGCAAACGCACAACAACCCATTGCAAGAACCGACTATTTGGGGTTTACCGTTTTGGGGAATGGAAAACTCGACTTCGACTGAGTCGGTGAAGAGATCGCAGAATTCCGAAGGAATTGAGCAGTGCTTCAGGCAATGTCTCGGCTCGTTCGAATTATTGAACATGAGTTTGTAGCGAGCAAAAGTTGGATCGAGGGTGGAATATGTGAGGTGGGCTTTGATGAATCTTTGACAGGAAATCAGAGAAAGCCAAGGCTTCGAAACGTACCTGAGTTTTAAAAGGGATTTCGCTGGCAATTTCAGGAGGATTTCTTCGATTAGATCGAGGGGAAGATTGGGTATTTTTCGGATTAGTGTTTTGTTGGGGAATTTTAACAGTTGGAGCGTCTAGTGTTTTTATTAAGCAAAAGGGAGTTGACCGAAAGTTACGAAAATACTCCAACTTAAATTGGTTTTTTCGAGTACAAAAAAATCGAAAAATTCGAATAAATTATATTAAATTCGAGTATTATTTTCGAGTAAAAAAAAACTCGAAAAATAAATAATTGTTTTCGATTTTCATTTTCGATTTTTTCTTCCACTCGAATATAGCGTTTTTCTACCAGCATTTTATTCGAGTAAGTCGAATAAAAACTCGAATAAATCTATTTCTACTCGAAAACGTCGATTTCAGGCTTAGAAACACCAAAATTTACTCAGATTTGGGGTTAATATGTTTAAGAATCACGAACCCATCGATTAACACCTCATTTCGACATGAAATTTCAGTCGAGCGGATCAAAATCATAATCAAACACTTCGATTTTTTTTAAACACTCAATCCCTTTTTTTTAAATTAAAAACCCTACACTTTCTTTTTTTTTAATTTCACACAAAAGTAATTTTAAATAACAAAAAAACCCCGTGTTTTGGTTGGGTCGTCGATTGCTTTTTCTTTTTTTGGTAAGGACGAATACATTACCACATGCCAAGTTTTACAGTGTCTCATTACAGCGATACATCAAAAGACACCCCACAGCTTACTTAAACTGCCAAAGGAAATCTATATCAGAGTCATGTTGCAAAGACGCTCATTGAATAGCTTGTCTCTATCCGATTTAATTGTCATACAGTAGAATGGGATCCTCCATCGAACATCTCTATAGGCCGCTCGCGCCACATCGCCAGGTTGAACATTAACACAAACCCCGTCTGCATGAGCCCTCCTATTCCTCTCCTTCCATATATGGTAAACAGCTGCCACTTAGCAGGCCGTTTCAACTTTAAATCTGGCGCATTTTCTTTTCGCTAGCGATTGTATCCAATACCTCCAAACAGCAAATTGTCTTGGCGCCGTTGGAGTTTGCATCCAAGCTGTTTCCCATAACTTGGTAGCTAAAGGCGCACTCAAAAAAGAGGTGAGGTAAGGATTCAGCCGTGCTGTAACACAATCTGCAGTTCGAGTTCAGAACAGGTATATTCCATGCTAGCAATCTGCCAAAGGTTAACAGTTTTCCCCACAAAACAAGCCAAACAATGAAGCTATGCTTTGGAACATTTAACCTATTCCAAACCACAGCGCTGACCACCCACGATTCGTCCCTTCCTTGAAGCCATTTGTACCCCGAACGAGTGGAATATTCTCCATTCTTCTCAGCCACCCATTTGCCCATGATATACCCTCCCCTAAATAATAACTTGATCTTGTTAAGTTTCCTCCAAAAACCAGCAACAATCTGAAGTAGCCGTGTGATCCCAGAAATCTGTATTCTTCAAGTAGACTCCATTCATCCACCGGACCCATAGTTTGTCAGCTTTAGAAGCCAAATCCCAAATTTGATTTCCTAGCAGCGCATTATTCAACATTTCACAGTTTTTCATATTAAGACCCCCAGCTTTCTTCCCCTACAAACCACCTCCCAACTTACAAGAGCTGTATACTTTCCCCCACTTCTACCACTCCATAAGAACTCACGGCACATTTGATCAATCTTTTTTAAAACAGACTTGGGCAGCAAAAAAATACCACCCCAGAACCCTTTACTAGCAAGTAAAACCGAGTTGATCAGGCAGCTTCTCCCTGCATATGATAAATTCCTCGACGACCAATGCTTAATTCGAGCTGCAATTTTCTCAACTAAGAATGGCAAGTCGCTCGTGACCATTTAGTCGGCGTGATGGGCACTCCTAAGTATTTCATGGGGAAGCATCCTTTTCTGAACCTAGATATAGCTTGCAATTCAGCCATGGAACTCATAGACAAGCCTGCACAAAACATATTGGATTTACTTGATTTCGCTTGGAGCCCTGTAACCGCAGAAAAATGCTCCAAGACACCTTTCACCACAGAAACTGCTCCTGAAGTACCCTTGCAAAACACCAATAAGTCATCAGCAAAGCATAAATTGACAAGTCGTAGCTCCTTGCACATAGGATGGAATCTAAAATCCTTATGATATGATTCCAGCTGGAATTTCCGGGAAAGATACTCCATAACAATGACAAAAAGTAGTGGGGAGAGAGGGTCGCCTTGTCTAAGTCCTCTTTTACCCTTAAATCGCGTGCCAAGTTGCCCGTTTAAGGATATGGTGAAAGAAGTAGAGGTGATACACTCCATAGTCCATGCGGGAATCTGAGTTGTTCCAGCCAGCCTTTGAGAAATCCCCATGAAACCATATCATACGCTTTCCTTAAGTCAATCTTCATTAGACATCTAGCCGATGCATTTTTCCTGTTGTGTAGTCTCAGGAGGTCTTGGCCGATTAAGATGTTGTGGACAATAGATCGCCCTTGAATAAAGGCACTTTGGTTCTCATTAATTAACTTGGGAAGAACAGACTTAAGTCGGCCACAAAGCAGCTTAGAAATGCATCTGTATACAGAGTTATCACCTTATCGATTGCTTTGATTTTCTGCTCATCAGATGAATCGTTGCTGCCTTCCATCATCAGAATTTCGCACGAATTGACAATTCTGTAGCACTTGCAAAAAAGGAGTCGAGTTCAGATTGATGGCGTTATATATTAGATGCCCACATGAGCCCAATTAATTGAGGGTGAGTGAAGCACAGCAATTTTGAGAAATTTAATTTCAATCAAGTCCATAGTTTCTGTTGTACTGTTAAAAAAATCGTAATTGAACCACCGCGGTTTTTACGGTCCAGTTACGAGTTTCTGTTTCTTTTTTCTTTCAAATCAAAACTCTAAAATTGACGGTTTAAACACTTGATAAACTGACAATTTATGTCCGGTTGACCATTTCTTTTTTTCTACAATGCCAAAGTTCACATACATGTATTGACACTGAGACTGTACGTGATGCGGTATTCGGCGGTTCTTTATAACCTATATACCGAATTGTCATATGCTCGAGTACTATATAAAGGGCCCGTTTGTTTGGGGTAATAGGGGTTAGCATTAACTGATGTTGTGTTTGGTTGGAGAGATTTTTTAAAGGTAAGATTTACTTAATACCCTCTTAATACCTCTAATAAGATGTTAATTAAATCAGCCTAGTCTCCTAACTTTATTTAATACTTTCATTTCATGATTAAATTACCCCTTATAAAAAATTATATTTCCTATACTAGCCTCTCAATTATTTGTCAACAGTCATCAACCACCCCCCTCACCTCACCTCACCTCACTATTCAAACATAAAAAAACTTACATCATCATAGGAGATAATCAACAACCCACCGGCGGGAAATTTTCCGACGAATTCAACCACCGGCGATCATCGTTACTAGAAGATTCCATGCAACATCTTACCTTGACTAAGTTTGAAAGGTGTGATTCTTTCTTAAACCTAATTATTCGAATTTGGGGAATTTTGATTAATTCCATGATTCTGTGGCTTAATGAATGCTATTGGAGGATTAAATGGATCGTACCCACTATGGACTTGCTAATTTGATTGTGTGATGCATACGTGAGTGTATGATGCAAATAGAACGTCGACGTTGAATTTTCGAAGTTTTGATAGAAAACATAGTATTATATTATTGTTTATCAAGTTATATGGTCTTGCAGAAATCTACTGAACAAGACACGAATTGATAATTCATCCAAACTCATTGATGTCTCGTTGAGAACACAAATAAAAATCGAAACCCAGAGCACGAATGGAAAGAATTCGACTCATGTTATAAGCTCGTAGTTGATATATTGATTGGAGCACAGGAAATCTTATTTTATTTTTTTATCTTTTTTTTCTTCGTATTGCCAAACGATTAGGTGTCTTGATTCCAAAATGGGCTCGAACGAATATGATATTGGTCAATGATGGTTCTTGGATTATTAGCTAATCATATGCTCATGATACAATTTGCTATATATCTTTTATCAGAAAGAGCCGTGTACTTTCTATATATGAAAGGATGCCAAAGCATAGATCACCTGTAAAATTTAATATCAGATTTCAGAAGTAATTCGCATGAAAATTTGAGGATTAGTAAAGATGCATTTGGACGTTTATGCATTGTTCTTGAGAATATGGAGGTTTGCGGCCCTCGAAATACCTACAAATTTCTGAAATGGTGGCAATATTTCTTGAAGTATTAGCGCATCATAAGAAGACAAGGGAGGAAAAGTTTCACGTTACTAGATCTACTTGGACTGTTAGTAAGCATTTCAATTCGGTACTTGACGCAGTTCTTGACTTAATGATAAATTATTGGCCAAACCTCTTGCAAATACTAACAATCCTTCATCTAAATTCAAATATTTTTTGGTATTGGTTTCATTTTTAACATAGTAGAAATGTTTTCTTAACTTCATGACAGTCACTAACTTTTTCTTTATTCTTTATGTAAGAATTGCTTGGAGGCCTTAGACGGATCATACAGCGATGCTACGGTGAAGTCAGCAGATATTCCACGATATAGAAATCGAAAGGGACAAATTACAGCCAATTTTTGGGAGTATGGAATGAAGATATGAGATTCATATATGTTTTGGCAGGTTGGGAGGGTTCAGTCGCAGATGGATGCGTCCTTCGAGACGCTTTATCACGAACAAATGAGTTTCGTGTTCGTAAAGGTAATTTTTTCTTACATCTAGATGAAATACATATATTGCGTGAATTTGTCTTTATATTAAGTTATATTATAAAAAAATACAGGCTGCTACTATTTAGCTGATAATAGATACACCAATAGCGAGGGATTTTTAACTCCTTATAGGGGCGTTCGCTATTATTTGAAGGATTGGGGGGACAGGAACTCGAACTCATCAGAATGAAAGAGAATATTTTAATATGAGGCATAATGCTATATATTATTCAAGTTACTTCATCTTATTTTGTATGCTTAACTTCGTTTGCTTACTACTTGTTGACATGAATTTCCCAACTTCAATCTGTAATGTGAATCCATATTGAAAAGCAATTTGGAAGTAGTTTTACTGGCTACTGCATAAGGAATTACTAATAATCATGTAAGAAAAATGTCAAACAACTGAAATTCACCATAAATTAGGACAAGACTCCAATAAAATAAAAAACAGGATACATCAAACATGATAAGACCTCAACGTAAAGAATTTAGCAACCTCTTGTCATGCTCTTCACCAAGTGCAAGCGTTCTGCCTCATTCATGGCTAGAAAAATATGAAGTTTTTCGGAATTATTGATGATGGCATCAGAAACGTCAAACTACTGCATGGGCGACAAGTTCAAAGGCATATTCTTAATTATTGCAGCAGCCTTGCTTTGATTTTCTGCTTCTGCTCCAATTCTAGAAATGATGCCGCCGAAAAATGGATCTACCGCGTCGGACGACTAACAGACTTCTTCCCGCCTAGATTCCACCGCGCAAGTTACCTAATCACTCGAAAACAGGATAAGGGTTGGGGGTCGTTTGCCCTCTTGCCTAGGTTAAGAGGGTAATCTCCATGTTCCAGGTGTAAAGTGGCATAAAAAGTGATGTGTAGTGTGTGTTTGTGAGTAATTAATTGGACAGAGTAACGGTAGGATACGCAAGAAGAGACATGCCTGTTCTTGAGTGCGTTGGTAGTATTTATAGGCTTCTGCCCTTGGGCGGTTTTCCAACGGTTGAGACCCACGTTCCGCGATCCTAGGGGTCGAGCTTCCTTATCGCCCATGATGGCACGTTTCCTAAACCTATCGAGTGTCAGGCGGTTATTCTGCACGTCTTATTTGCATCATCGTGGGCGAATCGTGGCAGTTTTCTAGTCGGATGACCGCTACTCTCGAGGGCAAGGTCTTCCCTCGGACTCGGGAAATATACCCGAGTCCTTCCTTTCCTCTCGGGTAGCTTCCTGGAGTGTTTTTGAGGGTACGAGTCCCTCGGATGGAGCGCCCGAGGATCTCCTTATGCTTACGTTCCGAGGGGCTTGGGTCTTCGTCGCAGGTGTTGTCCTATGGTCCTCGGGCCCATGGTGCTGATAGGTACTCCTAGAATGAGGTTGTTAGGTTAGTTGAGATGGGTCGGGTGTTTTGCCGCGGGGTCGATTAGACCCGAGGGTAACACCTCCAATAGTATTTGATTAGTTTCTTGAGACATCTCTCGCATTTCATTAATGAAATCCTGGTCTTCGAGTACTTGTCGCTTCCTCTTACCAAGCTTCTTGGATTTCTGCTTTCCACTAGTTGGTGAAGAAGATTGACCATCAAATGTAGGTGAATCAGCAGTAGGTATATTAGTAGTGGGAAAGTCGGACGCACTTGGAAATTTTTCAGCCTGCGTTGTCGATATCTCATCATCTAGTCCCTTTTCATCAGTGATACCAATTGCATTTTCTCCTGTAGCTCTGTCTTTTCCAAAAATCTCACACCAGTCTTCGTACATAGGCCATGTTTTGTATCTTATAGCCTTGTATAGTTTCGAAGAGTGCTGTAAGAAGAAAAAGAAATAAAAAAGTTCACTCCGTCGTCAAAAAATATGATTGACTCTATCAACTTGCATAAAAATACCTCTTTTATCTCGTTCCAGAAATCATCAGTAGCATCTATCATTTTTGTCTCTGGATTAAAACTTGTTCCTGATTTATTCAACATGTCCTGTAACATGTAGTAATCTTTCTTCCAAGCTTTGGTCTTCGATTCAATGTGAGGAAAAGCCTTGATGTTACTGTTGGGCAAGTACTTCTGTAATGACTTTTCCAATGCATGATGAAAATCAGGTTTGAACCCATTTTCGCTCCTCCATCCATCTGTGATGATTTCTCTGAAAGTCAAAATAAGCATCTTTTCTTCCTCTAATAGCCACGAACTGTTATTCTTAGTCCCTTTCATACTGTAGGGAAAAAAACAAAAAAAACCAATAAACAAACTGATAATACATAATATCAAGGAAAAGACAAATTGCAAAAAGAAAACAAATAAACAAACATGTAGACTGTCAAACGAAGGAGAACAAATCAACAAATCAAAAGGAAGAAAGGACAATGACTACGACATGAGCAGTAAAATAAATACAATAAACGAAAAGAATACAAAGCAATCAAAGCAATCGATTATCATAAGGGAATTACTATTTACCGCCCCCTTTTTCCTAGTTACCGCCCCCTAAAGGGCTGAAAAAAGACGTTTATGCCCTTATGTTATTTAAATTAATTTAAAAAGGTAAAATATAATAAAAAGTAAGAATTTTCTTTAAATTCCTACACGACGCAACACTTTTCAAATCACACAACCAAATTAAACAAAAAAACAGAGAACTTTGCCAATCGTAATGGAGCGAGGACACGGAAAGGGAAAGGGAAAGGGAAAGGGGGTCCTGTCACGATTGGTAAGAAAACTGTCGTAAGTTCATTCGTATTTAGATAGATTGTCGAAAACGGATCGAATTATGCTGAAAACGGGCGATCGGATGCGAAATAGGGCGAAAACGGCACGACCAAACCGAAATTTCGGTCGGCCTAGTCGCGACCAAAACGTGATTTCGGTCGTTCAAGACACGACCGAAATCAGATTTCGGTCGCAACAGGCTCGACCGAAATATGATTTCGGTCGTGTATTGAACGACCGAAATCACTCGTCGGTCGCCGGGGTTCCGACCGAAATCAGGTTTCGGTCGGATCTGGCTCGACCAAAATCAAGTTTCGGTCGGTTCCTCGCCGACCGAAACTTGATTTCGGTCATTCCACTGTTTGGCCGAAATTTTTTTTCGGTCATATATTTTTTTTTTTAATAAATATGTAATTGCAGGCCAAGGGTGGGAAGTCCCTACTTGGAGGGAGCAGCAGACCGGCCCCGGAGGCGGAGGAGGGATCTGGAGAGCGCCATACGAGAGCGCGCGGCGTTGATGCATCCGTTCGTAGGCAACGGGACGAGGAGAGGCGGCAGCGAGCTCTTGATTCTCATTCCGTATATGCGGAATACGATCCGCATGCGGATGAGGAGGCGCCTGCGGATGAGGAGGTGCCCTACGATGTGGCGTCGTTTGAGTCATCCGACGACGATGCGATACCGGTCTCCGCAGGTAATTTCATTCTCCTTGATAAACTGTATTGCGATGTAGTGGTTTAATATACGTAAAATAAATAATATTTATTTTTGGGAAATTCTTAAAAATGAAATAGGGAGCAAGCGCTCCAGGGTCGTAGATGACGATTCGTGGAGGGTGCAGGGGCCACAGCCAGGTGGTCCAGAAGACGGCGAGGTGATCCCTAGTTACTTGGGGCACATCGCGCCCCGCATCTGGATGGGTGAGGAGGATCGACCCCTGCTGAAGTGCGAGCAGCGTGCGTCAGTGCTTCGGTCGCTTAAGCAGTGGTACTGCCAGTTCCCGCCGCAGACGCAGAGCGAGATCGATGGCACGGGGCTTAGCCACCTCACAGATGCCATGCTGGGTCACTTGGACCAGCCTCTTCTGAGCGCTTTTGTGGAGCGCTGGCACCCTGACACGAACACCTTCCACATGCCGTGGGGTGAGATGACGATCATGCTCCACGACGTCGAGCAGATCCTGCGTATCCCGATCGAGGGGAGGACGGTATCGGGCACCCCGGACAGCGGCGACCAGCAGATCGCGGCGAGGGAGATCATGGGGGTTAACGCAGACGCGCTGCGGGGATTATGGAGAGGCGGTGCGGTCGCGACGAAAGACGTGATGCAGAGGATGCGGTCTGGAAATAGGCCGGCGGGGTTCCAGGCAATCGCCTGGCTGTGGATTCTACTGGGATCGACGCTGTTCGTCGACAAGAGCGGGAACCGGGTGAAGCCCGACATCATGCACGAGTTCTATCGATCGCTGCCAGTTGCCAGCGGCCACTCGTGGGGGTCGGCCGCTCTTGCTTACCTCTATCGCCAGCTTGGCCTCGCAAGCCGAGCGGATTCAAGGGGTTTAGCTGGGTGCCTGTCGTTATTACAGGCGTGGATCTACGAGTACTTTCCGTGCTTTCGCCCACACCGTCTACCCCATCATGTGGAGGCCTGCGACGCACGATCACGCATGTGGTCCGTGTCTCAGTACGAGCGGACGGGCCACCGGATGATTGAGATCCGCCGTCAGCTAGACATGATGACTGCGAGCGAGGTATATTAAGTGATTATATTCTATATTCACGACGATTATATACAAATTTGCAAACTGTTATCAGGTTGCTTGGTTGCCCTACGGCCCCGATCCAGCGGCGCACCACATGAGGACTATTTTCGTAGGCTGGGTACGATATCGCGACATTGTTGAGCCCTATGTGCCCTCGAGAGTGTTGCGCCAGTTGGGTTACGTGCAGCACATCCCGCCGCCGATGAGTCCGCCACAGAAGGCGTACATGCCAGCAGACCCGAAATGGTATAAGGTGCACCATTCTGGCGACGCAGCAGAATTTGCTTGGCGTCAGTTCCCGTACGCGTACATTCTCAATCTATCGTACATCAGCCGGGCGACTGCAGATTACCTTGGCGAGGCCGTCCAAGGGTACATGGACTGGTATGAGCGACATTCTCATCCTCGTCTGTTATCGTCGGAGTCGGGATCCTCTTCGGGCGGCATACCCCCGCGCAGCCACTCAGACTACGTACGTAATATTAAGTGATTCAGTCTTTGTATGTATAATCAATTTTTATATTTATCAATTCTGTGTACAGTGGTACAGCTCGATGTATGCATTGAGCACCGAGATGCTATCTACGCTGCAGCTCCACGACGAGGAGCAGACGGAGCGCTACAGAGACAAGCTGGACGAAATGAACGACCGCTGGCGCAATGCTCCATGATCTGCTTTTATTTGTCGTTGTCCTTAGTGTGTGTACTGAACACGTACTATTTTTATTTATATTAATAAAATAATGTAATAGTATAAAATAATAACATATAAAAATAATTAAATATAAAAAATACTAAAAATACGAACAAATAATATTAATAAAAATTATAATAGTATAAAATAATAACATATAAAATAATAATAATAAGAATAAATTAATACTAATAATATAAAATAATTGTATATAAAAAACATATAAAAATTAGAACAAAATAATACCAATAATATAAAATAATAATATATAAAAAATACTAAAAATAAGAATAAAAAATTACTAATAATATAAAATAATTGTATAAAAAATAACATATAAAAAAAATAATAATAAGAATAAAATAGTACTAATAATATAAAATAATAATATATAAAAAATACAAAAAATAAGAATAAAATATAAATAATAATATATAAAATAACATATAAAAAATAATAATAAGAATAAAGTAGTACTAATAATATAAAATAATAATATAGAAAAAATACAAAAAAATAAGAATAAAATATAAATAATAATATATAAAATAACATATAAAAAATAATAATAAGAATAAAATAGTACTAATAATATAAAATAATAATATATAAAAAATACTAAAAATAAGAATAAAATAATACTAATAATATAAAATAATAATATATAAAAAATACTAAAAATAAGAATAAAATAATACTAATAATATAAAATAATAATATATAAAATAACATATAAAAAAAATAATAATAAGAATAAAATAGTACTAATAATATAAAATAACATATAAAAAATATAATAATAAGAATAAAATAATACTAATAATATAAAATAATAATATATAAAAAAATACTAAAAATTAGACGCAAAATAATACTAATAATATAAAATAATAATATATAAAATACTTAATGTTATTATTCATTAATAAAATATATAATACAATATAATACAACATGAATTATAATAGACCATTCATTCGCATTAACTGCACCCAATGTTCGAATCTGTTCTGATATCTAAGTTCCCACCCAGCAAGGCGACGATCACGATGGATATTCCAATACGGATGCAATACGGGCATTGGAAAGTCTGGACATAAATTCAGTCTAATATAATGCCGGTACTCGTCTCCAAGGTGCGCTATTACAATAGTTCGGTTCGGTCCATTGGCAGTCGAAGCGGCACGCAGAGGCAGTATCGTGATAGAATTCAAGTTGATGGTCGATCCATTGCCGTACCCGTATAGTGTAACTACAGCGTTCCAAATAGTGGCCACAGCCCACAGATCGCACGGTGTCAACATCCAGTGGTTTTCCAAGCAAGGTCCCCCTTCCCAGCGTATACGACGCAACTGCATTTCCAATGAATCACCGTAGTACAATGGCGAGTAAAGATCCCAATGGGCCTCGATTTCGTTCGCGACGTTATTCCTTACGGTGACCCATTCTTCTTCGTCATTGTAAATATGGGAAGCGATAGCGCGAAATCCGCAGTTTCCGTCAGCCACGACATCATTAACACTAACTATATACGGATGGATGACTGATGTTACGTGGTACTGCAAGCGGCCGTGGAAGAAGTTGGATTCAACTGTATAAAAAATTATACCGGATTAGAGATGCATCCATAAACTATTTTTATGAGTGAAAAAACAGAAGTACCTGTCTCGCCAGTAGAACTACGAGATCGCTTCGCAGATGATGATGAGGTACGGCCATGACTGCTACGACCATGGCTGCTACGACTGGTACTGCTGCGCCCTCCGCTGCGTCCCCCCTTTGGGATTGCGTACTCCCAAGCACTCCGATCACGTTTCGTCGAGTCTCTTTTCTTTGGCCTACCTTTTACAGATGTCTTAACAGCAGGCGCGGTCCACTCTTGATCCTCGGGATAGAGATGTTCGTGAACTACTCGATGGAGGCCACGCATAACGGCGGGATCGCGACCTTCTGCCTCACGCACAAGATCGGCTAAGCGCTCTTGATCAGAAATATCGGGCACTACTCCCTCGCCGATTGTGAGTGTCCTCCAGAAGTCGTGCAAGCATTCTACTGATACTGGGTAGTTGTTGTCCACGCATTGCTGAAGCTCGCAGGCACATGGTAGTTGGTGCGTACGTCGTACTACACATCCGCACCTGGAGTAAACCTCATCCGACAACTCTTTGGCCCGCCGCAGCTCATTTTCCATAATTTTTATTGCATGGTGTGAAACTCTGTATAACAATGTTAGGAATGGAAATCCTGACATCGGAATAGGTCGTTTTGACCGGGACTCCTCAAGTGTCTGCATGTCAAGATTAAAATATTATTCGATAAGGATAAGAGAGACGTAATAATAATTAATTTACCTTTCTGATGCGAATCAACTGGTTCTGAATCTGCTCGTTCACCTTCACCCATACGGTGTCAAGCGACCCAGTGGCCGAGTTCAGCCATCCTTTCAGTTCGCTATGAGCACTCTCCACACGACATGTAGTGGTGTTTCCGAAATGAAGCACATGGTTCGTCCAAGCTCTGGCGAACTTCTCCTTATGCACCAACCACGTCTGCTCAACATAAGTAACGATTTCTGAGTCTTGTAGCCAGCGCAGACGCATGTCATTCACTGCATTCTCATATTCGTCAACCGTCGGAGCTTCTACGACTGCTTTCCAGGACTTGTGCGTGAAGTGAGCTGCGGTCTTTTTGCTATTCCCCCCCAACCTATAAACTTTGTTCTCCACATCTTTATAAATATGCCACGTGCACAGCAGATGGTGAGAATGGGGAAATACCATATGTACTGGTCGAACAAGGCCCAACTCACGATCAGTGACAATCGCCGACGGGTGGACAGCTGGCCCTAGAATATCCCTGATAGACTGCAACATCCACCGGTAACTGATCTCGGTCTCGTCCACCATGACGGCAAACCCACACAGAAAGTTGTGATTACAGGGAGTCATCCCTATAATCTCAACAAGAGGCATCTTATATCTATTGGTCTTGTACGTCGAGTCAATCCCAATAAAATAAGGATACGTCCTCAGCAGTGCGAGTGACTCCGGGTGTGCGAGAAAGACATGTGTCAGCATATTAGTCTCCTCGTCTCTTCTATATTCAACAAAATATCCGGACTCTGTCGCCTGGTGCATCAACTGGCTCACCACGTCTCGACCCTCAGAATATTGCTTCTTCAAACGATCTCTGTAATTATAAATATGTCGGATCGTCGCGTTATCTACGCTGTGTCGAGCCCTCATCGCTGAGAGGATATGTGATGGTTTCGCTTGCGCAGCACTCATTTCCTCTACGACCTTCTTTGCCTGGCTGCTTAACCCACTCGTCTGGCGGTGTCCCTCGGGATAATGTATCAGAGGGTGATTGTGCGTGGATTTTTCAGGTGGGCCCGTACGAATGAACCATTCCTTAGTAGCTGGATCTTGCTGGGCTATGACGACAAACGGACACCTGCACTTGTTAGACTTCGACAGCCTCTCCAATTCATCCTCCTTGCCTCTATAACGTTCTCCGCGAGAACATCTAATCAATTTTTTTGTTCCTAATTTCTTGTGCGACGAAATTATCACCTCGAAACCAAGACCAATAGCGACGCCTTTCGCCCAGTTAATGGCTTCCACGTCGGTTGAAAATCGTCCTCCTTCGCGAAAATGCCGACTGTAGTTTATCCCGTCGCCCGTGGAATCCTCCGGGACACTATCCAAGTCTGACAAAAAAAAAAATTAATAACCGAAATCAAATTTCGGTCAACCTAAGAGGCGACCGAAATCAAATTTCGGTCAACCTACGAGGCGACCGAAATGAGATTTCGGTCACCTCTGTCGTAGCCGAAGCCGGATTTCGGCCGCGACAGTCGTAGCCGAATCCAAATTTCGGCTACTACAGTCGCGGCCGATCTATAGTTTCGGTCACCCTCTTGGGCGACCGAAATTGATTTTCGGTCATCACAAGGGTTGACCGAAATTGTTGTTCGGTCACCCCTTGTGTTGACCGAAATTATGTTTCGGTCGGGGCGAAATTTTCGCTCGAATCCGACCGTTTTTCGAGAATTCACGTCTATAAAAATGAAATTTACGAGAATTTGATTACCATCCGCTCCAATAGACGCTTTCTTTTGACTTTTCCACTTCCCAAATAGACGATTCATTGCGATTTGAACGTTTTTGTTGTTTTGTTTGAGTCTCATTTGAATGTTTAATTGCTATATGAAAATTGTGGTTTGGAAAAGGACTTCAAATAGAAATTTAAATTCAAAAGGGCAAAATCGTCTTTTTTCAGCCCTTTAAGGGGCGGTGACTAGGAAAAAGGGGGCGGTGAATAGCAATTCAGTTATCATAATAAGCAAACACTGTAAAGACTATCAGACAAGAAAACGCTGTAAAGAACGAAAGAATATCAAAGCAATTGATTATAAAACACCAAACGAAACGAAGAGGATGGTCAAAACAGTATTTCGATTATTAAATCACCAACGAAAAGAACGAGATGGATACCTTACTGGTCGATAGCGATTAGCGCATATAATTAAATGTAAATCCTAAACCACACCTTATAAATTTTTAATTAAAATAAGAGTAAAATTGTAATTGCATTTAATTAAAGCTAATACCATCTAAACCTATTTACCAAACACATCCAACATTATTTTAAACCCACTAACCAAACAGTCAAAAAATTAATATCCTCCATTATTTAAACCCGACTAAAGCTAATACTGCTTAAACCCATCCCCCAACCAAACGGGCCCTAAGTGTATTACTTAAGTTATTTAAAAAATAAAATTTTAATTTTACCATAAATTTGTAAATCTATTAAGGATAAAATATAATTAAGCAATTAAGGGTAAAAATTCTTAAATATTCATTTATACCAATTTGATAGACCAAATCGACAGTTTTTATCCAACCCCTGCTCTTTATATAAGAGTACATATTCCATCAATAATATACATTAATACAATTAATCTTAGGCGTATCTATACTTATATACCTTATAGAATAAAAAATTATCAATTCAGTATTCAGATTGAAAATTTTATATATAAGTACCTCCCAGAACAAAATAATAGTTTTACACCTTGCTACCTGTTTGATTGTTAGTACCATTTTACCATTCTTACGCATATTTTATACGTATATTACGTATCATATCACGTGTTTTTGTGGTACCTACAGAAATTTTGATATCTCTGTAATCATGACGTACATTTTTTCAGCGTAATATGTATCAAAATACATTTCGTATGGTACCTTCAGCCAAACGGATACCTATGCGTAAAAAATTTATTCTATTAAGTACCTGTACATATAAAATTTTTACAGAGGACTGATTTAGCTTTTTTATACTGTTAGGTACTAATATATAAACTTTTCTTATTCTTATCAATAAATAATTCATCAATAATTCAACTAATATTATTATGTAAAACATCCACAACTTGCCAATTTATCATCTTCAACATTCATACAATCACTGAGTTAATTATTTTATATTACTATTTTATTGAAATTTACTATACGCGACATTTGAACTCGAGATTGTGTGTATGTTGGTTCCGGTGTTGGCGTCTGGTCGGTGGCGCTCGAAAAAACTCGGACAGAGTTTCGGCTATACGTCGAGTCGAGGCACGTACGTCGTACGCTTTCCGTAAGACGTTATTGCCCCGTATTTCAGCGGCTCGGGTTGTCGCAACACGTCCCGAAGATACAACGACTTCAGGAATTTCGAAACGTCGCACACCGTAACGAAATTATCGGGCGAATCTACTAAAGACTCGAGCCTTTCTTGCTTTATTACTAATAAGGGAGATGCTGTCAACTTATTCTAAAAAGCTGGGAGTGACTTGAATGAATTTACATTCTGACAGGGGACCTATTTATACTGTCTGAAAAGCTGCAGGGGTCAATTCGTGAAAAGTTGCAACTTTCCTGTTGACCTCCTTTGAGTGGGCCGAATCTGTAAATAGACACAACATTTGGCCAGGGGTCAATCTGGGAATAGTCACAACTCTCGAACTGATACCCAATACCCCTTCAATCAGACACATCACCATGCCCAGTCAGCGCCAAATCAGCACCACGTCAGTCCACGTCAGTCCGCGTGTCAGTGAGCAGTGACACGTCATCAGCCGCCACGTCATCAATATTTTTTATTTTTATTTTTTATTTTATAATTATTATTAATTTTTTATTTGGGCTGGCTTTAATAATTAATTTCTCATTCACCCGATATCGGTTTTGAGCAAATTAATATTCGTTAGATTCGTCTCGAAACGTAGATTCGTAATCTTTCAACGATTTCCCGTTTTGGCGACCGACGTTTTCTCGATTTAATAAAATCGTTTCGGCTCTTCTCTTAGTGAGTCAATTACCCACATTTGGGCCCAAGGCCCATTGGGCTTAAAACCCAACAGTGTATTATTATCTTCAATATATCTTGTGTATGCTCTATGTTATAAGTAATTATTAAGTTAACTAATTGTTTTAACACCCAAGATCCGTGTGATGCCAGTTTACTCTCGTTTAATATCCTAAAATTTGCAAGACACTAGTCGGACGCAGGTAAAGTTGTTCCTAGACGATGCTGTTTTTTTAAAAAATGAGACGGTATACCTATTTTTATCATTTTTATTTTCCAAATATAAAATATTCTACACTCTATCAAAGTAAATTAAATGTAGTTTTCATCTCCTTCCGCCACGTGTCCCATAAGAAAAAGTCTACTATGTCCTTGCTTAGCTTGATTTACGTTTGCTAATATTACTTAAATATTATTTTATCTTTAAACCACCATATAACCCGTTTGTCTACAACTTCCCCACTAACACAACTTTCTATTTTTTAAACTAATTTTAATTTATTCTCCCAAAACTAACACGTCTCCATTTTCATATTAAACAAATAAAAAATAAAAAATAAAAGAATAATTGCCCACTAACAAAGTGGGAAACACTTTATTTTTTCGTTAAACCATTTAACTTATATTATTGTTGTTATACTAGAATGTTATATTAATGACAGATATTTTACACCCGTGAAATGCACGGGCATAAAACTACTATCAAAGTAAATGTGCATGTTCAAAAGTTTAAATAAATTCTGTCAATACTAACATGCAAATTCGTACAAACATTCATTTTTATTTATATTTTTTTCCAAAAATAAAAAATAAAACCAGTTACTCCCAATTAATATGATTCATCGATCGATTAATCGAGTTAATCACCATTAAGAAATCGCTTAGGCTTTTTTTACAAAGGATTGGGGACGGACTACCCCCGACACGCCGAGGCTGATTTTTACAACACTTTTTGTTAGAGTAGAATGCCCAGTGTTCCAACTTGATTGGATGTTTCTACTTGTAAAAATAATTTATTGGTTATATCACATAAAAGGCAATGTTTTATCTTATGCTGATAAAGTCCTTAGGTCATTATAAGCTGAAGGACATGATTACGCATTTGATGGTGGTCATGGAATATGTCTTAGGCTGTGATCTTAAATAAGTTCCAAGTCGATGGGTATTTCAAGACAGGACATTGAATAACCCAGAAAGACTTGTGCATATGTTGCATGCTTGTAAGACGAGGATGTTACGTTCCATTAGCATTAGTGTGTGATGCAAATGCATATATGCAGTTGCTTGTTAGGGAACAAGTTCATCGAACATGACCCGACGAAAAATTCTTAATTGGAAACATTGTTGAATGAGAATTTTCGTGTTGCGATAGTACATGACTAATCCTCTGACTTGAGGCACGATAGTAGTCTTGTGCGCATTGTGCTTTACTTAGATTTATCCTTTGATTGCTGGATAATCACAAAAGGGATATTTTGGGTATTGTATCAGTGTGTATGGAGATTTGTCTGTGGCCAACATGGAATTCGACACTTATATTAATAAGTGAATTTCCTATGTTTTTCATAGTTTATGATTCAAAGACCTTGGCCAAGGCATGATGAATTGAGATTCATAAATGAATCATTTATACTTGAAATGGAATCATAGTAATTAGATCAATTGGGTTTCGACTTATAACTCCATGCCCAAGGTCTAATCGGGAAATCAGTCGTCGAAAGGATTTTACGTGTATGCACTTGCAATTGAAAAGGTTTGCTCGCTATTTCACTCAATACTAGGTAGTCACGCTACTTGCTAGGTGTTACCGTGATCCGTGGATTCGTGAGATTAAAGTTATTTTTATTAAATTACAAGGAGTTGTAAATCCACTACCAGTGTTGATCGTGAACCTAAAAGGGTCACACGAAGTTTTGGAGAATGACGAAATGAAATTGATATTTCAAATAGTTGGATTAATCTTATGTTCAATAGTTGAACTAAATATTAAATAATATGATTATTTAAAGTGAAGGAATGAAATAGTCAATATGATTGATTAGTTGGGCTTTTATTTATTAGTAATGAATTATTCAACTAATAGTTTTGATTTAAGTTGGACTTAAAATTTAAGTTAAAAAGCCCAATATAATTTTTTCTCTGACACGTTAAAGGCTAATCATGACCAAGTAAATAAGAGTTAATTGCCTTAAAACACTTAAGGTATTATCTTTATTAAGGAGATAATAAAGATAGGAAAGGATAATGGCTAGAATATCAATGAGTTGAAACAGCCATGAAACGCTTGTGTGGAAACGTTTCTTCCAATTGATGATTTGAGTTAAAGATATTTATGGTCTTGACCATATTGAAACGTTTCTTTTGACTATATATATGATATATGTCATGTAAGAAAGACATATGCAAATGAGAGAACTCACAACCATCATACTCTCATGAACGTGTGATTTAAGAAAAGAAAAGTGTTTTCTTCTAGTATTCATTTCATTCGATTCAATAACGGGATTATTTCTACTAGCGAAGAAATCATTCCGGCGTCGTAATCCAAACGGTGGACTCAATTAGAGGGGAGGCATTTGAATCCCTACAGCGAATACAAGTACGGTGACGTCTACGACGAACTACGAAGACGGTGGTCGCCACTAGCCGGGAATTGATTCCCTCTCCTTCGTCGTTAAAAAGAAGCTAAGGAATAGGTAATATACTAAACCCTAGCCAAGCAAAATTCGTACCACTTACGTGATTTTAAAAGATGACGATCCCAACAATCGGTAGTGGAACCGACGGGGCGAACATTTATACGATAAATGTACAATTTTGTTGCGAAGTTTCCGCTGCGATCGCCTCGTGCGGCCTAGCGAACCCAACACTTTTCCCATCTACAATTTCAATGGAAAAAAAACAATTTTGAAAAATGAAAAAGTAGTTCTTATTTTTGTTGGATTTATACCAATTGAGTTAATTTTCTTTCCTTCAAAACCAAAATAAAAATGTAAGGATAAAAACAGCTTCATCAACAGAAATATGACTTCGCAACTCAACTCACACCTCCTAAAATCCTTCTTTTTTTCTTTCAAATTGTATTAAAACTCCTCATCAACGAAACTACAATCACTACTACCCTAAATATGATTTCACCTCTCAATTAACTACAGCTGACAATGGCCTTACGTTTGTTTGGTGCAGGAAGAGGAGCGTTTGGGTCAAAACCTAACTTTCTGATTGATCAGGGGCTTAATTGAAATTTCCTTCTCGTCGTCGTAATTGACGCACCTGTATTAAACTCGGCCCATGGGCTTTATATAAATTGCATTTATATCCACGAAAGTTAATAAACTGCGTCGATATCAAACCCTTTTAGAAGTGAGTGCTATTGAAGAAGAGGGTACATGCTCGTTTGATATACTTGTTTATGGAGTGCATGGGTATAAATTATTTGTGTATAGCCATACAAGGATTTTGTTGATATTATATTTTAACATGTTTGATATGTGTGTATTAATTATTTGTGTAATGATATAAATTGTGTTTGATAAATACATTTGAGGTGTGTATGGATTAGTGATACACACCCCGTAACCATCTTAGAGGTAAGTATGCATATACACGCTCTATAACCAAAATTATTGTAATAGACGTGTATAGCTATACAAGGCATGCATGGCTATACACAGATATCAAACACGACCTAACTTATTCATACACACCCCATGCCCACCCATACCCACGTATCAAACGACCCGAGTCATCATCGATCTCTTAATTCTTGACGAGCCAGTCTATCTCGCCGAGCGTTGAAGTTTGATCATGGAAGGCAGCAATGATTCATCAGATGAGAAGAAAATCAAAGCAATCGACTACCCAGTTGAAGCGCTAATCCGAAAAATTTCCAATCTTCCCCCAGAAATCATCGAAGAAATCATGGTGAGATTACCTGTGAAATCCCTCTTAAAATTCAGGTGCGTCTCAAAGCCTTTTCTTTCTCTGATTTCCTCGCCGAGATTCATCAAAAAGCCCACCTTGCCAATTCCACACTCGATCCAAATTCGGCTGGCTACAAAATTGAGTTCTGCAAGTCGCGTCGGTGGAATCGTAGCTCAGTTGACTTCCGCGATCTCCTGTCGACGATGCATTCCAAGCCGAGTTTTCCGTTTCCCAATACAATCAACCTAGGCTAGTTGGTTTTCTTCTAAATGACTATTATGCGTTTGTGTGTTTGGTATTAGAAGAACTGATATCTTTCTATGGATGGAATCCTCTACGAGGAAGTCGAAGAAATTGCCGCATTCAAGTGTACTGCTCGAGGATCGTTGGCTTGGTGTCTACGGATTAGCTTACCATGAGAGCAACGATGATTACGAGGGTTTGAGCCTTTGCAACCGTAATCATAACAGTGGCACGATTGCTGAGATTTACAGCTCAAAGAACGATTCTTGGAAGAGGATTGCAGATTCAAAGGTGACATCCCATCACGCCCCTCCGCTATATATGCAAATGGAAAGTTCCATTTCCTTGGATGTTACAAAAAGGGCGGTGTAAGAATTATTGGGATTTTGTGAGTCATGACATAGAAACCGAGGCTTGGGACTATTGAGTATCCCGAGGTCGAGCAGCGATCTTATGTATTCTTAGGATTGTTAAAAGGTTTTATTATCGCTCTTTGCTGCGACACTAAAAAAATGATGGTGATATATATGGGTTCTAAAAGAGTATGGCGTCAAAGAATCTAGGACTAAATTAGCTACCATTCTTACGTTTACCCAACGTTTGTGTATAATCCCTTCATATTAAGGAATGGGAAACATTTGTTGGGTCGGAGAAATCAGTTAGTTAGTTGTCTACGATCCTGAAGATAACAGCCTCGAATGCGATATGGAAGCTAGTAGCAGTGATGATATCTTTTGGACGCATAGCTATGTTGAGAGTTTGGTTCCGATTCCGACAAGGGCCTGAAAGAGAGATTGAAAGGTTGGCCAGAAGTAAGTGCAGGTCACACATGTTTATTTCTCTATCAAATCAAAGTTATATGTAATTACTTTTTTATTACCTTAGAAAGGAAAATGCGGTCCATTAATTTGATCTTATGAGACGTCATTTTCTTGAAATTACTTCTCATGCAATGGGGCGGCGAATCCCCCATTTTTTTCTATCTGCACGAGGCAAAATCTCGACCCGTTGGACGGGATAATAAAGCAAGAATGGCTGGAGTTTTTAGTAGATTCGCCCGATAATTTCGTTATGTTTGCGACGATTCGAAATTTCTAAAGTCGTTGTATCTTTGGGGCATATTGCGACAACCTGAGGCACTGAAATACGGGGCAATAGCGTTTACGAAAAGCAGATGGCGTACGTGTCTCGACGTCGACGTAAGCCGAAACTCTGTCCAAGTTTACGAGCTCCTACACCCAACACTGGAACCAACAAATTGATATGTTAGTTTTGCAGAGTCTAATTAAACCGTCATGACTCATCTTATTCGTCGACCTCAAATGTGTTTGAACATATTCCACAATACATTTAAGTGTGATATGTAATAATGTTCAAGTGCATTTAACTCAAAGTTGAAGACGAAGTATGAGGGTTTGACTAAAAGGATATAGAGTGTGCTCTCACATATTAAATTAATAGAGGATCAAACCGGTCCAAAATCGACACTATTGAGGACTAAGAGTGACATCCAGAAATGGAGAACCAGAATTGCCAATAACCAAAATATTGGTGACTAAAATGAAATGTTATTTTCCTCGTTATTTACGTGTAACGATTCATCCTTCATGCTTATAATCTCCGTGGAATATAGCAGGAAGGCCAAAAGTAGCGAGTTTCATTGACTACAATTAATATCTTTTTGAGGAGGGACAACAAATATGAATATTTCAAATTTAGGGCAAGTGGTATGTCATGAAATAAAAAAATAAAAAAAAAATCAGAATTTAAGGATATCTCATGTTAATAAGTTTTAAGGATTTCATTATTGTATTAACTGATAGTAGATCTAAAGCAGATCAAGGTGTCATGGTTTCTTTGAATGGTAACGTAAAACTAGTCACCATCGCACGATCTATGTGTGTGCAAATAATACAATTTGTGATCAGTTTACCCAACTTATGTGATAGTAGTTTCTAATAATAACTTTTTTGTTTAGTTTTATTATAATCGAGATCGTAGGTTATTTTATGAACGTATTAATTGTTTATAAGATAAAATTGAGAAGGACGCCACGACTGTTTTTCAGTTGGGATGAATATTATTAATTTATATAAAAATAAAAAATTTAAGAATGTTATAATGATAATTATCTTATAAAATTAAAATTGACATATCATTCGCATGAGACCTCAGCTTAATAAAAAGATGTTTATTGTCGCAACTGATAATTATATCTCATGCACGACATTGAATAAAAAATTAACCATAATTATCGAGTTACCATTTCTTACCAAGGTAATTAAAAAAGAGTATTACCAACAAATTATTTGAAACCATTTAAAGTATTTGTTTAATTGACAAGAGAAAGCTGATTGAAAATTTGACTTCTAAAATTTTAATATAGGTAGCATATAACGTCACAATTGTTATATGTCATAGAAATATCATAAATAATTAGGGATCAATACATTTAGACTAAATTTAATTTTATCTGGTTGTCTTCGCGTACAATCCACTCAGATATACAACGTCAATGATCAAGTCCAGGCGATTTTTTCTTAGGAAGGTTAAAAATATTATGATGAATCGGATAGATATTACATATAAGATTATCGTAATTTTGCCACTTGTATATTTCGGTAATGATGTCATCAACATAGAATCTTAGGTAATTAAATATATCTGGTAACATTGTTAATCAGTGTAGATAAAATATTAATCAGTACTAGTATTATGGTATTAACATTGATTCTCTCTAATTTTCTATATCCATGTAAGGAAATTAATATTAACAACCTTTTCTGAAAATGCTACGTGGTGTCACATTATAACTGGCCAAATCAGTAAATCCAGGGCCAATATGATGCAATAAAAGCTAATTTCCAATCAGGGCCGATTTTTTATTTTCGGTGGCCCTGTTTACTCCTTGGCCCGTATAAAAAGCGGCCCACTTATGTGGGCCTGTTAAAAAAATTCCCCTTTCATAATTTCTTTGGGCTACATATGCAAAAGGAAAATACACTGGGCCGTTATAACATGTTATCGCTGACCACACCTTTTTGCATTTGGCCCATACAACGAACGCACCCTAAAAAATAATGTGGCCCTTTTATACTGGGCCGGATTTGTGGCCCTGTGCTAGCCCGGTTGCACGGGCCCAAATCCGGCCCTGTTTCCAATACCACAACCTCAAACGCTGTCAGGTCGTCAAAAAGATATCTGGTTTCCACGCGCCATCTTACCACATGACCAACACTTCTCCGAAGCCTAAGTGATCGTGTGAAGTACGCGCCTAACAGGGGTGGACCCACGTATACCCTTGGGGGTCATTTGCCCCACCGGCCGCAAGAATAATAAGTTATGAAAAGTGTTTGTAGTCCAGTGATTTTATACCAATAGTAAAGATCATGTCATGAATAGACCTAGGTTCGACCCCCCAAGTGAGCATTTTATTTTTTATTTTTTTACTTTTGGTAGAATGAATTTTCATTTATCACAAACCCAAGCAAGCTTTACAACCTCCTTATCGTAGCTAACAATACTAGAAATAACAGAGCAAACACTTAGTAAATGTCTGTTCTAAATGCATTTCTAACATGGCAAACACTTCTGATCCGCCCTTGCATCTCCCGGGTTATGATCTCAAACACCTGTTCCACTGTCTTCGGTCTTTTGTGGAGCAGTAACCAAAGCATAACAGAGTGTTTGCGTAGGGAATATCTGTTCCATACTGCCTTATGATAAGGAAATGGGGAGGTCTCACCTTTGAACCATTCAAATCCCATCTTAAGAGAGTATTTACCATCTGTAGCATATGCCATTGCTTTCGTCTATATCCCTCTCGAAAGCTCTCTTTTAGTCTATGAAGTTTCTTCCAATACCAACAAGAGTCATTGGCAGGTGAACATTTTATTTATTTTTGAATATATTCTGGATATTGGGCTGGGGTAAAGCTTTGACCCCAGGCCCAATGGGCTGGGTCCGCCCCTGGAGCCTAAAGAAGACTAGCTAACGAATCACCATAGCTCTTCAAAGAATTATCACCAAACTTGGTCATGTATTTGATACCTCATAACCAGATCATCAACTCATAATTTATACGTTGGTATCCTAAATTAAATATCCCAAAATACTCAACCCAAAATCCCCTATTCATGAAACATGTCAAGAACTGGGTGTTTTTACTTGATTTCTTGATTTGAGTGTGCGATTTAATCCGTTATCTCTTTCGAGAAGCAAATTCTTTGTCCATTGTTTCCATTTCGATCTCGAAACAATGAGAAGTTTATGACTCATCGTTCGCGACCAAGACGCCTCTGATTCGTCCGACAACGAAAAAATACCCGTTTTTCTTGGAATTTCAGAGCCCGAGGCGTATGGCTTGGATTAGCGGTGATGACGGTGGCGATGTCCTTACAACCGGAGGTGTATCTTGCCCTTAGGGACTTGGAGATGATTTCTATAGATCTTGGTTTTGGGTTTATTTTTAGAATTTGCTTAGTGGTTTAAAATAGTATATTTTTATTATTATTTTAGTTTTAGTGTCATAAGAGAATTGAGAAAACTGTTGCAATAGGTCTTATGAGGTGTTTGATTTAGGACGATTCTACAAAAATCTCGATGATCATCCACTTTGTCGTCAGCATTGTGTGTTTAGGATAGGAAGCAGACAACCCCCAAATTAAGGATCTTATAGGTGATGAAATGAGTTGATATTGAACTTTTGAATCATCCAAAAAAAATCTAGGTGGTCGATCCTTCTGTCACCTTGACGGGGCGACCTTTCTAAACTTTTAAAGTACATACTGCCCTTGTATGTTAAAATCATCCTTGTATACCATTAACCCTGCTACTAATTGCATAACTAACCTAGCTAAACCTTAAAACTATAAATTTAGTGCTTTAAAAAATATTAAAATTTAAATAGATGAATTATAACTAATGTTTAAAAATTTAAAATTGATACTGAAACTTTATCACGTAAAATGACACTTTAAAAGAATATATTAATCCACATTAACTAATCCAAAAAAAAAGAATATATTAATCCACATTAACTAATGCATTTGGTTAAATACGACAGAACCTTATACATCAACGTATAAACAAACACAGTAGTTCAATAGGACTATGCAAAATGACATATCAACTAAAAAATAAATACAGTGTTATATCACATTGATCAACATTTCGGTAATACTCATATCATGTTAATGCAAGGATCTTTTGAATTGCATCGCCACTGCGAGTTGTTTGTAAAATGGCTTCTCAAACTTCGAATCATGTTTTAATTTTTTTTCCATCACACCTATAATGAGAATTAAGGACTACTACCAGTGTAGATAAAATATTAATCAGTATTAGTATTATGATATTACCGCCGATTCTCTCTAATTTTCTATATTCACGTAAGGAAATTAATATCAACAACCTTCTCTGAAAATGCCACGTACAGTCACATTATAACTGGCCAAATTAGTAAATTTTGGGCCAATATGTGGCAATAAAAGCTAAAATTCCAATACCAGAGCCTCAAACGCTGTCAGATCGTCAAAAAGAGATCTAGTTTCCACGCGCCATCTTACCACGTGACCAACACTTCTCAGAAGCCTACAGTGATCGTGTAAAGCACGCGCCTAAAGACGACTAGCTAACAAATTGCCATAGCTCTTTAAAGAATAATCACCAAACTTGGTCATGTATTTGATACTTCATAGCCAGATCATCAACTCATAATTTATACGTTAGTATCCTAAAATAAATATCCCAAAATACTAAACCCAAAACCCCCTATTCATAAAACATGTCAAGAACTCCATTTTCGATGTTTTTTTTACTTGATTTGTTGATTTGAGTGTGCGATTTAATCCTTTCTCTCTCTCTCGAGAAGCAAATTCGTTGTCCGTTGTTTCCATTTCGATCTCCAAACAATGAGAAGTTTATGACTTATTGTTCGCGACCAAGACGCCACTGATTCGTTCGACGACGATCAAATACCTGTTAAAGAAACGATTGTATCGTTTTTCATCAAATTTGAGAGCCCGAGGTGTATGGCTTGGATTAGCGGTGATGACGGTGGCGATGTCCTTACAACCGGAGGTGTATCTTGCCCTTAGGGACTTGGAGATGATTTCTATAGATCTAAAAATTGTTACTATTGTTGGTTTTGGGTTTATTTTTAGAATTTGATTAATGGTTTAACTATAGTATATCTTTTTTTTTTATTAATTTTTAGTTTTAGTGTCATGAGAGAAATGAGAAAATGTTGCAATAGGTCATATTAGGTGTTTGCTTTGGGATGATTCTACAAAATATCTCGATGATCATCCTTTCGGTCCTTCATCATTGTGTGTTTAGAATAGGTCATTATGAAAGGGTGAGGCAATAGATTATTTTATTTTATTTTCTTACTGCATACGAAAGAGTTACATAAGACCCTTACTTATACTTACCAAATTACATTGGTAATTTTGACAACTAGGTGACTCTTTAACCAACATTAGATAAACTATAGGACACTTAAGAATACTAGGAGATTATTCTATCGCTTTGTATAAAATGACACTATTCTATAAAATGTCATTATTCTATAAAAGATCCATCGCTTTGTATAAAATGACATTATTCTATAAAATATAATATCGTATAAATTAAGGGTAATGAAATATATTTGCTGATATAAAAAAATAATACTTTAATTTTTCTTTTCATAACTTCCGTTAAATAAATTCCACACGTCACTAGGGAGAATCAAATCTAGACCGCTCATCACATTTACCGATATTCCGTGAAACCACTATGGGTTTAGCTATACATTTTTTATATATTTTTTGATTAAACACGATTAGCATACGATTTACATATAAGGACTAATTATTTTTTGGTCCCGTAACTTATGGGGTGTGGCATTATAGGGATCGTTAATTTATTGTGTGGCATTATAGGGACAATAACTTTTAAAATCGTGCAATTTATAGACATTATACCTGCTTTTTTCCAAAATACATCACGTGCCATGCAAAGTTATCTACTTTTGTTATACCACTTTTCAAAATAACACTATTTGCGTCATTCTCTCCTGATTGATAATCCCCACGGGTTATGTCGGCAAGTGAGAGGCAATGCATTACCTTGCTTAAGGGTACAACTTGGTAACTCCAAAGGATACGCATTTTGCTATAGGCGGTAGCTCGAGCTCATTTATGCTGAGCTCAGATATAATAGCTTGAAAGCTCCCGAACAGACTCGCGGGATTTTTTTATTTTATTGGGCAAATACCTAAAATGGTCCCCAATGTTTACCCCTGAACCAATTTAGTCCCCGGTTTCGCGAGGACCAATTTAGTCCACGATGTTATCGAATTTAAACCAAATTGGTCCTTGAAGTTAAATAGCCTTTAATTTGGATGGAAGTTGATACGTGTCGACATGCGATTGATCAGACATAAAAAAATCATAAATTAAACATTAAAAATGAGGGGAAATCCACAAAAAAGGAAAAAAAATTCAAAAAAATAGAGTAAAAAATAAAAAAAGAGAGAAAATTACAAATAAATTAAATAAAAATAAATAATAATAATAAATAAAATTTAAAAACAGTAAATTAAAATCAATAAAAAAGAGAGAATGAAAATATATTGAAAATAATAAATTAAACAAAGAAAAAAATACAAGAGAAAAATAAAAAACAAATAGGGAGAGCAGATTAAAGTAAAAAATGATAAATAAAAATTTAGGATTAAAGTAAAAATAAAAATATATTTATTTATTAAAAACTAAATAAAAGGAAAAACAAAATTAAGGATAAAAAAATGCCTCTAAAAGTTTTACGAAGATCGTCACTGCCAAGTTAATGATGACATAATACAGTTCTCGAATTTTTTTTAACAAATATACTGGGACGACTACATCCCCGTTAACCGGACAGAGACGAGATCGGGAATTCTCGCCAACTTTCAGTGACATTTTATCCTAGTTTATTTTTTCACTTATTTTTAGTTTTAATAAATAAATATTTTTATTTTTTATTTTTCTTATTTATTATTTTTTTAGTTTTAACATTTTCTCTCTCTTTTTGTTTATTTTTTACTTAAGTTATTTTAATTTTGTTTTTTTCTCTATTTTAATTTATTATTTAAATACATTTCTACTATTTTTAATTGAATGTAGTTTATTTGTTATTTAATTAATTCTCTCAATATTTTTATTTTATATTAGTTTATTTGTTTCTTCCTTTCGTTTCTTTTGACTTTTTTTCTTCCTTTTTTGGGATTTTTAATTTATTAGAGTTTTTTGTTTTTTGAACTTTTTTCCTTCTTTGGATTATTTCTCTTTTTAATGTTTAATTTATTATGTTTAATATATTTTCATTCTCTTTTTCTTGTTTATTTGATTTAATTTAATATTTTTAAATTTTATTTTTTATTATTTATTTTTTATTGAATTTATTAGTAATTTTCTCTTTTTTTTGATTTTTTACTCTATTTCGAATTTTTCTCCCTTTTTTGGAGTTTAATTTATGTTATTTTAAGTCTAGCTAAGAGTATGTCGACTCGTGTGGACTTTCATCCAAATTAACGTCTATTTAACAGCGGGGACCATTTTGGTTCAAATTCGATAACATCGAGAACTTCCTCGCAAAAAATTGGGACCTAAATTTGGTCCAAACGGTAAACATTGGAGACCATTTCTGGTTTTTACGCGATTTTATTTTTAGTTTGATATTATTTATTAATTTTTTTATTTTTGTTTTAAAAAGTTCGAGCTCGGCTCGAGTCCAGAAAATGAGATCGGCTCATTTACACCCATACTCGCGAATTTTAACCGTCGATCTTGTATCAGTTATCGGCGCTTTGGACGGTCGTTTCTGGTTTCACTATAAGGCAAATCATAACTAGGTTTGGCGATGGAAGGCAACAGTGATTCATCAGATGAGCAGTGCCCTCGAAGATCAAAACCATCGACGACGACCCAATTGAAGCCCTAATTGGAGAAATTCCCAATCTTCCCCTCCATGTCATTGAAGAAATCCTTCTAAGATTGCCGGTGAAATCCCTCTTGAAATTCAGGTGCGTTTCAAAGCCTTGGCTTTATCTGATTTCCTCTCCGAGATTCATCAAAGCCCACATCACATACTCCACCCTCGATCCAACTCTCGCCGGCCACCGGCTCATGTTCTTAAGTCAGAACTATCCCTTTTGCGACAAGCATTCCTCAGTTAATTCAGCCTTCTGCGATCGCCTGAATACCGATGCAGTCGAAGCCCAGTTTCCCACTTCCCAATATGGTGCACCTCGGATAGTTGGTTCTTGCAATGGGTTGTTGTGCTGTTTAGTGTTAGCAGAGTTGGTATCTATATATGGAACCCTTCTACGAGGATGCGTAAGAAATTTCCGCCAACTATGAGTACAATGTGTGGGGTGTCTATGGATTAGGTTACGATGAGCGCAACGATGATTACAAGGTTTTGCGCCTTTGCGACGGTGATGATGAGAACGATTCAATGGCCGAGATTTACAGCTCGAAGAACGATTCTTGGAAGAGGATATCGGCTTTTAATGGTTGGATGAGATCGTGCTCACCGGCCATATATGCAAATGGAAAGTTCCATTTCCAGGGATATTATTACAAGAACAAAAGCGATACCATCGCTAACTATCGAGCATTGTGACCATTGATTTAGAAAGTGATTCTTATGGAACTGTTGAGTATCCCAACGTTGAGCTTCCAAAGTTGGGGGCGACATTTTTTCTCATGATATATCTGTAGGAGTGTTTAATGGTTGTATTACCGCTCTTTGCAGCTATGCCATGGATTACTGTGATCTATGGGTTCTTAAAGAATATGGGGTCAGAGAATCTTGGGCTAATTAGCTACATTTCCTTACGCCGTTTGGCCTACTTATGTAAGGGATTATCTATCAAGGTACACTCTGCGTGTCTTACGTAATGCAAAATTTTTGTTGGATCGTGGGGGCCAGTTATTCATGTACGATTCCGAAGATAACAGCCTCGTAGGCATTGGGAATGAGAATATCGATCCTATGAGTTCGATCGATGTCTATGCTGAGAGTTTGGTTACGAGTCAGTAGAAGACGAGAGGCTTTGAAAGAAAGATCGAAAGGTTAGTACGTACTGCTGATGTTATTCATTCCTATCCATTTGTTATTTCTGATTGAATAGGTTTTGTCTTTGATTTCTGGTAAGAATAATATCCTAGTATTATTTGTGTCATAAGTTTAGAAGCTTTATACTCAAACCATCATAAAAAAAAAGACACTCAACTAAGGTCGATTAGCCGCAGGGCCGTAGCTTCCATAAGGCCAGTGCGGCGGTCGCCTCGGGCCCAGCTTTCGAAGGGGCCCAAAAAAATTTATCATACCTATATATTGTCACGGTTGGATATATCTCGTCCATAACTTCTGAAATTAGGTGTCGTGAGATAGACGAGGACTAATTAGTGCATCTCTGGTATTCTATTTTATGGTCTTGAGCTTTTCAAATGTTTGGCCCAGTTTTTAACAAGCCTTTGTTAGTTAGAATATAGAAAATAACATATATTGTCCAAATACATTAAGCAATGTAAATGAAGTTTAAAAAAAGAGGAATAGCTTGAAAGTTTATTTAACTCGTTAAATTCTTTATTATTAGCCTAGATATTATGATAGTCTTATAGTTCTATTATTTAAATTTTCGTACATTGTTTAACTTTATTGAATATACGCGTTTGAACATGCTTATTGATGTTTGACTTGCATTATTTTCCATTTTTTCTTAATGACTTTTTAATACTAATAAGAATTTTCAAAATATTTGTAATATATGTAATATAATAGAAAATTTTGAAATATGTGTAATATAACAGAAAATTTGTAATATACATATGTGAATTGTGATGTAAAATGATTATGTGTTTTTAACCTCTTTACAAATATAATCTAGTATAGTTGCAAAGAAGCTGATATATTTTACATTTTTTTAACAAAAGTGCGTATCGTCCGCGACCGCGTCGCGACAATGCAACGTATCTGTATCGCTCGCTTCTGCATCAACGTCCGCATCCGCGACGGCGAACCATGCCTATAAAACACCTAGATGATTTTTAATTTACGGTTTAAATAACTAACATTTACGGTTAAATTTATGTTAGACTACGTATGTTATTTAAAAATTACATAAAAAAATTTAGTGCGCGAATTTCGAGGATCGCCTCAGGTCCCGACTTCGTGAGCTACGGGCCTGCGATTAGGCAATGACTTCAATCAGGATTAACAATGTGTTTTTTTCCAACAAAAAAAGAAAAAAGAAAACATACATAATTCGAATAGCATCCCATGGAATGTAATAACAGAAATGTATTTGAGATGTAAACCTGTAAATATTCTGGTAAATGATGATATCGATTCAATACGAGCTTCTCCGAAGTGGAATCCTTATTGACGACGAAAATAGCCTGGAGAAGGCAAAATATTGCAAATAAAAGCTAGGATACGAATTTACTACGTAATAGTACCGACATAATATGAAGGTAAAAATAAATAATATAGACCTAATCTTTCGAACTGGGATCTGTCACCAACAGCAGCATTTTTCAGCGATGGAACTGCGTATGCATCGTTTATGACGACTTTAGATTGCGGGTTTAGGTTGTCGAGCCAATTATCGAGCTCGCTAGGATTCTGTTCGAAAAACCACGATAGGAAAAAAAATGTCTTCCCTAAATATGTTAAAAAATATAAACCCTTAAATATTGCAGGAGTAAGGTGATATTTTTATTCAGATTTCAAACCTCGTAAAGGAATAAGACCATCTCCAACGGAAAAACGCATTCCCAAATCCAAACTCATTCGCAAACTCAAAATGCAGTAATTCTTCTCCAATCGATAAACTCATTCTCGAACTAAAAAGACTATTTTGTAATATTCACTTCCACACAGTTTTTTGCAAAATTTCAATTTCACCCATATTTTATAATTTTATAAATTCGACATTATTTAAGATTTATCGAGAAGAAAATAATAAATTAATATAAATTATATATTTATACATATAAAAAGAGCCGATTTGACAATAACTTTAACACCCACGTGTCATAAAACTCTAGTACAAAAGCTCCCACAGCTAACACCTAGCCAAAATAATAATTATTAATTGTACTAGGGCAACTTGTAATATATAAAGACAAATGCGTTTATGAAAGAGAAAACGCAAAGATGCGTTTATCTGTGGGAAAAACTGCTCTAAACCCATTTTGGGTATGCGTATGAGTATCCATTGGAGTAAATTTTGGGTTTTGGGTAGGAAGATGAGTGCCCATTGGAGATGCTAGTAAGCCTGTTTTTTTCTTAACGCCAGCCCCAACATACAAGGCTAAAAAAATAAGTAAACCTGTTTTTTTCCGACAAGAAAAAGGAAAAAACTTCAATTACCGAATGAGTTATATTTTCCAGAGAATCAACGATGCAATGGGCATTAGCTCGGGTAAATGCACCATTCCTCACCTGCGTGTGGGTGAGGAGTGAACTGAAAAAAAGAAAGTAAAATTTCACAAATCCATTTTTGAGAGTTGGTAAACTTTTATCGCGGGTTAGAAAGTACTCACCTTTATGCGGTAAGCGATTAGATCGTACATGTTGAAATTATCGCTCTGCATGTCTTGCTTCATTATTTACGTTGGGTATTTTTAATTAAATAATTAAAAAAATATCAAATACTAACAAAATAAACAAGAAATAGAAACCATTAATAAAATAAAGAACTTCGTAGTCTAGGATTACGAGTTACGTAACTCGTAATCCTAGAATACGAGTTACAATCCTCACTGTCGCGGGCATCTTACGTGGTGTAACTCGTAATCCCAGAATACGAGTTAGATCTGGATTTCAAGATTTGAAGTAACTCGTAATCCCAAGATACGAGTTACTCTTTTTCTTTTTTTTTTTTAATTTTAAATTATTTTATATTTTAGTTACATAATCCATCAAATCATAAAATCATCGTTTTCTCATGTGATTTACATAATAAAAATCAATAAACACATCTAATTTATTGTTTGTTTCGAGACGATTAAAATGACATGCATATCTTATATTTTCGAATATCAAAAAATATTTATATATTTTTTAAAGGTTTATTTAGGGCTTCTAGTGAACAAATACTCAGGTTTTTATATGCAAAAACCTTAAGAGCGAGTGAGAGAAAAGCTAAATAAACCTTTAAAAAGTATTTAAATATTTTTGGTATTCGAAAAAAAAAGATATGCATATCATTTTAATCGTCTCGAAACAAACAATAAATTAGATGTGTTTACTGATTTTTATTATGTAAATCACATGAGATAACGATGATTTTGTGATTTGATGGATTATATAATTACTAAATATAAAATAATTTAAAATTAAAAAAAAAAAGAAAAAGAGTATGGTATCTTGGGATTACGAGTTACTTCAAATCTGAAATACAGATGTAACTGGTACTCTGAGATTACGAGTTACACCACGTAAGACGCCCGCGCCAGCAAGGATTTTAACTCGTATTCTGGAATTACGAGTTACAGAGTACGAAGTTCTTTATTTTATTAATGGTTTATATTTCTTGTTATTTTGTTAATGTTTGATTTTTTTAATTATTTAATTAAAAATACCTTTACGTTGCTTTTCCTTCTTCGATCAGACCTCTTTTCATCATCAAATAGCTTTAGAGATTCTTCGACGGGCCTATCTCTCCATGGACTGTTCATCTTCTTTTCTCTGTACTCTTTGATCTCTTCAGGAGTCCGTGTTAGATGAATTCCATATTTCTAACCATATAAATTTCATATATACACATTTGTGTGTGTGTGTGTGTGAGAGAGAGAGAGAGAGAGAGAGAGAGAGAGAGAGGGAGAAACTGGTGCTACAAAGGGAACCTGGTGATCAACATAAGCATGACACTACAAAAAAAAAAGACCAGATAGCGACGGAGAGCCCGACGGAAAACGCGGTCGCGACGGTTTCGACGGTCTTTTGCGACGGCTACTCCGTCGCCGATGTTACCGATGGTAAATCGGTCGCAAAAACCGTCGGTTTTTATTCAACGGTCGTCGAATACACGTAGCGACGGCTTTCCCACGGGTTTTTCCGTCAGGAAAATTTCCGACTCCGTTGATTACCAGTTACAATAAACGTCGCAAACTGTTACATGATTACCAGTAACTGGTCGTCGCAAACGTTTACTCTGAGATTACGAGTTACACCCGTAGGAAAATTTCCCACGGGTCTTTTGTTGATTACTTCATCCCGCCTCCGTTGAATATTTTAGCGACGGTCTTTGCGACGGAAAAGCCGTCGCAAACTGTCTCTACATTAAAAAATTATTTTCCCCCTTTTTCTTTCCCATCTCCAGCTCATTAATTTTCACCATCTCTTTTCCCATACATCTCCCGCTCACAGCATCTCCTCATCTCTCTCTCTCTCTCTCTCTCTCTCTCTCTCTCATTTCATACATCTATTTCTTCTTCTTCCTTTCTGGCAGCGACGACGAGTGGCGAAGGCGGCGACGAGCTGGAAGCGGCGACGACGAGCGGCGGCGGCGACGAGCTGGCAGCGACGACGACGAGCTGGCAGCTACGAAGAGGCGGCAGGTGACGACGAGCTGGAAGCAACGACGACCAGCGGTGTAGACGACGAGTAGGCAGCAGCGACGAGGCGGCGGCGCTGACGAGCTGGACGACGACGAGGCAGCAGCAGAGACGACGAGCTGGCAGCGGCGATGGGCGGCGGCGGTGACGAGCTGGACGACGACGAGGCAGCAGCTGAGATGTGAAGGTAATATAATGTTTACTTCCTTGTGTTTACATTCTACATCATCCTCTATTTATACAAGTATTCTAAACCATATGTAATCAAGATAAATGCAATCCCATAATTGTAGTCAATCATAAAATTCCTTGATTTACTCCATGATTTATAGTCCATGATTTACTCCATTAGCCCCACTCAAGCAAGAGGCGGGATGAGGACCAACTCGTAGCTTGTCTCGGAAAAATTCAAAGAGCGGACGACGAAGAGCTTTAGTAAAAATATCTGTGATCTGTAAGTCGGTGGATATGTACTCCGTGCGTAACCTTTTATTTGAAACAAGCTCACGAACAAAGTGAAAATCAATATCGATGTGCTTCGCCCGCTTGTGAGCACTCGGATTTTGACTCAGAAAAAGCGCACTATTGTTGTCTGAGTATAAAGTAGGACAAGACGTCGGTTGGATACGGAGCTCTCGAAGAAGTTGAAGTACACATACAATTTCTGAGGCTGCATTTGCAAGAGCCCGATATTCGGATTCACAACTTGAACGAGAAACTGTGGGTGTTTCTTAGCACTCCAAGAAACTAGATTGCCACCACGAAAAATAGAATATCCATAAGTAGATCGTCTTGTTTCCACACAACGCGCCCAATCAGCGTCAGAATAGGCAATGAGAGTCGATGAAGAGCCACGAGTAAAGGATAAACCATAAGCTGGAGTACCCTTTACGTATCGAAGAATTCTCTTTACTGCTTGAAAATGTTCGACAGTAGGATTCTGCAGATGTTGACTAACCAAATTCACGGCAAATGATAAGTCGGGGCATGTAACCGTAAGATATTGGAGAGCTCCAACCAACGATCGATATAAAGTAGGATCATCATACGCCTTTCCATCAATAGAAAGCTGACAACCTGCAGGTAGTGGAGTAGAAACCGGTTTGGCGTCTTCTAAAGCTGCCCGCTGAAGAATATTGCGAGCATATTTTGCTTGATTAAGGAACATGCCTGACGAAGTATAAGAAACCTCAAGACCTAAGAAATAATTTAGTTTTCCTAGGTCCTTGATGGCGAACTCCTTACGTAGGCGGGCGATGAAGGAATTCAGACTAGTTGTCGGGTTTCCTGTCAGAATAAAATCATCAACATATACCAAAAGATATAAAATTGATGACCCGCGAATATAGATGAATAACGACAAATCAGTACGACTGCATATGAATCCAATGCTCAAGAGAAAATCGCTGAGTCGTTGAAACCAAGCACGTGGAGCTTGCTTTAAACCATACAACGCCTTTTTAAGGCGGCAGCATGGCCTGGAGACTTGGCATCCACAAATCCAGGTGGTTGCTCCATGAATACGGGTTTGGATAAAACTCCAATTAAAAAGGCATTTTTGACGTCTAACTGATGAAGACGCCAATTATTCAGTACAGCAATAGAGAGTACAACTCGAACCGTAGAAGCCCTAACCACGGGACTAAAGGTATGTCAGTAATCAAAACCCGGCAACTGCGTGAAACCTTGAGCAACAAGGCGGGCTTTATGACGGTCAATCGATCCATCAGTTAAAAATTTGGTTCGGAAACCCATTTTGATCCCACAACATTTGTATTTGTAGGACGTGGAACAAGATCCCAAGTCTGATTTGGGTCCAAAGCATAAAGTTCTTCGTTCATAGCGGCAACCCATTCAGGCCGTTTTAAAGCCGATTTGATCCCACGTGGTTCACGAACCATAACAAGAGCATTGAACAAGCTAGTGCAAGCATAATAGGTCAGATGCTTCGGTTTAAAGATACCTGACCGAGCCCGAATTTGCATAGGGTGAGTAGAAATGATGGGTGGCTGCGCTACGAGCGGTTGTACTTGAGAGGATGAGTCAAGCTGTGTCGTTGAGTCAGATTCAATAACATGATCAACAACATGGTCGCTTGTATGACTTGCAGGAGTGGGGACAACTGAAGGAGGTTGTGACATGGATTGTTCGTCACATATAGTACAAAGTTGATGTTGAGAGCGTTTGCGTACAGTATCGGATGAAGTCGTGGTGTTGGGTAGTGGACTAACTGCTCTTGGGGCTCAAAAAATTCTTGAATAGGTACGGAGTGTACGCTTGACCTGTCATCAGATTTAGCGAACGGAAAAGAGGATTCCACAAATTTAGCATGGCGAGATATATAAAAGCGTAAGGAAATAGGATCGTAGCAACGAAACCCTTTATGTGAGCTGCTGTAACCCATAAAGATACAAGCTGTGCTTCGCGGCTCAAATTTGTTTGCTCTATAATCTCGAAAGCATGGATATACTCGACAACCAAAGGGATGAAAATTCTCAAAGTTCGGAGCAGTAGAGAATAACAGCTCAAATGGCGATTTTCCATCTAGTACTTTGGAAGGTAGACGGTTGATCGTATACACTGCACTGCTAAAGGCCTCGACCCAGAACTTCAGAGGGATATGAGAATGGAAGAGCATCGCTAGCCCTGTTTCAGTGACATGTCTATGCTTTCGTTCGACCCGTCCATTTTGCGCTGGCGTATAAGGACAAGAGAGAATGTGACGAATGCCCACTTCATGAAAAAATTTCTGCACCTTACTGTTGGTGAACTCTGTGCCTCCATCACTGTGAAAGGTCTTAATACGACGAGAAAATTGATTTTCAACAAATGTACTAAACTGAAGAAGTACATCATAGAAATCAGATTTGTGCCACAACGGATAGAACCACGTGAACCGAGAGAAGTCATCCACAAAAATGACATAATAGCGAAAACCAGAACCCGAACAGATTGGAGCAGATCCCCACAAATCACAATGAATAATATCCAAAACAGAAGAAGAACGCTTATCATCTAAATTAAAGGGCAAGCGCTTACTTTTAGCCTTTTCGCAGGTGTCGCAAATAACTAGTTTGGGTAACAAGGAAGTCACAGATATCCTCCCAGCCTTATTTAAATAGGAGATTGCATCGTAAGATACGTGACCAAGACGGGAGTGCCACAGTTCGAAAGATGCTTTCCGTATCCGAGTCGCCACCAAAGCCCTATGAGGAACATCCAACTTATAAAGTCCTTGACTACGGCGCCCATGTGCTAAAATGTCTTGGCTGAGACGATGTTGAATCATAAAACGGCTTTCAGTAAAAAGCACATTGACAGGTAAGTCATTAGTTAATTTGCTTACAGAAAGCAAATTCTTCGTTAGGCCAGGGACAACGAGTACGTCACATAATTTGATAGAAGATATCAAGGTACAACTGCCGATATGAGAGATAGGCAGTAGTGCACCATTACCGACGACAACTGAATCCAAACCTGTGTACGGCGAAGAGAAATCCAAATCGGACACATTTGGAGTCATATGGGACGATGCGCCCGTATCCAAGTACCAAACAAAATTTGAAGGGGTCATAATCGTGACGACAATATATTGGCGAGAAAGATCAAAGAAGAAGAAGAAGAAGAAAGAAGGGTTTTATGTTGCTGTCTCCGATACCATGTGAAGGTAAATATAATATTTACTTCGTTGTGTTTACATTCTACATCATCCTCTATTTATACAAGTATTCTAAACCATATGTAATCAAGATAAAAGCAATCACATAATTGTAGCCAATCATAAAATTCCTTGATTTACTCCATGATTTACTCCATTAAGAGACGACGAGGCGGCGGCGGCTTGCCGGTTCTCCGGCAGGCCAATTTTTTTTATTTTTTTTACCCTGATTTTGCGACGGTATTACCTTCGTCGCAAAAAAGGAGCGACGGTGTTCTTCTCGTCGCAAAAAATGTTGCGACGGCCGTTAGCGACCGAATTTATTTCCAATGGGCGTTTTAGCGACGGAAATCCAACGGTTGGCGTCGTCGCTAACCAGACTCGTTTTTGTAGTGTGACCTCGTCGTATTAATTCGATCGCCAGTTCGTAATGTTCTTGAAAATAATTACTGGTGTAAGTAATCTGAAGAAAAGAAGGAATTAAATCAGAAACTTGTCAATATGGAGTTCAATAGCTGGGCGACTAACGATAGTTCCCAACCCATCCATCCCTAACTGATTACTGATATAGCACATAACTGTAATTTTGTCAGCGCGAAATGAACGTATGAATGCATTTGGAGAAAACTTCACATCAAACGGAAGTTTAACATAAAAGTAAAGAATTTTCAGAAGCTAAACATCCAAATCGTATGAAATGAATCCAAATTTGCATTCCAAATCTCGCTTTCTCCAGGAACCACATCACTCGAAAAATGGCCTTAATAGTCGACAAAGCTAAGAATAATCCACATGCAAATGCTGAAACATAAGCAACGCGCACACATACCCAGTTCAAGGGTAGTTTAAGAAAAAAGAAAGAAAGATTGAACAGAATAAGCATGCAAATGAATCAATCAACATATCAAATTACCTCCTGAATAACAGTGGTTAGCGGTAATTTTGTTGTTAGCAACTGTGTTCTTGGCCTTTCTTTCATCTAAACCAATCTTCAGAAACAAATCGAGGGGCTTTTCCAGCATTTCTGAGTAGTGAGCTGAATTAAATGCTCCCTTCCAAAAAACAAATATGTGCTACAGTAAAAAAGCAAACTACTTTGTTGAGCTCGGCTAAAACCCTAATGGTAGCTGAAATTTAGGAGTATTAATCGACGGATTAGGACTTGAGGACCAAGCTTGCCACTGATGAGGAAATTTCTGGGTCGGAAATCTGAGGTTTAATTACTTTTTTTTTCCGTAACTTAGGGTTGTGGCATTATAGGGACCGCTAATTTAGAATGTTGCATTATAGGGACATCAAGTTTTAAAATCGTGCAATTTATAGACATTCATCTGATTTTTACCCAAAATACATCACGTGCCACGCACGTGACCGATTTTTATACCTAAATTTTCCCCAAAATACATCACATGCCACACACGTGATCGATTTTTATACCGGAAGGTCCGACGTGGCGCCGGACCGATGGCATGTCCATTTTATAGAGTTTTTTTTGTTTTTAAATTAATTTCTGACATTGCGCCAAGTCGTATAATTTTAATGACGTGGCAATTCTGTAAAACGGGATGTCATCGGTCCACCCAAAAATTAACAAAAAATGGGCATGTCATCGGTCCGGCTCCACGTCAGTTTTCCGGTATAAAATCGGTCACGTGTGTGGCACATGATGTATTTTGGGGAAAAATTAGTATAACGTCTATAAATTTTGCGCTTTTAAAACTTATTGTCCATACAATACACCCTAAATTAGCGGTCCCTATAATGACACATCTCCTAATTTACGGAACCAAAAAAATAATTAAGCCGAAATCTAAATGACGTAGCAATACGCACGTCTGTTATCAAAAAACGAGTGGGCCTAATACAACAAGCCCACTGCTGGGAAGTGTACAACTTTCAACTATTAATTAATTTAATATTTTTATTTTACAACTTTCCATTTTATATATATAAGGTGGAAAGTGTACAGTGCGGATGGGGTCGAAGCCTTCACAAAACAACCAGTAACATACTACTGTGATAAACAACTCACCTGAAAAAACCGTAAAGAATCAAACCGTCCTACCAAGCAACCACCCACAAGCGTCGGATGGCAGCCCGTTGTAAGGCATATCTAGCAGGCGTAGTGGATATTCGAATCATGACAAGATCAAGAACACTACTCACCAATCGCACGGAAGTCGTGCTGATGCCTCTCTCCATCGTGTATTACACTCCTGCCAAATGTGGTAATGACGCCAAAATATGCCTGTTCGCAGCCCGTAGAAGATGCTTCACACGCCACCTCCTCGATGCCCAAAGAATCCCCATATGTCAGTCACGATAGGGTAGCGCCCACCGCAACCGTAACCTCAGAATCTTGAGACACCTGCGCGAGAATGGGCAATCAGAGAAGATGTGTTGCGTCGTCTCGCTCTGCAGCATATCACAAAGACCACAAGCCGTCGTGCCCGCCCGACTACCCATGGCTTGTCCTCGTAGAAAGTCGGCCAGAAACAGTCTCAGCCAAAGGATGAACTCATGTCGCGGCACCCTCAAACATCCATCAAAAAGAGACGCCCAAGCAACCGATGGTCGTCTGTAAACCGTAGCTTGCCCATCCAAAGTCCCCCTCCATCGAACCTCATCAACCTTCCCCATGTGAACTGGCGGTAATAGCTGGCTGATCTCCATATACTCCACCGTCGATTGTCGTGGCCAATTCCACCCCTGGTGATCAATCCAATCTCTGATTGTGGCTTCGGTCTTTGTCCCTAGCCTTGCGTAGTTTGATCATATGTTATTATGTTAGAATAGAGATAGTTGATCACCATGCATTATTTATTGCGTATTAGATGGATATCAGCAACTAATAATAGAGGACCCATAATATAAACTATCGCAACTAATAATAGAGGACACATGCATTATTTCTCTATTGTTTTATTTATTATGAATTTATAATTCTGATTATTTAGTTATTTTTTCTTTTTTTTTTTAATTTTAAAGGGGTAGGCGGGTTAATGGGTTATATTTGGGTTAAAGCAGGTCGGGTTAGGGTTCGACATTTCAATTCGTTTAAGTAAACAGGTCATGCAAGTTGAAGTTTTCAACCCGTTTATTAACCGGGTTGAACCCGAACATGACTCAACCCGACCTGTTTGCCACCCCTAATGTTGAGGGATAGATGGATTGGTAAGATGAGAATTGCAGAAGACTATACGGATCAGTTATTACCCTGATGTGCTTTAAATGTCGTCAAACTTAGATTAAGAATGTTATTCCCAATGGTAATACTCATTCGCGAAAGTTCCCAATCAGTTAATAGTAACTTTACATACTCAAACTCATACATAGTCATATATATAATAGTTAACTATCTCTACGTGTCCAAAAACTTGGAAATACTCTTTTATAGAACTAATTATTATACTAGTCTCAACCTAAAAACGAGGCTTTTTAATTAAATAAATAAAATAATCCATCATTGATAAAATAAACTAAAATAAAAAGTATGAATAAAATAATTATTTTCGTAACATGTTAATACGAGTTAGTAACTCGTAATAACAGATTGCGAGTTACTTCGTATGGTCTTATTACGAGTTAGTATCTCATAATAATAGAATACGGGTTAGATATGGTTCTCGTTAGTAACTCCTAAACGAGGCGACGAAGAAAGCTAAGCGTTCCCGTTGGCAACGCCCGATAGCGATGTTGACATGGTTCTCGTTGGGGAGGGGTGTTCCTTTGCTGGACCGCCAAACCCTTCATCATCCACAAAGACACCTAACCAGTTCGAGATCAAAAGTGGAACGCCGTCGCTTTATGGGCATGGGGTGAGCCTTTGAAACCCCTAAAATTGTCTCAAATTTTCGTTTTTTGATGAGTTATCGTTGCAAGATTTTGTATTGTGTTCTAATTGACAAGGTTGTAAAACCCTAAATATTGTTTCCTCTAAGTTTTTTATGTTTTGGTTTTTATTTTTTTCCAGACTGCGAAGTAATTGTTTTAAATACGAGATAATGGGGATGAAAGTTTTGGAATCTCAATAAAATTGTTTATATTTTGTTTCGAGTTTGTGTTAGGTATTAAGTGTTAGGCATCAAGCTGGGTGCAACTATGGAAGAATGCACTATTGCTTGAGGTGTGTTTACTTTTCCTATTAATATATACTTAACTCGTAATTATGTTGTACTAGTTACTTGTCCATGGATTGGTAACTCGTAATCTACTCGTACAAAAAAAGTTACGAAAACACATATTTTATTAATACTTTTTATTTTAGGTTTATTAAATTTTATTTATTTAACTAAAAAAAGCCTAAAAACGATGTACACGTGTTATCGAGGACCATCTTACACGACCCCAAAACACATATTTAATATATACGTCCATTTTGTCTTTATATGATCATGGTGGTGGAACGACAGTAACTGATTAAAAGTCTCCTGCGTTGTCTCAAGTAATCCAAATATACACATATATAATATATATCAATCATGGGAACCAGATAAAGGAGGGCCAATTAGGAAGCAAAATAACACCATTGAAGGACACTTGTAAAGAAACCACACTAAATTAACGCAATAAAAATATTTTTGATTCGTGTCTATCTGGAACGTATAGTTTTCTCAAACTGTTAAAGACGGCGACTTAATTCCTCTAATTATCAAAATCATGGCCAAGTACATAGTGACAGGTGTCTCCTTTCTTTAGATACCATTAATTGCTAATCAAGCATCGCAACGTGCGCTGAGACAAACACCGAATAAGAACCTTTTCTCACAGCTATATAAACGACCTCAACTTCCTCAGATAACTCACTTCAATCAAACAAAAAGCAAAGTTGTTTACTATTCAAATAAATTGTGAAAAATCACTCGAGCAACATCTCAACAAATGGCACAGTACGGCGACACGAAGCTCGAGGGAAACCCGACCGACGAGCACCAAAACCCGGCAATTCATCCCCCACACGAGCAGCCAAACCCCGCCGTCCACCCACCGCACGAGGGCGGCGCCCATCATGAAGGTGGTCAGCTCCGTCGCACCGGTAGCTCGAGCAGCTCCGTAAGTATTAAAGTCGAAAGGGTTTTACTTAAACATCATAACGTAAGTATTCAATGATTTTTTATTACAAAAACTGACGATGGTTTTCATTTATTGTACAGTCGTCTTCGGAGGACGACGGCCAAGGTGGCAGGAGAAAGAAGCCGATTAAGGAGAAGGTAAAGGAGAAGCTTCCCACCGGAAATAAGCAAACCACCGCACAAGGTGACACCACCGGCTTCGGCGAGCATGCCACAGGAGCCGAGGGACATCAGGAGAAGAAGGGAGTGATCGAAAAGATCAAAGAGAAGCTCCCTGGCCAGCACTAAATTAAAAGGAAGTAGTAGTAATAGTAGTAGTGTGAGAAATGAAACTGAGACATGATTTCATCATATCTCAGCTCTTTGTTATTTATTATATTTCTCTGTATGAAATGTTTGAATGCTTGCGTGTGTGTGTACTAGTGTGATATTGGTCCTTGCTTGCTGTATTCTACGCGTCATTTGCTCTCGTATGGCACTGTTGTTATGTTTGAGATTATATATATATATAATATATATATATATATTATAGGTGATCTTCTGTTATCTATTGCTTCTGATCCAATTTGGCCCTAAACACTTCATAAATAATTTAATGGAAAGCTAATATAAGCGATTACAATTCAGCTTAACATGTTACATGACCTACATTATCATACGAGATGAAATCCTCGATACTCTTCCAAGAATCGCTCTTTAAGCTGTAAATCGGTACCATGCACTCTAGCTCGTGATCGATGCATAAATGCAAGAAAAACCCCAAAACCTTGTAATCTTTGCTGGGCTCGTCGTAACTGCTAGAAATCGTGGATTAAATTAATCCAGATTAATAGTTTTGGTGATTGAACTTAACTAAGATTATCGGACAAACATAGGAGGAACCGGAAACACATAGCAGTACAACAACACAAACAAAAAACCAGATCAAGACCGTGTACCATAACTTAAATAAGAGATCAGAATACTAGTACCGGATGTGACACGTCGACAAAGATTCAAATACTTTTGTAACGGAACAAAGTTGAAGACTTCTGACAAAGAATTAGTGAAAGGCTGACAAGAAAGAACCAAGTTGAAGTCAAGCTAAGGAAGGAATAAAACAAAAGGCACAGAACTACTGCAAAGACCGGGCAGACCCATTTTGGAAAGTCAATTAATGAACTGACCGGTGCACAGAACCATTTCACAACGGCTACAACTTCAAACATCAACTATAAATAAAAAAGAAGACAAGCTGAAGAAGAGAGAGTTTTTGGTCGTCAACTCTAATAAACAAAATGAACAAGCTCAAAGCTTATCAAGCACAAGTAGGGTGTGTTGGTGTTGTCCTCATTGCGATTTATACCGGTTCGGTTATTAAGTGAGTTGTTCTCAAGGGACTGTAGAAAGCTCTTGAAAGTAGACGGACTGTAAAAAGCTCTTGAAAGTAGACGGACTGTAAAAAGCTGTCTAAGTGGTGTCTAGGAGTTTAGTTAGCTGAGTATAGCCGCGTGGGTCGTACTGTGTTAGTCTAGCTAAGAAGGTCTCTCAAAAGGGGTTGTAAAAACAAATCTTCTAGTTGTGCATTTCTTGCAGGGAAGAAGGGGAGACGTAGGTGATTTTTGACTCCGAACTTTCAGAAACAACTCTGCGTCTTTCGCAAACACACACACAAATCACATTTTCCATTCGGTCTTGGTTCAAAACCGATCGGTTTGCTTCCGCACAAGTCACGTTCACAAATATCAAGCAGCGGTATCTAACTTTAACAGGTTGAGAACCGAAAAGAAGCTACTGTTTATTCACCCTCCTAAACACGCAACCGATCCTAATTGTAACCTATGCCATAAGTCGACGACCAAACCTTTTCATCTGCTGTGGAAAATAGGGGCAGCTTCTTCGACGTCTTCAAACAAGGGTTCCATAATGGATTGCGCTGCCTCGATTCACAGAAACGCACAACAGCCCATTGAAAGAACCCATAATATGAATTCTCCATCGAGGGGGGAGATTGTTAAAATTAGGATTTTCGAGCAAATCGATGAACAGATCGGCGACGGGGGGAACTAATAACTGAATCATGTTTGATTTCGTCCCGAATTTGGTCGTAAGAAATAGCCAACACGAGTCTGTAATTGGCGAGAGATGGATCGAGGGCTGAGAGTGTGGCGTGTTTCTTGATGAATTTCTGGGAGGAAATTAAAGAAAGCCATGATTTTGCGACGCACTTGAGCTCCGAGAGGTGTTTCGCGGGCAATCTTACGATGATTTCTGCAATAATTTCGTGGGGGAGGTGGGGCAGAAAATTATCTCCAGTTATTAGGGATCGAACTGCATCGATGGTTTTGATTTTCCTGCAAAATTGAGGATTTGATTGTTATTGGTTGATTCCTCGTTATTTTCCACCGTCGAATTTGGTGTCGGAATGGTGAGCGCAGAATGAGATCGATATATATAACCTAACCTAACCTAATCTAACCCTAGATTGATGGTATTTACGCATCAGCCATTATCTTTGAGTTACATACGAATCCCTCGTTCATTAAATTGTTTGATCTGTCAGCCCAGTAGTCGAGGTGTTCATGAATAAATAGCATCTTATATATTACATTATCTTTTGCAGAAGGACATGATTTTGAAATCATCGTCGATTAATACTACTATAAATAATAATGCAATTACCATAATATAAATGGAGAAAGAAAAAGCAAGAGATATCATCCATATTCTTGATTAAATTAAAACTTCAATGCATCTATCAGAAAACCGAGTTGTTGCTGTCTACGCGTGTTGGCAGATTCCAATATCTTTTTATTCACTAGTTCCGGTCAAGTTATATGTTCTATTTATTCAATAACTGAAACTTTTATTAATCAGAATTAACTTAATTCTTGATCTCTAATATATTTATGATCTTTACTACTAATATAGCCTTTTAAGATGATCTGTTGGTTTTTAAAGAATGTTCAATGCTCAAGCAAGTTAATTGTACAACTATGGCTCTTGTTATGTTAGAAAACGAGCATTCTTAAAATCAATAGGTAATAAATGAAGACAGACTCCGATATAGTGAGTGGGTTTGGTTTGAGAACTAAAAATTTTCAATGTGCAAAGTGGAAATCTCAACACGCCCGTCATATGTGGTATGATTGGCCTAATACGTAGACATATCAAAATAATGATGGTGGCAGAAATATGTGGAGATATCATCTGATATATTAAGTAATAGAAATCTCAACGGTTCCAAATGTGGATTACCGTGCGACGGCATGTGCTTTTAATTATATAACTTTTAATGCTTAATAATTGAAATATCATTTCGAATAAAATAAAAGGAAAAGTAATAAGCAGTATAAATACAATAAATTAAAAAGAATGCGTACAAGTATAAATAAAGATGAGGTGACCTATTACACATTCCACACACACATCGCAGCATCTCTTATTCTCATCTCCAACGCCAAATTCGATGATGGACGATAACGAGGAATCAACCAACAATCAAACCCAACGATGCCATTCGATCCTAATAAGTGGCGATCATAATCCCCATTATCTCCCCGACGATGTAATTGGAGAAATCCTCGTAAGATTGCCCGCGAAACACCTCTTGGAGTTCAAGTGCGTCTCAAAGTCATGGCTTTCTATTATTTCCTCTCCCAAATTCATCAAGAAACACGCCAACCGTTCAGCCCTCGATCCATCTCTCGCCAACTACAGGCTCGTGTTAGAGATTTTGTACGACCAAATTCACGACGAAATCAAACACGATTCATTTATTACTTCCCCCGTCGCAGATCTTTTCACCGATTTGCTCGAAAACCCTAATCCTAACAATCTCCCCCCTTTCTGGGAAATTCGGATTATGGGTTCTTTCGATGGGTTGTTATGCGTTTCTGCGAATCAAGGCAGCGTAAGCCATATCTTTCTATGGAACCCTTGTTTGAGGACGTCGAAGAAGCTGCCCCCATTTTCCGCAGCAGGTGAAAAGGAGGTTATGTCGTTGACTTATGGCATAGGTTACGATGAGCCCAACGATGATTACAAGGTGTTGGGGCTTTTCTTGCATTTATCCGAAGATTACAAGCTGGTACAGTGCGTGGTAGATTTAAAGCTTAAGGAATGATTCTTGGAAAGTTATCGAGGGTTTCCGTGGGATAACCTACAAACGAAGGCGCCGTGGTATTCGCGAATGGGAAATTTCACGTTTTGGCCTCGATTTGGGTCGACGGCCCAATGGCGCCGATCAGTATTCTCAGCATCGACTTGGAAAGCGAAGTTTATGGTACTATCGAGCATCCAAAGTACGATCTATTGTTCTGATATATCTGTTGGGGTTTTAAGAGGTTGCATTAGTGTTCTTTACAGCGTTGAAGAGATGTCTTATGCCGATTTTTGGGTTCTAAAGGAGTACGGAGTCGAAGAATCTTGGACTAAATTAGTCACGATTCCTTACTCTGATGGACATGAGTTGTGTCTACCCTCATATCGTATGTGTATCTTATTGGACGGAAAGTATCTACTGGGTTGTGGGAGTCAGTTAGTTGTTCACGATCCTCAAGATAATAGTTTTTCTTACCCTAAGAATTGTGCCGTCGTCGGTGACATCTGTTCGACGGCGATCTGTGTTGAAAGTTTGGTTGAGCTTTTATTCCAAAATTAGTTTGTTTGGTTTTAGTTGCGCCTTTTTTTCTTTGTGATTTTCTCGCCTTTCTGCTTGGTACTTTTGATGTTCTCTCTATCGCTTTTGCGACGCTTGTTTGCTGCATTTCCTCCGTTCGAGCGATTGGAATACCTAATTGTGGTTCGATTGGTATATGTCGACCTACGTAGACTTCGGTTTTGTTCTTTATATGTACCATAAGGTCTCTCTCCTACTGAGTAAAATTCTAACTCACTCGGACAAATGACCTTTTAAAAATATCATAAACTCTTATAAAAACAACAGAATAATGACATCAAAGTGAGGAATTAGTAGATAATCCATCACTCTACTAACCGAACTATCCAAAATCGCTACAAATAGTCGGGCTGGTAGGAATTGAGATCCGAATAACCGTTATTTTCTGGTTTTTTATCCTTAATAATAATAATGTCCTTTTGAGGTACTCTGTGACCAGCTTCATAATAATCCTGATCTTTAACTTCACATGCGAGCTTCGATGTCTTCTTCGCTGACTCATCGCAGTTGCGAAAGTAGTTGACGGCCATTCGATATCTCTTTAAGGAAGAGAACTCATCCACTTCTTCGCCGCAAGGCGCTCTCGTTTTCTGTTGTCCATTTATTTACAGTCTTTTCTTATTCTTCCTCGTCTTCCTTTTTCTTCTTCGCAGTGTAGATATATTATTGTGAATGACGGCTTTTTTATGATGGCAGTTAAACGTTGACTTGACAGAGATCTATTGCCATGACGACCAAAAAAAGATGATAACCTTGATGCAGCTCGAATATTGACAACGACAACATGTCATGATATTGATATAGCGTATTGTATTATTAATATTAAATAATAATATGCTACAAAGAAAATAAATAAGAAACGCAAGTCATATATCTTATTAATATCAATTGTGCCTTTTATTTGATATTGTATTTCTTATTCAACAAGTGATTTTTAATTGTATTAAGTTCATAAGTAAAATTTGAGGGAAAGCTTTACTTGCTTTTTGTTTTATTAGTGCCTAATAAAAATTTAAATTGACAATGAAAGGAACTAGAAAATGTGAAAAGAGAACTAATTTAGACATTAAATAAAAATATAATTGATTTATATATATATATATAATTCATTTAGTTGTATTGTTTGGTTAAAATTCAAAAATACCTAAAACTAAAAAAAGAAACAGGAGACTAAGAAGAATAAAAATTCTAAGAAAAAAAAATAAATAAAGGCTAAGAACAAAACATGAAAAAAGAAAATGAATTAAAAAAAGCGCAAAGACTAAAAAGAAAATTAAAAGAACAAAAAACGCTAATGAAAAAAGTTAAAAAGGAAATATGCAATATACATAAACCTTAAAAAGAATAACAAAACACATAAAGTGGAGATTCGAAGCCAAGTTTGCGATTGCCTGACTACAGATGCAGTCGAAGCCAAGTTTTCCAGTTCCCAATGTGGTGCACCTCGGATAATTGGTCCTTGCAATGGGTTGTTATCCGTTTGCGTCACTAGTGTTTGCAGAGTTGGTATCTATTTATGGAACCCTTCTATGAGGATGTGTAAGAAATTGCCGCCTCCTATGAGTCCAATGCGTGGGAGTGGCTATGGATTAGGTTACGATGAGCCCAACGACGATTACAAGGTTTTGTGCCTCTGCGACGGTGATTATGAGAATGATTCGAAGGCAGAGATTTACAGCTCAAAGAACGATTCTTGGAAGAAGATTTCCGCTTTTAAAGGTGGCATCAGATCTTGGTCGCGCGGCCGTATATGCAAATGGAAAGTTCCATTTCCACGAATATTACTGCAACAACAAAAGCGATGCCATCGCTAACTATTGGAGCATTGTGACGTTTGATTTAGAAAGTGATTCTTATGGAACTTGAAGGTGGTCCCGTCGTGAAATGGAAGCAAAAGATACTAAGTTGTAAACTGGTGATGTAAATGCTGACTGTAATGCTGACGCAACACTATACTCCACACAGAACGCACAGCGGATAAATCTTGTAATTTGGTGACGAAAAGCAGAGCACACAATATATAAATTTTGTGCAGCAAGTTAGAAACTTACTGCGTTCCTCATGGCGAAATTCCATTATTACGATGTATTACAAAAACAACTATCTCACGATAGTGAAACTCAAGCCTAGAAAACTACGAATCGAAAAGATCCTGCAAAAGACTACGAAGTACTAAGACTTCTGCACACTGAATACTAGGCTAAACAATAAAAGAACTCTCGTGGTCGCTCAAACTCAACGTACGCTTTTCTCGATATCGCTCGTGTGTCGTGCGTCCCTTTAACGGAAAATGAAGTCTCATATATATACTTCGACTTCTCAAAGACTCGCACAACGTCCATACTGCCCTCAACGTCCACTAACTTCAATATGGCCGTTGGAAGTTAAGTTGGATAGCTCCAAAAGACTTAGTCTTCACTTGGACTTCAAGACACCTATTTTTAGCAAGTTCCTTTCCAAATTTTAGCTCCTAATTCTTAACACGTAATCCACACGTATTTGATCCTTTCCAAGCTTTATCTAAGTCCTGCAAATCACTAAAAATAGCCAATAACCGGATTAATAGCGTTTTGGGCATGAAAAATAAAACTAGAGGTGGACTCATTCTCAGCCAACAATGTTGACTGGCATGTTGTCCCAACATGATTGTCAACATTGAAATCTCAACATTAACATTAACAGAACTGTTGAGTATCCCAACGTTGAGCTTCCAAAGTTGGGCGACATTTTTTCTCATGATATTTCTATAGGAGTGTTAAATGGTTGTATTACCGCTCTTTGCAGCTATGCAGTGTACGGTGTTTTATGGGTTCTAAAAGAATATGGGGTCAGAAAATCTTGGACTAAATTAGCTACCTTTCCTTATCTATCATGCTACACTCTGCGTGCATTACGTAATGGAAAATATTTGTTGGATCGTGGGAGTCAGTTATATGTTTACGATTCCGAAGATAATAGCCTCGTATGCGTTGGGAACGGTAATATCGATCCTATGAGTTGTATCGGTGCCTATGTTGAGAGTTTGGTCACGATTCAGTAGAAGACGAGGGTTTGAAAGAAGATCGAAAGGTTTGGTCGTACTGCTGATGTTTTGAATATGTTGAGAGTTCGGTCACGATTCAGTAGAAGACGAGGGTTTGAAAGGAGATCGAAAGGTTTGGTCGTACTGCTGATGTTATTCCTATCCATTTGTTATTTCTAATTGAATATGTTTTGTATTTGAGTTAACTGCACACTGAAATGCCATTTGAATTGTTTTTTCATTAACTTATGTTCCTCACAACGACTAAAGTAAAACAGAAAATTGAATGAAAGATCAATAGCTTGACTAATATCCTAGTATTATTCGAGTCATAAGTTTAGATTTATTTCACCTAATTCTTTTTTCCCCTTAGACTATAATCATCCATGACCCGGACAACTGGTCATCAGAATAAAATATTAATTTCTCTCTCTCCACATACACAACCTACGCATCAACCCAACCTCAATAATTTTCAACTTTATCAACAACCCAACACAACTCATGATATTTATATTTTAGAATTATTTAAGTATTTAAATGTTTAAAAAATAGATTATTATATGATATAAAATTTAGATACTTTAGTCGTAGAAAAAAATAATATGAATATTACAGAATGTGATAGTGAAACAAATAACTTAAAATTGTGATTCAAAATGTATCAATATTAGCATCTATTTGTAGAGAAAAAATCATATATTTTGGTAAAAAAATAAAAATTAAATTTTAACAGATAATTTAATGTATCATAAAATTACAAAAAATTAGTAAAACAGTTTATCGAGAACAGTGCACAACCGGTTGTGACACAGGTTGGTCCACCAACCGGTATTGGGTTGGGTAACAACGGGTTGTGGGAGTTATTTAATTTTTTGATTTATTTTGATCAATTTTATTGCACAACCGATCGTGCAATCCACCGATAAAGATAGTCTTAGGTTTCTTAACTGGGCAAATATTATAACAAAGCTTTACGCTCAAACCATCATAATAAAAAAAATGACACTCGACTAAGATCGATTAGGCAATGACTTCAATCAGGATTACAATGTGTTTTTTTCCCAAAAAAAGAAAAAAGAAAACATACATAATTCGAATAGCATCCCATGTAATAACAGAAATGTATTTGAGATGTAAACCTGATTCGGTAAATGATGATATCATTTTCTATTTTCCTGCTTTACCATAACTATCTCGTAAAGTAACGGTTCGATTAAATACGAGCTTCTCCGAAGTAGAATTCTTATCGACGACGAAATAGCCTGGAGAAGACAAAATATTACAAAATAGAAGCTATGATAAGAATTTACTACGTAATAATACAGACATAATTTGAAGTTAAAAATAAATATATATAGACCTAATCTTTCGAACTGAAATCTGTCACCAACAGCAGCATTTTTCAGCGATGGAACTGCGTATGCATCGTTTATGACGACTTTAGATTGTGGGTTTAGGTCGTCGAGCCAATTATCGAGCTCGCTAGGATTCTGTTCGAAAAACCACGATAGGAAAAAAAAATCATCTTTCCTAAATATGTTAAAAAAGAATTTACAAGAGAATAAACCCTTAAATATTGCAGGAGTAAAGGTGAGATTTTTATTCAGATTTCAAACCTCGGAAAGGAATAACTTGTCGAACAATCGCACTTCTACTTTGAGTGGATCGGTCCCCGGAAAAGACTCCGAAACCCAGTGAAGAACACCCTAATGATTGAATAGTAAGAAACTCAAGTAATTAATACAACTTTTTTTTTCAAATTATCTCAAAAATTAACAGAAAAACGTTGATTACCTTTGGTTTTGTCGTCTTCATGGGATCATACTCTGCGCGAATTTCGATAATAGTCTCTTTATCTTCCCCGAATACTACTTCCGTGCACTTAATAGGAAATGCATACCTAAAAAACAAGCAAACAAATGAATTAACAATCAGCTTATGTGTGGGTTAGATTTGTAATAAATCATGTCTTTTGTAAGAATACAAATTACCTAAGTAATACAGATTTCCCAGGAGCAAGTCCATAGTAATCTTTAGAGTCTTTCATACGAAAATCGGAATGTTCGATGTAGACAACTTTAGAAAAAGGCACCTAAGCACAAAAATCAGATCGAAAAACTGGGTAAGACCCGGCCCGCCCCGACCCATAAAATCGACAAACGGATAATGGGACGCGGAAAAATTCACCTTATAAAACGAAGAAGCATCTTCTGCTGGAGCATCAGGCCATTTCTTTGCATCGAGACTCATTACAGTTGCATCCATGTTTGTAATGACCACCTTCAACAATAAAAAATGGATATTTGTCCTTGAAACGTCGAAGAATATTTATTGAAATGGAAAAAAGATGAAGTAGTGGGTTGTAACGTAAGAAATAAAACCTTGAGGGGGTTGAAAACAACCATGGTTCGAGGGGTCGTCTTGTTGAGATCCTCCCTAACATGGTACTCGAAACGATCCAAACGTATCAAGCTAGAGTCACTGCAGAGAGTCGAATCGATGAAATAATCAGTAAAATTATAATTTTCCCATTTGAGAACTTAAAAAAGCAGCACTGATGAAGAAGAAAAGATAGAAAGAAAGAAAGAAACAAAACCTTCGTGTGATTCCAATTCCTCGAACAAAGGCATTGATCGAAGATGCAGTTACGCCCCTACGTCTCAGCCCAGCAAGGGTCATAAGGCGAGGATCGTCCCAGCCATCAACCCATTTTTCTGTGACGAGTCTATTTAACTGCATAACAAAAAGTTTCAATGAAATTAAAAAAATTAGTCTCGGTTACTATATTTCAAAAGCACCAAAAATGAGAAAAGAAAAATCTTACCTTGCGTTTGGACATCACGGTGTTAGAACAATTCAACCGAGAATATTCCCAAACGTATGGCTGATAAAGGCCAAGAGCATCCAATAGCCAGTAGTACGATGCACGCCTCGTCTCGAACTCAAGCGTGCAAAGCTGCAACAAAACAAGTACCCATAAATAAAAAAAAAATATATTTTTTTGGCTTGTTATTTTTTTTAGTCCTGTATATTAGGGGGTCGCATTATACAAACACCTAAATTAAGGGGTCGCATTATAAAAAGTGAAGCAACTTGAGGACAATTAAAGCAGAAAACCTAATTTCAGAGCTGATTCGGCTGTTAATTCCGGGCTGAAATTAGGTTTTGCTCGTTAATGCCATGAAATTGCTTCAGTTTTTAGACTTAATGTCCGAAAATAGCGACCGTTTACTTTAGGTATCCGTCTTAACGCCAGCCCCAATATACAAGGCTAAAAAATAAGTACGCCTGTTTTTTTCCGACAAGTAAAACAAAAACCTTCAATTACCGAATGGGTTATATTTTCCAGAGAATCAACGATGCAATGTGCATAATCATAGCTCGGGTAAATGCACCATTCGTCACCTGCGTGTGGGTGAGGAGTGAGCTGAAAAAAAGATGAGCAAATTAGTAAAATTTCACAAATCCATTTTTGAGAGTTGGTAAACTTTTATCGCGGGTTAGAAAGTACTCACCTTTATGCGGTAAGCGATTAGATCGTACATGTTGAAATTATCGCTCTGCATGTCTTGCTTCATTCTTAACGTTGCTTTTCCTTCTTCGATCAGACCTCTTTTCATGTCATCGAAGAGCTTTAGAGATTCTTCGACGGGCCTATCTCTCCATGGACTGTTCATCTTCTTTTCTCTGTACTCTTTGATCTCTTCAGGAGTCTGTGTTAGATGAATTCCATATTTCTATTAACCGTATAAATTTCATATATACACATTTGTGTGTGTGTGTGTGTGTGAAGAGAGAGAGAGAGAGAGAGAGAGAGAGAGAGAGAGAGAGAGAGAGAGAGAGAGAGAGAAAAACTGGTGCTACAAAGGGAACCTGGTGATCAACATAAGCATGACCTCGTCGTATTAAGTCGATCGCCAGTTCGTAAAGTTCTTGAAAATAATTACTGGTGTAAGTAATCTGAAGAAAAGAAGGAATTAAATCAGAAACTTGTCAATATGAAGGAGTTCATTAGCTGGGCGACTAACGATAGTACCTTGAAGGGTTCCCAACCCATCCATCCAACGATTTCTTCGATATGATCGATGTATTCTTTCTTCTCAGCTTCTGGGTTTGTATCGTCATACCTACATGCATACAAGACAAAGAAAATTTATTTATTTGCTACGAAATATATTTCCAGGCGTTGGGAAAAAGGCAAAAGAAAAAGAGGGAAATAAAGAGAAAAACCGTAAAATAAATAAAGACAATACCGACCTTAGATAGCAGCAACCACCTCTCTCTTTTGCAAGACCAAAATCCACAAACATAGCCTAAAAACAGAGCAAAAGGGTGTAGTGAACACTAAGTTTTAGTAATTGCACGGTTAATTATTATTATTATTAGTGTCTAATGATAATCATTTCTAGTGAAATTCACCTTAGCATGACCTATGTGAAGATACCCATTCGGCTCGGGCGGAAAGCGGGTGAAGACTTTCCCTTTAGTGATCTTCAAGTGCTTTTCAAGCATTTTTTTCGAATTGCAAGCCCTGAGCACAGGGCGATCACTGAAATATATTTCTGTATGCACCTAAAATCAGAACATACTGTCCAAATTACTACAGATATCAATGGCATTTAAGAGAGAGGGAGAGAGAGAGAGAGAGAGAGAGAGAGAGAGAGAGAGAGAGATTTTACCTTAAAATTCTCCTCAGGTGAAGGAAAGACGGAGAATGGATTAATGTCTTCTTCACATAACTTTGGCGAAGGAGCTATATCAGCTGGGCTGGGCTCAGCTTTGGCAGGCTTCTCTTTCTTCTTTTTACCAGGTTTCTCATTGTCTGCCTCCGTCTTTTCACCAAGTAGCTCGTATAACTTTTTGTCAATAATTTGCTGGTTGCGAAAAAACAGAATAAAAGAAAATGGCTAAGCAAAAGAAAAATAATGAGAAAAAGAAGCCATTTGATTTCACCACTTACCTTGACGATCTTTGGATCAGCCCAAGGCTGCTTCTTTCTCACATAACCGAAGAGCTCACCAACTACATCAAATAAAGCAAAGAGGATACCGTAAAATGAGACAAAGTGTGCATAAATGTTCTTCCAACAAAGCATGGAATGCGTAATACCTTTAGAGTTATTAAATTATTGTGTTTTAAGAGATTAAACAAAACGGACAACTCACTGTTTATGCGATATCTCTGCTCCAATATAACAGTTTTATTCTCTTCAAAAATCTCATCAACAGCAAGTTCAATATCCTGTGGAGAGACTTCAACTCCTATAGATAAAAAAGAAACAGAAATTCCGATCAATTCTGTAAGTATTATAAGTTCTGCAGCAAATATTAAGCTAGGAATATTTATTTTATCAATTGTAACAAATTTTCAATGATGAAAACACAAAAATGAATCACTGATAATTAGTCGCGTACCAACGCCGCAAGCAACTTCAAACTCGTCAACGTTCAACTTCTGAGAAGCAGTAGTAGCAAGAAATGAGAAGGCAGCTTCAAGTTGAGCAGGAGTTTTGATCTGATAAACAGGCAAAGATTACCATTCATAATTACAGAAATTGCAAAAATAGGCAAAATACGAATGAATGTTGAAAATTCATGCTCACCTTAGACGACACGATATACTGGAGCAATGTGGGTCGATGAGAAAGAGCATTTGCAGGGTATTTTGTAGCAACCTGCCAAGAAAATATATCATACCATCTCCATTTGAAGAAATAAATTTGGACACGAAAAATCGCAATACACACAAAATAACTAATCGAAAAGAAGAACGTAATGGTCGACATAAGTTGATACAAATTTCTTGCAATGAATCCTACAAAAAAGGCATTTACAAGTTAGCGACATACAGTGTAGAGCAGATTTCCAACTGCACGATCGCATCCATCGGCTACGCCAGCCTAAGATTACATAATGAATGTAAGCAGAAGCCGTTTATAAATAAGCAATTTGGGTAAAATCGAATAGATGGATTCAATATCTTAGTTTCATCTCATTCGTCCCCAACTGATTACTGATATAGCACATAACTGTAATTTTGTCAGCGCCAAATGACCGTATGAATGCATTTGGAGAAAACTTCACATCAAACGGAAGTTTAACATAAAAGTAAATAATTTTCAGAAGCTAAACATCCAAATCGTACGAAATGAATCCAAATTTGCATTCCAAATCTCGCTATTTCTCAGGAACCACGTCACTCGAAAAATGGCCTTAATAGTCGACAAAGCTAAGAAAAATCCACATGCAAATGCTGAAACATAAGCACAATGCCCACACATACCCTGTTCAGGGGTAGCTTAAGAAAAAAAGAAAGAAAATTGAACAGAATGAAACATGCAAATGAATCAATCAACATATCAAGTTACCTCCTGAATAACAGTGGTTAGATTGGCGGTAACCTTGTTGTTAGCAACTGTGTTCTTGGCCGTTCTTTCATCTAAACCAATCTTCAGAAACAAATCGAGGGGCTTTTCCAGCATTTCTAGTAGTGAGCTGAATCAAATGATCCCTTCTTCCAAAAAACAGAAATATGCTACAGTAAAAAGGCAAACTACTTTGTTGAGCTCGGCTAAAACCCTAATGGTAGCTGAAATTTGGAGTATCAATCGACGAATTAGGACTTGGGGACCAAGCTTGCCACTGACGAGGAAATTTCTGGTTCGGAAACCAAGTGACGTAGTAATATGTCTGCTATAAGAAAATAAAAGGGCCTATCAGTTTGTGTATAATGAGCCTAATCAATATAGCCCACTACTGATGGGTGTACAAAGATGGGCATATTAATTACAACTGTTTGTATTCACTCTTTTTTACTAATGTTTTGTCTTACCTAATCATCAAAGCAAAGTTAAAAAATTAAAAAAATTGGCCATGTGGCAGTTTTACACACAATTGTACCCCCAACATGTGTTATTCTACGTTAAACGACCCAATCGATACAATCAATTGTGTTTCACTTTATTAGTTGCTATGCTACATTTCAATCTTTTTATTTCAATCTATTTTTTTTTCGGAAAAAAAAATGGAGTTGGTTTATACGTAATTGAATATGGTGACATCTACACATAAATACCTACTTAAATAAAATTTTTACAGATAGGATCCATGTCAGAAATTTTTACAGATAGGTACCCGATTTAATGTTTACCAATTTCTTCAATCGTGTCGTACCTTCGTGTGGGTGTATGACGTACCATAACACGTTGATATAGGGTACCTAAACGTGTTTATACGGTGTACCTTATGTGTTTAGATGGCATACCTAAATGTGCTAATACGGCGTACCATTTTCTCAACGTACGCACCACAATACGTTGATATAGGGTACCTAAATGTGTTGTATGGTGTACCGACGGCAGAGCGTGTACTTATCTGAAAAAAATTTATTCTACTAGGTACCTACATATAAAAAAAATCTAACATGGTACTAAATTATAAGTTTTTTTTTCCAAATGGGTATTTATGTGTAAAGACCCCTTGGATATGTAGAATAAAAGCATTTTATTTAGACTAGGCATTTGGCAATGGGGTGGACATTCTCCGTCCCAAACCATTTTTTACATTTACTTCGGGCGTTTTATATCTTTTGTACATGTCCTTATTTATCAAAACAAATCACAAACAATCAATATAATAATATTAAATATTCTTAAAAGACGTGTCAAAAAATATATACTTTTTTACCTTTTAATTGTATTATATTATTAAAATATTTAGTTTCTTAATTTGCTTGTCAAATCCCAAATGTATAAAAAGATTTGGGACGGAAGGAGTATATATTATATACGGTGAAAACTAAGGATGATTCTTTGTGTCAGTTCCATTGTAAAATTCGAGATGACACGTGTCGGTGTGTTTTTCACAAGACAATATGTTGTGTTGTGGTCAGAATGCAAATAGATTTAGATATGGGTGTGGGGGTCAAAAACAACATGACCATAGTGCTGAGAAAAATATGACAAGAGAATACATAATCATCATTAACAAAGAGGAGAGAAGATGAGTCTCCATCCACTACCACAACACAACATATGAACAACTATCATAGCTTGAAAAACAAAGGAAGAGAAAGTTATCTTCACTATCCATTAAACGGATAATCATCGTATCTCATGAAGCAATCGCCCAGCGTGAGCTCTACGTAAACCGAACGAGGGCACATGGTAAGAATATTTCGCAAAGCTTGGGCCAAACACGCAGCACAGTCTTGTTGGCTCAGCTCCTCTCTGCACTCAGCGTATCCATAGACGTCGACGTAATCATCGGAGTTGTCGAGGTACAAATCTTTGTCCGGTTGGGAAGGACAATCCGTTGCTAAATCGTTGATCATTTGCGTCACTAATGGACCGTAATCATCGTCTTGGGTCCATTTCTCCACGCTGCATTGCATGTCTGCGATGGTCGTGTTTGGAGCGCCTTTTACTAACGTCTGCAGAAGAAATAGCGAAAACAAGCGGATGAACTTTGTCGAAAAGTGATGACTCATTTCTTTTTTTTTCTTTATACTTGATTTAGAGCGAATGCATGAATGTGGGACTTTTATAGGAGAATTCGAACATTGTTTCATAAATAATGTAAATGTACACTTGTATTTGGCTTTATTTGGCAGGTTAGGATCATTCCATAATATTACAGATGAAAGTTCCAAACGAATAATATTAGAGATATAGGAAAAATCCATAACATCTCGGATAAAAAAATATGTATTCATAGGTGTAGGATCATTGTATGATAAGCTTTAAAATTGTCTTTTTATTCTTCCCCAAGATAATGTTCACCATATTGCACAGACGAAAATTTCTCTTGCTGGTACCGTTTCAGAACTTGACGTTTTTTGGTATCATATGGTCGTGAATTTCTCAGACGAAAACTAGGAGGGTCGTATTTTGGAGTAATACGACGATTGTGATATCATTGTTATCTGTGTATTAGGGTTTGTAACGAACACGGTTAAACGACGTTGTATTTCTTATCATTCCAAAGATAGCTAGAATCCACAATATTATTGCATAGACATTAACATAAGTTACAGTATTTTGGTAAGAAAGTATCGCCCAACTTTGGCTTTGTTTCCAGCCAGCTAGGGTTTCTGCTTATAGGTATTGTCAAATCACTGATCCTATTTTATAAGTAAATAACCAACTAAAAGTGTTTAGCTCCATCGCCGATGAAAAATGTAATTATCAAAACAAAAAGAAATTGTCATATAGCGTAGCACGTGACGAAAATGCGGTCACAAGGTTTTGCGACAAAAAATCCGTTGCAAAGTAGTCATCGCCAAAAGGTCGTCGAAAATATTTGCGATGGAACTACATAATATTCTCTTGTCCTTCGGTCCGGATTCCGATGATTTTCCGTCGCACATAAAGTCGTAGCTAAATTTTTCGACCAGAAAATTTCTTCAAGAATTGAGAAAGATTGAAATTTTGAAACCACCGCTAAAGCAAATGTTTTATGTCTCTCGCTCTTTTCAATCTTTCCCACTCACTCTTTTTATATATTTTTTTTAGTTTATTATTTTAATATATTTTTTATTCCCTCTTTATTTTTATTTGAATATTTATATTTTTAAGTTAGGTTTTTTCTCTCTTTATTTTAAATTTATTGGTAGTTTTCTCTTTTTTGTTTTTGAATTTTCTGTTTTATTTGAATTTTTCTTTATTTTTTGAAGTGTTTCTCTTTTTTAATATTAATTTATGATTTTTATGTCGGGCCAATCGCATGTCGACATGTACTTTTTCATTCAAATTAACGGTCATCTAACAGCAGGAACAATTTGTTCAAAATCGACAACATCGAGGATTAAATTGGTCCACGCGAAACATCGGGGACTGCATTGGTTCATATGGTAAACATCGAGGACTAAATTGATCCAATGGTAGACATCGAGAACTATTTTGTGTTTTCTCCCTTTTTTGCGATGGTTTAAATTTTTTCGACGACGTTTTGATGATGGCCGTATTCTCCTTTGGGAAAAGCGGTCAGCCACGGAATTGGGACGATTTCTCTGAACGCTAATAAAACTCTTTTTTGTAGTACATATTTTTTCAGATTAGATTTCACTTCCGAACAAGTCAACATTAATATCAGAAATGACTTTGCAATATCATAAATGTTTCGAATTGATTACTTAAGATCAATCTCAAACATGTTATTAAACGTGAAATATACTGCATTAATGAAAAATATGCATAAAGGCATCGTCAAACTCAAATATCCACATACATATCATTGCATGAGAGAAAAAACGAAGACGACGTGAAAACATTACATAGAAAAACTATGTCAAACTTCGAACAAAGGAGACTCGTCCTCATCCATTATACAATCATCGTATCGTATCGTATCTCGTGAAGTAATCGTCCATTAAGAGTTTTACATAAAGGGAAGAAGAGCAAAGATTAAGAATATTTTGTATGGATGTTAAGAGGTTCTTAATTACTCCCTCCGTCCCGGTAATATATGGACATTTGGGATTGGGTTCGGTTTTTAAGAATTATAATATTTTAATAGTATAGAGGAAGAAAAGTGTATGTGTGGGGCACGTCTTTTAAGAATATTTAATGTTATTATATTGATTGTGTGTGATAGTTTTTTACTAAATATGGAAATGTATAAAAGATAGTGGGACGCCCGATTTAGTAAAATGTACAAAAGTTACCGGGACGGAGGGAGTATAAACTACGATACTTCAGACATTAAAGTTTATATAGAATAGAGGTCAAGGTGTCCTGGTTAGGGCTGGGGAAATATACCGAAATACCGATATACCGTCCTTATTGTATCGAAACGTACCGAAAATATCGAAAATTTTGGTATACTGATGTTTTTGGTAAGGTATGATACCGTACCGAATATTTTCGGTACGGTAACGGTATGAAAATTTTAAAAATTAGGTATACCGATTATACCGAAATACTAAATTTTTTATATTATATATATACACACACCTACATATATTATATTATTTTTAATAAAAATATGTTTCTCAATAACGATAACTTATGTAACTCAAGTTACGTATAAGTTTTACATTTTTAATTTTTTTTCTTCATGATTTTGAAACATGAAGATGCAATGCAATTACTCGTTGTTAATCTTCACTAATTTTTTAAATAGCCGTTTCGTTTTAATTAATCTTTTTATTTTGAAAAATTTGGTATTAATAATCCATCTTATTGGGGCCTAATGAGTTTGAATTGACTAAAAATTCGAAAACAACGAATTTAACGAGTTACGAGACACGCATGGTAAAAAACCCTCCGTGCGAATGGTATAGAAGGTATGATACCGAGACCATATCGAAATTTCGGTATGATACCGTATCGAAATTTAAGGTATACCGAAATTTTTGTATGGTATTGGTATGATTTTTTTCGATACCGAAATTTCGGTACGGTACACGATAACGGTTTTGGTACGGTATACCGTACTGAACCACCCCTAGTCCTGGTGTGTGAGTAAAACGCGACTAGGGTTATGTAATATGTTAGGTATAGGACTATGTGTATATTGAGGTATTTTTAATAAAATAAACAAAAAAAATTAGACAATAACAAAATAAGCGTGAAAGGAAAACATTAATAAATAGCGAATTTCGTATGTAGATTTTACGAGTTACGTAACTCGTACAAAATTGATACGAGTTATTGTCTCGCTGGCGCGTGCGCTGACGTGGAGTAACTCGTATCAATTTCTTACGAGTTATAACTCTAAGTCGTATAAAGATGTTACGAGTTATATCTGTTTTTTAGACCCTACCATATGCGAAGAAGACGAGACGACGACGAAGACGAGCCCACCTCGCGCCTGACTTAAAGCCGCCACTCAGCCCACCCCGCACCTGCCTGCAAGGCGCCCCGCCGCTTCCTTCACGCCGCCGCCCACCCCATCTCACCGTCTGCCGCGACCCCGCGTCCCTTCTGCCCCCCGCCGCCGACAGCCTCAGCCCTGCAGGCCGCCGCCGTCCCGCGAAGGTTATGCATCGCGCCCCGCCGGCCCGCGAGCTCCAACAACGTGACCCGCCGCCTCCCTGACCCTCCGACGACCCGCCGCGCCGCGACCCGCCGCCGGCCATCCCGCGTCACTGTCCGCTGTGACCCGTTGCGACCCGCTGCCCCGCGTCACTGCCCCGCTCCGACCCGCCGCCCCGCCGCATCGACGACGTCCTACGCATGATTAGTTGGTGAGCGACCCCGTAACGATACGAACTACGTTTTTGTGTTAATTTTATCATTATCGAATGCTACTTTCTATTGTTGATTTGTTTCGTTTCGTTTTTTACTGTAGAATGGATTTTGATTCTTATTACGGGCCTTTTGATAGCTCGGTGTTGACGATGCAGTCAAATCACCGTAGTATAGATTTATTGTTAGATGGGGGTGCGATAGATATGACTATTAAGATTAGATCCTTTGAGAATGTTGTGTGGGGTACGAGAGAAGCACCTAATGTTCTACACGGTCGCTTATTAGATAAGTTGAACGATATGGTATATACAACGTCTACAACTGTATATCACAGAGGGTTGACCCTTATTTGATTACAGCATAGGTAGAGCGTTGGAGGAAGGAGACCCATACATTTCATTTTTATGTCGGAAAGGCGACCGTTACATTATAGGACGCAGGAACTTTGTGGGGTTTGCCTGTAGAGGGTAGTTGTGTCTCCGGTGTGATCCAAACTAGGACGGTCACACAGTGGATGGACGAGTGCGAGCGGCTGCTAGGTTTTAGACCGCCTGCTGAGAAGATTAAGGGGTCATCGCTTTCGATGAAATCGTTAGCGAGTTGGTTATTGGCCCATCCGATTTTGGATGCTGCTCTTTGGTGCTGTGATGTTCCCCAACTGTAGCGCGAGCACCGTATCGTTGTCCTACCTTCAGTTGTTGCCTGCTGGAGGATATTGATGAGGTGGCCACGTTTAGTTGGGGTAGTGCGGTCTTAGCGTTCCTGTATAGATAGCTTTGTTCAGCATGCGAGCCGAAAAAACTTAATATAGGCGGATCCCTACGGCTGTTGCAGGTAACTATATAGAAACTTTGATTAATTTTATAGTTATTTTCAAAATTTATTTAAGACACGTGATTTGTTTTAGGCATATGTGAGGATCCTTCCATTTCAGCCAGTTCGTGAGCTTCATCGTATCTCCATGGAGCCCAGTATAGTCGACGGGGTAGTCTTACCGATCCCGCCACATGGTGCGAGGTATGGTCGTTCATAAAGTTTGTAATTTTTTTCCTTGTTACATTTATAAATGTGGTGTAAATATATGACAGGTGGAACGCGTTATACGATCACACTACGTCGACAAATTCGAACATACGCACCATCCGCGAGTGCCTGGATTGCCTGCGGGCGCATCAATTTGTATGAGAGCCGTATAACATGACGCTCCCGGAGATTGTCGCACTTCCTCCCCAGTGCTTACCGATCGCTTGTCGATCGAGGTGTCCTCTCATCTTCTTCAATATCGTGGAGTGGCATTACCCCGAACGAGTCCTTCGACAGTTTGGAATCATCCAAAGGATTCCCGTTACACCGCCGTATCGAGATATCTCCATACGTACGAGCGTCGACAGCGGGCGGGGTGGATTGGAGGACGCATCATGCGGGCTGGATTGGATTATGGGAGGACCGAGAGGAGAACGTCGTTAATGGTCCTCCCACGACTGCACTCGTGTCGGTAGAGGACGGATATTACGACTGGTTTCATCGAATCACTCGCCTCTATATATCTCCACACGCGGTGCAGATGTCACGGGGCTTCCAGATGGGGGATGCAGTTTTTAATGTCGAGCATCGTAAGTTTAATTTATTTATTAATGTTATTTGTTAAACATCTCAAATGATAAAATTTCTTTTTCTCATTTTCAGGAACGCGGGGTTCACGACAGCCTATGTTATGCAAGGAGTGGCAATTATGACGAGTCGATCCATTTTCTTCAGCAAATGGATAATATGTTCATATCGCGACGTCAAGTTCGACGAAGTAGTGGGGCCGGGCCGTCTCACGTACATGAGACCGGACCATCTCACGTACATGAGGCGGGACCATCTCAGGTGCACGAAGCTGTTAACCCGTCCTTCTTTGACGATTTTTCGCCCTTCTTGCAGTCATCTGCAGCCCAACACAGCTTAGAGCCGGAATATATGGATCATCAGGTATATTAAATTAATTTGAATTTGAAGCCCTTAAATTATTTCCTAAAATTAAAATTTATTTTTTTATTTTAGGCGTTTACGACACCTTCACCACGACCGCAACGATCTCGAAGTCCGGCTGATGACGCTGAGCAAGGTAACCGTCGAGGAAATAGGGTACGTAGGCCAGCTCGTTGTGGGACCGGCGGTCATTTGGCTCATCATGGCCGATAGATTGTTATGTGAAATGTTATTGGGTGTTCTGTAATGACTATTAAACGGCGTTCGAATCAAAGTTAATTTTTTTTGTAATGACTATTATGATTATATTATTGTAATTTTTATTATTGTTGTTATTATTATATTTATTACGATGATTATTATTATTTATGTTATTATTCTATTTATTATTATTCTATTGATTTATTATATGTATTTATTATTATTATAGTTATTATTATTATATTAATTATTATTGCTTTCATTATTATTATTATTATTATTCTATCTATTTATTATATTTATTACGATGATTATTATTATTATTATTTATGTTATTATTCTATTTATTATTATTCTGTTGATTTATTATATGTATTTATTATTATTACAGTTATTATTATTACATTAATTATTATTGGTTATTATTATTATTATTATTATTATTATTATTATTATTCTATCTATTTATTATTATTATTATATGTATTATTAACCAATTTTGAAACCACATTGGATATATGAGACCAAAACGGTGAAGACAACATTGTCTATTATTTTCAACGCCTACCGCGTTGTCTAGCACGAGTTTCATCCCTATCCATCTCATTCCTGATGCGATTTCGACTATATGTACCGGGACCATTTCTCTCTCGACGAGCCTCGTTATGAATAAGAGTCCAATCTTCGGGGCTCCAGTAGCGTTCATCGTGCAATGGTTCAAAGGTACCTTTCATATGTCTTCAAATACTCCTGCTTACTGTAATACTGCGCCACTAGACTACAAAGTGAATTTGCCATTGACGACAAGCTGCTTGTGCGTGAGAACATGGGATGTTATACCTGCTCCAATTTCCACAGTGCATGTTCGATCATTGATCCTTACCACATATGTGCGCTGATGAATTCCAGATGTTATGACTTCTGCTGTATGTTGTCGGACATCAAAACGGTATACAAAGTGATCCCAAGATTCTGCTGTTCAACTTTGAAACAATCTCGTTGCATAACGTGACCAATCCGTTTCGTTATTCGCCATTAGGGACGATGCTTCTTGAAAGCGATCACGAAAATACTGTACGCACCTGTGAATTTTAAGAAACAAAAGAAAAAGTAATAACAACAAAATTGGAATAAAAAACAGACCATCGTGATTAGAGCTTACCTATGAAAAGTGAAATCGACGATTGCTCTTGCGGGTAGCATTCGAGCACCTTTTAATACCCCGGTGAGCCCTTCTGAAATATTAGTCGTCATGACACCACATCAATAACCGCCGTCATGAGAGTGTCCATTGCTCGACCCCTTTTTCTAACCAGGGCTTCGCTCGCTCATTAATTTGCGCAATCTGAGCCGTAATGCGGTCGAATTTATCCAATATTGGCGCAGTACCGGCTCGATGACATAGATCCTTCAATTGTTGATCCTTGAATTTTTGTAGAAGTTTGACTTTACATGACGAAGACAGAAGCGATGCACTCCATTTGGTGGACGAAAGAATTCAGTGGCTTCTACTGCTCCTGTAAGATCTGTACACACGATATACGTCACTAAAAGTAACTGATTTTACGAAAATAACGAGTAAATTACATTACTACGATTAAATACCTTTGTGACGATCCGAAATAAGGCAAACTGATTGGTTCTTTAGAACAAATATGTTTAAATTAGTAAGGAACCAAGTCCATGAGTGTGTACTTTCTTCCGTGACAATGGCAAACGCCAGGGGAAAGACGTTTTGGTTGGTGTCCAGCGACGTAGCAATCAGTAAATTGTGTTTATATTTGAGTATAAATGCGTACCATCGACACAAACAACTTTTCAACAATGTTTGAAGCCATCGATGCTCGGTTTAAAAGCCCAAAAGACAAACCCGAGCACGAAGTGCCCAGGTCTCCCTGTTTGCAGATTCAGCCACCTCAAGATTGTCCCTGGATTGTAATACTGCAACGCCTTCATAAATGTTGGGAGTTTGGTAACAGAATCTTCCCATGTACCGTAAACATTTTCCATCGCTCTTTTCAGACCATGCCAAGCTTGAATATACGAGTTGTTGGACTTTCTTGGGTAGGAACTGCGGATCGATTCTTACGGTTCCAAACATTTTCACGAGTTGTTGGACGTTCTTGGGTAGGAACTGCGGATCGATTCTTACGGTTCCAACCAACATATCAGCAATAAAATTTTTAGAGATATTACGGTGTGTGCTCGCCAGCTCAGTCATATAGCAAGTGTGATGTCCTTCAAATTTTGTAACAGACCAGTAACCTTTTTCTGGCTTGAAGGATGCCCTCAATCTCCATGGGCAATCGGCCGTATGATTAATTGGACACTCCAACGTGTATTGCTGCTCTCGTTGACGTGATCTCACGTCTAGCAACCCTGGTCGAAAAATCGTCGACGCACGTTGTAAATGTTTCTTACTTGAAAAAATCATACCTCGACAAAACAGGGTTATCTCTATCGTAAAACTCCCCATAACCACCGTAGTCTTCACTATCAGGAGGTGGCATTTGGTAAATTTGGAAAAATGGGACGGACTGAAACAGCGTTGGAGCAGCAGAGTCCAGCGGAGTGGTACCATTGGCGCATCGTCATCGTCGTTCTCGTCGTCCTCGTTGGGATCGGGTAACTCGGACGGTGGATCCTCATCGGCCGCTTCCGAATCACTAACATCAACATCTTCCTCTGGTTCTGGCACGAAATCTGGCTCCGGTTCTGACACGGATCCCGGCATACTGAATGGAACACCAACCGTCGGCATCTCCAGAGAAACATTACTGAACCCTGCCATAACTGGTGAAAGAGGCGGGAATGTTGAAAGTATTCATTTTTTGCCTGGACAATTAACGAACAACGACTACTATCAGCACCCGTAATTTTCATACAACAACGACATAAACTCCGAAAAACTGGTGTTGCGACGAATTCGCCTATACGCAATAGGACGCATACTATATTTAACAAGAGAATCAGATGATTGAATTATTTCACCGCCGAAATATACTACGACTTGTACACGACTCGACACCATTATGTGTAGTGTTTTAAAAATCAAAAGGGTTGGGTTATAGAGAAGTAACTCGTATTTGATTGTCCTTACTTTCGTTTATATGGTGTTAATCCTAACTATAATATTTTACGTGTGTTTGGTTCTAGATGTTACCCGTATACGTGGAATACTAAAAAGAATAAATTTGATCCTAAAACCGTTCCTTGTGTGTTTGTAGGTTACAGCGATCGCCATAAAGGGTACAAAAGTCTTGATCCTAAAACATATGAAATATTTGTGTCTAGGCATGTCATATTTGATGAAACTTTATATCCGTACAAGATAAATAGGTCATTACCATCCTCTGATGTTACTTTACCGTTATTTATTGATTCTCCGTCTCATGTTTCAGTGAACTCACCATCTTCAACGATAGACATAACACAGATTCCTGTTTCAGCAGCAATTTTGAATCCATCAACAGGTGTACAAGATCCTACAAACTCAGGCGGTCCCGCTGAACCGACGATAAATCAGCCAGAAGAGCACACTTCCCCTAGTATTGATCTCGATTTACTCTCACATGAAGACGATACACCTACATCCCTTTCGACCGAAGATAATTCCACGGTAAGTGCAAACTCTATACCTTCTTCTGAATCTGTTTCATCCACAGATCATCAAATGGTTACGAGAGCACAACATGGAATTTACAAGCCGAATCAACGATATGCCTTGCTTCTTGCTTGTGGGGATATTCCAAGCGAGCCATGGTCCGTCAAAGCAGCCCTTCAACATGACGGATGGCGGAAAGCTATGCTTGAAGAACTCGATGCCCTACATCAAAATTCCACGTGGACCTTAGTTCCCCGAGACCCTCATATGCATATTATTGGATCAAAATGGGTCTTCAAAGCTAAACTACAGGCCAATGGTACACTTGATAGGCTTAAAGCACGACTCGTTGCGAAGGGGTATCACCAAGTAGATGGTATCGACTATTTAGAAACATTCTCTCCGGTCATTTAACCAGGTACTATTCGTTTAGTTCTTAGTATAGCCATGGTTCATCAATGGGACATTCGAAAACTTGATGTTAAAAATGCTTTGCTTCATGGTTACATAACTGAAGCCATTTATATGGAGCAACCACCAGGTATGCATGATCCAAAATTTCCATCTCATGTTTGCAAACTTCGAAAAGCACTATATGGTCTAAAACAAGCACCACGAGCTTGGTTTGATCGTTTTAGCACATTCTTACTCAAAGCTGGTTTCTTTTGTAGCCTCGCTGATCCGTCTTTATTTATTATGCACTCTTCATCTGGCACATTGGTCTTACTTCTTTATGTTGATGATATGTTATTAACAGGATCCAGTTCAACGTTACTTAACGATTTTATCTCAGCTTTACACAGCGAATTTGCAATGAAAGATCTTGGACCTGTACATCATTTTCTTGGTATAGAAGTCCAACGGTCCAGTAATACTTTGCACCTGTCTCAAACCCATTATGCTCGCTCTCTTCTTGACAAGGCTCAGATGTTGGATTGCAAACCGATGAATACACCTATGGAATCGAAAACCAAGGGACTTAATGATAAGACACCTTTCTCTGATCCTACCTTTTATCGTAGCATTGTTGGTGCTTTACAATACTTAACAATTACACGGCCTGATCTTTCTTTTAGTGTTAACTATGTGTCTCAATATGTGCAATCGCCTACTGTTGCTAGCATAAAAATGGTCCGTCGTATCTTACGTTATGTGAAAGGCTCTATTACATTGGGTTTACATCTAACTGGCAACACTACACTTGATCTTTTTGCTTTTTCTGATGCAGATTGGGCGGGTTGTCCCACTACTAGGCGCTCTACAACGGGGTTTTGCACGTTTTTGGGACAAAACATTATTCTTGGTGTGCAAAGAAGCAACCGACCATTTCACGCTCTAGTACCGAAGCTGAATATCGTGCAATGGCAAACACAACAGCTGAACTGACATGGCTCACTTTTCTCTTACGGGATCTTCAAATTCCTCAAAGCAGTCCTCCTCTACTTCTATGCGATAATCTGAGTGCCTTACACATGACTGTTAATCCGGTTTTTCATGCTCGGAGCAAACACATTGAGCTTGACTACCATTTTATTCGTGAAAGAGTCGTAATGGGACTTCTTGTTACTCGTCATGTTCCCTCTGCCCTTCAGCTTGCGGACATTTTCACAAAGCCCCTGTGTAAAGATGCTTTTCATCACATTCGCAGCAAACTGTGCCTCCAGCCCCGCCACAGTTTGAGGGAGGGTAATAACAACCAATCAAATAATTGGAGAGACAAGGATGATAGGAGTAATAAGGAAGGACGTGATTTGTTACACTGACAAATCACGGATTGATTTGGTTCATCAATGGGGAATCATGGCAGTAATCAAGGATGTCACATTAAGACTCAATCACGTTTAATATGGTAAGTCAATGAAGAGATTGAAGATCATCATCAATCAATCATCGAGGATCTTACCCATAAAAGAGCATTGAAGACCCTAATCAAGGGATTAATGAAATTGATATATTTTCCTTTTATATTAATCTCTAGTCTCTATATAAAGTCGATGTAACTAGTATAGTCAGTAAGTCTCACGTTAGAAAATAATAAAGCTACATTAAAGTTTATTTCTTCTTTAGCAACCACTACATGACATGACAGAAATATACATATACGTCTATATATTTTCATAGGTATAATCATGTAATAACATAGAACTAAACTGTCTTTGTTTCTCGTCTCCAAGCGAGAACAGTTGTATTTACAGACGAGAAAAGATAATTACATATTCATTATTTATGTTACGAATCTTTGTTAAAGTTGTCATTATATAGTAGTTTATTGAGAAATATCGATCATGCTCTTTGTTTACAGCCTAGCTGTACAAACGTTAATCATCTTGTCAATGACAAAGGAAGAGAGTTTCCTTTCTCCGAAAAAAAGGGGAAGAGAGTTTCCATTTCCATAGTTAATGTTGAAAGGTAGTATTTGCTTTTCAATTCATTCAATTCCCATGAGTCAATAATAAACGTTTTTTTTTCATTTATCACAATGTTCCATAGGTACTTGACTTCTGAACTGGAGAAAAAAAATATGAGACGTTACATATTGAAGTTTTGGTTATAAGCTTTTTGCTAGGTTCACAAAATTCAATTCAAATTACCCAATCTTGTTTTTATTTCGCTCATCGATTCTTATTTCTACATGCCCCTCACATCCAAGCTGATTCTTTATTATCAAGCAACCCTTAGCCGTGAGCATTTATACTCATTACACAGATCGTTTGATATCCATGTTAATCGATTATATTGGTATAAGCTATTTGTGTAGGGTATACATAATTTTGTTTATATTGTATTTTAACATGTTTGATATGTGTGTATTAATTATTTATGTAATGATATAAATTGTATTTGATAGATGTGTTTGAGGTGCGTATAGGTGTTTGGATTAGTGATAAACCTTATGCACAAACAAGTCATATAACTAAAATCATTGTAATAGACGTGTATAGTCATACAACGCATGTATGGCTATACACAAACACAGATGACAAACACGAGGTAACTTATTCATACCCACCCATAACCACCTATACACTTGTATCAAACGAGCTGAGCTGTAATACATTATTAGACAAGTGAAGTAATCATTTAACATGAAGATCAATGGTTTCCTTATTTAACATAAGAACATGATTCCACATTCATCTATCACAACAAGCGAAAAAAAGAGAAGATGCTCCAACCACAACACAAAGCTACAAACGACGAGCGACCAATTATTTCTTTAGTACTCTATAGTAAACGGATAATTGTCGTATTTCATCACACAATCCCCCATCGCCACCTCCGCAAAAAGGGATCGAGTGCACATACTGATCAAATTTTGTCGGGCCTGAGCCAAGCACGCAGCACAGTTTTGTTGGCTCAGCACTTGGACACAAGCCGCTAACCCATAGGCTTCGGCGGGCCCGTAAGAATAGTCGAGAAAACACTCGTATTCGGGCCGATTGGGTGTTTGGGACACTAAGTCGTTCACCATATAGGTTACGACCGCTCCATAAGCATCGCCATTTTGTCCCCATTTATCAACGCAGCATTCAATTCCTTCTATTGTAGTGTTTGGAGCTCCTTCTACTGTATGATGAAAAAGTAGCAAAGAAGACAAGACGATCACAAAAATAGCGCGGCAACTCATCTTTTTAATGGTATTTTTTTGGTCGAGTGAATTGTGTTAGTAGATGGCTTGAGGGTTTTATAGGAGATTTTGACCTTGATTTCATGACATGGGTATTTTATTATTGGATTATGTAGAGGTTAAGTTGCGATAAACTCGATTAGCTAGGGTTAACATGCATACGATAATCCATAATATTACGGACAAAAACGTTGTATATCATAGGAAGAGTCGTTGTATGATTAGATCAAATCCTTTCATAGGTCGTTTACTTTGCGAATTCATTACACTTAGTTTGCTAAGAAGACAGCTACTTAGTTGTCTTGCGTGCTTAGATATGCCCTAAGAATATCGCCAGTTTTATTGTAGATAACAAAGTCTGAGTATTGTAATATATCATGGCTCGCTATGTATATGTTGAGAAAATCTAAGTTACTTTTGTTGTGCAAGTAAATGCATATTAAAGAATTCAAATAACAATATGATAGTTAATATGTTTAGTGAAAAAGAAAATTTAATCTAATTTTTTTTTATTATCAATTTATTTGTTGAGAACATACGACTTAACCTCAATATGTAACACAAACAATATCAAAAAAGTAAGTTTCTTTCTAAATTTAGAAAGGGAAAATAATTAAAATATATATATATATATATATATATATATATTATATATGTGTGTGTGTGTTAGTGAAGATTGTTAAGTAATCACTTTTCCTAAAAGGTTAACCCTGAAGAAAGTGCGTCACTTTTTAATTTTTATATAATTTATTTCCAACACGCCCCCTCACGTCTCGGCTGATTTCTCTAATATCTAGCCTTAGACGTGTAACTCTCATAAATGAGTGGTTGTGAGGATTCGTACCCATGACCTGCAGGTCCCTAAGCTCTGATACCATGTTAAGTGATAATTTTCGGGATAAAATCTAAAATGGTCCCCGATGTTTACCCTATGAACCAATTTAGTCCCCGATGTTTCGCGTAAACCAATTTAGTCCCCGATGTTATCGAAAATGAACCAAATTGGTCCCTCCGTCAATTCGTCCGTCAATTTAGACGGAGATTGCATTTGCGACGGCTTTAGCGACGGATTCCGTCGCTAACTGAAAATTTAAAAAAATAATAAATTAAAAATATAAAAAATGAGGAAAAATGCAAAAAAAAAGGAAAACAATTCAAAAAAATACAGTAAAAAATTCAAAAAAAAAGAGAGAGAATATTACCAAAAATTAAATAAAAATAAATAATAATAAAAAAAATAATAATAAAAGTAAAATAAAAACTAAATTTAAAATAGAAAATGAATTAAACATTAAAAATGAGGAAAAAAATACAAAAAAGGAATAAAAATTGAAAAAATAGAGTAACAAATTCAAAAAAGAAGAGAATGTCAAAAACTAAAAATAAATAATAATAAAAATCAGAAAATAATGCAAGTAAGGTAAAAACTAAATTTAAAAGAGGAAATGATAAATTAAACATTAAAAATGAGGAAAAAATCCAAAAAAAGGAAAACAATTCAAAAAATAGAATAAAAATTCAGAAAAACTAATAAATTAAAAAATAAATAATAATAAAAAGATGATAATAATTAATTTATGAGTTAAAAAATAAAAATAAATACGTTAATTTATTATTATTTATTTTTATTATTATTTTGTTATTTTTTTATTATTTAGTTTTTAGTTTATTAGTCACATTCTCTTATTTGAATTTTTACTCTTTTTTTTGAATTTTTTTTCCTTTTTGGATTTTTTTCCTCATTTTTAAGGTTTAATTTATCATTTTCTATTTTAAATTTAGTTTTTATTTTACTTTTATTCCTTTTTATTTTTTATTATTATTTATTTTTTTTTTTGAATTTTTATTCCTTTTTTAGTATTTTTTCCTCATTTTTAATGTTTAATTTATCATTTTTTATTTTAAATTTAGTTTCTATTTTACTTTTATTATTTTCTATTTTTTATTATTATTTATTTTTTATTTAATTTTTGGTAATATTCTCTCTTTTTAGCTTTTTACTGTATTTTTTGAATTTTTTTCCTTTTTTTTTGCATTTTTTCCTCATTTTTTATATTTAATTTATTATTTTTTAAATTTTCAATTAGCGACGGAAATTCCGTCGCTAAAGCCGTCGCAAATGCAATCTCCGTCTAAATTGACGGACGAATTGACGGAGGGACCAATTTGGTTCATTTTCGATAACATCGGGGACTAAATTGGTTCAAGCGAAACATCGGGGACTAAGTTGGTTCATAGGATAAACATCGGGGACCATTTTAGGTTTTATCCCTAAATTTTCCTAAAAGGTTAACCCTGAAGGAAGTGCATCACTTTTTAATTTTTATATAATTTATTTCCAACAAAGATAACTCAGTCACCTAAGACACCAACTTCATGAATTGGGAGCAAACAAACTAGATTTGTGGGCATACTATAATAATTCTGCGCTTTCTAACTCACAAATTTGATGTTTATGTGACTTACACAGATGCAATAGCAATATGAGATTCCATGTTGGATAAGTATGTCTTGATGTTTTTTCAACTGATTATTTGGAATTAATCTTCTACCACGGTGCTAATTGGTTTTTGGTTTACGACAAACAATTACAATTGTATATGAAAATATGTATAATGGAATCCTGAAATATCTATACTAGAAATAGGGTAACTTCTCTGTAAATCATACTATTTCAACTTCATATTAGCGCAAAGCAGAGGAAAAAACCACGTAAACATCGCATAGTGTAGTAATATCAAGTTAATGGAGCCCACGAGAGTTATCCTCATTATCCATAAAATGGATAATCGTCGTATCTCATGACACAATCGCCCAATTCGAGCCTTACGAAAAGGGAAGAAGAGCAACGGTTAAGAATATTCTGTCGAGCTTGGGCCAAACACGTCGCACAGTCTTGTTGGCTAAGCTCTTCTCTGCACTCTGCGTACCCAAAAGCATCGACAAAATAATAATAATTGTTAAAAGAGTAATCAAGGTACAAATCTTTATCTCCTTGATTAGGGCATTCATTTACTAAATCGGTAATCATCTGCAATACAACTGCTCCATAAGGGTCTCTTTGGTTCCATTTGTCCTTACTACATTGCAAATCTGCAATGGTCGTGTTTGGATCGCATTTTACTACTGCTTGGGAGAATAGTAAGAACAAGAAGGTGATCATGGCACAAATGGAGGTGCTTCTTGTCTGAAAATGATGAAGGCCCATTTATTTAATTTTTTTTTCCTTTTTTGTATGTATGTAAATCTTCGATATGTTGTGTGTAGGACATTACGAGGTTTTTATAAGAGAATTTGGGCATTGGAGTTAATGTTGAAGTTTACGTGCCTTGAGTATGCAAGGAAGAGACATGAGGGTTATGACAATAATACATGATGCATGAAATGACAGACGTAAAATATAATTTTTTTTATCGGTAGAATCGTATAATAACATGCCTAAATTGTCTTTGTTTATCGTCTTCAAAATAGAATTCATTGTATCTACAGACAGAAATAATTACTATATGTTACGAATCTTTGTTAAAGTCGTTGATTCATTAGTTTAGTTTGTTAAGAAATATCGACAAACTTCGCCGTTTACAGCTAGCCGTAAAGACTATTATTCATTTGTTAATGAAAATAAATAATATTGACATTTACGTTGTTAACTTCAAAAGTGAAAATTAATTTTGCGTTAAAGCAATTATGAAATGAGTCAATAATTTCATAATGGTTTTTGCATATATCGCAAATGTACCGTAGGTCCTTAGACTTCCAAAGTATGGAAGAAAAGAAATATTACAACATAATTGTTACATATTAAAGTTTTGGTTGTTAAGTTTTCACTTGTTGGACAAGTCAGTTCGATTTAATTTTGGAACCATTTGAATTCAGACCCCCTTATATTTTGCACATAGGGTACAGGCTCGTGTCAGAATTAATATAGTTTGAAGGACACATTTAAGAATTTAACATAGAATAAAGGTTGACTGACGAAAATACCCTTATAAAAGAGTAGTTATGAAGTGGTATCCAGTGCGCATGTTCTGTTATCAAATTCCAGTATACTCTTATCATTATCACATAACAGGAAGCGTTACTCAGCACAAATATTGTGTTATTACGTGGCTAATAAGTGTTATTAACATAATAAAATGAGTTTTGACAATCGAAATAAGCATACTGCAAATATAAGAGTTTATATTTGATTTACGTCGTCAAATATAAGATCGCGTCAAAATATTTACCCGATTTCTACCGAAACACTTAAGGATTCTGCTGTACCACTTCTATGTTCAACAGTACCACTTCATGGGTCTACAAATGCTGTACCACTTCTCTGTTCAACTGTACCACTTCATGTGTCTACAGTACCACTTCTTCGACTATGTTCAACATTAACACTTCAAGGGTCAACAAATGCTGAACCACTTCTCAGTTCAACAGTACTACTTCATGCGACTACGGTACCACTTCACTGTTCACCAGTACCACTTCATGGGTCTACAGTACCACTTCACTGTTCACCAGTATCACTTCATGTACAGTGTATACCACCTCTTTATGCTTGCTTTGCTCGTTTGAAGAAGGCGATGGCAGTTAATCGTAATTCTTTTTGTTTATTATGGGCAAATATGTCGTTTTTCATGGATTAGATCCTTATTTCTAAATGAAACTTCAATTTAAGTACTTTTATCTATTTAAAACATAAATAGGACCTGAAACATAAAGAAAAACTACTAAATAGACCTGACATATAATTACCTCTTTATTTTTACCTAATATTGTTTGTACTTTCGTGTACTGGTCACTCTCATTTCTAGGCTGATTCTTTGTCATCCTATTTAGATGCTCGATGCACATTTAAACTGTAATTTATTATTATTAGACCTTAGATGTGACTTTTTTCACGTATAATCTTGAGGATTTGTACTCATTATCTCCTGGTGTAAGCTCAGATAGCATGTAAGATGTGTAGTCACTTAACGTGAATATCAATGGTTTCTTATTTAAAATAAGATACGAACCCCGATATGATAAACCTTCATCGACGAGCGATGATCATCGTTCATCCATATACATAAAACGGATAATCGCCGTATTTCATGCAGCAATCCACCATTGCAACCGCCACATAAAGGGAACGCGGGCACATTGTGATCAGATTCTGTCGAGCTTGCGCCGCCATGCACGCAATGCAGTCTTGTTGGCTCAGCGCCAGGTCACAACCCGATAAGCCGTAGGCTTCGGTGGGCCCATATGAGTAGTCGAGAAAATAAATATTCGTAATTGGGCTGATTGCACCTTGGGACAGTCGTTGATCATCTGCGTTACGAGTAGGGTGAGCAAAAAAATCCAAAAACCGAATTCGGAATCCGGTATCCGGTTTTAAATATCCGAAAAAACGGATAATCGGATCGGATACGGATAGTGATTTGTCTAAATTCGGATATCCGGTATCCGGTTTTATATTTAAAAAACAAATCCACAAAGGAGAACATTTAAGTTTATATTATTTTATTATTGCAAAAAATTTTGTTAGAGAATTTAAATAAAAAAATAACATAAAAACATCGAGATAACTTAAAAAATTAATGTGAATTTGTGGTACTAATATGTTTATTATTTACTATGAATTAGAATTATAAATTCACATATTGTGTGATTTACTATGTGTAGAAATACTATATGAAAAAATATATTTTTTAATTAAAAAAAATAATGATTTTGCAAAGAAATAATAAGAAATATAAGAAAAATAAATTTAAAAAACGGATACAGATATCCGGGTTAAATATTCGAATAAAGAGGATATTCGATTTTCGGATATCCGATTAAAACCGGATCAGATACGGATATCATTTTTCGATATCCGAACCGAATATTCGGTTTTGCTCACACCCAGTTACGAGCTCTCCGTATATGTCGTTCGGGCCCCACCTATCCACGCAGCATTCGATTCCTTCGATTGGGGTGTTGGGAGCGCCTTAAGGTATAAAGTAGAGAATAAGAGACGATGATCGCTATAACGGATCTTGTTTTGGAGAATGAGGACTCGTATTTTTCTTTCATTTTTTTGGGATATTGTTTCGAGCAATAGCACGACGGCGAGTTTAACTGGTTTATTTTTCGTGCGAAATTGTATAGTAGAAGGTGATGGTTTTGCATGGATGTGAGGTTTTTATAGGAGATATTTGGACCTTGGTTTCATAAAGTGTGTATTTTATTTTCGGCTTACCCTCGATTTTGTAGAGGTTAAGTTAGGCAAAATTATAATGGGTCACTAAGTATACCATTTTTCAATTTTGGATCACTATGTTTGCCAGTTACAAAACTATGTCACTAAGTATGTATATAGTAACAAAATTGGGTCACTAGTTACAAAAATAGATCACTAAGTATGTATATAGTAACAAAACCAGGTCACTAAATATGTATATAGTTACAAATTTGGGTCACTAACTATGTATATAATAAGAAAAAAGAGGTCAGTGACCCAATTTTGTTACTATATACATACCTAGTGACCTAGTTTTGTAACTGGCAAACATAGTGGCCCAAAATTAACAATTGGCATACTTAGTAACCCATTTTTGTAATTTTCCCGTTAAGTTACAATATATTCCCAATGACCAAACTGAATTTTATTAGCCTAGGTAAAGTAGAAATTGCATGATGTGGGTCTAAACGTAGTGGACTACTTCATCTATTATCAATTGTTTTTATTTCCTGAGCAATATATAACTTACTTAAAAAATTATAATATTGCTGAAAAACATTGTAAATTCTTAAGTAGAGTGTTCCCATAATTAGACAAAGTCCATAGTACTATAGATAATATACATAGTTATGGTACTGTGGTGAGTCATTATATTCCCTCTGTCCCAAATGTTTATGGACATTTGGGAGTTGGCAGGTGAATTAAGAAACTGAATATTTTAATAATATAGTACAATTAAAAGGTAAAAAAGTGTATATATTGACACGTCTTTTAAGAATATTTAACATTATTATATAAATTGTCTTTGATAATTTTTTTGCTAAATAAGGAAATGTATAAAAGATATGGGACGTCCGATTTAGTAAAATATATAAAATGGTTTGGGACGAAGGGAGTACTTGGTTTCTGTGTAGGTAAATATAATATTTTCCTTGTCTTTTACATTTCGCATCATCATCTATTTATACTGATATTCTAAACTATATGTAATCAAAGATAAATGCCACCCATAATTATTGCTAATATAAAGTAATCGGTAAGTAATGCAATAGAGCATGCTTGGTTTACTCCATTAGTTTCTATGGACAGCTAGTTTTTTGTCTTTATGTGTTTAGATATGCCCTAAAAGTAACTATGCAAGACAATTTTATCGTCGACAACAAAGTCGAGCTTTGTAATATATCATGGATTCATGGCTAACATGTTTGTTGAGAGAATCTAAGTTACACTTTTGTCATTGTAAATGCATATTAAAGAGTTGAGACTATAATGAGATAGCAAATATGTACTTGTACAAATAAAAAGCAATCTATCTAAATTATTTTTAGTAAATTATAAAATAGTTTGGATTTATTCTTTGTAGTATTCAGCAACAAACTTACGTCGTCTATATACAAATTCACCCCGCCCGCAACACGAACCTACCAAAAGTAAATTTCTTCCTAAAATTCGGAAAGGAAAAATAATTAAATCTATATCATATAAAACATAATAAATATGAAACTTAGTGGCAAACCATTACTTAATTTGAAACATCACGGATATAATAACGTGGAGCCGCCGATGCCAAACTGAGGTCAAATCTAACCCGAATCCATCATCTAACCCCGACCCGCCATCTTCACAACCCTTCTTCGGCCCATTAATTTTAAGCCCATTTAGCTTTCGATTATGGGCTTCCACCGGCCCACTTACAACACCCCCCAAATCGACCCACCCACGCGCCGAGCGTGGGGGGCTCCTACCCATGTCGTATAAGCGCCGCCGCCGCATGAGAGGAGACGCGGCGGAGCTGCGAAGGCCGCCAACATGGAGTGGTCGTAATAATTACTCCGTCGAAGGTAAGAAACGGCGGCGGCGCTTCGATTAGCCTGAATTTGGGCTCTCTTTAGCTGCTGCCTCTCCCTTTTATGGGCGTTTTTGGTGGCCGCCCAAGGCTTGTGAGTTGGAGAATTCACGGCAGCAATATTGGCACTCGTATCTCCGGCGACAACCTCCCCCGCCGTCGTCGGCGGCGGAGGTTTTGCTGTTATTGCTGCTAAAGTTATTATTATCAGCATCAGTCTCTGTAATAATGTTCTGCTGACGTGGAGGAGATGAGTGCTCGGTGACATTGAAGCCGAAGAGCTTCATATTGCTTGTCTTGTTTCGAAATTCTACTCTTCGGTGACATTAAAGTTTATATAGAATAGAGGTCAAGGTGTCCTGGTGTGTGAGTATAACCCGACTAGGGTTATGTAATATGTTAGGTAGGACTATGTGTATATTGACGATGAAAGTAGATAGAGTAATACTAAAAGCATAGCAACCACTACATGACATGACAGAAATATACATATATGTCTATATTTTCATAGGTATAATCATGTAATAACATAGAACTAAACTGTCTTTGTTTGTCGTCTCCAAGCGAGAAAAGTTGTATTTACAGACGAGAAAAGATAATTACATATTCATTATTAATGTTAAGAATCTTTGTTAAGTTGTCATCATATAGTACTCCCTCTGTCTCATTAACTTTATCACATAAATTGCTGGGCCCGCAAATTAAGGTGCCATTATTATAATAATATAGTACAATTGGATTAACTATAAACAACTTGCTTAACTTTATAATATTTTTCTAATTATTCCCACCTTTTACTTTTTCCTCAAATTACAGTTAAATTGGTGTTTAATTTTTTACCCAAAAAGGAAATGTGATAAAATTAGTGGGACTTTCAGAATGGAAAAATGTGATAAAATTAGCGGGACGGAGGGAATAGTTTATTGAGAAATATCGATTAACATGGTCTTTTTTTACAGCCTAGCTGTACAAACGTTAATCATCTTGTCAATGACAAAGGAAGAGAGTTTCCTTTCTCTGAAAAAAAGGGGAAGAGAGTTTCCATTTCCAAACTTAATGTTGAAAGGTAGTATTTGCTTTTCAATTCATTCAATTCCCAAAATGAGTCAATAATAAACGTTTTTTTTTCATTTATCACAATATTCCATAGGTACTTTACTTCTGAACTGGAGACAAAAAATATAACTACATGAGACGTTACATATCGAAGTTTTGGTTATAAGCTTTTTGCTAGGCTCACAAAATTCAATTCAAATTACCCAATCTTGTTTTTATTTCGCTCACGATTCTTATTTCTACACGCCCCTCACGTCCAAGCTGATTCTTTTTTTTTTCGGAGGGACCCAAGCTGATTCTTTATTATCAAGCAAACCTTAGAAGTGAGCATTTATACTCATTACACAGGTCATTTGATATCCATATTAATCGATTATATGGGTATAAGTTATTTGTGTATGGATATACATAATTTTGTTTATATTGTATTTTAACATGTTTGATATGTATATTAATTATTTGTGTAATGATATAAATTGTGTTTGATATATGTGTTTGATATATGTGTTTGAGGTGCATATAGGTGTTTGGATTAGTGAGAAACCTTATGCATATACAAGCCATATAACTAAAATCGTTGTAATGGATGTGTATAGTCATACAACGCATGTATGGCTATACACAAACACAGATGACAAACACGAGGTAACTTATTCATACCCACCCATAACCACCTATACCCACCTATACACTTGTATCAAACGAGCTGAGCTGTAATACATTATTAGACAGGTGAAGTAATCATTTAACATGAATATCAATGGTTTCCTTATTTAACACAAGAACATGATTCCACATTCATCTATCACAACAAGCGAAAAAAAGAGGAGATGCTCCAACCACAACACAAAGCTACAAACGACGAGCGACCAATTATTTCTTTAGTACTCTATAGTAAACAGATAATTGTCGTATTTCATCACACAATCCCCCATCGCCACCTCCGCAAAAAGGGGACGAGTGCACATACTGATCAAATTTTGTCGGGCCTGAGCCAAGCACGCAGCACAGTCTTGTTGGCTCAGCGCTTGGACACAAGCCGCTAATCCATAGGCTTCGGCGGCCCCGTAAGAATAGTCGAGAAAACATTCGTATTCGGGCCGATTGGGAGTTTGGGACACTAAGTCGTTCACCATATAGATTACGAGCGCTCCATAAGCATCGCCGTTTTGTCCCCATTTATCAACGCAGCACTCAATTCCTTCTATTGTAGTGTTTGGAGCTCCTTCTACTGTATGATGAAAAAGTAGCAAGGAAGACAAGACGATCACAAAATTAGCGCGGCGACTCATCTTTTTAATGGTATTTTTTTGGTCGAGTGAATTGTGTTAGTAGATGGCTTGTATAGGAGATTTTGGACCTTGGTTTCATGACTTAGGTATTTTATTATTGGATTGTGTAGAGGTTAAGTTGCGATAAACTCGATTAGCTAGGGTTAACATGCATACGATAATCCATAATATTACGGACAAAAACGTTGTATATCATAGGAAGAGTCGCGTTGTATGATTAGATCAAATCCTTTCATAGGTCGTTTACTTTGCTAATTCATGACACTTAGTTTGCTAAGAAGACAGCTACTTAGTTGTCTTGCGTGCTTAGATATGCCCTAAGAATATCGCCAGTTTTATTGTAGATAACAAAGTCTGAGTATCATGGCTCGCTATGTATATGTTGAGAAAATCTAAGTTACTTTTGTTGTGCAAGTAAATGCATATTAAAGAATTCAAATAACATTATGATAGTTAATATGTTTAGTGAAAAAGAAAATTTAATCTAATTTTTTTTATTATCAATTTATTTTGTTGAGAACATACGACTTAACCTCAATATGTAACACAAACAATATCCAAAAAGTAAGATTCTTTCTAAATTAGAATGGGAGAATAATATATATATATATATATATATATATATATTTGTGTGTTTGTGTTAGTGAAGATTGTTAAGTAATAACTTTTCCTAAAAGGTTAACCCTGAAGAAAGTGCGTCACTTTTTAATTTTTATATAACTTATTTCCAACACGCCCCCTCACGTCTAGGCTGATTTCTATATTATCTATCCTTAGACGTGTAACTCTCATAAATGGGTGGTTGTGAGGATTCGTACCCATGACATGCAGGTCCCTAAGCTCTGATACCATCTTAAGTGATCAATTTTCCTAAAAGGTTAACCCTGAAGGAAGTGCATCACTTTTTAATTTTTATATAATTTATTTCCGACAAAGATAACTCAGTCACCTAAGACACCAACTTCATGAATTGGGAGTAAACAAACTAGATTTGTGGGCATACTATAATAATTCTGCGCTTTACTCACAAATTTGATGTTTACGTGACTTACACAGATGCAATAGCAATATGAGATTCCATGTTGGATAAGTATGTCTTGATGTTTTTTCAACTGATTATTTGGAATTAATCTTCTACCATGGTGCTAATTGGTTTTTGGTTTACTACAAACAATTACAATTGTATATGAAATATGTATAATGGAATCCTGAAATATCTAAACTAGAAATAGGGTAACTTCTCTGTAAATCGTACTATTTCAACTTCATATTAGCGCAAAGCAGAGGAAAAAACCTCGTAAACATCGCATAGTGTAGTAATATCAAGTTAATGGAGCCCACGAGAGTTATCCTCATTATCCATAAAATGGATAATCGTCGTATCTCATGACACAATCGCCCAATTCGAGCCTTACGAAAAGGGAAGAAGAGCAACGGTTAAGAATATTCTGTCGAGCTTGGGCCAAACACGTCGCACAGTCTTGTTGGCTAAGCTCTTCTCTGCACTCTGCGTACCCAAAAGCATCGACAAAATAATAATAATTGTTAAAAGAGTAATCAAGGTACAAATCTTTATCTCCTTGATTGGGGCATTCATTCACTAAATCGGTAATCATCTGCAATACAACTGCTCCATAAGGGTCTCTTTGGTTCCATTTGTCCTTACTACATTGCAAATCTGCAATGGTCGTGTTTGGATCGCATTTTACTACTGCTTGGGAGAATAGTAAGAACAAGAAGGTGATCATGGCACAAATGGAGGTGCTTCTTGTCGGAAAATGATGAAGGCCCATTTATTTAATTTTTTTTCCTTTTTTGTATGTATGTAAATCTTCGATATGTTGTGGGTATAAATATGGTGGTTTGTAGGACATTACGAGGTTTTTATAAGAGACTTTGGGCATTGGAGTTAATGTTTAAGTTTACGTGCCTTGAGTATGCAAGGAAGAGACATGAGGGTTATGACAATAATATACATGATGCATGAAATGACAGACGTAAAATATAATTTTTTCATCGGTAGAATCGTATAATAACATGCCTCAATTGTCTTTGTTTACCGTCTTCAAAATAGAATTCATTGTATTTACAGACAAAAATAATTACTATGTGTTACGAATCTTTGTTAAAGTCGTTCATTCATTGGTTTATTTTGTTAAGAAATATCGACAAACGCCGTCGTTTACAGCTAGCTGTAAACACTATTAATATTTGTTAATGAAAATGAAAATTGACATTTACATTTTTAACTTTAAAAGTAAAAATTGTTTTCGTTAAATCAATTATGAAATGTGTCAATAATTTCATAACTGATGCATATATCACAAATGTACCTTAGGTCCTTGACATCCAAATTATGGAAGCAAGAGAAGTATTACAACATAATTGTTAGCTATTGAAGTTTTGGTTGTAAAGTTTTCATTGGTTGGACAAGTCTCAGTTCGATTTAATTTTTACTTAATATTGTTTGTACTTTCGTGTACTGGTCACCCGCTGATTCTTTGTCATCATTTCTATTTAGATGGTCGATTCACATTTAAACTACTTCGTTATTATTAGACCTTACATGTGACTTTTTTTACGAATAATCTTGAGGATTTGAACTCATTATCTCCTGGTGTAAGCTCAGATAACATGTCAGATATGTGTAGTCACTTAACATGAATATCAACGGTTTCTTATCTAAAATTAGATATGAATTCCGATATGATAAACCTTCATCGACGAGCGATAATCATCGTTCATCCATATACATAAAATGGATAATCGTCGTATTTCATGCAACAATCCACCACATAAAGGGAACGAGGGCACATTGTGATCAGATTCTGCCGAGCTTGGGCCAAGCACGCAGTACAGTCTTGTTGGCTCAGCCACGTCACAACCCGATAATCCATAGGCTTCGGTGGGCCCAAAATGAATTGTCGAGAAAATTTCGTAATTGGGCTGATTAGCACCTTGAGCCACTAAGTCGTTGATTATCTGCTCGTTCGGGCCCCACCTATCCACACAACATTCGATTCGATTCCTTCGATTGTGGTGTCGGGAGCGCCTTTTACGATACAACTAAAGAAAAAGAGACGATGATCGCTATAAGTGCGCTTGTTTTGGAGAATGAGGATTCATATTTTCTTTTCTTTTTTTTTAATATTTTTTCGAGCAATAGGACGACGAGGAGTTTAAATGGTTTATTTTTCGTGCGAAATTATATAGTAGATGGTGATGGTTTTGCATGGACTGTGAGGTTTTATAGGAGATTTGGACCTTGGTTTCATGAAGTGTGTATTTTATTTTCGGCTTACCCTCGATTTTGTAGAGGTTAAGTTACAATCTAATCCTAAGGACCAAACTGAATTTTAGTAGCCTAGGTAAAGCGAAACTTGCATGATGTGCGTCTAAACCTAGTGGACTACTTCATCTATTATCAATTGATTTTATTTACGGAGCAGTATTAACTATTAACTTACTTAAAAAAACCATAATATTGCGGAAAAACATTGTAAATTTTAAGTAGAGTGTTCCCATAATTAGACAAAGTCCATAGTACTATAGATGATATACATAGTTATGGTACTTTGATGAGTCATTATACTTGGTTTCTGTGAAGGTAAATATAATATTTCCCTTGCCATTTACATTTGCACCATCATCTATTTATACTGATATTCTAAACTATATGTAATCAAAGATAAATGCCATCCATAATTTTAGCTAATATAAAGTAATCAAGTAATCAAATAGAGCATATCAAGGCTAGGTTTACTCCATTAGTTTCTATGGACGGCTAGTTTTGTCTTGTGTGTTTAGATATGCCCTAAAAAAGGTAACGCATGCAAGACAATTTTATCGTATAGATAACAAAGTCGAGCTTTGTAATATATCATGGCTCAACATGTTTGTTGAGAGAATCTAAGTTACTACTTTGTCATTGTACATGCATATTAAAGAGTTGAGACTATAAAGAGGTAGCTAATATGTACTTGTACAAATAAAAAGCAATCTATCCAAATTATTATTAGTAGATTATAAAATATTTTGGATTTATTCAGCAACAAACTTACGTCGTCTATATACAAATTCACCCCGCCCACGACACGAACCTCACCAAAAGTAAATTTCTTCCCAAAATTCGGAAAGGAAAAATAATTAAATCTATATCATATAAAACATAATAAATATGAAACTTAGTGGCAAACCATTACTTAATTTGAAACATCACGGATATAATAACGTGGAGCCGCCGATGCCAAACTGAGGTGCAAATCTAACCCGAATCCATCATCTAACCCCGACCCGCCATCTTCACAACCCTTCTCCGGCCCATTAATTTTAAGCCCATTAAGCTTCCGATTATGGGCCTTCACCGGCCCACTTACAACACCCCCCAAATCGACCCACCCACGCGCCGAGCGTGGGGGGGCTCCTACCCATGTCGTATAAGCGCCGCCGCCGCGTGAGAGGAGACGCGGCGGAGCTGCGAAGGCCGCCGACATGGAGTGGTCGTAATAATTACTCGCTCGAAGGTAAGAAACGGCGGCGGCGCTTCGATTAGCCTGAATTTTGTCTCTCTTTAGCTGCTGCCTCTCCCTTTTATGGGCGTTTTGGTGGCCGCCCAAGGCTTGTGAGTTGGAGAATTCACGGCAGCAATATTGGCACTCGTATCTCCGGCGACAACCTCCCCCGCCGTCGTCGGCGGCGGAGGTTTTGCTGTTATTGCTGCTAAAGTTATTATTATCAGCATCAGCCTCTGTAATAATGTTCTGCTGACGTGGAGGAGATGAGTGCTCGGTGACATTGAAGCCGAAGAGCTTTATATTGCTTGTCTTGTTTCGATATTCTACTTCGGACATTATATGTAATACTCTTATTCAGTCTTCCTTCTGTGTGTTGATAGAGGTGTAATTGTGTTCGTGGAGGGGTATATAATATAGATGGAAGTAGAAAAGACTTTTATATGATATATTTATGTATGTGTTTAAAGACCTATGATTTTTTGACAATATTGATGACATGGGTATGGAGATGGACTATGGACACAGGAATGCGAGGTAAAAGAAAAGGTGCATGGAAGTCATTAACTAGAAAAGGACGATTCAAGAATCAGAAGAAGGGACCCAAAAGGATCGTACTTTGTCGTTTGATGTCGAGACATGATTTGATTTAGAGTGGTAATAAAGTCAATTTTCCATCAAGTTGAGTTGATGATTGGAATGGATTGAGCGAACGTGTGTATATGTAATAAATAGTTTTATTTGTTTTTTTGTTGAACGTTCAATGATTGAGGGTTTTGCTAGTTGGTTCATTTAAATAGAGAGTCTTCTATTATCTAAAAAAAAAAATAGAGGGTCCTTGTTTCACTTCATAAACGATAACCCCAAAACTTAAGTGAACCTAAGGAAAACTCAAACCAAATGCTAACCCCTTAAATCGGGCAATCAGAAAGGTACAATGTTGTCTCGACATGAGATTCAACTTACATAAACAACTCTATAATATTATATAAATATAATATATATGCATGATGCATACTGTGATTTAAAGCAAGCCCATGATTTTAAAGCAAATTTGTGTCTGTTGTGTAGACGAAGGGTTTTTAGCTCAACGTTGCTCCTTATGTGCAAGCATTTCCAATAAAGAGTCTACAGATTTTATATGCACTAGAAATACAGTTCTAGATAATTGAGCACCAAATAGATATGGTATACTTTAGGAGTAATCATGAACCTATAATTATATATTTCCCCAATAAGGACAAGATCGAATGCTAGCACAATTACCGTTTGAAACACGTATTCTTTTCTTGACTATTATGCTTTTTTAGTTTGGCAAGATCTAGGCGAATCTTACTTGATCATATATAGGTTTTGAGATAGATAGAGACTGCTGTAATAACATCACGAAATGTGTCAATCTTTGTCATAATCCTACGGCTTTAATTGTTACATATTGATCAAAAATCATTGTCAAAGCCCTAAGCTATGACCCACCTTGTATTTGCCTTCAAACTGTTTTAAGAACCTATTGGTCAAAGCGTGTGGTAATTTATAAACTTGCATGATAATTATTATCTATAATTATTTATCTAATTTTGTGGACTATCTTAGCCTGCCATCCATTTCACTAACCCCAAGCCACTTGAAGTCTGTCAACGTCGATAGTTAGTTTCCATTTGGATTAATTCTTTGTTGCAAAGAGTATCCAACGCCTAATATAATGTCCTTTTGGGGACATTAAACATTGTTTATTGCGGTGACGATATTATCAAGTGGAGATTGCCCAAATCTTTGATAAATGGCCCACCAAGATGTGTTTATCATAGGCAATCAAACCAATGAGAGCTTGTCAAATAGGTTTAGGCAAGGGTCATTTCCCAAAATCTTTCATCATTGCCCGAAAATTGCGCCATTGTCATAAAAATATTACGTACTAAATTTGTTGGAATACATTCAATCCAAAATGTAAAATCCTTATTACAACACGTTATTGAGACCTGTTATCAGCAAAATTATGAATAATGGCTTTTTATTTTTCAATCGGTTAAATTTGATAATTGCAAATGTATATCACTTACTAGGCAAAAATTTTAAACTTTAACCTTACGAATGTTGTTGTTCAATATACAATATTGTAAAAATGTGTTACTATTGGAACAAAATTGTGTCTTCGATCATCGACAAAATACTCAGAACCGAAATATGGTTTCAACAAACTTATTTTTTTTGAAATAAATGAACTAAGATCAAAAGTTAGTTAAACATAGTAAGCTATTTTCACAATTATCATATTATTATGTCCGAAATCTAAAACCAATTCCCTTGTTATCACATAGATTAAATCAAACCACAGAAAATGAGAAATAGATAATTCGGCCACCTCCGTGACTCGAAATTAGTCTCTTCATGTTCCCAAATGTCTTAAAACGGTATTTTTAATTAAATAAACGAAAAAAATAATCATTAACAAAATAAACCGAAAACTAAAAGTATTAATAAAATAAGCCTTTTCGTACTCTTGGAGTACGAATTAGTGTAACTCGTACTCCAAGAATACGAGTTACTACACGTTGGCGCGTGCGTCTAACGTGGAGTAACTCGTACTCCTGGATTACGAATTAAACTAATTCGTACTCTTGGAGTACGAATTAGATCTGGTTTTTAATCTACACCGCGACGATTAAACGACGAAGAAGACGAAGAAGACGACGGCGACCACGAGACGACGAAGACCCTGCCGTTATCACCTGCTGGACGCCGCCGCCGACGCCACCCATCACCGGCCGCCGCTGCCTGCCGCCTGTGCCTTCAGGCAGCCGACTCGTTAAACCCTTAGCTCCCTGCCGCGACCTCCGCGCTCCGCGGCCCCGCGCCGCTGCCCCGCCAGCCGGACTCGCTGCCCCGCCACCCCGCCGCGACCACCTGGCCCAGACGCGACCGGTTGCCCCCGCCCATCCCGTTGCCCCCGCCCGTCCCGCTGACCCGGCACGACCCGCTGCCCCACGCCCGCTGCCCCGCCCCTGTCGCTGCCCGGCGCCCGCTGCCCCGCCCCCGTCGCTGCCCCGCCCGCCGACGCTGCCCCGCGCCCGCTGCCCCGCCCCCGTCGCTGCCCGGCGCCCGCTGCCCCGCCCCCGTCGCTGCCCGGCGCCCGCTGCCCCGCCCCCGTCGCTGCCCCGCCCGCCGAGGCTGCCCCGCGCCCGCTGCCCCGCCCCCGTCGCTGCCCGGCGCCCGCTGCCCCGCCCCCGTCGCTGCCCCGCCCGCCGAGGCTGCCCCGCGCCCGCTGCCCCGCCGCCCGTCGCTGCCCTGCCCCCGTCGCTGCCCCGCCCCCCGTCGCTGCCCCACGCCCGCAGCCCCGCCAGCCGGACTCGCTGCCCCACGCCCCCCGTCGCTGCCCCGCCCCCCGACGCTGCCCCGCGCCCCGTCTTTCCCCCGCCCAGACGACGTCGTACGCGCGAGTAGTTTGGGTACACCATTATGATTCGAAATTCGATTTTTTGTGTTAATTTCATCATATCAAATGCTTTTATTGATTGTCGATTTGTTTTTTTTAAATGTAGAATGGATTTGGATGCTTGTTACGGGCCTAATGATAGTTCGGTGTTGAGGATGCAGTCAAATCACCGTAGTAGGGACTTATTATTAGATGCGAGTGTGATAGATAGTACTATTAAATGTAGGTCGTTAGAAAATGTTGTGTGGGGTACTAGAGAAGCACCGAATATCTTACACGGCAATTATTGGAATAATTCACGTAACTCGTATCTCCAGAGTACGAGTTATAGGAATTATTGCTCGACACTTGCATGGCCATGCAAGTTGGTCGGGCCCCCAAGTAACTCGTACTCTGAACGTACGAGTTAGTATGTCGTATCTTCAGGGTACGAATTACGTCGCCATGTAAGCTGCCATGTCACGGTCAGCTGGTCAATGTGCCAGCTCAAGTAACTCGTACTTCAGGATTACGAGTTACTAACTCGCACCCTGAGGATACGAGTTACTTAGCCACGTCAGGTCAAACAGTCAGCGGCCTAATTTAATTAATGCTTTTAGTTTTCGGTTTATTTTGTTAATGATTATTTTTTTTCGTTTATTTAATTAAAAATGCCTCTTAAAACTGCCTTTTTCCAATCAAATATCACGTCAAATAAATCACATGTCATACCATATTTCTTGAAAAAAAAATATACAAGTCTAAATTTAAAAATAAACGGATAAAAATTGGATCCCTCGGATCTAAAGAATCTTATTTTTTTAACATGAAGAAATAAAGAAACGAAAGGTCGAGAAGAATTTGCTTTAAAAGGGGACAATTTCTTTAAAATGGATACGTTCCCCCGTTATTTCATCTACACTCTTATATAAAGAGTATTGAGGTTGAGCGGTAATTTTTCGGGCCCAACGGAAGATTGGTTTTGGACATGCTACAATTATCTGGACAATATAACACCGAAATGAAGCAAATAGAGAACACGAGATTTTTATGTGTTCGCCCAATACCGCCTACCTCCGCGGAGAGCACCCGTTTTTCTATATTGAGAATATTACACCGTACAAATTTAACTCTCGTGTTTAAACCCAAACTCGAGACCCCTTACGCACCCGGATAATGTATTTGTACCTACTCACAACTACCCAGTAAAATTAAACTCGCTCTCACCCTTATCCACCCGGATAAATTTCCTCTCTCTCTCTCTCTCTCTCTCTCTCTCTCTACACTAACTGAGCTCTCTTTACTTGGGATGATAATAACTGAAGAATCCTCAGCCTATTAAGATGTCTTCTGCTCTGCTGGACCACTCGAAACCGGTGGCCAGAAATCTGCCGTGGAACTTCAATATAAATTGTTCATTAATTTATATATATATATATATATATAAAATAATATTATAATAAAATATTATAATATTATTTATTTTCTTCAATGGTGGGTGGCTGGATCCCATCAATTCTCCCCCTCCAACCTCATACCTCTCCATCATTCCAGCGAGTCTGTTTGAGAGTAACCCATTCGTAATTACCACGAACGTCCATTGGCATTCCTTGTACCAGCTACACATATCCGAATAAAAAATTTAGGTCATACCCACTTGATTCACCCCGCGGCCAATCCCATGTGCAGCTGTCGAACCGACTCTACCAGTCGATTCTGAAGAGGGACTTCGATGCAACCCATTCTCCAGTAGGACTTCCCTTCTCACCATCGTCTGTATTTCCACCACGCGTGCGCAATTTTTCTGAATCATATCGAAGTCAGAGTATTATGAACCATACTCCCGCCTAGACGATACAAACCTCCACGCTCTTCTCCCGTCAGTAGGACCTTTCCGCCACGTGTGATTTTACACTCTCCCTACTATGAAACTCTCATAGCTCTTGGAGTCTAACTAGCTCAAAGATATTAAATTCCTGCGCAATTTTGGGACAAAGACCACACCGCCCAAAGTCTGCACTGCTCCTCAACCATTTTGATTTTTACCGTTCACACATCTCGAACATAGCAACGATATTCATCAGCCATGGAGACCGCATTCCTGTGTATTTTTTGGAACGTATCAAAATATTTTCTCTCGAAGCAAACATGGAATTTTGACCCCAAATCTAATATCCATTCATCGTGAGAACGAGCGGCATCATTGGAGACTGTGAGAACATCTCCAAGATAATCTTCTGCTACCATGGTTGTGGAATTTTCCTCGTCATTCCTGCCCTTTCTCCAAGTCGGACAGTTCCTCTTGATGTGTCTCGGCTCACCACACTTGTAGCACATGTTGCCCTTCGCACCATTCTTTGATTTGGACCTGCTGCTACCTCCAAATTCTCTGGCGTGGAACTTTCCTCTACGATTCTCTCCGTGTATAGCCAACGTTGAATTTTGGCTATCCCCATAATTTGATCGTCTTATCTTTTTATGCGCCAGGAGAGTTGACTGAACATCCACCATCTTCATTGTCGTCTTTCCGTACAAGATGATTGTGACCAAATTATCATAAGAATCAGGAAGCAATATAAGAAGTAAAAGGGCTTTATCTTCTTCCTCTAACTTTACATAAACTTTTATAAGTTGATCCACAAGTATGTTGAACACGCTTATATGATCAATGAGATTTCCACCTTCCTCCATCTTCAGTCGGTACAACTCCCGCTTCAGATCTAACTATGTGGCTAAGTTTTTTCCATGGTGTAGCTCTTCCAACTTCGCCCACAAGTCTGGCGTAGAATCTTCATTAACAACATTATTAATAATGTTATCCGCAATGTACAAACGGATTGTGTTGACACAACTTGACCCCAAATCCTCCCAGTCTTCTTTCGTCATTTTCTCCGACTTTTGCCGTGTGCCCTTTCAAAGCCTTAGCCAAGCCTTGATGAACAAGTATATCCTTTACTCGTCTCTATCACAGAGTGAAACTTCCCGTACCATCAAATTGTCGTACTTTGAAACTGTTTTTCGTCGCCACTATCCTTGCAGAGATTCAACAACTTGGCCCGACACTTGCTCCCCCTTAACGATAAACCTTACTGATATCTTTTCTGAAGTGGAAGATCCGATAAAGCTGCAATTCAGAGCATACTCAGAATATTAATTAGGCCTGACACTATAACCACCTGTTGGTGTTGAGCGGTAATTTTTCGGGCCGACCAAAAGGTTGATTTTGGACCCGCAATAATTTTATCTGGATAATATAACACCAAAATGACGCCAATAGTTCGGCCAATACCGCCTACCGCCTACCTTCACGGAGAGCACAAGTTTTACAAATGAGAATATTACCATACAAATTTAATGCTCGTGTTTAAACCCAAACTCGAGACCTCTTACCCACCCGGGTAATGTATTTGTACATACCCCCAACTATCCAATAAAACTAAACTCGCTCTCACTCTTATCCACTCGGATAATTTTTTTTTATCTCACTCTCTCTCTATCTCTCTCTCTCACACACACACACTAAGCTCTCTTTGTCTGGGATGATGATAAATGAAGAATTCTCAGCCTATTTATAGATCTCAAGCTCTTCTGGACCACTCAAAATCGGTTACCAGGAATCCGCCGCGTCGCCCTTCAATATGAATTGTTCATTAATTTATTATATATATAAAATAATATTATAATAAAATATTATAATATTATTTATCTTCTTCGGTGGCCGGTTGGATCCCATCAAAGAGTCTAGGGAGATAAAAACTGTAAATTGATCTGTCAGCAATCAAATTTTTCCACATTAAACCTATTAAATCATAATAACCACTCATTGGCGCCCATGAAGAATAATATGTTTCAATTTTGACCACGGAACATTTCATTTCGTCATTGGTCCGTTAGTTGGGTGAAACTTGTAATGACAACGTCCGACCAAGTACTAAAGCAGTCGTTTATGAAATTGAAGCTAATAAAATGTTGAAGTTGTATATTTAAAATATTTTTAATGTAATAATATGCAGATGCGGAATTATGCAATGATATCAACGTCCATAATCGTTCAATCGCCAAAAGTAAATGACTATGTTAGATATTCTTAAAATATTTAATTAATTTTATATATTTTGTTTCAATATGTCCATTCAACTGATTTTTTCCTTATTTAGTGTTAAATATCGGACGTCGTTTTGTTATGATACATGTCGAATGACTTTTTATCTAGACTAGTGATTTAACATGTGATACTATCCAAAACAATATTAAATAAATCTTTGAATGTATGATTTAGATAATTTAGATAATGCAATTTTATTTTTTTAGCATTTAAATGATAAATTATAATTAAGATGATTTTGCAGTGTTTAAATTAATAAATATTTTTTAATTTTATTCATTAATGACAAAAGATAATTAACAGAAAATTGACCTACCAAAGCAGTTACTATGTGGTGTTCTCCTTAATAAAATTGAATAGATAAATAAGGGTGCGTGATAATTTATATATTTTCGAATCTGAAACTTAGACAAAAAGATACATAATTAGTTCTCTTGAGATCTCACTATCTGATTTTTCAAATATACAATATTGACACTTTGCCTAACAAATTAACTACCATCATGTTTCCCGTTTTCGTAAAATGAAAATCATTAATTTGGTGACCAAACAAAATTATTTGCATCGTATAGCCACCAGCATGGACCAAAACCAAGCACCAACTTCTCACAGGACATATACATCCATGAGATTTGTCACCTAAATTCTTCTCAAGTTTTAATTTAATCGTATATATATATATATATATATATATATATATATAATATGTACACATATTCGCAAGCCCATGTACAACGCCTTGTACCAACGTCCCAACTTCCCAACAACAGTTAGTTTTAGTCGTCTTTTTGTTTCTTGGCAACTTCTACCATTATTACACACAACAAACATACTTCATTTCTCCCACATGACTTCTCTTCCTCGTAACTCTTACCATCTGCAAATCGCAATGAAAAACAAGCTCAATCTCTACAACCCATTCTCCATTTTCACCCTAATCACTTACCTCTTCTTCACAATCCTCGGATTAACCCTAGGGATTATCCTATGCTTCCAATTAAAGACATTTTCACTCAATCTCCACGTCACCAATGGGCAGTTTTCGATCTTCACCGCCTCACAACAACAACCTTGGCAAACCCTAAGACCACCATCATCATCGTCGTCCTCATCGAAAACCCTAATAAAGAAGGGAGGAATTATCGATAGCTCGAAAATGGGTCAAAACACAAGTTATTATTACATGCATAATATGGAAGATCGAGAACTTCTATGGAGGGCTTCGATGCCTCCTAAGATTCAATTAGCGCCTTTTAAGATTGTCCCGAGGATCGCATTTATGTTCTTGACGAAAGGGCCCGTGAGTTTAGCTCCATTGTGGGATAAGTTCTTTAAGGGGTACGATGGTTTGTACACCGTGTATGTTCACTCCGAATCCTTCTTACAATATGTCTGAAGCTGAGGGTTCGGTTTTTCATGGCCGGAGGATTCCTAGCAAGGTGAGTTTATTATTATTTTTTTTAATTGTGTCAGGACAAATGTCATTTACTTTTTTATGTTGCATGTGACGTCGAGATATCCTTAAATGCTCGACTTTTTTCGTCACTTTGGCTTAGGACTTTAGCCCATAATTGCTTATTGCGGACAGAGTGGATTCGAATTACTTCTATGAAAAGCATAGTCTAAAATATTGAATGTATAAGATAATCTTTTTACTATACGAGGTTCTATAAAACAACCTTTTTCAAAAAATCCTTCTAAGAAAATATGGAATATGACTCATCAACTACCTATTGGTCCGAAAAGGGTCATGAAATATAGTAGTTGGGTCCTTTTTACTAGATCTTTTTAATTATAACATAACTTTTTTTTCTAATATAGTTCTATTCGTACGTGGCCCATTCCCTTCTTAAACATCTAATTTTATAGAAAAATGTGAGTATGATCAATTAATGGCGATGGTTAATGTATATCCATTGCATGCACCTTATGTGCGGTTAATACCTAAATTTAAGATAAATAAATATATAGTATATACAAATTAAGTCATGATAGATGAAGTGGAAGTAGGGGTGTAATGAGCCGAAAAGAAAAAACAAATAAATAAAAAGCTCACGAGACTGTTCATGAGGTTTTCGAGCTCTTATATCTGGGCTCAAGTTCGAGCTCGACATAAATGAGCTTTTGTCGAGCCGGCTCGTCGAGCTCACGAGCCGTCTCGGCTTATCTTTCACCCCAGTGAAAATGTTATGTTTTATCATCGTCATATTAACACTAGACTCAACGTGAACGGCCAACTCGTAATAAATATAACGTAATATACCATCAAGTTAGGTGGAAATTTAACCTTTTTGATAAAATCATATAAATGTCTATATATATATATATATATATAATTGACTAACATGTGTGATTATTGATATTCGACAACGCATCATATTTCTAGTCTAAATTAGGCCTTTATTATTTTACAGAAAATATTATATTCTCAGAATAATAGAATATATAAGGTTATGTTAATAATATATAATTGGAGAGCACCTCATTGTAACTATTCTTAAATGATTTGGTATGTCAATGATAATTACATTTTTACCCTTATTTTTTAACTTATTCCAATTATATTAAAAATCGATATTTGCATATATTTAAAAATAATATTAAACTCAGTATTACAATTTCATCTGCAAAATATGACCAAAATATAAATATGTGTTATCACACAGTATCGAGTGTGCGTGAATACTAGTATACATAAAATATAATTGACTAACATGTGATTATTTAACGCAGGCCGTTACATGTTGCAGAACATATTATACTCTTAGCATATATATATATATATATATATATATATATATATATATATATATAAGGAAGGTTCCAAATTTAATTCCGTTGCAACTAACCCCATAATTTCATTTTTCTTGTCCAAAGAAAAGGCCGTAAAATGGGGCCACGTAAGCATGATCGAAGCCGAGAGAAGACTCATAGGAAACGCACTCCTCGACTTCTCCAACCAAAGATTCGTACTCCTCTCAGAATCGTGCATACCCTTATACAACTTCTCAACCGTCTATAACTACCTAACAAACTCGACCCTAAACTTCGTCGAATCCTATGACCAGCCCGGCCCGGTGGGCCGAGGGCGGTACAGCCCGTTGATGGGCCCGAATATCAGCCTCAGACAGTGGAGGAAAGGGTCGCAGTGGTTTTCGATAGACAGGGAAATAGCTTTGGAGGTTATTTCCGACAAGTCTTATTTCCCAGTCTTTCAAGAGTACTGCAATGGCTCGTGCTATGCAGACGAGCACTATTTGCCCACGCTGATGAACATAAGGTTCGGCGGTAAGAATTCTAACAGGACGCTGACTTACGTTGACTGGTCGAAGGGCGGGCCCCACCCCATGAAGTTCGTTAGGGCGAATGTGACCGCTGAGTTCTTGGAGGGGCTTCGGAATAATGGTGGTGGTGGTAATAATGGGACGAAGAATGGTAATAATAAGAAGTTTTGTGGGTATAATAATAATATTGGTGGGGGAGAAAATTAGTAGGGTTTGCTATTTGTTTGCGAGGAAGTTTGCTTATAGTGCTTTGGATAGGTTGTTGAAGTTTGCGCCTAAAGTGATGCATTTTGATAGGTAGGATTAGGAAGAATGTACGTATGTATGTACAATATATCGTTTTAATTTGATGGGTAAGTATATTTTTTTTATAGGGTTGGATGAATGAAGGGTGATTAATTTTTTAATAGTAATTATATTGGTTTTTGCTATTGTTACCCTCGGGTATTACATACCCCGCGGCAAAATACCCGACCCGCCTCAACTAACGTAACCACCTTACCCGAACTTGACCTCGGGCTGGCTGAAGGTCGGGCGAGAAGGCACCGAGCGCAATAAGAGGCAGCTTTTACCCGAGGAGCCCCAAAGACCCTAAGTGAGCCCCCTGGGCCCTAGGGAAGTCTCCCGAGGACTTCTGCTACCAAAATGTCAGACAGAACCATTTCTGGCGTGGGAAACATTGCCCCTCGGGATGTTTTCTCGATGCCCGTGCTAGACGCATACTTCAAGGAACTCAGCCTCTCAAGACGGAAACTGTCACGATCTCCCCTCGGCGGTATTATTAGAACGTGCAGCAAGCAATGTTATAAAATTCGCTAGGCGCTAGTCGGGCGCCCGAGGGGGCCTAGCGCCTAGACGGGCTAGGCGGGGCCTAGGTGGTTTCTAGGCGAAAATTAGTCGGTATACATTTTTTATATTTTTTTATTTATATGCTAATATACCAAAGTAAAATATTTATCAAATTTAAAGATTTAAATAAATAATGTCAATACCCAATAATATCTTTTGTATTTACAAAACATTTCCCTTTTTAGAATCTTTTACGAAAAAATTTAAAAAAATTGAACCCTAATCTCAGTCATTTATTATTATAAAATAACTCCTAATCTATTCATACTAAAAATAGTTAAAAGAAATAGTGCCTAATGGGATTTGAACCGAAGTCTCATATCACCCCAATACTTATTCTTCCACTTCCAACCACTGGGCCAACGTATTTTTCAGCATTTAAAATTTTAAACGTTATAATAACTTGACATAAACAAAAATATCCGTTTCATGTTCAAGTGCATTAGTCCCACACCGAATTTTCACCAAATTATTGTGGAAAGAAGCTCTATATAAACACATGTGAGGTTCATCACTCGTCGTGGGCTTCCTACTTGAGGTTGAGGCCTACTTTACTAATAATATTTTATTTTCTTTATAAACTAGGCCAATAAATTTACAAAATTCGGCCGATTAGTCTGATATTTGGGCCGATTAAATGGTGAGCCGAATAAGTGGTCGAATGTGTGGATTTTGCCACGGTGACCCTCAGAGTAGTGCCTAGGCGGCCGCCGAGGCCGAATTTTACAACACTGCGCAAGTAATTGTCCATGGTGGGGAGGCTCAAGAGAATGTGCCCTCGTGGGACATAAAGAGAGTCGATTCCGAGAACTGCAGGAAGTGGGTCAAACCACCCGGTGTCCAAAATGGGAACTCTATAAATATCATAATGACCGTTCAGAACAAGTATCGATTTCTCACGTATCCTACCGTTACTCTGCCATTTTTACTACTAACGCACACTTGAAACACATCACTACTTTACACCTGGAACGCGGAAATACCCTCTTGACCTAGGCAAGAGGGCGAACGATCCCCAACCCTTACCCTGTTTTCAAGTCGTTAGGCAGCATCCGCGGCGAAGTTCAGCCGGGAGGAGCTCGTTGGCCGTTTAGCGCGGTAGATCCATTTTTCGGCAGTATCAGCTATAATATAACGCACAAGGGACCTTAATAAAGTGATCTTAAATAGATTTTGGTTGAATGAATGTGCTGATCCTTTTCCATAAATTTGGACGGAGGCTTGAAATTTGATCGTTGATTTTTCAGATTTATTTGGAAATAATTTCTAATCTGATGAACTACTTCCTTAGTTCCTTATTGATGAAGCCACATAATTTGCAATATATGTAATAATCCACTAAATTTATATATGCAGGTGACGATTATGAGATTGAGTTTTTTCCGGATACCCGACCGGTTTCCGGGTTGCCCGGGCTAATACGGTTCGCCCCGCGTCGCGTACCTGGTAACGACAAGTGAGACTCCCAAAGGGGGGTCTACATGCACAAGGATTCGTACCAGAGACATTGCTTAAGCGATACCAAGCCGCTTACCACTTAGACCAACTCCCATTGGTATTATGAGATTGAGTTTGATACCCAAACAAAGCATCCAAACACATAACCACAAAGGTCGCATGAAAAAATATTCAACCCGGGATTAAATTGTAGCAATATTTATAAAATGAAATATGCATTTCATTACACCAAGATTCCTTGTGTGTGTCTACATACAGTTTTATGGTGCTCACCTTGCATGAGCACCTTCGTGAGCACCAACCACATGCGCCAAATCAGCATACAATGGGATTTTTTATTGATCTATAACCTACATATGCGATTAGTGAATCCGTCAGGGGTTGATTTGACATGTTGACGTGGCAAAAGAAATGCAACACAACAGGTGCCCATGGATGGTGCTCACGCAAGGTGAGCCACCATAATGTTTCTGCTATATATATATATATATATATATTTAATATGTTCTAGTAGTACTAAATAATAAAATATAATAATAATACTCATAATACTAATAATAATAATAGTAATAATAATAATAATCATCATCATCTTATTTGACTCTTGGAACGAAGATCAATGGGGTGCTAGTTCTTTTCGGTAATTCGTATGTAACATTGCATGCGTTTTGGACTCGTATTGTTTCATCAGTATTCACCGTTAGCTAATAATCTACTTTCTTTTACACAAAAAAAAGGAACAAATTTCTACGGAGATGATAAACCAAATCAAGCCCGAAAAGAACCGGGACCAAATTGGACTAAATGAAATTCAATGGACTTGATTTTAGGTAGTTTAGGAACACGCGTCAAATTAATACAAGTAGAGATCTTGGTAAGATTACGTAATCTCATTGGATTATCGAGTTAATGATTCTAAACCTATAACAAAAAAGTTTATATCTCAAATCATATCTAGAAAAACATTCTCACGTTGTAGGACCTTATTACATCAATAAAAAGTAAAAACACATTCATACCGTCGACAACGACACATAGAAAAGAGAAAAATAGATTCTTTCCAACATTTAATCACATTATTTGGGGTCCAAAACAGTAGAAAAAAATCCCACTAAAAAGGTTCTTCTTCCACAGTCTAAATCCATCTCCTTCACCCATAAAGTTAAGAAAAAAAAATAAGAAAAGAATCCCATTTGTTCAACCTCTCATAAATACACATATCAAACAAACTTCCATTGGATAAATCATACTATATACCATACAAACCCTTCTCACATGCCCTTACAGGAATCAAAGAACGACCTAAAGAAGAGAAAAAGTACCTGAAATTTGTCATGAGGAGATGGAACAGTGCAGATTTCTTCCAAGATTCAAAAGCCTCAGAAGACATCAAAATCGCCACTTGCGCCATTTCTTGAGCCTTGTCTTAATCGTATCTGCAATATTTATGTGCTCGGGCGGCTCGAACGAAGGTAAGGCCTCGGCAACATCTCAAGCAGATACACACAGTGGAGGTGTTGCCTGTGGAGCGGGCTGTGGGGCGGGCTGCGGTGATTAATATGAACAACTTCACAAAATGTAAGCCAAGCATAAGCATGTCCATTTATTTCTGTAGCTTCTAAAACTACCCTTATTGTGTATTCTCATATGCCTAGTCAAGCCCAAGGGTGATTATTAACGAAGTCAGTTGTATTTTGAGCACCCAATGAGTAGTTTCCAAGCTCGATCATCGTCGAATACTGTTTCCAATTTGCCAGGTGCCCGGGAAGAATGCATTCTTCAACGATGATCACAACATTTTTAAGGGAAAAAGAATCACTAAGAACTCAAGCCCATGTTACAAAAATTGATACTTCCAGCAGGAATTTTGTACCCGTGAACATGTAGTTCCCCAAGCATATTGTTCAGCCAAATTCTGAGAATTTCTGGTTGAATAGAAACTCATCCTTCCCTCAAAACTCTCGGAAAGAAATTCGATTCCTAAACTACAAGACAAAATATTAATTATTACCAACTCAACTATGACAACTGAAGTTGCAATAAACAAAGATTCTCGATCACTTGCCTGAACGTAGCAATCATTAATCAGTATGATATGTTTTAGCAAGTTAACGACTAAATCAATGCGAAGAACGACAATGGGAAAGCTTTACAGCTCTGTCATAAGCCAACAATGTCATTGCCATGTCCGAAATTACCGAATTGCAAATGGAACCTAAGAAGAAGCACCACGAAGAACTAACAAAATCACCACTGATACTGTACTTTTCCAAGAAATCGAGACACATCGTAACGAGGCGCAGAAGATTCCTACATTTTGTTTGAAAATCATGGCACAGATATCGAACACCCAAGTGACAGAAACCATTCTTGTTTTTCTTCATATTTCCGCACAGATGCATTTCATCAAACAGTTACAATACGAGCGCACGTTACGTTGATGCAACTGAGAGGCACCACATTAGAGGGGCCTGAGCACAGGGTGTGCAGTGGTTTTAGAAAACGGCCCGAACCGCCCGCACCACACCACACCACACCGCACTGTATAATACAATTAACCGCCAAAACCGCGGTTAATTTTTTTACAAAACCGAACCGTAATAATGGTGCGGTGTGAAATTTTGGTACAAACCGCACCGCACCGAACCGCACTTTAGTTTTCTAATTTTTTTACTAATATCTCTAATTTTGTTTATTGTAATCGTACAATAGTCATATGTGAAAAATTTATTTTTAATTTAATTATTTTTCTTTAAAAATAATTCTTTTAATTATATGCTAATTTTGTTGATCATATGAAAGCTATATCATTACTGACATACTTAATTTTAATTTTTTATATTAAACATGTTTATATAAGAACAAGGGCCGAACATGTAGGGTTAAAATAGATAGACTCGAACATTTAATAACAAATTGACCTACTATTTATATGTTGAGCTTCCAATCAGACCACAAAGCTGAACCAATAAATTAAAATAAAATAAATTGACCCCTAATATAAGTAAAGTCTAAAGATAACGATACTATTTTTTTTGTACAATGGGGACACCTCGATATACGAGGCAAATACTTCGACTTGCGCCTTGTTTCTGAAGCAAGGCGATGTCTCATCACCTTTTCGCGCCTGACGCTTTTAAAAAAAAAATTTCATTCGATAAAAATATAAGTATTTCTTTGTTCGGTTAAAAATCGCAAAACCGCACCAAACCGCTCGAAACCGTACGTGTGTTTTATTTTCAAAACTGCGGTTTGAGAATTATTTTTCAAAAAACCGCATATATGGTGGTTTGGTGCGGAATTGGTCGAAAACCGCCGAAAACCGCACCACGCACACCCCTAGCCTGAGCTGGGCGAGAATTTGACAATTTCCCAAATTGCGGAACGGAAATTGTATTCTTGTGAAAATTGAAAAAATAAACATGGATATCATTCGATTGTAATAAAACAATTGATAAATTGAATGTGTTCTTTATTTATATCATCTAAATTTCATGAAATAAATATGATTTGGTGGAATATATAATAAAAAAGAAAATTTATTACCCAAACCATTGAAAACTCAACAACTGTGATTATTTTGGTACATAGAGGGGGACATATTATAGGATCGACAATTTCATTTGGTGTTTGACCCGTTATTTTCTTATTCAAGGTCAGTTGGGAAAAATAGAAAGGCATGTAGATTAGACAATATAAGTTAATCTATCTCCACATCCACATAATAAAGGCATGTTTGAGTTTTTGTTGTTGTAGCTACTATTCTACATCTTCTCATTAGGTATACATGTTTGTATTAATCTCTACATAATTCTACCTCCGATAAATGCAAGTTATTTTGACCGAATCACGAAACTTTTTCGTTCACTGTCCAATTTATTTTTTCTTTCTATTATATAATCGGTAGCCAAAATATCCCAGCATATTATGATAACTTTCACACAATGGACTTTATATGGCATTATTAGTTATTGTGGCAGTTTATCTCCTTATCCAAGTTTTTCTGTTACATCTTATAGCATCTCCAACCGATAAATTCAATCGCAAACTCTTCTCAAATTAAAAATGCAGTAATTCTTCTCCAACCGGTAAAACGATTTTCAAACTCAAAGGACTATTTTTGAAATATTACTTCTAGACCAACTTTTACAACGTTTCAATACTGTCCACATATTTTACAACTTCGAAAAAGAGATGTAATAACATATTACATCTAAATAAAAAATATCTTCAAAAACTTTATAATTTTAAAACTTTATAATTACTTTTTTCATACTCCCTCCGTCCCGTTATCTTTATCACATATATTGGTGGGCTCGCAAATTAAGGTGGCATTATTATAATAATATAGTATAATAAAAAGGTAAAAAAGTGTATATTTGGACACATCTTTTAAGAATATTTAATATTATTATATTGATTGTTTGTGATAGTTTTTTACCCAAAGAGAAAATGTGATAAAGTTAGTGGGACGCCCGAAATGAAAAAATGTAATAAAATTAGCGGGACGGAGGGAGTATATTTTTATTGATTTTTATTTTTATAAGGATACTTTAACTATTAAAACAAATAAAAGGATTTTAAAGGCAATTACTAAATAAAAACTTATCTTATGCGTTCAAACGCATATATGTGGTTATTGGAGGAGGGCGAAGGTAGGGGTGGGTGTCCAGGTTTGGGTATTCGAATTTTACCCGAACCCGATCGGGTTCGAGTAGTTCGGGTAGGGTAATTCGGGTTATTTGTCGGGTATCGGATTATCCGATACCCGATAATCGGGTGGTAATTTACTACCCGATCGGGTTATTCGGGTACCCGACAAGTTATTTTGAAAAAATATATATATATATATATATATATATATTAGTTTTATACATAAACATTTAAAAATATAATTACATATCTAAATATGAATATCTAACGTGAGTTGTGTAAAATTTTAACTAATATTTCGATTAATTTCTTACTTTTAACAACTGATATTTTATTATCAATGCATAAATCATTGTAAAAATTTGAAATATATTATCAAAATTTTATAAATAAACATATAAAAATATGTATATATTATATTTATTGAAAATAAAACATCCAAATATTTTAGATGATATTAATATATAACAGGATATTTTGATATGTTTATTGCATTATGGATATTTCGGGTTCGGGTAGCGAGAATGTTAACACGAACCCGAACTACCCGACCCGATGCCCACCTCTAGGTGAAAGTACAAAACCATTTTGGGATTGGTTTTTGAATTCGGTTGGAGTGATTAGGATAGTTTTTTGGATTTGCAGTATGGTTGAAGATGGTCTTAACATCAACTAAATGTAAGAGTACGAAGTTTAAATTTCCAATTTCCACGTGGAACATCACATTTTCAAGCTCTTCAACATAGTAGAAAACGAAGATCATCTTCTTCACGTTTTCTTTCTTTCCTTTATCTGCTTCACAAAGAATTCAACGAGAAAATGCCACAATCTTCATTATTCTTCCTCACAATTCTAAGCCTCTTCACACAATCAACGAACTCCCTGTCCACGCCATTACCATATTATATCATGTTAGTCGTATTAAAAACAAAAAAAAAAAAATTATATAGGGTTCAAAAACATACTTCCATGGAATATCTCCAACGTTTCTCCATTGCTCGTATACGTCCTTGTAAATCAAACCGAACGGTGAGTTATCTCCGAACAACCTTAAACCGGACATTGCTTGCTGCCCTAAATAACAACAACCTCGTGATTTCCTCGTATTAGATCAAACTTTTCTCACCACAAAAAAAAAAAGTTGAAAAAGGTAATTTTTTATATATTTCTTACCGAACATTTCTTCCAATTGAAGGGCAAGGCTCAAGTAGTTCGCATGATGGAGGATGCATATTTTCCTCCCAATGAGCAAACCTTCCATGTTAACTTTTATGTAGTAGCTAGTACGAGGTTTTAGTCCATTGTGATCATCGGTAAGTCCTTGTGATTCTTGATCTTCATGGTACTTCAGCTTATGATTGTTCTCTAGTTGGTCCCATCCCGCAAGAAAGGTGTAGTCTTACGAAGCCATATTTCGAGGAAAAAAAAGGTCTCAAAACTTTTCGAACGACTAGTAAAATCTTAAGCTACTAAAATTGCACATCATTTTATATTTACACATTTTTTGTGTATCGACACGCCCCTCATATGCAGACTGATCAGTTAATATCAAAGGCTCGACTTTGTATTGAAATTGAATAGTCCTTAAAACCAATTCATAAGAGAAGGAGATAAAGTGGATTTGAGAGCTTGATTCATTCGATGTGGATGAAGCCCAATTTATAGTCTCAGCACTCTGAAACAACGTTGATTGAATCAATTTCTTCCTGAAAGTTCAAATTATATTTACTTGCACATATCCAGTCAAATTCATGAAATCAAATTAAGATCATATATTCTAAATATACTAGCTAGAGACATTCTTGATAGCTTCAATGAAGAATGTCTATATTTATGTATGCATGCATGCGTGCATTTTTCCATACCATGATGGCACGATCGGCGGGGTTGCAATGCTTGAAGACTCAGGCCGAGATCGATAGCATCAGAACCCTCTTTTCTTGCCCAAGAGACGACGTCGACCCGGTAATAATGTACAATTAGATGCATTTGAATCCATTTGTATTCAAAGGTCTGATTTTTCGATGCAGTTATGCTGATTATTCTTTCATATATATATATATATATATTATATATCGAATATGTGGAGGCATGTACGTATAATAACAAAACTCTCCTATACGTGGACAAAAGTTTTTAAGACCTGGAATCAGAGATGGCAAGAGAGAAAGGAGACAAGAAACACTTTATCCCACTATTTATCCATCAGCATAGTACATAACATATACACATGTAATATGTGTTACAGAAGCTAGGGAAAAGGACAAGAGATGAGACGGGCTCACCACATTAATCCACTTTAACTCCTTGCATCCCTAAAATGAGACATTGCATAGAATACTGTATACATATATATAAGACACAAGCATATGCATAAGTTACTGATTCATAAATAATAATAATAAAATAATAATAATAAAATAATAATAATAATAATAATAATAATAATAATAATAATAATAATAATAATAATAATTCGCCAGAAGTAAGGGAAGATTATGTTGAGGCAAATGTGGATGGATATGATCTGATATTTTTTTTTTCTCCCCCACCAGTTTGCTATTTCTGGTATGGGTTTTTTTAATCCATTCATTTTCTTTTACTAGTAAATCAAAAGCATGATACGTGGCTGCTTGAAAAAGGTCAAAAAGATTCACTCATAAACATATATCACACAATGGAAAACATAACTCCAACTCCAAGTATATAATAAATAAGCCTTCATCCATCACCAAGGAAAGACTACATCAACTCAACACCACACATCATTTCCAACAACACACTATTATTGTTTCTTTAATGGGAATGATTTTACAATATTACAGAACCAAGAAGCGAATTTCGGCGTGGGTTTAAGAATATACATTAAAGACAACAAACCTAATGTTCAGGCGCGATAATGCAAGCTAAAGAACGTGGCAAAGCTTCTGCGAGCAACTCGAAAGGCTTTATGAAGATATGACTCTAACACGTAATGATTACAAACCAAAGATGTAATAATATACGCTTGAAACAACAAAACCTGGGCATGTAGAGGACTTCTCAAAAGAATCTCTAACAACTTGATTTTAAGACAACTAAAGCCCTCTTATTCAAGCATTGAATCACTGAGGTGAATCATGGCGGCTTAGAAATTCGATTATACATGGATACACTTGCTCTGCAGCCTGTAAATGACGAATCGGAGGAGGCTTAATTAAATCATTTAGTGAAAAAAAATAACGGATTACTTAAAATAATTCGTGAATGTATATGTACCAATCTAGCTCCAACCAAGTCATAGTGAGCATAATGAGGACCAGTAGGCTCCCCAAAGGCTCGATACGTGGCTAAGTGCTCGGGAATGAGCTTTGCTGTTTCTGCTCTCCACGGGATACAGTTTGAAACATGTCAAGAATGAGGGATTTTAATACTAGATAAGTGTGTTAAACGTAGGAAGTGTGACAACCTTGTACAGCTTCGGGCGGACATATCAAGTCTTGATCGCCTGCTATAGCCAAGACAGGGATGGTGATCTTGTGTAGATGATCCTTGTAACAAAATTTACCACTTCTGTCGCGTAAACCCCCGTCTCGAAAAGCAGTCGTTAGCTGCAATATTAATTTCCCAGAAATATTACCTGCGTGACATGAGTTTATGTCATTGCAATGGATGGTATCTATATCTTCCTCGAGCAGACTGAAAATTTGAGACATATCCGACTTTGTCCAACAACAGTCCATGTTTATTCAATTTAAATAAACAAAGGCAAGACTTGACTCACAAAAGTTGTTTAAAATGAGCTTCTTTAATAACTCGGGGTGCATCATATCCTCTGCCGATATAAGGTTTTTGATCCAGGACAAGACATAAGGTGGGCTCGATGTAAGAGGATAACTTGCAGTTAGTAATGCCCCTAAAGGAACAACGGGCACACTGAGAGCCTGGGCAGGATCAGCCTACAAGGAGACAAATGCATTGTCACGTGGCTACATTGGACAGCACGGAAAGAAAACGTAGCAAGTGGGAAACAAAATGGTGGTAAGAGTTTCAAAGCTTACAAGGGGTAGGAGCAGTTTGAGTGTTGATTTTGATTTTGTATAGTCGAGCGACGAACCCAGTGTAACAATCGCAGCAAAGCCTGGATCTTTACCTTCAGAACCTTATTGATATTTTGGGAGTGACAGAAGAAAATTGGTTAAGAAAGTGGATACAGTCATAAATGACTGAACAATGGATCTTTTCGGCAAAATGAATGCAGACTTACTATATCGTGACAGCATGGCGTAAAGCATGATACCACCCATAGAATGACCAATTGCTAGTAACCTTCCATCTTTGGGTTTGCTTTGGGTCCTAATGTATTGCATCTAATGATAAAGAGCATCAATGTCAGTTACATGTCGTAAGTAAAAAGCAGATGAAAAAACAAGACTAGAGCTTGTAAGAATTCTGTTCTGATAAAAGAAAAGTCACCTCACCACAGCAGGAATATCCTCTTCCAAGTAATGGTCAAGGTCCCAATCGTATTTGATAATCAAGTCCAACTGCTTCTGAAAATCATCTAGAGTTGTTACGAACCTTTCCTGCAGATCGAAAAGTGGAGGTGAAACAGAGCGCTGTCCTTCGTCGATAATGTCTACTAATTTCTGACTTAGCTCCCTAATCTGAGCAGTTACGCCAGAGCTTTGCCTTGTTTCCATCAAGCTCATAAGATTTCCCTTCAACTCATTGAACCGGCCGTATATAAAAGAATCCTCCAAGAGCTTTGATACGCTGTCAAACAGCTTGGCAGACATAATCTTCGATTGACCTTCACTAAGAAAACCCGACACTTTTTCTGATAGGCGCATAAAAGTATTTGTCAGTTCTGTGACCAGTCTCGACTCATCCCAGGCTGTGCTAATTTGAGTAATCTCTTCATTAGCCAAAGTTGTATCAGAATTATGAGAGGTACTCTGTGCCATGGGTGATTGATCGTCTGTAGAGACAGGTCCATTAGTCCCAATCTCCAAAGCAGCTTCCATTTCATCAGATATCACACGAGCCGATTTCTCCACATCGTTAACATCCGACCCTCTTATGCTCAATCCTGCCCCTCGAACTTCAAGAATCCACGTATCAAATCCTTGGCCACACATATAACGAGCAAACGAAGACTGCAGGGTATCATACAAAAAACCACAAATTGTATTACTAACCCTAAACCAAAGGCAACACGTGAAGAATTGTATGAATACTGCTTGCATGTGTATACGTATATAAATTGGAGAACAACCTCTGGCGAAAGATCATATCCAATCGCATTTGTTCCCACTCCAGATAACAGCAACAGTGGATGGTTTCTTGCTGGTGCCTGATTTCAATCACAATATTAAAAATATACTCCAGAGCACTACACAGACCAACACAACATAGAGACATTATTTCCCTGAACATGCAAAATAGTGTCAACATTTGATCAAATTCAAAATAACGCTTCATGTAGGGTCAAAGTCGACAAATTTGGGATGGAATTATACTATACAAAAGGAAAACTGAAGATGGTGCAGCTAAACAGCTCATAATAGAAAATCCAAACTTAATCTACCATAGTAATCGTATTCAATACCACGCTCCACCTAATCAAAACACCTGCGAGAATAAACGGCGTCGTTCTCTAACAAATTATGGCTAAAAAGCAGTATCGTGCTACAATCACCTGAGGCGAAGGATTATATCTCCACAGCGCGAGCCTCCAGACACCGACCGATACATAGTGGAGCTCGTCGGCGGTACATATCGGCGGCTTGTTGGCGAGCTTCTCGGCATCTGGAGCTACTGATTGATTCGAAAACGCTCTGACTTTGACCGCGAGTCGGCGAAAGGTGGCGGCGCGTGGGAGGTGATGGTAACGGAGGGTGCCGACGGCGAAGTAGATCGCTGGATTGATGCTTGATTGAGATAAGATTGCTGCCATTGCTGGTAAGTTCCGTTTTGATTGATTGAATTTTGCATCTTTTATATGCTTTTTCTTTTTTTCTTTTAGCTGCTTTTTTTTTGTCTCCTTTCCGACTTTAAGGACACATTGCACACATTCATATAGACGACAGAAATGCTAAGCAATCGTTCGATTTCCCATTGCGGTGTTAATAAACACAAGAAATAATTTTGAAAAGAAAAAAAGTTAATAACAAAATATTGGACTTTTCCAAAGCCTTAAAACAATGTATATTTCCAAGCCCAAGGCAATTCCTTGTTGAAAATATTTTATATCATCTTTCTATTTTAATTGTCCATCTTCACAAAAAAAAAAAGAATCCTAAAATTATTCCAACATAATCCAAAAATCAATCCCAAAGTAGAGGTTGCACTTTCTATCTCCTCCAAACGCATACACATAATATGAGTTCTATGTTTAGTAATTGCATTTAAAGTCTTTTTATCTGTTTTAACATAAAAAATAAATAAAAAATCTAAAGTAATTAGAGAGTTAATTTAAATTACAAAAAAATACTAAAAGATTTTTTAATTATTTAGATGTAATATTAAAATGTTATTTTTAAGGTATAAAATATCTGGGCAGTATTGAAAATTTGCAGAACTTGGTGTAGAAATAGAAGTGAATATTTCGAAAATACCTTTGAGTTTGAGAATGAGTTTAACGGTTGGAGACGAATAACTACATTTTGAGTTTGAGAATGAGTTTGGGAATGGATTTCTCGGTTGGAGATGCTCCGAAGGCTTATGGCATTATAGAAATCATCTTGGTATGTCAAATTTATCATTTATACAATTTTATCCCACGGAATTATAACTTAGTCCATTTTTTTTAATTTTAGTATATCCTTAGAGCATCTCCAACGGGTAGTTTGTGTAAAACACAAAAATAAAGACGTCTCTACTCCAATGTGACTCTATATCTAACGATATATTGTGTTGATTAGCATAGATACTCTAGATATATAGTACACACAATTTTTCGACACAAAAATTGTGTTGTACTTTCTATTTATTTATATTTTACTTAAAAGTATTTTAATTACATTTAAATATTTGATATTCTTAAATAAGAAAAGTAAAAATAATGATAACTTCCTTTTATATATTGATATTTTCCCTTTAATTAAATAAAATTGTAGTTAAATAATATGCTAAATTTATAATTTAATTAATTTTAAATATTAATTATTATAATTTGTTGACTTTTTAATTATTATAATATAAATTTTGATATAGGAATTTGATTTTTTAGAGTAGAAAATAGAGTTAATGTGTTGGGGTAAAAATTAGTGTAGAAAATAGAGTTTATGGGATGGAGTTAAAGCACTGTAGCAACTATAATATTGTGCAGAATTAACTGTATTTTTATGCTGCTGATTGGAGATGCTCTTATAAATTTTTTTTATGATACTTAAATATAATTCTCAATGTATATATATTTTTAACTGCTAAATTAAAATTAGTTACATTTATAGTTTAAGCAAACCACTAAAAACGAAACTACCGACTACTAATTGTAATCGGTAGACCCCATATCTTAGTCGGTACATAACCTAACGACTATTACCGACTACAAACTGTAGTCAGTAAATCACCTGTCCTTAAAGAACAAGTAGTCGGTAGTGCTTTGCATTCCGACTACTATTGTAGTCGGTAAATTAAGACTAAACATTGTAGTCTGTAATTTCCGACTAATATTTGTAGTCGGTAAAGCCAATTTATATTTTTTTTAAATTTATATTTTTATTTAATTTTTATATGTTAGTACTAAATTAATTTAAAGAAAACGAGTAATAATAAAATAAAATCGTCCACAAATAACATAGTCTACATAAAAACGAGGTGTTGAAACAATAAAAGCAAGTTCAAGAAATAACATAACTAAAACCTAAGTCAAGCCGTGCTTGCTGCCCCAGTCAAAAAATCATCGTGGCGCGCACATTTATGTTTTGCGACGCTGCAGAGCCACATGTCTGTATCTCATCCACAATATCTCGATCGCGGGCATTGTCTGATCCACGCGACTCACCTTCATACCGCTGCAAGATGTGCCCGTCCACAATTTTGTAGTCTGCAAATGTAGTCGTTACCTTCGATGTTTTCTGTAGTGAACACTTGGAGTGTCCAAGAAATACTAGTAATATTGATTAGTTAATGTAACACATATGAAATGTGATACTCTTACTTACATATTTTCTCCTTTATTATTTGTCACGGAAATTATTATTATTATTATTATTATTATTATTATTATTATTATTATTGTTACAACTATCATTTTCATCATATTCCCATATCTCTGGTATATATTCTCTAACATCATGAATGCTGCTCAAAGCATAGTCTGCACAAGGCAAAAGATCTGATCTTCCACCTGTTATTATTTCCTATTTTTAGTACCCCAAATATTCCAATACATATTTTAAATGTTTTAAAAAAAAACGAATCACAAACTTACTATTATTGTGTGAAGCCCAACTTCTTTGGCGCTGATAATGTTGAGAACGCTATCGTCAAAGAGCAACTGCAAAAGAACAGTGTTATTTATAAGAACTCAATAACCTTCCTAAAATCAATTGATGATAGGAGAATATAGTTTCTTGATATATTAGGTGGTCGAACAACACTTTACACTCACTTTTTCATGATCTAAACAATTATTACAAAAAAACATAGAAAACGTTCACATGAATATATAGTGTGCAATAAGGTTCGAAGCTAACCATTTTGTTTGGATCGACAGCTGCAATACGAACCGCAGCTTCCATTGGTTGCGGCGACGGCTTGCACATGATATGAGCCTCCGCGACCGAATGATTAATGATTATTAAGTGTTTCGAAGCATATAATATCATGGAAGCAATCTTCCAAATCCAATCTGCAAAGGACTTTAGCTACATGGGCTCGATCTGAATTTGAGAATATCTGCACATGAAATTGATTGATCGTCATTCAAAATAATATATATTAATAATATCATGCATTCTGTACAAGATTAAGCTTTTACGTGAAGTGGTCAGGTAACAGAGTTTTCACTGCAAAAGATCATGAATCGTCACAAAAGAGAATTACGTCTCAAATGCTTAGATGTTGGTTGTTGACATGTCACGAATCGGTGCCAAATCAACAGGTGTCCTATAAGGTGCTCACATAAGGTGTGAATCATAAAATTTCTCTCTCTCTCTCTCTCTCTCTATATATATATATATATATATGTTATAATATAACACTTTCAATAAGCTTAATTTTTTAGTTAAAGTTGTCTTTAAACATGATACCAAAGCTTTTCACACCGAGAAGTCATGGGTTTGAATCGTCATAACCTACCAACTATTACCGACTACAAACCGTAGTCAGTAAATCGCCTGTCCGTAAAGAACAAGTAGTCGGTAGTGCTTTGCGTTCCGACTACTATTGTAGTTAGTAGTCGGTAAATTCTGACTACACATGTAGTCTGTAATTTTCAACTAATTCCGACTAATATTTGAGTCGGTAAAACCAATTTACATATTTTTTTGAATTTTTATTTTTATTTAATTTTTATATGTTAATACTAAATTAAATTTAAAGAAAACGAGTAATATTAAAATCACATCCTCCACAAATGACATAGTCTACATAAAAACGAGGTGTCCAAACAATAAAAGCAAGTTCAAGAAATAACATAACTAAAACCTAAGTAAAGCCATGACTGCTGCCCCCGTCAAAAAATCATCGTGGCGCGCACATTTATGTTTTGCGACGCTGCAGCGCCACATGTCTGTGTCAATATCTCGATCGCGGGCGTTGTTTGATCGACGCGACTCACCTTCATACCGCTGCAAGATGTGCTCGTCCACAATTTTGTAGGCTGCAAATTTAGTCGCTACCTTCGATGTTTTCTGTAATGAAGACTTGGAGTGTCTAAGAAATACTAGTAATATTGTAACACATATGAAATGTGATATTCTTACGTATATATAGTCAAGTAGAGGTACTAGATCATATAACAATTACATCCAAGGATGATTTTATGCTGCAACGGCTGCTTCACCTGAAGAAGATGAGTGATCTCTTTGCTGCACATTTTCTCCTTTATTATTATTGTCAGGGAAATTATTATTGTTATTACAACTATCATTTTCATCATATTCCCATATCTTTGGTATATATTCTCTAACATCATGAATGCTGCTCAAAGCATAGTCTGCACAAGGCAAAAGATCTGATCTTCCCACCTGTTATTATTTCCTATTTTTATTCCCCCAAATATTCCAATAAATTTTTAAATTTAAAAAAAAATCGAATCACAAGCTTACTATTACTGTGTGAAGCCCAACTTCTTTGGTGCTGGTAATGTTGAGAACGCTGTCGTCAAAGAGCAACTACAGAAGAAAAGTGTTATTTGTAAGAAATTGATGACCTTCCTAAAACCAATTGGTGATAGGAGTACAATTTCTTGATATATTAGGTGGTCGAACAACACTTTACACTCACTTTTTCATGATCTAAACAATTATTACAAAAAACATAGAAAACGTATCACATGAATATATGGTGTGCAATGAGGTTCAAAGCTAACCATTTTGTTTGGATCGACAGCTGCGATACGAACCGCAGCTTCCATTGCTTGCGGCGACGGCTTGCGTATGATATGAGCCTCCCCGACCGAATGATTTAGATGATTATTAAGTGTTTCGAAGCATATAATAGCATGGAGGCAATCTTCCAAATCCAATCTGCAAAGGACTTTAGCTACATGGGCTCGATCTGAATTTGAGAATATCTGCTCGTGAAATTGATTGATTAACGCCATTCAAAATAATATGTATATTTATAATATCATGCATTCTGTAAAAGATGAAGCTTTTACGAAAAGTGATCAGGTAACAGAGTTTTCACTACAAAAGATTATGAATTGTCACAAAAGAGAATTACGTCTCAAATGCTTAGATGTTGGTTGTTGACATGTCACGAATCGGTACCAAATCAACAGGGTCCATATAAGGTGCTCACATAAGGTGTGAACCATAAAATTCCTCTATATATATAAATATATGTTATCATATAACACTTTCTATAAGCTTAATGTTTTAGTTAAAGTTGTCATTCAACATGGTACCAAAGCTTTTCAGACCGAGAAGTCATGGGTTTGAATCGTCCCAACCACTTTTTCGACATAATTGCACGCCTAAGGCTATATAAGAAAGAAATCATCTTAAATGGATCACACTCATTTAAGAAAATTAAACATCCAAATCAGCCAGAAATAAAATTCTATGTAACTGTAATTCGATACACCCGCTACAAGTAAAGCTTTTAAGGTGAAGATGTCATTCAACAAAGTTGTTATTCGGTCATTAGAAGCATTTTTAGTAGGAAAGAAATTTTAAAAGAACAAATAGGAGACACATACTAATTTTCTTGCCGGCATGGATAGAAGAAGGCGGGTATTTTTGCTAAATGACCTCGTCTCAAATTCATTTTAGGTGAATGACCTCCATTTTTTGAATATACAATTGTACCCTTACTAACTAAGGCCAAGTTACTATAATACCCTTACTTAAAGGATACTTGTGCGCATTAAATACAATTAAAGGATAAGAACAGTTAAAAATGAAAAAAAGAAAAAGAAAATTAAAAAGGAACCCAGAGAGACGCGTGAGACCCATACGAAAAAAAGAACACATCGAGTCTTCCAAAAAAGAAAACAACGAGATCGTGAGAACCCTGTGAAGGTTTTCAGCATTACAGCAAAACTCACGCAATGGCGTCTGAAACTGTAAATTGTTTTACTTCTTCAGTTGTTCGAGACATGGCCGAGTAGTTTTCTCTGTTATTTTGGTCTTTAACGAGTGTTGATTTCGTGGGTACTCACACAGTCGACCATTATATGGTTGTTTATTTCGTGGGTGTTTGATGGTTGTTGGGTTGTCTGAGTTTAAATCGTGAAAAGAGGATTTTCAGAATTCATTCGATTAAAAGAGAAAGGGTTCTCAGATGTTAGACCAGTTCTCTGATTTGAGTCCATATCTGAGGACCCATGTAAGTTCTGAGAGCTCCTTCGCGGTCTGAACCTATCTGAGAAAATGTTCTCAGACAGTAGACTGGTTCTCCGATTTGAATCCATGTCTGAGGACCCGTGTAAGATCTGAGAACCCGATGTTTTGAGAACATACCCTCGCGGTGATGGGTTCACACATTTCTTATGGCAACGACTACTCTAGTTCCTGCTTGAGCGGATTCGTACATCCGCTTCAGGTAACGTGGAATTAATTTCAACAAACCCTAGCTAGTATCATGTAAATTTTCAACAAACCCTAAAGAATAGCATTGCTAATCTTGGTCAGATTCTAGCGTACGAATGCATACCTGAGATCTTGCCTCGGTTTGAGACTATTGAGATCTAATTGATGTCATGCAGAGGTGAGTGTGGATATACATGCTACGGGCTGCATTTGCACTGATGTTCACCAATATTACTCCTGAACTTTTAGAAAATTTTTGACATGTTGCATATTTCGTTGTATATCATGATTGTTTGACTATCTGTTTAGCTTATGTTTTTGGTTGATTGCCAATTTTAACGACATGTGAAATTTAATCGTTTGACTACGTATGGGTCCTCAGACGCTATACGAGTTCTCACAAAATGATTCATCTCTGAGTACCCATTCTTTACGTGATTACCCAATAATAACCTGTTAGAGTAACCTATATTTAAAAAAAATAATTATTAAACAATCACGAGTGAGTTAAAGGTCACTTTCGGAACAATCAGTCATGTCGTAATTATCGCTGTCACTGTCACGTTCAGTAATCATTCATGAGTGGGTTACCTATTCGGCGGGTACTCAGATTCTTTACGGGTTCTCTGATAAGAAACAAATACAAAGGACCCTGTTGATTACCTGAGGACCCAAGGCAAATCGTAGTCAAAGTTCGTTTGACTGAAAGGGTCCTCACAGGTTGCACAGGTTCTCACAACATAATTTCGAAGCTGAGTACCTTTTATTTTCCTGAGTACCAAATAATAACCCTTTATCATATATATTTTAAAGATGTCAGAACTAAATCTTTCTCTGTCCAAAACAGTCAGACATGTCATATCACTGTCAGGAATCATTCACGAGTGAGTTAAAGGTCCCTGGCGGGTACTCAGAGTCTTTACGGGTTCTCTGATATGAAACAAATACTAAGGACCCTGTTGATTACCTGAGGACCCTAGGCAAATCACGTTTGATTTTCTTACAATTTGGCGTGTTTAAAGACGGTTTTGTGTTCAATATTTGGTGGTTTAGTAGTTTGCACCGGGGAGATAATATATATTGGGGAAACCTCAGCTTATTTAAAATTTTGAGTTAGTATGTTGTGTTGAGTGATAATGAGGTATGATTGTTTGAATTATGTTCTACAACTTTCGTATTATTTTTGATGTTCCTCTATTTTTTTTATTAACGATGCAATTGACTTGCCATTAATGGTGGAATGTTATTCATAACGAGCGGTTCCTTCCATTAAACTGTTTCGGGGTTCAAAATCGTAGTCAAAGTTCGTTTGACCGAAAGGGTCCTCACAGGTCGCACAGGTTCTCACAACAAAATTTCAAAGCTGAGTACCTTTTCTTTTCCTGAGTACCCAATAGTAACCCTTTAGCATATATATTTTCATGATGTCAGAACTATCACTTTCTCTGTCACGTAATTAACGGTCACTTTAAAAAATAGTCAGACATGTCAAATCACTGTCAGGAATCATTCACGAGTGACAACAGTCAATGGCGGATACTCAGAGTGATTACGGGTTATTTGATATGAAACAAATACAGGGGACCCTGTTGATTACCTGAGGACCCTAGGCAAATCACGGTTGATTTTCTTACGATTTGGCGTGTCTAAGGAAGGTTTTGGTTCAATCTTTGGTGGTTTAGTAGTTTGCATCGGGGAGATAATATATGTTGGGGAAACCTCAGCTTATTTAAAATTTTGAGTTAAGACGTTGTGTTGAGTGATAATGAGGTATGATTGTATGAGTAATGTTCTACAACTTTCGTATTATTATCGATGTTCCTAATTTTTTTTATTAACGACGCAATTGACTTATCATTAATGGTGGAATGTTATTCATGACGAGCAGTTCCTTCCATTAAACTGTTTCGGAGTTCAAAATCTTAGTCAAAGTTCGTTTGACCGAAAGGGTCCTCACAAGTTGCACAGGTTCTCACAACAAAATTTCAAATCTGAGTACCTTTTCTTTTCCTGAGTACCCAAAACCCTGAAACTGTACAAACTCTAACACCTTATAAATTAAAAATGAAAAATATTAAACCACACCCTATATAAAAAACCCTAGAACATTACAAAATGTAAATTACACAAAAACCTTAAAACCCTAAATACCCTGGAAACCAAAAAACACATTAAACCACAAAAACCTAGAAATTATACAGCTAAGAACCTAAAGGTTCTCAAATAAATAACTGGTCCCCTGGAATCATTTCATATCTGAGAACCTATGTTCTCAGATATATAACGGGTACTCAGGAATCATTCAATAGCTGGGTACGAGTTATAAAACTGAGAACCCGTATTGAAGAACCCAAACTAACCGGAAGTTGATTACGAAATTCATCAAGACGGCAATGGCTTCATTCAAATTAACTCAACAAATAGCAAACCCACTCAAAGTTATAGTTGACGGACGAAAACCCGGAAAAAATGACTTACTTTCAAGAACAATATGATAAATTTCTTGGTTGAACCACTCGACTTCAGCAAACCGTAACATTTTCTGAATTTTGTTTCTCCAATCGATGGTTGGTGATGCCAAAAATGATCGTTCTTGCATCATTAGTACTGATAGTGCTGGTGGTGGTTGTAGCGTCGTAAATGTCGTTGGATTTTCTTTTTTTTTTCAGTTTTTTTATTTTTTTATCCGGAATGTCGTTGGGTTTTCTTCTCTGTTTTTATTTTTTTTGTGTATATATTTAATCGATGATTAGTGTTCAGCTAATTAAGTTATGTAAATGGAGGTCACTTGACCAAAAACTTATAGTCAACGAGGTCATTTTGCAAAAACTTACTCAGTCAAAGGTCATTTAGCTAAAATATCCAAAGAAGGCTCCTCAATATCTTGTCTGGTTTGAGCAAATGGTAGGGCAATCTTCCATGAACGCAAGCATGAAATTCGTCTATGTCAAACTCATATCCAAGTGCCTGCAAGTGAATGTTTAATGGTCGATTATAAATGTTAATAAGAAATCAGCATGAAATATCATGAGAAATTTATCTATTTTGATTTTCAATATACATGCCTTTCTTTCTTTATCTATTCTTAGAGTTAATTTTTCATTTACTTATAATATATTGATGAGGTGAACATCAATAAACTATAGCAAAGCCTCGTATTGGTGTCAAACTTTTGAATGTGATATTTTGATTTCTAAACATTGCAAAACTTTTCCTTTTTGATTTCTCGGTAAAGAATCAAAACGGAATGGTTGCAAAGTTTGAGCGAACATCAACAATTAGAGTTTTTCATTTACATGTACGTTATTGCGTACTTGATATAAAATTCACCTTCGATCACCTCGAGTTTTTCGTCTTTTTTCTTTCAAGAGGCAACCCAACAAAATCACGAATTTTTTTGAAAGTTTGGATACCTTTTTCTTTTACAAACTTATTTCTTTAACTTGTTTTTTCAAGAAGTATTAATGATTACGTTGTGATTGCTTTGGGATATCTTTGAATACAAAAGTAGTTCATAAATCCCACGGTGAGGAACTGAGTTTTATATCAAGTTTACACAAAAGGATGTGTGGGAATAAAAACTTCTAGCTGCTGATGATCAAACTTTTAAATGTGGGTTTTGGTTCCTGAACTTTGCAGAAACGTTTCCTTTGGTTCTTTTTACCTGTGTTTTAGGTCAAAGAACAAAAAAAGGGTTTTCAAAATTTAGAAATCACAACGACACTGTAGACCTTTTTGGTCCAAACAGTTATGAGAGTTTTGATTATTCCAAGTAATTATGTAAATTGGGGGGTAAAAATTAGAAAACTCGATATGCATGTTATGTGATGTTTAAGTATGTGAAAATATTCGATTAAGCGCTTGAATATGTTTTAAATGTTAAGAAAATCGAATTTGAGTGATTTTATGCTTAACTGGAATATTGACGTGATCACCTGGTTTGAACGTTCACGTTTGAATGGAATATCACTGCGTGCTATATATGGAAAATATGTTCTGATAAGTGGTATGTGGATTGTACGCATGATTGAGTTATACAAGGAAAGAATATCGTCTGAGATCATGCTAATTTGATTGAGCTATATATGGAAGATATATTGTGTTAAGTGATATATGAGCTGTACACGAGATTTGGATATTTTAGGAAAGTATATCACTGTGATCGCCCGGATATGATTAAGCTATATATGTAAAAGATATTCTGATTATGTGTGAAATGTACTGATTGATTCTATATATGGAATGTGCTGACTAACGGATGAGATTACCCTGGAATGAAAGAAAATCAGTAGTATTTATGGTAAGTGATCATGCATGACCGTTGAACTTAATTGGTTTATTCTTGGCATGATTGTTTGAGTTAATGCACGTGATTAGTGAGCTTTATCTTGTATACTCTGTGCTTAACTTTCCTTGTGAAGTGGACAAGCTATTCGTGGTTCTATATAGAAGAGAACACTTCATGCGAAGAGTACAACAACGAACACACAAGCTGTCGAATACCTTTGAGTGATTGAGCGTTAATTTGCGATTCATTCGTAGTTTGTGGTTGAGCTTAATTTGCGAATCTGTACTCTTTTGAGCGATCCCTAGAAACTCCAAAACCCTAAACCTTTGTCTTCGGACGTGTGAGCGCACAAAGGAGCACGAATGGAGTCTTACGCACGTGAAGGGACGAATTTTGTGGATTCGGTGGCCCTTCGGTAGCAAGCTGCATCCAGTCGGGGAATAGGTTTCCTGGGTAAACGACGTGGATCGAAACTTGGCGTGCGTCAGCCTAGAACGAGGTCTAGTATCCATAGTGCTTTGTTTGTGAGCAAGTCAATCATAGTGTAACCGGTATTACCTAGTGATTGATTGGAACTCTTGGGGAGATCACACCCCAAGGACAGGATTAAACCCCAGTTGGGGATATAACCTGTATAAAAATCTCGTCTCACTCTACTTTCTGCTATTTACGTTACTGTGAGACAAACCCGAGACACGCTCTAATATCTAGGTGATATCGTAGCAATCATTTCTGAAATTAACGTGATATTTTGAAACAGGGTTAGGGAGATAACATCGATACTCATACTGAATTCAGGGAAATAACACACTCTGAAATATCTTCTTAAAGAAAAGTATTTTTCAAAGAAGAATAAGCCATTTTTTTATATAGCCTAATTCACACCCCCCCCCCACACTCTGATTCTGACGACGAAGAAAAGGACCTAATGAACGATCTGGCCATGCTTACAAAAAGAATTGAAAGGTTCCAGCAGAAAAAGAAATTCAAAGGAAACTTCAACAAATTCCAGAACAAGAACAAGGGAATATCCGCGTCTGGGAAGAAAGTTCAGAAGTGTTTCCGATGCAACAAACCAGGCCACTATGCACATGAATGCCCCGCAACTAGCAATGAGAAACCAAGGAAGCAGAAGGCTATGGTGACGGAATCAAATGACTCTGAACTGGAACAAAGTGAGGACGAGGATCACGCTTACATGGCTGACGAGGATCAGGTATCTTGTTCTTCCTCCATTGAGAAAATCCATATCCTAAACAATTTATATGGCTATGAAAGTGACTCATCTGTTTCTGATATAGAAGAAAGTAAGGAAGATCTGTGTAGGTTACTTCAAAAAACGGAGAGAAAGATTAAGTCACTAGATTCCTTGAATAAGGAATTAATAAGGCAGCGAGATGAACTAGCTAAGGAAAAACATGAGGCTGTTCTAGAAATCTCACGTTTGAAAGAAGAGTTAGTTACTGCTAAGAAAGAGGGAATTCCCTGTGCCTGTGAGAAAATAGAGAAGAAAAACAGTGACTTATCCAGAGACATTGTAGAACTCAGAAATTCTTTAGAAAGGGAAAAACAGAAGGTTTATAGCCTTCTTGAGGGTACACAGAACCTAGACATGATGTTAAACATTTCTAGCAATATTGATAAGATAGGCCTAGGTTATTCCACCGAAGTGAAGCCTGCTAAATCCTCCGTGTCTAAGTTTAAATGTTTCTGTTGTGGTAGAAATGGACTATGCATACAACTGTCCCTTAAAGAAGTTTGATAAAGCTAAGTATGTCTGGAGACCTAAGAAGTTACCTGTAAATGCCCCTGTCGTGTCTGATTGTAACAGGAGATCACCTACTGTGCAGAATGATATCTCGTATGTTAACAGAAGTTATTTTCCCGCTAACATGTTAGGACCCAACAGAAATTGGGTACCTCAGAGTAGTAATTCTTGCTACAGGTACGAAGGAAGAATTCCAGTAAGAAAAGTAAGTGGTACCTCGACAGCGGGTGCTCCCGCCACATGACAGGTGATATAGGCAATTTTGTGTCGTTGAAGGCGGTAGATGGAGGATACGTTTCATACGCCAACGACGCAAAAGCCAAAATCGTGGGAGTTGGTACTGTTGGTAACAACTTAAATATCACCATAGATAACGTTCGGTTCGTTAGGAACTTAGAACATAATTTAATAAGTATTAGCCAATTATGTGATGATGGACATACCGTAGTTTTCGCCAAAGATAAATGCCTTGTTAAAAAGAATGATGAGATTGTGTTTAGTGCATCTAGGCATGGTAATATTTACTGCATCACTCTTGATGATATTGCTAACCAAAACGTCAAGTGTCTAGCAGTTACGCAGGATATCACATGGTTATGGCATAGACGTCTGGGACACGCTAACATGGAACTAATGTCTCACATATCATGCAATGAGTTGGTGAGAGGTATTCCAGATATGAAAGCCACCAAGGACAGAATCTGTAAAGCATGCCAAATGGGGAAACAGACCAAGACGTCCTTTAAGCCTAAGAATGTGATCTCTACGTCCAGACCACTGGAACTGCTGCATCTTGACCTTTTTGGTCCGGTACAGGTTATGCCATTAAAAGGTAAACGATATGCCTTTGTGATTGTAAAAGACTATACTAGGTACACATGGGTCTTATTTCTTGCGCACAAAAGTGAGGCTTTAGATAATCTTGCACCACTGATTAAGAAGCTAGAAAATGAGAAAGAAATGAAAGTCCGTAAGATTAGGAGTGATAACGGTCTAGAATTTGATAGCAAATCCTTTGCATCTTTTTGTGATGAGAATGGTTATAGTCATAATTTTTCAGCCCCTATTACGCCCCAACAGAACGGAGTGGTCGAGAGGAAAAATAGAGTATTACAAGAAATGGCTAGGACTATGTTGAGCGAATATAATACTCCAAAACATTTTTGGGCCGAAGCTGTTAGTACGGCATGTTATGTCTCGAATAGGATTTTCCTTAGACCAATTATTAAGAGAACTCCCTATGAACTTTGGAACGATAAAACCCCCAACATAGGATATTTCCATGTATTTGGTTGTAAATGTTTCATTTTGAATGATAGGGATAAAAGAGGGAAATTCGATTCCAAGGTAGATGAAGGGATATTCCTAGGTTACAGCCTTCATTCCAAAGCCTTTAGAGTGTTTAACAATAGGAAGAAGACTGTTCAAGAATCTGTGCATGTTACGTTTGATGAATTTCCTAACGCAGATGCTATTGAGGAAGGTATAGTTATGTCTCCTGCAAATATACAGGTTACTGACAAAGAGGTGAACGCAATTCCATTGGAACTAGATGATATGTCAGAGAAACCTGAAGCTTCAGACGAACAACAACGCAGAAAATTCAAACATGCTTCCAGCCATCCCACTGAACAGGTCATAGGGAATATCACTTCAGGGATCAAAACGAGAGCAACTGCACGAAACGATACTGCTGAGGAATCACATGACGTGCTGTTGTCAACCATGGAACCCAAGACAGTGAATGAAGCGCTTGACGATGAATCGTGGGTGATTGCCATGGAAGAAGAGCTGACACAATTCGAAAAGAGCCAGGTGTGGACTCTTGTGGAAAGACCGAGCGATAAGTCCATAATAGGCACGAAGTGGGTGTTTCGCAACAAACTGGATGAAAACGGTAATGTAACACGAAATAAGGCCAGGTTAGTCGCCAAAGGTTATTCCCAAGAAGAAGGTATAGATTTTCAAGAAACCTTTGCACCCGTAGCTAGGCTTGAGTCAATACGCATTTTACTTGCATATGCATCTTTTAAAAGATTTAAGCTTTTCCAAATGGACGTAAAAAGTGCATTTTTAAATGGTTTTATAAATGAGGAAGTTTTTGTCGAGCAACCTCCCGGTTTTGAAAAAGAGGAATTTTCAAATCACGTTTTTAAATTAAACAAAGCTTTATATTGTTTGAAACAGGCCCCGAGGGCATGGTGTGAAAGATTGAGTAGGTTTTTACTAGACATGCGATTTATAACAGGAACAATAGATAACACTCTTTTTATCAAGTGCGAAGGGAATCACATATTACTTGTGCAGATATATGTTGATGATATCATATTTGGTAGCACTGACATCACTCTTTGCGAGAATTTTTCTAAGTCTATGCAACAGGAATTTGAGATGAGCCTAATGGGAGAACTCACGTACTTCCTTGGATTGCAAATCAAGCAATTGGATACGGGAACATTCATATCTCAAACGAAGTACACGAAGGAACTACTTGAAAAATTCGGAATGGCTGATTCCAAGGTACTTCCCACTCATATGCACCAGACCGCTAAAATCGATAGTGATGAACAAGGTACGCCCTTTGACCAAACTAAATATAGAGGTATGATCGGAAGTTTGCTATACCTTACGGCAAGCAGACCCGATATCATGTTTGCTACTGGTCTATGTTCTAGATATCAATCGAGTCCTAGTGAATCTCACTTGACGGCAGTCAAGCGAATACTTAGATATTTGAAGGGAACAATCAATCATGGTATATGGTATCCAAATTCCAAGGAATTTCCATTAATGGGATACTCGGATGCGGATTACGCCGGTTCTAGGGAAGATAGGAAGAGCACTAGTGGAACCTGCCAAATACTAGGGAATTCCCTTGTAACTTGGTCTAGTCGGAAACAAAATGCCGTAGCCCTATCCACAACCGAAGCCGAATACATGGCCTTAGGAAGCTGTTCTCAGCAAATCCTTTGGATGAAACAGACCTTGAGTGATTACGGCTTAAGGTACGACCAAATTCCTATTTTCTGTGATAGTACTAGTGCCATTAGTATCACTAAGAATCCCGTACACCACTCTCGAACTAAGCATATAGAGGTGAAACATCATTTTATTCGAGATCATGTTCAGAAAGGGAATATCAGCGTGAACTTCGTAGGAACCAATGATCAGTTGGCTGATATCTTCACGGAACCCCTTATTGAGAGTAGATTCTGTGATACCCGTGACCGATTAGGAATTATTGAGCTCAAATAGGAAAGGTGACTAGATGTGTTAGCCTTTAGTATTTCCTTGATCTTATCCTTTAGAATCTCTGCGATTTTATTCCTGATTCTATCTTCATTATTTATTCAAATCCTTTCCATTCATGAAGAGATTATTTTTAGACCTCCTTCGACATTTATGACAAAATCTATTTTCAGCCAATATTCTCTTTAATCTTTCATCTTAATTTCTTTCCTTAATCTCCGCTAGATATCCTTTTATCCTTAGCAAATTCCATTACGGGCAGTTTCCTTCTTCACTAAGTTTCCTTTTAAATTCAAATTTTTGAAATCTCTTCCTTATCTGACACACGTCTTATCAAGATCACATCCCTCTATAACTTCCTTCCATCCTTATCCATAGCAGACTCGGCTCTTTATAAACAGTTTCAACCTTGTTTCTCCATCCATTCAAACCCTAAGTTCTTCACTCCAAAATTTCATCCTTCAATTCCCCGATCTCAACCATGGTGAAAACAAAAGGCGCCGGTTCTTCGACTGACAAAAAGAGAAAAAGTTCCTTACCCCAATCCCCACTCTCTCCAAAAGCCACTCGCTCCAAATCGGCAAGCAGCCCTAAATCTAAGAAATCTCCGACAAAACCGAAGAAGAAAGCCAAGGTCATCAAATCTCCCACACCTTCTCCTGCCTCTTCCCATGATCAGCCCGCGTCTACTTCCCCTGAGAAACCCAGTTCTCCTGAAGTTTCTGCTCCACCTGAAAAATCAGCCTCTCCAGAAAAATCTGCCTCTCCTCAGATCGAGTCTCCTCGAGACGAAACTCCCCCACTGGATCACTCTGAGAAGGCCCTGTTCAATCCTGAAAATCCGGAGGAGATCACTGACGAGATCAAATTCCTGACTGATAGTACCAAGGAACTTCACGGAAAGCTTCAGAAGCGTCGCGTTGCACGGGAAGGTGCGTTAAGTTTGATGAGTTGGCTGACAGTCAAGTCGTAACATGGCTGACGGAATATGGCTGGGAAAATTTCCTGAGGATAGACGGGCCCTTGTATGCGGAAGCCGTGAAACTCTTCTATGCTAATCTCACGTTCGTTGAAGGCGAAACGGAGATCACAGTCAAGTCTTATGTGCTTGGCAAGGCCCTTGAATGGAATAGCGCTAAAGTGAATGAGATGCTGGGTGTTGCGAGCGAAGGGCTCCGCTACTTTGACTTTGTCCACTGGTGCACCTCTGAAGTATCCATGCGAGACTGTGCAAAAGCCCTCTGGAATTCCCCCTATAAGCCAAAGTTCTCTGAAGGAGAAGCTTTGAACCAACTTCCCATAGATCTGTTCTTTCTCTACAAGGTCCTGCATTTTACGCTATGGAGCGCCCGAGTTGGAAGTGGAGGCCATTCCACCACGATGAACAACATGAGCATGCTGACTCTCTACATGGTGTCCCAAAATAGGCCACTAAACTTAGGATATTTCGTTCTCAAGTACATGGTCTATGCCAGCCAGAGCCCAGATAAGGAACTTCCCTATGGTATGATACTGACACATCTGTTTGAGGCCGAGGGAATCTCTCTGCCCAAGGCTTGGGAAGACAGCTCTAAGCATGCTGTGGATCTGGTCACCCTGAAGCGTGTTGGTATACGCTATGATGCTCGCAAAGGCTGGTTCAAAACAAGGGATTTGAAAACTCCTTCCAAGACTCCGATCAAGAAGAAGAAGGATGATGACAGCGATGACGAGCAGGGAACGATAGCTGAGCTGAAAAGAAGCTTCAAGGGGCTTAAGGATGAGAACCGCAGAAAGTTCAGAAAGATCTCACGGAACTTCAAAAAGGTTAACAAGTATCTAAAGGAGATCTCTGCGGCTCTTAATATCGCTGAATCCTCAGCTGCCTCATCCGATAGCGATTCCAGCCCTTAGATCTTGTTCCGTAGCAATTCCCTAGCTCTGATAGGATTAGTTCTAGTTTGCTTTTTTCGCTGGTTTTTGGGTATGAGGGTCGAAGTGGTTTGCAGGTTTAGGTAAGTCCCTCCTTTTTGATGCTGAAGGGGGAGAAGTCTAGGCAATTAATGCCTTATTTTGCTATTTTTGGAATGATATAATATAATCGGCTTGCTTACTTTTATATGCTTGTGTCTTAATCTCTGTGCTTTAGTTGATGATTTGTTAAGGATTAAGGAATTCCGCACATAGGCAGGGGGAGCAAACTGATATGATGTGATAACTTGAGACATTCCATGATAGCTTGCGACATTCCGTGGTAACTTGTGACATTCCATGTGATATGATCTGGTAATTGCTAAACTTTTGCTTCTGTGCTTTACATAAGAATACTAGCAATTAGACAGGGGGAGCATGCTATGAAATTTGATAAATTTATTTGCTCTGATCATATGTCACATGCTTTGATACTTAAACATGCTACGTGCGTAAATAGCTTCATATCGAGTGTACTGACATGCTTAAGATAGGCATTAATTACTTGTCATCATCAAAAAGGGGGAGATTGTAGACCTTTTTGGTCCAAACAGTTATGAGAGTTTTGATTATTCCAAGTAATTATGTAAATTGGGGGTAAAAATTAGAAAACTCGATATGCATGTTATGTGATGTTTAAGTATGTGAAAATATTCGATTAAGCGCTTGAATATGTTTTAAATGTTAAGAAAATCGAATTTGAGTGATTTTATGCTTAACTGGAATATTGACGTGATCACCTGGTTTGAACGTTCACGTTTGAATGGAATATCACTGCGTGCTATATATGGAAAATATGTTCTGATAAGTGGTATGTGGATTGTACGCATGATTGAGTTATACAAGGAAAGAATATCGTCTGAGATCATGCTAATTTGATTGAGCTATATATGGAAGATATATTGTGTTAAGTGATATATGAGCTGTACACGAGATTTGGATATTTTAGGAAAGTATATCACTGTGATCGCCCGGATATGATTAAGCTATATATGGAAAAGATATTCTGATTATGTGTGAAATGTACTGATTGATTCTATATATGGAATGTGCTGACTAACGGATGAGATTACCCTGGAATGAAAGAAAATCAGTAGTATTTATGGTAAGTGATCATGCATGACCGTTGAACTTAATTGGTTTATTCTTGGCATGATTGTTTGAGTTAATGCACGTGATTAGTGAGCTTTATCTTGTATATTCTGTGCTTAACTTTCCTTGTGAAGTGGACAAGCTATTCGTGGTTCTATATAGAAGAGAACACTTCATGCGAAGAGTACAACAACGAACACACAAGCTGTCGAATACCTTTGAGTGATTGAGCGTTAATTTGCGATTCATTCGTAGTTTGTGGTTGAGCTTAATTTGCGAATCTGTACTCTTTTGAGCGATCCCTAGAAACTCCAAAACCCTAAACCTTTGTCTTCGGACGTGTGAGCGCACAAAGGAGCACGAGTGGAGTCTTACGCACGTGAAGGGACGAATTTTGTGGATTCGGTGGCCCTTCGGTAGCAAGCTGCATCCAGTCGGGGAATAGGTTTCCTGGGTAAACGACCTGGATCGAAACTTGGCGTGCGTCAGCCTAGAACGAGGTCTAGTATCCATAGTGCTTTGTTTGTGAGCAAGTCAATCATAGTGTAACCGGTATTACCTAGTGATTGATTGGAACTCTTGGGGAGATCACACCCCAAGGACAGGATTAAACCCCAGTTGGGGATATAACCTGTATAAAAATCTCGTCTCACTCTACTTTCTGCTATTTACTTTACTGTGAGACAAACCCGAGACACGCTCTAATATCTAGGTGATATCGTAGCAATCATTTCTGAAATTAACGTGATATTTTGAAACAGGGTTAGGGAGATAACATCGATACTCATACTGAATTCAGGGAAATAACACACTATGAAATATCTTCTTAAAGAAAAGTATTTTTCAAAGAAGAATAAGCCATTTTTTATATAGCCTAATTCACCCCCCCTCTTAGGCATATTTTACACTTCAGACACAATGAAGGCTCCGTTTGGTTTACGCATTTCGACGTGGAAAAGAAAAGGAAAAGTGGAATGGTACGACACATGAAGCGTAATGTACAGTGATTTTGCGTATGACCTCACTTTTCTTTTCTTTTCCGCATCGAATACCGCGGACCAAACACACCCTAAAAGTTTAAGTACAACAGTCACGCTTTGTCGGAGTTTAAGCAGTCTTTGCCATTTACTCTATACTGTTACCACTTCCTTTACGCTAAGAAGAGGTTTTGTTTTGATAACTTCTTTTTTTATTTCTAGCAACATCCTCACATTTAGTTCAACTTATTATATTTTTAATAATGTATCCTTACACGTTGCATTGTTCTTAGCCGTTAATTTTGAAATGAAACTCTTCCATTTAAAAAGCACACCTTGAGACCCGCCATGGTGGTTCCATGTCTTTGATACAACTCCAAGCACATCTTCGGGACTTGTTCTTCATGCAAGCGATGTATCCATAAATTCTACAAAAAATCAAGAATTAATTAAGTTAATTGTTACATTGAAAAATGGTTACAAAAAAGTTCATTTAGAGAAAAACTGAAATCGAGACTAATGAATATTTTATTGACTGATTGCTAGAAACTATTACAAGCGATGAGCATATATATAGAGTACATCGTAGCAGAATCAATCACAATCAATCATAATAATGAGCACTAAATAGAGAGATATTTTTTCCTTATTGACCAGACTACCATATGTAAGAGAATATATTACTATTTGGGATCCTTGATACCATCCATAACCTTTGACTAAATCTTCTGATTGATATCGCCTTATTTCTCCATAATTAGTGGATTGACCTAATCCCCCTTATCACTCCATAATTTGTGGGATTCGCCTTATTACTCCTAGGTCATCCACTTGATATTATATTGCCAATACATTTCTCACAAACTGTTTCACGTAATAAGTAAAAGAGTGTTGAATGAATGGAATGGCTTACCTTCTGTGTTTTTCCGACAAGCTGAATTGATCCCCAAACTAGGTGGATATAGCGTATCATCATATCTGTACAATAAAAAAAAAGATAGTGGTATGAAAATTAAATATCATTGATAATATGAAATTAATGAAACTTGAAGGAGGATATTAAATTACCAAAGAGCAAGCACTCGTATTTAACTCTTGGCGAAGGCCCAGCAGATTCCATATGACAGTTTTCTGAAAATAAAAAATAAACAAGAAAGAAAAAGCAATATGATGCATTCGATGTTACTTATGTGCTTTGTTGTGATCATTATGAGTAGTTAAATATTTTGTATTTGAGATGAGATGAACCCTAGCGCGATCGTTCGTATGTTTGCGTGTATTTGATGTTTGCTATTGTTATGACTCGTTTATGAATCATATGTTTTGATTATGTCTATGTGATTGAAATTGTCTAATTAGCTCGATCATGTTTATGTGATTAAGTTAACGTAGTTTGGGAAATCGGGAGTCACGCTCGACCTCGAGAGAGGGGCGAACGATTAGACCACTCGTAAACGAGCGGCATAAACTCATCGCTTGAGATAGGTTGAACTATCCCGTCGGATAGAGTCAAATCTAATAGCGAAATTCATCGTGTTTTAATGCGATCTTCGGTTAAGTAGTTAGGGAAGTTTGCCCACCTACCTAATTCGTTGATTAGTTGTTTACGATTATTGTATGTAAGGCGCAGTTTCGTCAGCCATACGAACTCGTACGCATGTTATAGGAATTTTCACGGTCTAATGATAGCTTTGTTTACGTACACTTGATATTTGTTTGGGTCGAGTTAGGGGGATTCGAAATCTTATACGCTTGTTTTCATAAGGGCTTCCTCTCGATAAGTTGTATTTCTAAGTATTGTTATTTACCAACAATCAACATTCATACTAGGATACTTCAAAATTTTTCAAAGGTATATAGTTCTTTTCGTATTCGATACCCTAATACTTACTACGTCTATGATATTTCGATGGGTACACTTGCCTGTTGAGCATATGATAGTTTGTTGATGTTCGTGCTATTTTATTACTCGCTCGATCACCATGTTTGTAGTTACATGATTTGAAATATTCAGACGCACTTTAGATGAGACACCCCGTTAATAGCTTTAGAGGATCTTTTGCGGGGAGAGCTGTGTATAGAGTAGATAGTTATTTGTTTGGTTGGGAAAATATGGACGAGTTTAATGCAAGAACGACAAATAGGGTCGTTGACTTGACCTGGTGATGATGAAGTGATTTCGACGTGACGTATAACAGTACGATATATCAAATTAATGCACGTCCCACTGAATTATTGCAATGTCGCTGTATATGTATTTGTATGGTTGAGGCCTGAGGGGAAGAAGTCTTTGCGACGAATATATATCATCGCCGGAGGATATTATTGCATGGGAAAACATAAAGCAGAAAATAAAATGGCAGCAATTTTAAAAGAGCTGTAAAATGGGGCTCCCAGGCCAGATGCATTTTCAGCCTTCTTGTATTTTATGCAGCTTAACTGTAGAGAGAATTACGTAAATAGTATTATTTTGATAATTAAATTACAAAACTAGTCGAGTTTTCAAAACTATTACAAAACTAATGAACTTTTTGAATTTTAACTCTCATTATTATTTTCATTTCCACCACAAAATACATAAAATTACAAATTTTCACTATTATTATCTTAAACCAACATAAAACTTGTTAATAATTATATTTTTACCCAACACCATTTTAATATAAATATATTAATTATGAAATAAATAAAAAGAAAGTAACTAACATGTAATATAGCCTACATTCCCATGTGATTAAATAAATCAATAATTTATTCTTAAAAACATGCTTTTACTATTGTATTCATCAATTAATTAAATCAACAAAAAAATAAAAAATCAAACAATCTCATAGTTACTTGGACAACAAGTGTTCTTGCTCATGGTAAACCATATCGTCCCTTTCGAGTTAATCATGCTAGTCAAACATATCATTCATTTACGTGGTAAGTGATTAGTATACAAGATGTCACGTCACATGCAATGCAAGTATATTATTATTATTGTTTTTGTTGTTGTCGTTGTTAATGTTGTTGTCGTTGTTGTTGGATTGCTCTATTTTCTTTAGGTTTGCAAGTATTTGAAAGTTGATCCATGTTAATGTGTTTCAAATGATTTAGAATTGAAATAATGGAGACAAAACATTCTTACCAGTTTGAGTTTTCATTAGAGGGGTCTTGACGAAAGCCTGTTTTTCATTACGCTCCTTATTTGCGTCAATGATAAAAGTTGGACGTAATCGAATAGGATGATATTCAGATGAAATAGATCGAAAGTCTTACAAGAAACGTTCAAGGGTAATGTTAGTAGTTGTGAAACTTTTTCAGAAATTAATATTTGTTAGACAACATATTATTTGAAAATTTTGATTTGAGGATTATTATTTTCTTTTATTGTTATTTATTTATGCGTTAATATTGCTTTCATATATTAAAGTCAAAGTAGGTTATTTTTGAATGTATTCTAAAATAATATTTCGAATGTATTCTATATAGGTTATTTTTTCGTAATAAAAAATGAATTGTGGTGAAATATATATTAGTAATTGTTTACTAACTTATAATAATAATTGTAGTGAATTGTAATTTTAAAACGTTTTGTGGTGTAAAATGAAAAGAATACTAGTTAAAAAGTAAAAACTTGATTAGTTTTGTAATAGTTTTAGTAACTCAACTAATGTTGTAATTTTATTTAGCAAAACAACACTATTTACGTAATTCTCTCCTCATATGCTGTTGCTACAGAAGTATCATTTTTTAGACGAATTATTTGATCTTCGCTAACGAAGCAAACGTTTTAAAAGAGGGGTATACATAAACAGAAATATCCATCAAGCGCATCAAGGTCGGGCATTTTCATGCAAAGTGAAAAGTCATGACATCATCTTCAATATCCATAACCGATAATCCACTAATATTACTTCGAGCATTCGGCGAAGTTATGATATAAGCGTGATGTCACGCTCCATACCTCCGTAAGTCAATATAATCAGAAAATATCACACAAGAGGAGAAATCGTGAACCTAATTGGATGCGATTGCGAAAGGTGAAATTGATGAGAAATCAGTTACAGAAAGCTCTACTTCATCACGATCATGGCTCTGCTCAGCCCTCTTGATATGGATTACGCTCTCCAACTCGTTGGCGATTTGCCTCATGGTCGGCCGTAAACTGCCTTTCAATTGGAGGCACCGTCGGGCGAGTTCAGCCACCATCGTGATCTCTTCTTCCCTCTCGCGCTCCCCCCCTTCCATGATTCTCGGATCAACGATTTCGAACAGCTTGCCCTCTTCCATCGAGTGTAAGAAATGCGTAGCTAAGCTCCTCCGCGTCCCCGCCCTCAGCAACGACACGACTATCTCGCTGGTGAGGAGCTCCACCATGACGACGCCGAAGCTGTAGACGTCGCTCTTCTCCGTGAACTGATTCGATTGGAAGTACTCTGGGTCCAAGTAGCCGTAGGTGCCGCAAACCCTAGTTGTGAAATGAGTTTGATCGATGGCGAGCGACCTTGAGGTACCAAAATCTGAGACCTTCACTCTGTATTTCTCGTCCAACAGTATGTTGGTCGACTTGATATCCCTGTGGAAGATAGGGGCTGAAGCATAGGAGTGTAGATAAGAAAGGGCGCTGGCTATTTCTACAACGATTCGAAGCCTCATTTGCCAGGTAAGAGGGAAATCTTCGCTTCGGTCATGGATGTGCTCGAATAGCGTGCCGTTAGGAACAAATTCGTATACGAGGATTGGGGTTTCAGTCTCCAGACAGCATCCGAGGAGCCTGACTATGCTACGATGGATGATTTGGGACAGAATGACAACCTCGTTGACGAAGGACTCGACGTCGGTTTCTTGGACCGTTTTGGATTTCTTCACGGCTACTATGCTCCCATCTGTCAGCATTCCCTTGTAAACCGTCCCTTGGCCGCCCCTACCAAGCACCCGATTCTCGCTGTAATGATTGGTGGCTTGCTTCAACTCCTCGGATGTGAACAGCTTGGATTTCTTGTAGTCGTTGTCGATCGAGGACAGCTTTTGTTCGAGGAGCAGACCGCCGTTACGCACGAAGAATTTTCTTCTTCGGCGAGCCTTCAGTCTTTTCAAGATGACTTTTGACAGGCACGGAATGAAAATCCCTGCAACGAAGAGGCTGCCGAAAGTAACTAGCAATATGTTTCTTACTCGATGGCTTGAATACTGATAATGACATGTGGAAGAGCCGATTTCATTGACACAAGTCACCCCAGGAGCAGCGCATCTGCTTGGATCCTCCTCGCACTCGTTGATATCAACACAGCCTCCATCTAAATAAGGATTTCCTCGAAAACCATAGCAACAAGAACATTTCTTAGTTGTATAATGGTAAAGATTGCCCCAGTAATATGGACTTACGCAAAGAGTATTGGGACGCAGTTCCCTGTTGTTGCTGATATAATCACTACATCGAGCGTATTCGTTGGTATCTATGTATGTTAACTCCCAATCAAGCACCAGCGGCGCATGCGTAAGTTGCTCGTCGAATGGGTTAAAATAATCATCTCTAAGGCCTTTATACAACTCATAAGTCTTGCTTAGCGACGCCCTCTCCACAGGAAACGCATAACCACAGTATTGCGTGGTATTGCCTGGTTGAGTATAAGTGGTGCTTTGGTATGTATAAATAAGCTCCTGGGATCTTGGCGGAATATCTATTTGGCAAGAATCTTGCGTGTAATCCACTCCACAAGCTGGGAAACATCCGCTGTATCCCGTCCCATTGATTTGCAAGAAGATGGAGTTTCTGCAGCCTAATACGGTGAAGGTGTTTTCATCGGCTGAGATAGTGAAAGAGCTCCCCAATAATTTTATCCCGAGGGACTCCATTTTCTTGACAGCGGTACATTTGATTGGAGTGACGGGATATTTTACGACGATTGTGCCGTTCACGCGAATGTCAGTTACTTGCAGGTCGAGTCTTGGCAAGTACAGCGTCGGAGGATTTGTGGAGTTTAGGCACTCGACGAGAAAAGATGAGTCTGCACAGCACCTTGCGCTCATGCCGAATGGATATGGAACGGTAATATTTCCGCATGTTTGGCTACAATTAGGCTTCGCCATGGGTATGAAAATGGATGATGATGATGATGATGACGATGATGGTATAGCCGAAGTTGTGCAAAGGCAGACGCAGAAAACGACTGCGGCTTGTATTGAAGAAGTCCTCATTTCCGTGTTGGCCTGCTGTAATACGAACTTGATGAGCTCACAGAATTAAGTTGCCAAACGGTATATCAATTTATTTATTTTTTTCATTTCATGCTTATACATTGTTTTTATGATAGTTCTGCATGTTGGAGTTGTTACCATAATGGACGTATACGTACCTGTTTGATTCTTCGATCTCCGCTCTTACTTGAGTACTAATAAGATTGGTGATATATTTGCTTTTTTTTTTTCCTTATGTCACGTGAGAATAAGAGAGCGAGGCGAGGATAGTGCAATTAGATTGGATATGGAGAAATGTAAGTAGGTAAAAACGACTTGATTTCTGAGGACTTCGAGCAGTTGGATTGATAGTACTCCGTCGGACTCTTTCCACGTATTCAATTCGCTATAACCCACATTATGATGGTGGGTCCAGTCTATTTAGTGATGATCAAGTTCAGTCTATTTATTAATTGTAGAATGTATTATTTGGAACGTGTTACTTGGCCATGTGATAAGCGTAATTTCTTATGTATATAGTTGTTAAATTTAAGTCGTTTGCATAGCGCTCTATTTTTATTTTACTGCAAAATCAAACATTTTTACGGCAGTTTTGCCACAGTTTCGTAATTCTCAATGATATAGAAGAAAGGGATTTTCAATCTTAATGTCTAGATTGGGAATATGAAATTTTGAACTTACTGTTATTTTGCAGAAAATAGCTTCACGATCGTGAAGGTTGTGCAAGAGACCGTGAAGGCAACCAGAAAGCCATTTTCTTGCCCAATCACTTTGCGGCCGTGAACATGAACCAACCAAGTCCTTCACGGCCGTGAAAGGAGGTGCAAGAGGCCGTTAATGCGGGCAGAGAACCATTTTCTAAGCTCGAACTTTTCACGATCGTGAATATGAATGATGTGGAACAATAATTAGGCAGGCTAAAAAGAGGAATTAAGGAAATAATTAGCTTATGATAATTATTATTAAGAGAACTTAGTAATATGAGTTTCCTTGAAAAATACAAAGTTAGATTATGAAGGGAGACTTTTAGGGACCTCAGACGGGTTTTATGGATCTCCAACACACTTTAGGGAGCTAACAACAGGAAATAAGGATTTTAGGGACCTCCAAGAGACTTTAGGGACCTAACGCCCATATTAGGGAACTATTTTGGGACATATTGTGCTAAGCAGGTCCTGTCGTCCCGAGGAAGCGTCGTGAGGAAGCTTCACCAAATGGTCAGAAGTCTGAAAGGACGTCTCACAACACTGCAAAGCTGTCCTGACAAAACATGTCCCATCCACCTGTTGTACCTGACAGCGCAGAGCCAAGTCCCATCTCCAGCCGCCTGACGTCCCTGACAGCACAGAAGCTGTAATTGTTGCAGGAGTGACCTCTGACAGACGGCCTGCCATTCTGTAGCATCACAGTGTCCCAGGAGGTCATATCAGCAGGAATCTGGGCAATATTCAGGAGCCAGGGACGTACCTCCAGGCAATATCCGGAAGCTCCTTTAAAAGCCGAACTTAACCATTTTCACGAGATTATTCATTCCACATACGAAAATACTCACTAACTTCTCTCTTTTCAGTTGGTTAAGCACTTTCCTCGCGATACTTAGATATTATAGTGAAAGCGAGTTCGAGTGTGTAATTTGTTAAGTATAGTGAAAAGAGATTTTAGAGCGCCCGTGGACGTAGGATCTGCAAAGATCCGAATCACGTAATTCTTTGTGTCCCTTTATTTACGTCCCAACACGTCCCAGACGTCCCGACATGTCTCTACACGTCCCAAACACGTCTGACACGTCCCAGACACATCCCCAAACATGATCCAACGTCCCAAACATGTCCTAAACAAGTCCTAAGATCCCAAATACGTCCTTTTCAGTTCCTTTAAATAAGCACCCTATGCACGTCTAAAACTTTGAGATATCTTATTTACCGGCTATATAAATTTCCCTTCCCCACACATATAAATTTCTTTGATTGGGATAGCCCCACATCAAATGGCGCCGTCTGTGGGAAATTCAGAGTTGAAGGCGTGAGTGATTTTGCATATATTGTGCGAAGCTGTGCTCGACATTCCTTATTCCTTTTTTCTCTTTTCTTTATTTCCCCTGGGATGAGACGAAAGACGCAAAGAACTGACGGAAGACCCTCTCTGACGAAGAATTTGGACCCATAACCCGTAGGAGCTGCCAAAGCACAACCGAAGCTCCTGAGACGTAAGGCTGTCTGCACCACCTTGACGAGTGGAGGAAAGGGCAAAGACCTGAAGCTCCCACGTCGGAACGTAAAGGCCCAGCTCCACGCTGGCAAGAAGACCCGAAGCTCCACCTTCGGGACCTAAAATCCCAGCTTCGCGCTGGTAAGAAGACCCGAAGCCCCCCTTCGGGACCTAAAAGCCCAGCCCCGCGCTGGAACAAAGACCTGAAGCTCCGTCTTCAGGACCTCCCAGCTCCGCGCTGGTAAGAAGACCTGAAGCTCCACCTTCAGGGCCTAAAAGCCCAGCCCCGCGCTGGTACGAAGACCTGAAGCTCCGCCTTCAGGACCTCCCAGCTCCGCGCTGGCATGAAGATTCGAAGCCCCACATTCGGGACCTTCCAGCTCCTCGCTAGCACGCGAAGCTCAGTGGAACCTAGAAGGAATCTCCAAACCAGGTTCGTAGATCCGTGGAATCTACAAGACAGTTCCCCGCTACCGTCCGAAGGTCCGTAGAAGATATAAGCCAAGCTCCGTGCTGGCACATGAAGGTCCGTGGGACCTAGAAGACAGTTCACCGCTACTGTCCGAAGGTCCGCGGGAGATACAATCCAACTCCGTGCTGGCACATGAAGGTCCGTGGGACCTAGAAGACAGTTCACCGCTACTGTCCGAAGGTCCGCGGGAGATACAATCCAACTCCGTGCTGGCACATGAAGGTCCATGGGACCTAGAAGACAGTTCCCCGCTGTCGTCCGAAGGTCCTCGGAAGATACAAGCCAAGCGCCGCGCCGACACATGAAGATCTTTGGGACCCAGAGGCTAGCTCTGCGCTGGCGTATGAAGATCGTGAGGACTCAGGAGCCAGCTCCGCGCGGACACACGAAGATCCTGGGACCTAGAAGTCAGCCCCGTGCCGGCAGTTAGTGGGGGATAAAAGCCCAGTTCCATGCGGACACATGAAGATCCACGGAAGGCAACCCACGATGATAAGGCTCTTAGCCGGGACCTCAGGACCTTCTAAATTCCATTCTCTATTATATATTATCTTTATCATAATAAATATGGGCACCATACTAACAATTTCTATCATTTGAAGGACAAAATAGAAAGGCTCATCCACACAGTTGCCAAGGAGTTTGTCTGAGGTCCCGTTCTAGATCTCAAAACACCTAGGCGGACCTCCACGAGTCCCGCTAGTGATCCACTCGAAAAAGCGAAGGGAGCTGCGAGACCGACTTGCGGACCTCAAACAGGTTACGTCCGGAAGGCCGATGAAACAAGCGACATGGGGAGTTAAGCTCCCCGAATCCATATATTGTGCAGTCCCAGGATGAGAAGCAAGTCTTCATGCAAAGAAGGAGATATGTAAAAAACCATGCACGAAGGAAGCCAACGCCACCGCCTCACCACAGGGAACCCTGGGGATCTCCGCCTAGAATCCCAAGAAGATTCGCACCACTATGCAAATCCAAAAGAGATTGACATCAGCTCGAGGGACCTCCCGTGATGAGGAGGACCTTACCCGGAATTCCAAGACCCTCTAAATTTCATTTTCACTTATTTACTGTGATAATATGACTACCATACTAACAACTATTGTCATTCGAAGGATTTTGAGGTCGACCCCGCGATGGTGTACAAAAGTCAGAAGGACCTCAAAGTCCAGCTCCGCGCTGGCAGAAGGCTTAAAAAGTCCAGCTCCGCACTGGTAAACAGACCCGGAGCTCTGCAATCGGGACCTTCCAAGCTCCTCGCTAGCACGCTAAACTCCGTGGAACTTAGAAGGAATCTCCACGTTGACGTCCGAAGATCCGCGAGAGATAAAAGTCAAGCTCCTCGCCAGTACACGATGGTCCGTGGACCTAGAAGTTAGCTCCGCGTCGACGCTTAAAGATGCGGGGGGATAAAAGCCCAGCTCCACGCTGGCACATGAAAATCCGCGGAAGGCATCCCGCGTTGATAAGGCTCTTCACCGGGACTCCAGGGCCCTCTAACTCACATTTATATTACCGATATCATACTAAATACATGCATCTTGCTAACAACTACTATCATTTGAAGGATGAATCGAAGGGCCCATCCTAATGGGACATCTCAGGAAGTTCATTTACCATGGCCTCGACGAAGGTCTGAAGGTAGCCGAGAAGAAGTCCGGGGATCTGTGTCGGCTAAAGATAGACAACCCCCGCATCTTCCAGATAGGAGCCAGTTCCATTTAAGGATCATATCCTTGTCATATTAGAAGCTCCAGACAAAGGAGATTCCAACTTCCGACAGGGCCCAAAATCATACACTTGAGCAGTCAAATCCGCGGGTCCTTAATGCCCGGCTCTATATTGGCACGCGAAGGTCCACGGGACCTCGGAGCAAGCTCCGTAATGACACGCGAAGGTCCCAGGGGCCTAGAAGATAGCCCCAGGCTGACATCCGAAGATCCAGTGCCAGGGACCTTATCATTAACCGAGAAGTAAGGAGCTCCATTCTGCTATTACTTCAAATTCAAGGCCTCCGACAAGGAACTCGGATACTAAGCGAGCTGGCGCTATAACCACGCACTTAAGCGAGCGGGCGCTATAACCACGCATGTAAGCGAGCGGGCGCTATAACCACGCACTTAAGCGAGCGGGCGCTATAACCACGCATGTAAGCGAGCAGGCGCTATAACCACGCATTTAAGCGAACGGGCGCTATACCCACGCATTTAAGCGAAGCTGGCGCTATAACCAGGGTAAACTAATGATGTCCCTAGGAAAATACCGCCTTGACGGAATAAAATATTTTATTATACAATAAACGGTGCACCGTATAATATAATCGATGCCAAAGGTCGACGGACCTAAGGTGTACAGGACGCCAAAGATAATATATCTGCGGTGTGATTTGATGCCAAAGGTCGACGGACCTGCGGTGTACATGACGTCAAAGATAATCCATCTGCGATGTGAATGATGCCCATAAGGGTGTACAAGATGCCGCCGCTGACGGGCTGCGGTGTACAGGACATCAAAGGCTCTCAGTAAGCCTGCGACGTGAATGGTACCAAAGCGAAGCTGGCGCTATAACCAGGGTAAATCAATGAGGGGATCCCCATATTTTATAGACCTAAGTGTCTACACAAATACTGAAATCGCTAAGGACATAGAGAGCCTAGCGCAAATGACACCTGAGGACAATGACGACGGTCATTCCAACCCAGGCGTGAATTCGTACTTGGCTTACGAATTACTAAGCGGCTGGCGCTATAAACATGCCACGATAATGATGTTCCCAGGAACATCCATCAGGTCCCGAAAGAATGCAAAGCACAAAGACATGAAATACAGGAGAACGAGAACTCCGAGGAAACATGCGAACATGGGGAGTTAAGCTTCCCACACCATTGTGTCTCGAAAGGAAAAACACAACAAAGTATTTTTATTTTACAGGCTATCATCATGATGAAAAAAGGAGAGGATGTCCAAGGAGCTAGGAGGAACGTGCAGTAGGACATGGGGATCTCCTTCAAAGTGCAAGGCTCGAAGAGGAGCTCCGCCATCAGGTCCCCGCCAGGTCCCTTCCAGATCCCAAGGACGACGTACGCAACGGCGACAACAAAGCCTAAGGAAAAACAGGGTTCAACATAGGGGAGTTAAGCTCCCTAAAGCATTGCAGGAGTTGGAGACGATGGATCAACAACACCAGCAGCGGGCCAGGACCTTTGTATGCTTCTCTGCGGCAGGGAGCGAATAATGAAGGTCCTCGGAGGCCTGCAGATCTCTCTGGAAGCACTCAGGAAAAGGAAGGTCCCGAAGAGCATACACGACATCAATTCTCGAGGACCCAGCACTGAAGCCGCCCACGAGGAAGTGTTGCATCAGAGGCCCAAGATTCCTCAGAGGGAAAGAGAGTCCTTCAAATAGGCCTGGAGCCAGTCTTCAGTCAGGTCCTGTAAGAATGCCGATGGGGACAGGATATTGTGCTGGCAAAGGCGAATATCATTAGCCTTCGTAGCCACCAACTGGGCAGCCACATGCACCTCTGCCATGCCCGTGGAATCGGCATCCCACTCTTCCTTCCCCTTAGAGAAGAATCTCCAGGGCCCTCCTCGTGCTATTTCACGAGAGTTACCTTTTCGTTCTTCTTTCTCCATAGAGCTCCGCCTTTCTCCATCGTGCTGCTCCAATAACTCTGTTTGGTTAGTTATCTTCAGGTCCTGACTTGAAGATTCTGCAGACAGATCGGAAGCTACGTTCCACCACCTAAGAAGAAACCTCAGAGGGATGGCCCTCTGATCATCTAGGAGCACCCAACAACTTAGCAGGCTATCTGTTCACGTCTGTTCAGATGGTCCGCAGAAGCAGGGAGCTCACCCACTGAAGTCCCTATAGGTCCCATAAGAGGCTCAACACCTACGCCTCGGGGGAGGAAGGACATAACTTCTTATTTGCTTTTCCTTCTGACCCATTGCGTGAAGTTATTTTTCTTCTAACACCAGGGACATGGGCAGTAATAGGAACTTTTTGAGCTCCCTAACAGAGAAAGGAACCGCCGGGGACATCCACCGTCCCTTCAGAAGGAGGAATCTCCTCGCGAACGTCCCTAGCCACCAGGACATAAAGGATCAAGGGAGCTACAGAGGGTGTGCTAATGAACTTGGGAACTATTCCCGCTCATAAAACGCATCTTTCCAGAAACAGAGTAAGGATTTTGGGTGAGTCCTGGTAAGGATTTTGTCCTCACAGAAGGAGGGACCTCCTCGCGAACAGCCTTGGCCGAAAGAACCTGAGGGAGCAAGGGAGCTACAGACAGTGCACTAGCTTGGAGAGTCTAAGGCACTTGATCGAAAGGCACTAGCTCCATGGCAAAAAAAAATGAAGAGAAGGAACGTGCCTTTCCAAAGAAAGAATAAAGGTTTCTCGGTAAGGGATGTATGACCTACGATCCTTTATTTTAATTACAGCCTGCCTTACAATTTTTACTCTAATCCCTCTTTTGTTCCCAAAGACAAATTAGAGTAGGGGAGTGGTTGATGTGGAACAATAATTAGGCAGGCTAAAAAGAGGAATTAAGGAAATAATTAGCTTATGATAATTATTATTAAGAGAACTTAGTAATATGAGTTTCCTTGAAAAATACAAAGGTAGTTTATGAAGGGAGACTTTTAGGGACCTCAGACGGGTTTTATGGATCTCCAACACACTTTAGGGAGCTAACAACAGGAAATAAGGATTTAGGGACCTCCAAGAGACTTTAGGGACCTAACGCCCATATTAGGGAACTATTTTGGGACATATTGTGCTAAGCAGGTCCTGTCGTCCCGAGGAAGCGTCGTGAGGAAGCTTCACCAAATGGTCAGAAGTCTGAAAGGACGTCTCACAACACTGAAAAGCTGTCCTGACAGAACCTGTCCCATCCACCTGTTGTACCTGACAGCGCAGAGCCAAGTCCCATCTCCAGCCGCCTGACATCCCTGACAGCACAGAAGCTGTAATTGTTGCAGGAGTGACCTCTGACAGACGGCCTGCCATTCTGTAGCATCACAGTGTCCCAGGAGGTCATATCAGCAGGAATCTGGGCAATATTCAGGAGCCAGGGACGTACCTCCAGGCAATATCCGGAAGCTCCTATAAAAGCCGAACTTAGCCATTTTCATGAGATCATTCATTCCACATACGAAAATACTCACTAACTTCTCTCTTTTCAGTTTGTTAAGCACTTTCCTCTCGATACTTAGATATTATAGTGAAAGCGAGTGATTCGAGTGTGTAATTTGTTAAAGTATAGTGAAAAGAGATTTTAGAGCGCCCGTGGACGTAGGATCTGCAAAGATCCGAACCACGTAATTCTTTGCGTCCCTTTATTTACGTCCCAACAAGTCCCCAGACGTCCCGACATGTCTCTACACGTCCCAAACACGTCTGACACGTCCCAGACACATCCCCAAACATGATCCAACGTCCCAAACATGTCCTAAACAAGTCCTAAGATCCCAAATACGTCCTTTTCAGTTCCTTTAAATAAGCACCTTATGCACGTCTAAAACTTTGAGATATCTTATTTACCGGCTATATAAATTTCCCTTCCCCACACATATAAATTTCTTTGATTGGGATAGCCCCACATCAATGAAGAAAGCAAGCCGTGAAGGATGTGTCACGGCCGTGAATGGTAGCTGCCGAAGCCGTGAACGTTTCCATGACCATGTTAAAAGAGAAGGCTACTTAGATCGAAATGTGCCACATTTGTCAAAGGAAAGATCACAAACGTAAGAGCTTGGGATCATATCTCTGCATAATACAAGCCATTCAATTTAATAACAGACATGAAATCAGATTTTCGGGCTGCAAAGAATGCGTTGGAGGCTATAGATCTTTCAAAATTTCTTCTCCTTGAAACTCACGTTGAAGAAATTGCACAAGTGAAAGAAAGGAAAATTCTATAGAAAGAGCAACGTGAGGAAAAGAAAAAGAAGAGGAGGAACGTGAGAAAGGTACAAGCCAATTCACTCTTACTCTCGGGAGAATCGATGACTGCATCTTTGATCATAGACATACACGTTACTTCCATAAGATCCAAGAACACTTCTCTACACAAATTTAGTTCGCTCACCACGTGTTCGATAAAAGTACTCGCCGAAGAACGTGGATTAACTTCGAAATCAAATTCAGGGAAGCATTATGATGCATCCGATGTTACTTATGTGCTTTGTTGTGATCATTATGAGTAGTTAGATATTTTGTATTTAAGATGAGATGAACCCTAGCGCGATCGTTCGTATGTTTGCGTGTATTTGATGTTTGCTATTGTTATGACTCGTTTATGAATCATATGTTTTGATTATGTCTGTGTGATTGAAATTGTCTAATTAGCTCGATCATGTTTATGTGATTAAGTTAACGTAGTTTGGGAAATCGGGAGTCACGCTCGAGAGAGGGGCGAACGATTAGACCACTCGTAAACGAGCGGAATAAACTCATCGCTTGAGATAGGTTGAACTATCCCGTCGGATAGAGTCAAATCTAATAGCGAAATTCATCGTGTTTTAATGCGATCTTCGGTTAAGTAGTTAGGGAAGTTTGCCCACCTACCTAATTCGTTGATTAGTTGTTTACGATTATTGTATGTAAGGCGCAGTTTCGTCAGCCATACGAACTCGTACGCATGTTATAGGAATTTTCACGGTCTAATGATAGCTTTGTTTACGTACACTTGATATTTGTTTGGGTCGAGTTAGGGGGATTCGAAATCTTATACGCTTGTTTTCATAAGGGCTTCCTCTCGATAAGTTGTATTTCTAAGTATTGTTATTTACCAACAATCAAACATTCATACTAGGATACTTCAAAATTTTTCAAAGGTATATAGTTCTTTTCGTATTCGATACCCTAATACTTACTACGTCTATGATATTTCGATGGGTACACTTGCCTGTTGAGCATATGATAGTTTGTTGATGTTCGTGCTATTTTATTACTCGCTCGATCACCATGTTTGTAGTTACATGATTTAAAATATTCAGACGCACTTTAGATGAGACACCCCGTTAATAGCTTTAGAGGATCTTTTGCGGGGAGAGCTGTGTATAGAGTAGATAGTTATTTGTTTGGTTGGGAAAATATGGACGAGTTTAATGCAAGAACGACAAATAGGGTCGTTGACTTGACCTGGTGATGATGAAGTGATTTCGACGTAACGTATAACAGTACGATATATCAAATTAATGCACGTCCCACTGAATTATTGCAATGTCGCTGTATATGTATTTGTATGGTTGAGGCCTGAGGGGAAGAAGTCTTTGTGACGAATATATATCATCGCCGGAGGATATTATTGCATGGGAAAACATAAAGCAGAAAATAAAATGGCAGCAATTTTAAAAGAGCTGTAAAATGGGCCGCATTTTCAGCATTCTTGTATTTTTTTTTATGCAGCTTAATTTTATGACGAATTAATTACTCTCCGAAGCAAACATTTTAAAAGAAAGGGCATTTTTATTTCAGGCCCCTGTGTTAATTTTTGTTAGGTTTCAGGCCCTATTCATATAAAATATAGTTTTAAGGATCTACTTTTCATAAAATTCACAGTTATTTGACGATAATGCCCTTGTATTTGACGATAAAGTGGTATAATTATCATACCAATTGTTATTCTAATTATACCAACTGTTATCATATTTATACCAAATGATATAATGTATAATTTTGTTGGTATAATTATGTCAACAGTTGGTATAATTTCTACAGTTTCTGGTATAATTTCAAAATCAGTTCGCATATCGTCCAATTTCACTGTTATTTACCGGTATAATAACCAAAATATGTGGTATAATTTCTACAATTTCTGGTATAATATCAAGATCAGTTGGTATAACATCCAATGTCGCTGTAAATTATAATAACGCTATTTAAATTGGACATCATACCAACTGTTTTGATTATTATACCAACTGTTATTCTAATTATACCAACTGTTATTATTATTATACCAAATGATATAGCGTACAATTTTGTTGCTATAATTACGTCAACAATTGGTATAATTTCTACAGGTTCTGGTATAATTTCAAAATCAGTTCGCATATCGTCCAATTTCGCGAAAACATATGCTATAATTTCAACATTTTCTGGTACAATGTCTAATTTTGTTGGTATAATAACTATTTTATTGGTATAATTCACGTGAAAAGGATTTTGTGTGGTACCAGTTTGCGATGAAGTGGTATCAGTTTGCGATGAAGTGGTACCAGTTTGTGATGAAGTGGGACCGAATAAACATATCAGTGTTTTGGGCAGAAAAGCTGAATAGACAAGGGTAAAAAAGTCTTTTAGCAGCATTTGGGGCATGAACCCTAACGAAAACTTACATTGGGTCCTTCAGTTTAACGCAAACATTAATGGGGCCTGAATTCTAACTGAAATTGCTAATGGGACCTGAAATTTAAATAGCCCTTAAAAGAAAGGTATATGGTACATAGACGTGTTCAAACAGTTACGGCTACATTCACGGTTATGTACCGATCTCTAACCGTACCAAACCGCGGTAACCCCGGTTACGGTTTGAACTGCCGGTTTATGGTTTAAAATATTTTTGTATTTTATTTGAAAAAAATCAAGGAAAAATGATTTAAATAAACTAGGAGAATTAATTTTATTTTATAATGACAAATATCATTCCATCTTAGAAAAAACACAATTATACCTTAAATTTTAATTAAAAGAAAACTAAAATCGCTCAATCTTCTCTTCCGATAGTATTAAATGAATACTGGTCATTAGGGGTGAGCAAAAATATCCGGAAACCGGATTCCGTTCCGGTATCCGATTTTCAAAACCCGGAAACGGATATCCAATTTTAAAAATCGGATCGGATATCCGATCCGATTTACTTTAAAATACGGATATCCGATATCCGGTTTTATATTTAAAAAATAAAAAAAAGTCCAAAAAGAAAAATGAAGGTCCAAAAGGGAAAAAAAACAAAAAGAAAAATGAAGGTCGAAAAAGGAAAAAAAATCATCAAGTAGAATATTTAAATTTATATTATTTTATTATTGCAAAAAACTTTGTCAGAGAATTGAGATAAAAAAAAAAAATAAAAACATCGAGATGCAAGTTAAAAAATTAATGTTAATTTATGGTATTGTGTTTATTCTTTACTATGTAATTGTGAATCATAAATTCACATATTGTGTGAATTACTATATGTAGAAATTCTTATATTAAAAAATATTTTTTTATTGTGATAAGAAATGAAAAATATGATTTGACAAGAAAATAAGAAAAATAAATTTAAGAACCGAATATCCGCATCCGGTTCTTAAATTTATTTTTCTTATTTTCTTGTCAAAATCATATAACAGTATGATTTTCTTGTCACAATACCATATAATGCACGGCCCATCGAATTTAAAGTGACGATGAAGTGATTTCGACCTATAACAGTATGATATATAATGCACGGCCCATTGAATTTAAAGTGACGATGAAGTGATTTCGACCTATAACAGTATGATATATAATGCACGGCCCATCGAATTTAAAGTGACGACGAAGTGATTTCGACCTATAACAGTATGATATATAATGCATGGCCCATCGAATTTAAAGCGACGATGAAGTGATTTCGACCTATAACAGTATGATATATAATGCACACCCCCCCCCCCCCCCCCCTCGAATTTATTGCATGTCGCCGTATATGGTCGAGGGGAAGAAGTCTACGTGGCGTATATCTATCATCGCCTGTGGTGAGGATATTATTACATGGAAAAACCTAAAGAAGCAGAAAATAAAAGAATGGCAGCAATTTTAAAAGAGCTTTAAAATGGGCCTCCCAGGCCCCAATCCACCTGATAAAGAAAAATTGGATTGAGAGGTCGATTGCATGTCCGTGAAGAGATGCATTTTCAGCCTTCTATTTTTTATGCCGCTTAACTGTATATGCTGTTGTTACATCATTCAAAGGTATCATTTTTTAGACGAATTAATTAATCTTCACTAAGCAAACGTTCTAAAAGAAAGGTATATCGTATACATAGACAAGAATGGCGAGCAATTTTAGATGATCCCAATTTTCTTGGCAACATCAAGCGCATCATGGTCGGGCATTTTTACATAAAGTGATAAGTCATGACTTCATCTTCAATATCCATAAACGATAATCCACTAAAATTACTTCGAGTATTCGGCGAAGTTATGATAAGCATGATGTCACGCTCCATACCTCCAGGGACGGAGCTACTAAGGGGCTCGGGGGGGCCGTTGCCCCCCCGGCCGGCCGGAGCACCCCTTAGGCGTATTCAGGCAGCAATCGCTGCCACTTCTCTGCTGCAATTTCAGCCCCTGCTGGAATTTGAAAATTAGGGTAAGGATGGATGGGGAAGATGATATCTTACGAGCTGGGCTGAAAAAATATAGTTTGGGCCTGTTTTTATTTCTGTAAATGAATTAATTTATGGCCCGTTTTATTTCTGTAAATGAATTAATTTCTCTATAGGCCGTTGTAGTTCTTTTACAGGGCCAAGAATTAGTAAATGGACCTTTAATTAGTTTAATTGGTATTGTAATTATATTGAATAAGAAGAGCTTTAAAAATTACAGAGTGCTTTTCTTGTCGATTGAAGAAACGAGTTCGACCTAAAAAATCCAGATTTTGCACAGCTCCAAGAAACAACCATCTCCATAAAACAAGAACAATAGGTAATGTTTATCATTTATTTGAGTTCTTTATTTTTTAAGTTGTAACTTGTAGTTGTAGGGTATTCTTGATGTATCTTTGGTCTTTGGTGCTATATTTTTGAAATACTAAGTGGTATTATTTTAATGATTTGAAGGACATTGGATATGGATAGATGGGTTGTGAGAACAAAAAAGCTTCTTATTTTGAATGAACTGTGTAGAACTTTGAATTTCTTAAGGTTGTTTTGTTTTTTCATTTTGTTAGGAAGATTAATATGTTCCCCCGACGTTGGAATCCTAGATCCGTCCCTGCATACCTCTGTAAGTCTTACAATCAGAAAATATCACACAAAAGGAAAAATCGTGAACCTAAATGGATGCGATTGCGAAGGTGAAATTGATGAGAAATCAATCACAGAAAGCTCAACTTCATCGCGATCATGGCTCTGCTCAGCACTTTTGATATGGATTACGCTCTCCAATTCGTTGGCGATTTGTCTCATTGTCGGCCTCAACTTGCCGTTCAGATGGAGGCACCGCCGGGCCAGTTCAGCCACCGCCGCGATCTCTCTTCCCTCTCGCGCTCGACCCCTTCCACGATTCTCGGGTCAACGATCTCTAGCAGCTTGCCCTCTTCCATCGAGTGTAAGAAATGCGTAGCTAAGCTCCTCCCCGTCTCCGCCCTCAGACACGACACGGCTTTCTCGCCTGTGAGGAGCTCCAGCCTCCACCATGACGACGGCGAAGGTGTAGACGTCGCTCTTCTCCGTGAACTGATTTGATTGGAAGTACTCTGGGTCCAAGTAAACACCACGAGCCTTGCGTGACTTAACGAAAACAAATACCCTGAATTGTATAAATAAGATGGTCAACGGGTCAAGAATTTGGGTTGGGAAGGCAATAAATCATGAAGATAAAGAGAAAAAAACGTACCTCCAACCACAAACAAGGCACCCATTATCCAAAAGTTCGCATAAGTCCATAAAAATAGAATGGCGAAAATTCTCCTCCCAATCCTATGAAGGTAATTCTCAGGCTGGGTAGGAAGATCGAAGTTGATCACAAGAGAAACCTGCTGAACGTCGATCCCACGGGCCAAAAGATCAGTCGTAATGAGAACCCTCGAAGAGCCCGACCTGAACTCCCTAAATAGGAGGACTTGGTCTCCTTCCTGAAACTCTCTCATTTGCCTAATTTTCTTGTCATGGAAGGCTTTCGAGCGCTCTTTATACATTCGGGTGTTATCGTAAGTGGATAAACGCCACTCGTCTAACTCGTTAATTTGGGGACGCCGCTACCCATATGTTATTCGGGCATTTGTCTTTGCAAGATCGTGTAATAAAAGTTGAATATTGACTATGTTTTTGTTATCGATACTATTATGAGTGAAAATTTTTTTCGACCGAAAATGATTTCCGCAGGGTCAAACTTTAATTGTTTGACACCGGTCTGCTTAGATTTCCCAGAAGATTTGTTCTTTTTATAAACCTTCCCTGTTGGCTTGAGCTTGTTGCCCTTCTTCTTTTTGCCTTTCTGGGGCTTCGAAGAGGTGGAAACAAGTGCAGAAAAAGGGGGGAAAATAATTTTTTTATGTAGTGACAGTTTGCGACGGATTTTCCGTCGCAAAAACCGTCGCTAAAATATTCAACGAACTATTCCGTTGCAAGTTTGGCGACGGAACTTCCATCGGAATTATTCCAGACGGAAAAACCCGCCGCAAAGCCGTCGCTACGTCCATGGGTATGACCATGGCGGAGGGGTCGATTACTATTCCACCGAATATGCTTGAGTACATAGCCACGTACTGCTGATTGCTCTTGAAGTTTTCGCGGTACGACCTTAGTCCGTCGATTGCCTTGAGAAAAGAGAAAGAGGAATGGATCATGCGTGGCATTTCACTTTTTAGCGGGAGAATGCCATTTTTAGTTTCCAATGTTTGAAATATGGGCGTTTTCGGTGTCCCACTAAGTCCCCAATTTTACCATTTTTGTGCACTAAAGACCTTGGGAACTGATCCCCTTCTCCACATTGGTCAAAAGAGCATACCACGAGGACGACATCACTTAACCACTCAAGAAATGATTACGGTAGGTCCCTAATAGGGAGGTAAGACCCATCTTACTGTTTTTACTCTAATTTAGTTTTTGTCTAGCCGAAGGTGCCGCAAACCCTAGTTGTGAAATGGGTCTGATCGATGGCGAGCGACCTAGAGTTACCAAAATCTGAGACCTTCGCTCGGTATTTTTCATCCAGGAGTATGTTGGTCGACTTGATATCCCTGTGGAAGATAGGGGATGAAGCATAGGAGTGTAGATAAGAAAGGGCGCTGGCTATTTCTACAACGATTTGAAGCCTCATTTGCCAGGTAAGAGGGAAATCTTCACTTGGGTCATGGATGTGCTCGAATAGCGTGCCACTGGGAACAAATTCGTATACGAGGATTGGGGTTTCAATCTCCAGGCAGCACCCAAGGAGCCTGACTATGTTCCGATGGATGATTTGGGACAGAATGACAACCTCGTTGACGAAGGACTCGACGTCGGTTTCTTGGACCGTTTTGGATTTCTTCACGGCTACGATGCTCCCATCTGTGAGCATTCCCTTGTAAACCGTGCCTTGGCCGCCCCGACCGAGCACGCGATTCTCGCTGTGTGGCTTGGTCCAACTCGTCGGAGGTGAAGAGCTTGGATTTCTTGTGGCCGCCCCGATCGACGAGGACAACTTTTGTTCAAGGAGCAGACCGCCTTTACGTACGAAGAATTTTCTTCGTCGGCGGGCCTTCAGTCCTTTCAAGATGACTTTTGATAAGCATGGAATGAAAATCCCTGCAACGAAGAGGCTGCCGAAAGTAGCTAAATGTATGTTTCTTACTCGATGTCTTGAAGACTGATGTAGACATAAGAAATAGCCGATTCGATTGACACAAGTCTCCCCAGTAGCAGCGCATAAGATTGGATCCTCCTCGCACTCGTTGATATCGACACAGCCTCCATGTAAATAAGGATTTCCTCGAAAACCATAGCAACAAGAACATTGCTTAGTTGCATACGGGGTAGAACCATAACCATATCGACTGTCCGAAGCATATCATGACCATTGCATCGAGCGTAGTCGTTGATATTTGCGCCTTTTAGCTCCCAATCAAGCACCAGCGGCGCATAGGTAAGTTGCTCGTCGAATGGGTTCGAATAATCATCGCTAAGGCCTTTATACAACTCATAAGTCTTGCTTAGCCACGTCTGCTCCACAGGGAAAGCATAGCCACAGTATTGCGTGGTATTGCCTGGTTGAGTATCAGTGGTGCTTTGGTATGTATAATTAAGCTCCTGGGATCTTGGTGGAATATCTATTTTGCAAGACTCTTGCGTGTAATTTTGTCCACAAGTAGGGAAGCACCCGCTGAGTCCCGTCCCATTGATTTCCAAGAAAATGGAGTTTCTGCAGCCTAAGATGGCGAAGGTGTTTCTATCCGCCGAGATAGTGAAAGGGCTCCCCAAGAATTGTCTCCCGAGGGACGCCGTTTTCTTGACGGCGGTACAGTTGATTGGAGTGACGGGATATTTTACGACGATTGTGCCCTCCTCCACGTGCATGTCAGTTACTTGCAGGTGGATGCTGGGCAAGAACAGCGTCGGAGGATTCGTGGAGTTTAGGCACTCGACGAGAAAAGATGAGTTTGCACTACACCTTGACCTCATGCCGAATGGATATGGAACGGTAATATTTCCGCATGTTTGGCTACAGTTAGGCTTCGCCATAGGTATGGAAATGGATGATGATGTTGATGGTATAGCTGAGGTTATTGAAAGACAGACGCAGCAGAAAACGAATGCAGGTAGTATTGAAGAAGGCAATGATAATAACGTCCTCATTTGGGAATTAGGAGAGCGAGGGATAGAGCAAAATGGGGATTTATGGAAGGACTTTACTTGAGTTGACTTGAGGAGACTTATTTCTTTAACTTGTTTTTTTCAAGAAGTATCAATGATAACGTTGTGATTGCTTTGGGATATCTTTGAATACAAAAGTAGTTCATAAATCCACGGCGGTGAAACTGAGTTTTATATTAAGTTTACACAAAAGGATGCGTGGGAATAAAAACTTATAGCTGCTGGTGATCAAAACTTTTAAATGTGGGTTTTAGTTCCTGAACTTTGCAGAAACGTTCACTTTGGTTCTTTTTACCTGTGTTTTAGATCAAAGAACCAAAAAATAGCCTTTGACGCTCAAGTTTAAAAAAATAGCACTCTTGACTTTTTTTTTGGTCAATAGCACTCTTTTTAATTAACACTTAATTATCTTCTCGTAATCCCTTATTATTAGTAAAAAAAAGAAAAACAACAATAAAATACAACGCCTGAAATGAATTAAAAGCTGCACGTCCATTTTGCAGCAGAAAGCATTCATTCCACCTCACCCAATTATTCTTCTTCTTCGTCCTCATCCTTAAGAGAAATCACCTACAATTTCTTCTGCTTCTGCAAGGCAGTCGACCCGACTTCATATCAACTTCTTCACAGGCGAAGGAACACTCGAAAGTCCTCAGTGAAAGAATTCGAACCTGACGCTTCACTGTAAGTATTTTTCCTGATCGTATTTTGAATATAACCATCTAATTTGTAACTCTAAGTCCTAAGCCCTGTTTCGAAGTAAATGGGTTCTCCAAGCCTCGAAATTCCGGTTTGGACTGCCGAACATGTTCAATTTTCGCTTTTTAAAACGTCCAGTTGGTCAGGGGATCCTGCTTGAAAGCAGGCAACCCGCGCGTTAGATCATGGGACCCTAGATAGAAGCATGAGTCCCGCACATAAATATACGGGACGTGCACATAAATTCATGGGACCCGCGCATAAATTCATTGGACCCGCGCATAAATTCATGGGACCTCTATACCATCAGTGCATGGTTCCCGCACATTAGTGCCGGCGCATTAGATCTTGGGAAGTGCACATAAATTCAGGGGACCTGCGCGCAAAAACAGGGGACCCGCGCATAATCGCTTCTTATTGATAGGTCCCATGCCCCCTGTTGGTCCAAGTTTCACCCAAACGAACAACTTTGGACGGATTAAACACGCCTAATAGATCGGAATCGAGAATGGGCGTGGGGCTTGGTGGTGTTCTTGAGGAGGCTCTCTCACTCTAACATATGTTTATTTTATCTACACACAAGCACACCTAACTATGTGTTAGGGTTTTAGTATTTATACCACAAGTTGGTATATAATACTTGGGCCCTTGTGTAAGCCCATTACAAAATAGCTACGGGCTAGCTCATTACAACCTAGCCCAAATTAATTAAAAGCTAACCAACAAAGATAATATAATGAAATTGAACACTACAAAATATTTCCTAACAATCTCCCCCCTTAGTGTTCAATCTTCAATTCAGCGCGGGATATCTTTGTTGGGCGTATTGGAGAAATCTCGAGAGCCTAACAAACTCCCCCTCCAAGGGATATTTCATCTTCTTGCGGAGGCATTGATGGCTCGGCTAGGACTCACTTGTGAAGATTCTCCAATCTTCTTCTTCTCGACGTCGGATTCGTCTTCTTCGAATGGAAGTTGTCTGATTCGGCCACGAAGTTGACTCGTCTGGCTCCAGAAGAAGGTAGGCGTGGGGTGTAAAAAATGTGCCAAGGCTCTATTGAAATGTGACTTTCAAGAGTAGGGAGCCCAGTCTCCAGAGTGGTCAGCGCAGTGGTGGCAGAATGTGGTGGGTGAGATGTGCCATGGCTCCTTCGAGTGTTCCATTATGAACAAATAGCCTGACACATCAGAATGTGTGCGAAGGTAGTGGAAGCCTCCGGCGATGCGTAAGCGCAGAGGTAGTGGAAGCCCCCGGCGTGGCGTAGTTTGCGTAGGTGGTGGAGTAGGTGTTGTGAGAGGGCATAGGTGGTGTGAGCGGAGGTGGATGATGGTTGCTGCTGATGCTGCTGTACGATCTTCAACTCAGTTCTTCTCATTTACTCCCCCTTGAGATGATCTCCGTCTTTGGGATCGTCACGTCGTTCGTGGGACGAGTCTGCCTCTGGCGTTGATGATGGTGATGGTGATGTGGTGTGGCGTTGAGTGAGGCAATCATGTGGGATTCTCAGGAGTAGCAGCATTTGGCTTTCCTCCAAGTTCATTTCGAAACTTGGAAGAGGCGGAGCAGCGTGTGGTGGCGTAGGCGTAGGCGTAGGAGTGGTGTCGGTGATGGGACCTTGTCCTTCATAGATCCTCGTGAACTCGAGTGCGGCATGGAATGTGTAAGTTCCTCGCTGATTGCTACGAGTCGGGTCTCCATCACGAACGGGGTAACTAACCAGACAGGGGTCACGAAGACGCTCCGTCGTCAAGACATCGAAACACATGTCCGATGGGCCGCCTGTTTGCACAGGACATGAACCGGATAGCCACAAAGGCATTCCGTTCAACGGACGATGAGATAAGCTCGTATCCGTGGCCCATCGACAGTTGTGGTGGTGGTAGCTGTCGTGGGCCTTCCGCTCTCGGTCACGAGGACGTCATCAAGCGTTCGGGCAAGTTCACGAAGAACCTGCGGTGCGTAAAGAGTGTTTGTGTCCTAGAAATTGGAAAATTTCGGTGGGTGAGGACACTAGACTCGACGTGGGTGGAAGAGGTGCAGTGAGAGGCGGGGCACTGCATGTTCAACATCAACCGTCTCCAAGTGGGGCGGTGATGGCTAACATGGTTCCTCTTGTGCGAATGAAACAACTATCTGCGAAAGGATAGCTGAGTGGTTGGGAGGGGTTGGACCAGATGCCGCGACTTCTAATCGAAAAACGAACGAGTCGTCTCCTGTACCTATGGTACCATACATGCTGGGTCTGTGAAATTGGCATTTGGAAATTTCGCTCCGAAAAGTTTGGAGGTGACCTAAACTTTTTCTATAATGTGCCAATACCGTCCTAAGTCGATCGTTGGGTACGGTGATCGTTGCCGCGTTTTGGATTTGCCTTCAAAAATTTCACAAAAACGACGTCTAATTTTTTTTTATATAACCTTATTTAATCCGAAGGGGGGCCAGAAATTTTTGGTGGTCCAAAACGTTTAAGTGTAATTTTAAAGAGTGATTTAGCAAGATATGAAGCCAAAAATCGGGTTTGGATCAAGTTTAAAGGTCGGGGTGCAAATTTCTCGGGGGGTGCGAAAAATGATGTGTGTCGAGAAATTTCGTTGAGAGAGTGAGTCGCGAAAATTTCGAAGTTCCGGAAAATATCTCAGTTTGAAAAAATTTCTCAGTTTTAAAAGTTTCTCAGGTTGAAAAATTCGCGGGTTGAGAGAAAGCAGCTGTGTGAGAGAGACCGCGAAAAAATCGTGAAGTGTGAACTGAGAAAGTTTCGCAACTGAAAAGTTTCTCGGATAGAAATTTCTCAGCCTGAGAAATAAAATTTCTCGATTTCGAAATATCTCAACCTGGAAAAGAAAATTTCTCGGTTTCGAAATTTCTCAGCCTGAGAAAGAAAGTTTCTCGGTTTTGAAATTTCTCAGCCTGAGAAAGAAAGTTTCTCGGTTTCGAAATTTCTCAGCCTGTGAAAGAAAGTTTCTCGGTTTCGAAATTTCTCAGCCTGAGAAAAAAAATTTCTCGGCTATGAAATTTCTCGGCCAAGAACAGTGTACTGTTGGATAGGCTGCGCGACTTATACCAGAAAAATCAACTCGTTTTCGTTCAAATCTCACTCAAAATCGACGAAACTTGTTCCAAAACATCAGAAAGGCATTCCTAAACACATAATCAACCTTTGGGATGTCTAAAAACAACAAAACGAGGTCGAAATCGCCCAAAAACTGAAAGTGACGAAATCCCAAAAATATTTTCAAGCAATTTTTCACTCAAATATTGCTTAAAACACGCAAATCCGGTCGCATTGGGCTCTGATACCAATTGCTGGTCCAAGTTTCACCCAAATGAACAACTTTGGGCGGATTAAACACGCCTAATAGATCGGAATCGAGAACGGGCGTGGGGCTTGGTGGTGTTCTTGAGGAGGCTCTCTCACTCTAACATATGTTTATTTTATTTACACACAAGCACACCTAACTATGTTAGGGTTTTAGTATTTATACCACAAGTTGGTATATAATAGTGGGCCCTTGTGTAAGCCCATTACAAAATAGCTACGGGCTAGCCCATTACGACCTAGCCCAAATTAATTAAAAGCTAACCAACAAAGATAATATAATGAAATTGAACACTACAAAATATTTCCTAACACCCCCATACACTAGAGCTTGGGTCCCGTGCACAAGAGCTTGGGTCCCGCGCATTAGAGCTTGGGTCCCGTGCACTAGAGCCTGGGTCCCACGATATATGTTAGTGTTTTCGAAAGGTCTTACCGTTTTGCAAGCTGTAGGGCTTCAATTAATTATGTCTACATTATAAAAACACACATCATCCGAAAATAACATTTTTAATAATCCCAGAAACAAATCGACCAAAAATGCTGACGGACGCCCAAATCGTCGCCCGCCTCCAGGAAATCGTCCGTAACTCGGACCCCCGGACTACCATGGCCGCCGCCGTCCGCCGCCGTCTAGAGGCCGACCTCGGCGTCGACCTCTCCCAAAGGAGGATGTTCATCGTGTTTGAGATCGACAGATTCTTAAACGGCGACGACCATCCTATCGAACTCGACGGCGACGGCATCTGCGATGGTCTGAGCGAAGTGATCGAAGGACAAGCAACCGAGGCTGTCCGAAACGACGACGACGAGGCTGAGAGCGAAGTGATCCAAGGCCCAGGTTGGATCGAGGTTGTCCGAAACGACGCCGTGCAGAAGGATGTCGACCAAGCTCCGGTTGGAGATGTTGGGGATATGCCCTCGGCATGCCATTCGAGGATGTAATGAATTGGGCATAAACATGAACCTGTTATTCACACTTTAATATATGGATATTGTATTCAAATATTTATTTATGGAATTAGGCATATTATTTATTTACCTATCCAGTCTTACTAGGCATCCGGTGAGAAGGTAAATAAATAAAACCCATATATACGAGTTTAGTCACCGATTCTCATGGGATGAGAGAGGGGGCACCGATGAGCTATTATTCTCGGATATAAAATTAGTCCATAAGTCTTAGACTTCAGTAGGGTGACTGAATGTCGATCATGACTTATTTGTTGATGACTCTAAAACGGTTGTGCCAATCATTCGCTTGGGAAGCGGGAGGTCGTAACATTGGTATGAGTTGAATCAGGGGATTAACTTGTATTTGGACACGACTCGTAATCGATGTTCACATGGCAAATTACTCGTTGAGTGTCAATGATTGATCGATTGACTAAAGTAGTATACGTGGACCTTAGACCGAAGGGTCATTGACAGAGTTGGCTTCGGGGTCCTGACTTATCACTAGTTTGCTAGGCCCGCCTTGTTCGAGGTTGAACATGGGTCAGCGGCGACTTGCGGTCTTCAAAACGAAGTGCAACTACTGGGCATTGATAGTCGTGAGGGATTCACAACCTCGCAAGTAATCGAGGTATATGTCCTATGCATATTCGGGGACAAGGAATTACGGAATTTTTGCAAAGTATAAAAACTAACTCACGTGGGACGTGGAGTGTAGTTTAGTAATTTCTTCATCACGAATTTGACATAGTGTCGGGTTAGTGAGTTTAACATTACCATGGCTCTCACTCGACCGGGACATATGTGAAGGGTCTATACGTATTACGACGATCTATAGTCGGTTCGTAAAATACGAAGAACGTACTCAAAACGGGATTTATTCGGTACCACGGGATTGGCTAGGTGCTTACCGAATTCTTGGATTCCTCCTTTGTCGGGTTGAGACGAACCAAGAGAGTCGGGCTTAAAAAGGATCACTTGGATAGTATCTGATAAAGTGAGATGTGTTATTACATAACGGTCTTGGAGACGTTAATAAAACATTAAATATTAGTTTTAGAAACTATATTTACTTGGAATAAGATTCCCGGAATGAAACGACAAAGAATGGACCGAAAACAAGGTTCACAACCATGCGCAAGGTTCATCAAGGTCGTGAAGCCCGCCTGAAAAGTAGCAACAGATTCCAAAATTCATATCTCACAATCTAGACCTTGGATTGAGAATTCCTTTGGTAAAAATCAAGATTGGTGAGTCTTCTATCTGTGGTTAAAATTTCAGGTCAATCGGACATCGTTTACACTTCGAACGATGGAAAAACAAAACTGTCGCAAAGCTGTTGCATGTCACGGCCGTGACACATGCGCGCCGTGGCCGTGACGCACAGCAGTGGTTTTGGCCTCGATATGGTCACGGCCGTGACCATTGTGAGCCAGGCCGTGAAGGGTGTTGTCACGGCCGTGAATAGGCTTGTTTCAGGCCGTGTCGGGCGTCGGTTTGGCCAAATTTAATCCAAATCAAGTCCAAATTCATTCATTGTTCTTATGTGAGACATATGGGACATTGTCTAGTCATTTGATGACTTTATACAAAGGAATCAAACAAGAAATGTGTCATGTAGGACATGATTTAATTAGAAAATCATTTTCAATAGTTGAATGTTGCTTTTAATGTCTTGGACTTGGAAATTTCGTGGCAATTGGTTCTAAGTCCATTTCTTACTCTAAAGAATAGTTCTAAGAGAGAGTTGAGAGAAAACTTTGGTTGTTCTTTGAAAAACCTAAGTTTTTGAGTGAGTTTATAGTAAATCACACACATATGCACATCTCTTCTAAACATCTTCCCCTCCTCTCTAGCCATCCTTGGGAGGAGGTGGAATTTGGATACTTCTCGGGGTCGGCGTGACGATCTTGTCAAGGTGTTGGAGCTCGGAGAGGTCACGACGTTGCTCGGATCGAACTACGACAACCGGGATGGCAAGGCGAGAGCTAGGATCTTCGCTACAAGGGTAAGGTACGAAAATCCTTATTACGTGTCATGCATATTTTCTTTCCTTACGGGGATCCCGAGAAAAAAATTTTAAACTTCCGCTGTGCCCGGGGTTCGATCTCGGGACACCCGGGGTTCCCCAACAGTGGTATCAGAGCCATGCTTGGTTTTAAGAAACGACATAAATGAACCCGAAATGATCTTGGTTGTGCAAATCACTGAGTCACTCGAGCGTCATAGCATGAGTTGTTCTCGGTTCGAGTTTGCAAACAGAGCTCTTGCATGGTCGGAACACCGTCTCGTTGCGAGCGGTCGTATTGCAGCGCCGTGGTGAGAAACCGTAGTGGTTGTCTCCCCGGGGATTATAACTTTACTCTTGGAGATGAGTTTAAGGGTGTACTTTACTAAGATTGCTTAGATCTAAAGGTCTAGAGTAGATCTGCGTAAAAACGTTAGACGTGGTTTGAACGGAAATTTTCAGCGATACCTAAGACGAGAATAGTGAGGCTCATTGGCTCGGGGCGAAGCCTCATTGCCAACGACTTCCGATTCGAGTTTGAGGGACTCGTCGAAAGCTCAAAAACGAGCGGCTGCCCCTTGTCGTGCGTTAAATTACGCATTCTTTTTACCGGGACTGTGACGTTCAACGGATCCGGGTCTGAACTCCGGTGATGGCGAAGTCCGACTCCGATGAAGTAGCGATAAGGACCGGTGACGTTGTTTTTGTGTTCCAGGCTGTTTTGAACATTTTGATTGGCCGATAAGGTTTTGGTCCAATTTCATTCATTTTAGGACTTTAAATGATTGGGTCATGTTAATAGTTCTAATGGGTCTTTAAATAGTTTAAGCCCAATAAGTAACCCTAATGGGACTAATGGGCTGACAAGCCCAAAATTTCGTTTCGGCTTCTTTGAGCGTTTGTTGTCGCGTACGTATTTATGTTGTGTATGCATGATATGATAATGACGTCAGCGCGGACTTAGGCTCTATTTCCGAGTGTTATGTTAAGGGTGACAAAGTTCCCCCCGGGTTGTATTTTACTTGATATTATACGGGTTGTCCGGGACAACTGATCCCCCCGTTCTGTACTTTATTAATTTGTGGAAAAATTAGTTTAAGTATGGTGGACGTACGAGTACGAGGCGAAAATACAATAGAAGTCGTTCGAGGACTTGGAGATCGCTCGAAGACATGGCGTTACCCCAGAGATGAAGAGATGTTATTTTTATGAAATAAATGTAGTAGAGTAGAAATAGTCTGTGCTGGTCGTCTTTTAGGCAAACTAGGTTTACCGCGATTTCGTGCATGTTTGTTTGAACGTGCATTATTAAGTGCTTGCATGTGAGACGTATTCTCCCGGTTGGACAAAATACTAAGTGAGTAAAGGGACTTGGTTCCTGTCTTCTATCAAGCTCGAAACCATTGCACTTGAGTGTCGTGTGAGGTTTGTTCCGAGTTATCAGCGCCGATCATCTCGCTCTTGTTGTAGTTGGTCCGAGCGCGTTAAGACATTTAAAGTCAAGCTCGTTATTGATACGGCTTGAGTGTGTGTGCGGTTTGTTCCGAGTTATCGGCGCCAAACATTTCACTTTTGTCGTGGAATTTCGGGTGACTGTTGAAACGCCGCTCTCCGAAACATATTCACGCCTTATAAAGTGTTATCCTACGGGCGGGAATTTCTAAATGTTAGGATTGAGCCAAACGTTGATAGGTCGCACTTGGGCTGGTTATTTCCCAATTATTCCTGTTAGGGTGAGGGTTCCTGACCGGAGACGAAGTTGTTGAAACACTCATGAGATGGACTCGTGTGAGACACGAGGCCATCTATGGGTTCGTGTGGGACACGATGCCGTCCGATTAATAGGCTAACAAACTGGTAGGTTGAGGCTTATTTCTGTGGAGCGGGGATCTCAACCCCACTATGAAACCATCAACGAGGTTTCCGAAATCTCTATCGGGAGAATGAGATTTTGCATTAAAATAGTGGGAGTCAGGCCAAGAGAAAAAGTCCTTTCAGTGCCTGACGAATAATACGTTCGACCCAATAATTGTTATGTCTTCTGCATTATATTTCTTTCTATTATGATTGACAAACCCATTATATAAGAATACTGCTTTATTGTTTGGTGAGACTGAACAATATGGATTTGATCCAATCTAAGGATGGTCCTAATATGGATTTTTCGAAAATGCATATTCTCGTAAAATGGACCGTTTAATAATAATGTACAACTAGCCATTGTGGCATAAGTTGGCATAAATTTATTACTTCATAAAAAGGGCTGTAAAACAGCAATCTTGGATAGCTTCATATTTGAGTCTATCGATCCAATACACATAAAGAATAAGAGAACGTAATAAAAGGGTCCAATTGGGTTGGACAAGTATTTCCAAGGGCAAGGCATTGGAATTTGTACTTACCTAAACTTTGAGTTTGAGGGCCTTAAATTTTGAATAATATGTTTTTGAAACTAATTATTCTAAACCAATGACTGGGTTCTAGATAAGTTGAGATGGTACTCACTTATTAGTTATGAACATACTAGATTCCAGTGGAAGTTTTTCAGCATTGAGAGATTATGATCAATGTTAAATGCGGACAAGGTGTCCAAATAATTACATTGCATCAATATTTCTCTGTTTAAATTTGGGCATAGTTTCAGTTACATAATTGCCTTAAAATACCCAATGGGTTATTAAATACATTATTTTGAATAAATGTATGCGATTTTATTTTTGAAATAAATTCACTGGCAATTAATAACTGTTTGAAAATAATATTGTATTGTCCAAATTTAAAACTGTGAAATGAATTACCAACAAAAGCAACTTTGAGTTGATAAAGAAGATTTTATTGTCTCTTTGATTTGGTTATGCAGAAGTTCGAGATTCAAGTGTTGGATAAACACGACATTGTTAAGTCGTGGGAATCTCATAACATCAGCAAAAGGTGACAAATCACCCTTCACAGGGAATTAATAAAAGAGTCATAAATCTTCCGGGTTTGACCCACACTAATGTTTGTGGACAAAATATTGTATTTGCCCAAGGTAATTTCTATTGATTTTTATACTTCACAAATAATCACTTTTCTTAGAGATTAGTGTATCCGTTAAGTTACAAATTTTAAATCCTTGATAAGATCGAGGAAATTAATTTAAAATAAACAGCGAGATAAAAGAAGCATTTGATTTGATCAAACTGGCTAATTATTCTCGAGTTAAGAATGAGTTCTTTGGAAAGAACGTCATCTTTTCACAGTTAACTAAGAATGTTGTTGATGATGTCTCGAGACGAGAAGTTAGACTTTATGCACGCGGGCCATCATAGTCGATAGTCACGCATGCGCTTCAACAGTTGTATGATATCAAACAATATTGGATAAAGTTTGATCTTTGCTGAACTAAATTGTTCCCATATGGTGTGGGTTTGCGTATGAAAGGCAATGAACGTTCTATACAGAATTCCTTTGAGGTCAATTAATTTGCACCTTACGAAATTTGGAATTAGTAAGATACTGAGCTTAAATCATATAAATGGGGTTGCCCCATTTGAGTGAGAAAGCTTATGCAGTTGTGTATATGAAAAAGGAGAATATTAAGGTCGTTGTTGTCTTGGGACTCAACATTGACAACCCCACTTTTGACAATTTTGAAAAACGTCAAAGCCTTAGAGGCTCATGAATTTTTAAAAAAATGGTTAATTCGAGAATGAAGAGTGGGAGTGGTAACACTCAGAGTGTTGACCGAAACACCTTAAAGATGTTTTAGTGCTAGACCGCACTTAAAGAAAAGTCCGAGATACACCCATAGTTGCATAGGTCGGGTAGAGTGTCTCGCCAGCCTGAGAGATACTGTATAATACATGTCGAGCATAGGGATTGCTGCGAGATGTATAGTACGCATTGGGCACGGGGTTGCTGCAATGAAGGGATATGTTATTAACAATCTCACTACCCTTGACCAAGCAATAATGGTTAAACTCGCTTAGATGACTTATTCTGTGAGCGCAGATGAACTCTATGCACAAACCATGTCTTGATTAGATCTAAAAGACTGGTTGAAATGTACGAAGCAAGGCTTGTATGGAAAAGGTTGAGTCTTAAATGATGGGCTTTAACTCTGAGGAAACCTTTTCAATTGTTGCAATAAAGTTTACTAAATCTTACTCACACAGATGCACGCTTTTACGAGATCTGTCAGACGGATGTGAAAATCGTATGTCTCTAGGAGATGTAAATGAAAAGCCCAACGATTTTATATCGCAAGCATATGCTCATAGTGTTTGAAATTATAGAAAAGAAGTCATACAGACTTACTTAAGCTTTCAGGAGTTGGTGTCTTTGGTTTGATGAAATAGTTGGGAACTATGAAATCATAAGTACAAAGATAGCCTTTAGTATCGTATTAAAAGCAGTGGGAGTTAGATATAATCTTCATATTGTACGAGAGATGTTGCCTTTAGGAAAGAGAATAATATTGAAATACTCCGAATGGTAAAAGCGGGGCTTTGACCAATTCTCCATAAACGATTTGGGATAAAATACCTACATTCATGGAACAAACTATTTGGAGATAGTATTTAATACAGAATGGTAGGTTCATCCCATGCCCTTTACTTGAAAAGACAAGGTCAATTACGAGATAAAGGGTTATTACCTACGATTTAGTTTTCTATGTTCTCGTTGCGAGGTAGATCGAAAAGCTGAATCGAGTCACACATACAGTTATAATAAGTGGCCTTGTATATGCGGAGTTTGACTCGCATTTTTGACAAAAGATAAATACGCTAAGAGCGTTTGTCAAAATTTAGGCTACCTAGGTAATTACGATAGTCCATGATGTTGGTCTATTCGAATGGAGAAATATAGGTGGACAGTTACACTTATTTTCGAACTCCAGTTTGACGTGGGTGATTGAAAATCCACTTAGGGTTTGGTTTACAAAGTTTAATGGTAGAACAGTACCTTGAAATGGTTTCACGGAAGTACTTACTGTTAGTACATGGGCATCGTAAGAGCTCGTATCCCAAGTCAACCATGCGCACATGCACAAATAATTACCTGGGAGGTAAGAAATCAGTTTGGATATTGAAGTCTTCTTGGAAGAACTTCAAATAGTTCCAGGCATTGTGGGTCTACTGCTGCCATTGTGGTGCGACAATAGCAGAATGACCACTTTAGCTAATGAACCTTTGTCTCACAGTTAATCCAGACAAAAGAAAAGAAAGAAATATTACATGTTGCATGTATCGTTGAAAAATGACTACTGAGCCGTGCAGGAGATTGTGCCGCGGAAATGTGGCCGTCCCATTCACTGTGCCTTTTATACAGGCAGTGCTGAATAACGTCTTTTGAAGACGAGTATTAGATACACACAGCATATGGCACCGAGTGCAAGTGGGAGATTGTTGGGGATATGTCCTCGGCATGCCATTCGAGGATGTAATGAATTGGGCATAAACATGAACCTGTTATTCACACTTTAATATTTGGATATTGTATTCAAATATTTATTTATGGAATTAGGCATATTATTTATTTACCTATCCAGTCTTACTAGGCATCCGGTGAGAAGGTAAATAAATAAAACCCATATATACGAGTTTAGTCACCGATTCTCATGGGATGAGAGAGGGGCACCGATGAGCTATTATTCTCGGATATAAAATTAGTCCATAAGTCTTAGACTTCAGTAGGGTGACTGAATGTCGATCATGACTTATTTGTTGATGACTCTAAAATGGTTGTGCCAATCATTCGCTTGGGAAGCGGGAGGTCGTAACATTGGTATGAGTTGAATCAGGGGATTAACTTGTATTTGGACACGACTCGTAATCGACGATCACATGGCTAATTACTCGTTGAGTGTCAATTATTGATCGATTGACTAAAGTAGTATACATGGACCTTAGACCGAAGGGTCATTGACAGAGTTGGCTTCGGGGTCCTGACTTGTCACTAGTTTGCTAGGCCCGCCTTGTTCGAGGTTGAACATGGGTCAGCGGCGACATGCGGTCTTGACAATGAAGTGCAACTACTGGGCATTGATAGTCGTGAGGGATTCACAACCTCGCAAGTAATCGAGGTATATGTCCTATGCATATTCGGGGACAAGGAATTACGGAATCTTTGCAAAGTATAAAAACTAATTCACGTGGGACGTGGAGTGTAGTTTAGTAATTTCTTCATCACGAATTTGACATAGTGTCGGGTTAGTGAGTTTGACATTACCATGGCTCTCACTCGACCGGGACATATGTGAAGGTCTATACGTATTACGACGATCTATAGTCGGTTCGTAAAATACGAAGAATACTCAACACGGGATTTATTCGGTACCACGGGATTGGCTAGGTGCTTACCGAATTCTTGGATTCCTCCCTTGCCGGGTTGAGACGAACCAAGAGAGTCGGGCTTAAAAAGGATCACTTGGATAGTATCTGATAAAGTGAGATGTGTTATTACATAACGGTCTTGGAGACGTTAATAAAACATTAAATATTAGTTTTAGAAACTATATTTACTTGGAATAAGATTCCCGGAATGAAACGACAAAGAATGGACCGAAAACAAGGTTCACAACCATGCGCAAGGTTCATCAAGGCCGTGAAGCCCGCCTGAAAAGTAGCAACAGATTCCAAAATTCATATCTCACAATCTAGACCTTGGATTGAGAATCCCTTTGGTCAAAATCCCTATGGATCCCTACGTCGTTCCATTCCATTTAGGATTAGGAATAGGCGTAATCAGACCTGCTTTTTCCATATCTCTTCGTTATTTTTGGGACATCAAGATTGGTGAGTCTTCTATCTCTGGTTAAAATTTCAGGTCAATCGGACATCGTTTACACCTCGAACGGAAGGAAAAACAAAACTGTCGCAAAGCTGTTGCATGTCACGCCCGTGACACATGCGCGCCGTGGCCGTGACGCACAGCAGTGGCTGAGTTTTGGCCTCGACATGGTCACGGCCGTGACCATTATGAGCCAAGCCGTGAAGGGTGTCACGGCCGTGAATAGGCTTGTTTCAGGCCGTTTCGGGCGTCGGTTTGGCCAAATTTAATCCAAATCAAGTCCAAATTCATTCCTTGTTCTTATGTGAGACATATGGGACATTGTCTAGTCATTTGATGACTTTATACAAAGGAATCAAACAAGAAATGAGTCATGTAGGACATGATTTAATTAGAAAATCATTTTCAATAGTTGAATGTTGATTTTAATGTCTTGGACTTGGAAATTTCGTGGCAATTGGTTCTAAGTCCATTTCTTACTCTAAAGAATAGTTCTAAGAGAGAGTTGAGAGAAAACTTTGGTTGTTCTTTGAAAAACCTAAGTTTGTGAGTGAGTTTATAGTAAATCACACAAATATGCACATCTCTTCTAAACATCTTCCTCTCCTCTCTAGCCATCCTTCGGAGGAGGTGGAATTTGGATATGTCCCGGGGTCGGCGTGACGATCTTGTCAAGGTGTTGGAGCTCGGAGAGGTCACGACGTTGCTCGGATCGAACTACGACAACCGGGATGGCAAGGCGAGAGCTAGGATCTTCGCTACAAGGGTAAGCTACAAAAATCCTTATTACGTGTCATGCATATTTTCTTTACATAACCAAGCGATCCGGGATCCCGGGAAAAAAATTTTAAACTTCCGCTGCGCCCGGGGTTCGATCTCGGGACACCCGGGGTTCCCCAACAGGAGAAGGGCGAGAAGGGTAGAATAGTAAATTATTTAATAATTGTATGCTATTGTATTGTACGTGAATCTAAGTATTTATATTTAATTTGAAGCATTATATATTATGAACCTGATCTATATTTTAATTGTATTTTAAATTAAATGAACTATATTTTATAACATTTAATTAGGTTTAAGAATATATAGATAGTTGTATTTAATTAGGTTTAGTTATGTAATAAACATAAAGGGGTATTAAAGAATTTACAGGTTTTACTGTAGCGGGTTTTACTGTAGTGATTGGCAAACAACAGACCCGTGATATAACAGTAAAAGTAAAAAAGTAACCCCCACTTTAAGTTTAAATTCAATTCAATTGTCTTTTCTCCTGCACACCAAACGTTTTGCAAATCGTTTCTCTGCAAGTAAAACCCAAATCCGAACCTCAATCTACAATGGCAATCAGCGGGAACACCCAGAGAGTGAAGGTATTTGTTCTACTCTTCGTCTTCAATTTAACCGATCGAACCCTAATTTTCAAAATCGGACCCGTGCTTGCAAGCATAGGACCGTGATTGCAAGCATAGGACCGTGCTTAGAAGTAGTGTGTATTTTCACGGCACCCGCCCATAAGATGATGGTACCCATGATGGTCCCAGCACGAGTCCACTGCGTAGCGTGGGTCCCGTGACCTTGCGCATGCGAAGAACAACACGGGACCCGCGCGCTACGAGCAGGGGACCCCTACGTTATAAGCAGGGGACCCACGCTTATACGCAGAGGACCCATGTCTGGACCATCATCTTATGTGCATAAGGGTTTTCTATTGTCAATATTCATACCAAGTAATTGGCTACAATGTGTTTTACGTATAAATTAGGTTGTGATGAAGAAGCAGTTCGACACAGTGGACGAAGTTCCTGATTGCCGTCCTGCGGTGAGCTCGTTATACAGCGACGCCAGCGAGTTGATAAGACGGTGTCTTAACCAGGATGAGTTTCAGCTTTTTTGTGCCTCGAGTCCGTTCGGCCGCCTTGTTATGGCCGAGCCGGATTTTAAGCTCTCGCTTCAGTTGTTGTGGTACCTCATCCAGAGGCAGACACTCTGCACAACCGCGAAGAGATCTGGATGATTGTTGGCAATAGTCCACTCCGATTTTCAAAATCGGATTACTGCCTAATCACCGGGCTGAAGTTCGAAGCCGCGATACCGGTAGTGAACGAAGACGAAGCATTCGCGAGGAGACATTTTGGCGGTAGAGCAACAATTCGCTTGTCTCACGTCAAGATTGCGTTGGAGGGTTTGTCTGGCGAAGAAGAACGTAGGGATGACGAGAAGCTGAAGTTGGCGAACGTCTACTTCGCCACCGTGGTGTTGTTGGCCCGAAAGTCAAAGAAGGACACCGTCGTGAGTCCTTGGGTCCTCCATCTCGCTGAAGACCTGTTTGCTTTCTCACAGTATCCTTGGGGTAGCGTAGCTTTCAGGGACGTCATACGCTCTGTTAAAAGAAATCTAGTTGAGATCAAACGGGATTGGCTGATAAGTGGGTTCGTACAGCCACTTCAGGTGATTTATAATTAAGTTTTGCCATACCGTGTTTTGACATGATTGCTAATTTGCGTTATGAATTCAGATAATAGCATACGATTGCCTACCGGGCGTTGCAGACGAGTTTGCGGATCGCAAAGAAGAAGATTACACGCCACGCATGCTCAGGTGGGTGACGAAAAATTGGAGTCGCAAGGGATGCCCGACTTTGAAGTCCGTCGCATCACACGCTGACTGGTCCCATGTACGAGGATTGATAGTGCCGTCAGCGGACGAGCTGGAGGGACCGTACTTTAGGGACAGCGTTTTCGATGTTGGGGCCCCACACGAACTATTATAGCCGGCAGAATTTCGTGCCTGAGACCATAGCCCAGATCGAGGGCAGTGGCCATCGTGACAACGACATGATGTTGCATCACGGCAACATCCCCGAACATCCGCACGAGCACGGCTTTCATGCAGCTCCGGAGATGGGTCCATCAACTGGTCATGGTTTCGCCTCGGGTCCACGCTTTGATGAATGGCAAAGTCGTATGGACCATAACTTCACCACGTTGTTTGGGCGATTCGACCAGCTTGGCACGCAATTAATTGCATCAGTTTCAAGAAGAAGAGGGTCGACGGTGGTCGACGAACGAGAGGAGGTGGGATGCGTACGAGGACCATTGGACGCAAATGCGATCGTGGGGCGACAGCCTCAGGGAGTTGGGGAACTCGGTTCAGGGTTTGGCGAGCAGATTTTATCACGGGTCTCGCACTCCGCCTACCGAAGCTCGTTATAGTAAGCTTTTTATTTATACTTAGTTTTTTAATTAGTTGTGTAGATTACTTATCATTTACTATTTACGATGTAGATGTCGATCCAAGCGAGTTTGGTGGTGGATCGCACGCTCCACAGCCCGAGTTTGGGCGTGGATCATCGGTCGCTACACCGCCCGAGATTGGGCGTGGGTCGGTCGCTACACCGCCCGAGATTTGTAAGTTTTTATACTTAAGGACGTGAAAATAATATATAGTTATTTTCGAATTTTCTTGTATAGATTACGATGAGAGATGGAGGAAGACATCGTACATGGGACCGGATGGCTATATTCCGAGTCTGGATGCATGGGACGGTCACAGTCCGTCGGAATGGGCGGACTCCCGTTACAAAAACTATGTCCAACCGGAATGGATCGGCGAAGACGCAGAGAGAAGAGAAGAGGTGGTCCACTCGTCGTGGATAGGCGCTTATGTCTCGGGGTTCACGAGGTCGCGACGGACGTAGCTCCAGAGGACCACGCTCAGTTCGAGACCATGGACGAGCCTCCAGACGACCACGCTCAGTTCGAGACGCACGCCGAGCTGCTACAGGACGTCCCTCAGTTTGAGACGCACGCCGAGGCTTCGGTTTCTGTCCAAGCGGCCGACAAAGGAAAAGACGTCGTCAGAGAGAAGACCGTTGAGCGGACGAAGAAGCCATCTTGGTACACCACGACGCCGTTCACCGATTTCCCCTCGACGAATACAGTCAAAGCTCCAAAGCTTTCGGCGTTCGAGCGGCATATCCAGTTCAAGGCCAATAACATGTGGCCAAAAGTCGAAAGTCAGCTTTTAACGCTCATGCAGATTACCGGCATGAAAGTCCGAGGGAAGCTACAAGAACACGACCCTGGATGGCTCCTGAACCTGGCGACTGAGGGTATTCCACTCGATGAGATGGTACGTATATAAATTTACCAAATACCTTTCGTCACCTTACTTGAATGTGTTGAAAACGGTCTATATTGTATTGCAGCATGTCGATGAATGCCTCGCTGGGATCGATTACATGCAGAAATTTAGCAAATCGGTTGCGACCAAAGTCGCGTACATGCCCCATAGGTTTAAGACGCTCGTCGACGAGCGAGGGGTGCTAAACATACTCGGGAAGCCGTCTGGGAAAGGCTTCAAGAGATTGCTCCCGTTCGCGAGGGGGAAGAGGAAGATTGGAAGTGCAGGTCGTGGGATCTAGCGGCCAAAGTTGCCATCCCCATGCGTACGTCAGGCCGATGGATGTTGTTCGTTGTTGATGTACGGGAAAGGGAGTTCGAGATTTACGACTCCGATGCGCTTCCTGGCTTCGAGTGGCGCTATATCGCCGATGACGTCAACAAACATAAGATCATAATCCCGACGATTTTCAAGGCTCTGGAGCTGATAAAATGCATGCCTAACAAGGGCAAGAGCTGGAAAGCTACTTGGCGTCGCGACTTCCGAAAACAAAATCAGTAAGTTTTGATGAATGTTGCGTTTTATTACTTTGTCGTCGTGTTTAAAAATTAGTGTCGTGTTGGATATGATTTTCGGGGAGAAGATGGCGTGGCGATGTTGCGGGCGGCAATGTCGCTTATGATGAAGAAGGACGACGTCCCCCGCCTCAATCAAACTCATATGAAGGAGTTCAGAAAATACCTCGCATCCTCTATTTTCAATAATGATTGAGACAGTTTTTAGTAATTTTGTTGTTGATTAAAATTACCTGTGTTGAGTATAAATTTCATGTGTTGTAAAATTCTGTTGAATTTTAATTTTACTTGTTTGATATTAACTTATCGTTTGTTGGATAGCTATTTAGGGTTTAGAATTGTGAAAGATTGAGTTTTTCTGTGTTTTCCAACTTTTTTCGGTGAGACTGATGTGTGATTTGACATAAAAATAACTGAATTTTAAGCGATTTGACATAATTTCACTTGGTTGTTATGATTTTAACTTTTTGGCTGTTTGCTACGCACGTTCCCTGCGCGGGTCCCCTGAATATAAGTGCGGGGACCCTGCTCATAACGCGCAGGTCCCCTGCTCTTTACGCACGGGTCCCTTGATTATATTGCGCAACAATTTAACGGGACGGGACCCGGCCTTAACATGCGCATAATTTTGACGGGACCAATGACGACCCGGGCATCTCAGTATGGGTCCTATGCAATATGCGCGGGAACCCTGTTTTGACGATTGGATCCCCTGCCCATAACATGTGGATCCGATGTGTTCATGTGCGATTTTTGCAATGTTAATTCATGGAAGTAAGCGATTAATTGTACGTATTTATACTTTGTTTATCGTAGAATACAATATAAAGTCATCATACAATAGCAGAGAACAGAAAAATTGGAGAAAAACACAAGAATTACGTTAAGTCTATAAGATTGTTACATCCTACAGAAAACACAAACAGGAGTATATTTTCTGGGTGTGCTCTCTTACTATATTCACGTCAGAGATCGTTCAACTTGAAATACTTGTTGCAATATATATTTTTTGGGTTTCAAACTTGGAGTCAGATATTGTTAATCTAGTTGTTATTTTTTCCAATTTTGTTAATCGCGCACTTAATTTTTTATTAATTATTATCTTATTAAGGAATTTAATAATATTACATTTTCGCAGGGGACAAAAGCCCCAAATCGGGGATCAAATGTCAAGTCATATGTCCTATACATACAGTATAATGACACTGCTCTAACTTGTCACTTTTGACCAATAAATGAAGCACTGCTCTGACATGTCACTTTTCATCAATAATTGAACAATTATTGGACCCACTTAGTAAGCGAACGTGACCAACCCTAATGTGCGGGTACCATGTGCTATTCGGCAGGTCCCCTTCCTTTAAAGGCAGGGGACCTTACGTTAAAGGCAGGGGACCCTGCGTTAAAGGCAGAGGACCTTACGTTATGGGCAGGGGATTAGAAGTTTGCACGGGACCCAAACGTTAAAGGCAGGGGACTTACGTTATGGGCAGGGGACTCGGCGGGAACCACAAATATGCGCAATGGTCCCCTGCGCATTTGTGCATAAGGGTTTTCTACCTCCATATTCATGCAGACGCACGTAACACAACCTTACTAACATAACACAAATGGCAACGTATAAGCACTCTAAATACGACGATACACACATATTACAACGTTATCTCCTAAAAAATTCACCCACCGAAGGAAACCGATTTTCTGGGGTCGTCCGCGTTGTGAACCAACACGAGGCGGCAACATGTCCATACTACTTTCAATGCGGTCCGTTACCGGACGTATAGTACCTTCGTATGCCAACTTCCAGATCTCCAAGGTATAATAATCGTGCACTTATGAATACACCGGCACTTGGGCAGAACCACAAGCTGCAATCGCATGTGGACATGGGATACGATCGATGTCAAACATCATGCATGTGCATTTGCGCAGCCCCAAATCGACCACCTCGTTCACATGCTGCCCGTACACGTTATATGTTAGATGCCCGACTTCCGACGCATGAAATTTTTGCGACTCGGTGAAATTCTCTCGTATGATCGACTCCACCTTCGGCGTAAAGCTAGTCATGTTCGCGGCGATTGAAGCTTCGGCAGTTCGCCGATGCTTACTTAACCATGATGATGTTAGTCGTTGAATCGAGCCCAACAGTCCAATAATTGGAAGCTCTCTGTCCTTACGTAGAGCTGCATTTATAGACTCGGATCCATTGGTCATCATTATGTTGTATCTTGATCTAGGGCAATATTTAGCCACGTCCGCATATTTTGGGACTTCGTCAAGATATTTAGCCACGTCCGCATATTTTGCTTCAAGCTGCTTAAAATGACAGTCGGACTCACTCTTTGTGTAGGCAGTAGCGACACGCCAAAAAATCGGGCAAGCACCTTTCTTCTTCATTTTCGTCTTCACGTTTTGTTGAAGGTGCCACGCACAGAAACCATGAAACGCGTTCTGGAAAACGGCCGGAACTGCATTCTTTATTCCAGGGTTCCGATCAGAAATTATTACGAGATCGTCGCCATCCGCAACAAAACGTCTTAATCTCGAGAGAAACCACGTCCATGACTCGGTTCCCTCCGACCCGTAAGCAAGATCCCATGCTAAAGGATATTGATGGTAATCGCCGTCTTGCGCAGTGGCAATCATCATGAGACCCTTATACATCCCCATGGCGTCGATAGAAACCACCTTCCTCATGAACGTAAAGCCTCTGACGCATGCCGAATGCCATGAACATGTACTTGAACCGATTTTCTTCGTCCATCTCCCAATCAGTGATACTGCCCTCGTTGGCTTGCCTCACCGCATCTAAGTAAGTCGGCAGTAAACCGTAGCAAGCGTCCCTGTTACCAACTAGTTCGTCGGTCGCAATTTGTTTTCCTCTCCAAGCCTTGTAGTATGAAACTTCTACTCCCCTGCTCTGCATCATCGACTGTATGGAACAGGGAGCGGGGATGTCTTTAGGAGCCCTGCAATTTTCCAACAACGTGCTCGATACGAGCGACGAACTTCCCTGGCGATGTCTACGTCGTCGATGAGACACGCCGCACGTGTTCGTGTTGACGTACTTTCGGATTGAGAAAAAGGGGCAAAAAATAGCAAACGTCGAACATGTTACTAAATAAATAAAAATGATAGACAAACGGATTTCAGCTACTTACGAACACTCTCCCGGCGAATTGCACACCATGCGCGCCCAATGAATCGTTAAGGACGAAGGTTTGCGTTGACGCGTCAAAAATAAGCACTGCCCAGTGGGTCCGTGCGAAAACGGGAGAGATGATGTACTTGCATCGTATCAATTCATCCTCCGTGAGACGCTCCAACCGGCTCCGACTGCTTCTCGATAATCCATTCACGAATTCCTCCATATCATCCACCCGTACTTTCGCCATCCTATTAAACTTCTGCGCCTTCCTAAAGTGCTCGTCTTGCACGTAACTTGGAAAGACGAAGACGCGAGGATAATTATCGGAATCCGCATAGATTCGCCTCAAGCAATCTAGATATGCGTCAAGACAATTGGACTTGAGCATATCATGGAAGAGCAACATGTAGAAGCCTTGGGCATCCACGTCGCACATGTCACCCGACCAAACGTTATCACTGCATAAAAAGAAAAATTATTACGTGTTTATGTACGATAACTGATCGAAAGAAAACATTTACCTAAATCTTGCCGCTTGAAGGTACTTGTCAATGAGCACGCGATCATGTGCATGAATCAACTGACGCCCGGAGAAGTCCACTCGCCCGCGGTACTTGTTACTCCACTTCTCATTTCTATCTGAGCCAGAATCTTCATCACTTAGATCAACAATTTCTATAGTCGATTTGCCTCTTTTTCGAACTCCTCGGGCGCTCGACGAAGCACCAAAATCTCCAGCCTCAACCACCGCCACAGGTGTGGGAAAATCTTCAACAGGTACGATCGCTAAATGGTCGTCGTCGCCACGATCGCGGTGGCCACGGGAACACCTAACCTCCACTCCCCGCATGAGTAGGCCCGTCACACGGTCGAATAGCTCGTGTGCCGCCCCAACGTCAAAAACGATGTCCCTAAAGTACGCCGCCTCCAACTCTTCCGCTGACGGCACTAACTACTCTCGTACAAAATCGCCGTCGACGGCATCTGCGACCATCCTAAGAGTCGGGCATGCGTTGCGACGCCAATTCTTCGTTGCCCACCTGAGCATGCGTGGCGTGAAATCTTCTTCTTTGCGAACCGCAAACTCGTCTGCAACCCCCGGTATGCACTCGTATGCTAGTATCTGAATACGAATAACGCAAAAAATATTAGAAACGTCCCTCAAAACACGGTATGCAAAGAATTTGAATTTAGGGGTTTTGATAGGTACGGTTCGTCGGTAATGATACGTTCTCAAGAGAATGGTGAATTGATTAATACATCAACATAGACAAATGAAATTCAAATCAATTCATATAGGCCGCCGTATCTTTCTATAATATTAAGAGAGTAGCTTAGAGTAATTGCTCTCAAATTGATTGGCATGTCAATTTTTTTACATTTAAACAATATTAATTAAAATTAAACATTGGACGTTTTCTTAGCCTAGAAAGTGTAACTGTCTATTTCGTTTTTTAGTATATTGCTTATTGTTGTAATTAAATATTAAAACTGAAATTAAACCAAAAACCACCCACTATGTTTTATTTTCATGCACACACGTAGAGTATGCCAAATAAACTAGTTTACTTTATTTTTTTTCAAACAATAGCTCGTCATATTTATTAAACTAGTACTAATATCCTAAGAGCATCTCCAACCGAGCACCAAAACGCAAAATTTGAGGTAAATTTACTCCAATCGAACATCAAAACTCAACTCAAAATGCGTTCCATATATCCTCTCTCCTCGTTTTGACGCATCTATGCGTTTGAGATGGTTAGTATGTGATTGCTTTTTTAATTTGCAATGAAGTCCTACTTTTCTTTCCCTATATCGTGTAGCTTGAACAGATAGGCAGAATCTAACCTGGGAAAAAAGGTGAAGCCCAAAGATAGCAAACACCATTTATGTGTTCCGATCCAAAATTACTACCCATTTCAGGCGAAAAAAAAGAAGCAAAAATTATATACTGAAATTTGTAAAAATATGTGGGTAGTATTGAAATCTATAAAAATTATTGTGGAAGTGAATATTACAAAAGAGTCTATTGAGTTTGAGAATGAGTTTATCGGTTGGAGAAAAATTACTGCATGTTGAGTTTGAGAATGCGTTTGAGTTTGATTATGTGTTGCTCGGTTGGAGATGGTCTAAATGACCCACAAAGCCCCTGGACACTATAATTGCCGGTAGGAAAAAGACACATCATAAAGTAGACATGGGCAACGGGGCGGTTCGGCCCAGAACCGCCCCAGAAACGCCCCGCGGTTCCGGAACCACGGTGGGAAGCACCACCGGCACGCAAGGACGTGGCGTGTCGGATCCAGTCCGACAGTTCGGAACCTCTCGAACCACGTGCCTTTGGAGACCATCGGCTATATAGCTCTTACAACCTTTTATTTTGCATTAGGTCCTTTTGGACCAAAATGCAACTTTTTTAGTCCCTATTCGAAAATTCTATGAATAGGAGTTCATTGTAATCATTTTTTTCCCACAAATTTCTCTTATTCTCTCTAAACACACATAATCTCTCAACGTCAATGTTCCGCGATTTATTTTTTATTACGTTACTTTTACCCAAATCACATTATTACATACATAAAATACACACACCTCGCACGACTTTATCTACTAATGGCGTCGTCATCGAAAAATACGAACGACGATGATTTTGTAGGTGCTTTTGGTGCGGAGGAGACTTTTCGAGGACGACTCTATTTTCTACACTAAAATAACTTTTCTACTTATTATACCATAACTAAATTAATGAACTTTATATTATAATTATTAAAAGTATAACTAAAATTATGAATTTTATAATTAGTATATTATTTTAACAATTAAATTTAAATATGAATTAACTTAAAATAAAATAGAAACTTTATTTTAACAATAACTTAACATATTTGAAATTCAATTACAAATAAAATTTTAAAAAAAAAATAAATAAAAAATAAGATAAATATATTAGAACATAGGGGCTTTTCCAAATTAAAAAGATGGGCGCCCTATATATAAACCCAGCCCACAGCCCAGAGAGCCCATTATTGGCAACTCTTCACTTGCCGCCCTTCTCCCACCATAGATCTGACCTCTTCAATCTTCATCGCCATTAACGAACGGTTTAACAAACAGCATTTGCAATTACTGATCAGTAGCGTTTCAACTACGAGGAAAATCGTCTGCCTGCGCGCGAGCTTTACGCTGTGCAATCGATGGCTCCCTCTTCTTCGCTCGTCGCTGATGTTGGATGATATCGAAGAGGATGGATACCAAGCTTGAGAAAATGGAGCTAATTTGCCTCGTCTCACAGCTATGGTGAGTAGGCTGAAATCGCTCGCACACCTACAACGGCGGCGCAATTTTCCATCCATTCCATTTTCCACTTGTAGCTATGGCTCAGAATCTGATGATAACGAATGGGAGAAATTGCTCAAGCCCTTCGATTTGGAGCAGCTTAGGGAATCTCTCCACAAGCTCAATCCCTATCAGCTCAACAAATTGCTTCAGCTCCCGCTCGATTTACCCACGTCGATGGAGTTATTCCACTGGGCTGGAGCGCAGAAGGGCTACAGCCACACCTTCTACGTCTACTACACCCTAATCGACAAGGCCGGCGCTTCCAAGGAATTCAAGCTAATCGATGGCCTTCTGCTGAAGATGAAGGACGAGAAAATCGCCCTAAAGGAGTCCATCTTCATCATGCTTATGAGGCACTACGGTAGGGCTAACATGCCCGGCCAGGCGACGAGGCTCCTCTACGATATGAGGTGCACCTTTTCTTGCGAGCCAACGTTCAAATCTTACAACGTCGCCCTCGACGTTTTGCTGCAGGGCAATTGCTGGCGAGTCGCACCCAACGTGATCGACGAAATGCTCAGCAGGAAAATACCCCCTACGGTTTTCACCTTTGGCAGAGTCATCAAAGCCCTTTGTATGGCTAACGAGCTCGATTCAGCTTTGTCCCTTCTCAGAGGCATGACGAAGAACGGCTGCGTCCCGAATTCGATCATCTACCAAACGCTAATCCACGACCTTTGTGTTGCTAGTCGAGTCGACGATGGGCTGAAGCTCTTGGAGGAGATGTTCTTAATGGGATGCACGCCAGACGTAAATACGTTCAACGACGTAATAATAGCCCTCTGCGATTCTCACCGGGCCCACGAATCTGCTAGGCTCGTCGATCGAATGCTTGCCCGTGGATTCGAGCCCGACTCCATAACCTACGGCGTTCTTATGCGAGCCCTGTGTAAATCGGGTCAAATCGACGAGGCTAGGGCTCTGCTGAAGAAGGTACCGAGCCCTAACGTCGTCCTTTTCAATACTCTGATTAAGGGATACGTAGCTAACGGTAGGTTCGAAGAAGCGAAAGCTATGTTAAACGAATGCAGCGCTGACTTTAAGCCCGACATCTACACTCATAACATAATCATTCACGGGCTTTGCAAGCAGGGCTTAATAACCTCCGCCCGCAAACTGCTCGGCGAATTGCCTCACCCGAATTTGATCACATACACCATATTGATCGCCGCCTTGTGTAAGAGGCGAAGGTTGAAGGAAGCCGAGGATGTCATAACCGAGATGTCCCACAAAGGCATCGCTCTCAACGCAGTAGGATACAACTGCTTGATATCCGCCCTGTGTAAAGAGGGGCGTGCCCACGAGGCGTTACAGCTGTCCGAACAAATGCGGGCCCGAGGTTGCAGCCGGGACGTCTTCACCTTCAATTCCTTGATCCATGGGCTCGCCGAATTAGGTGAGATCGAAGAAGCTATTACCTTGTACCAAGATATGTTCCTCGAGGGCGTAATTGCGAATACGGTGACGTATAACACGTTGATCCACGCTTTCTTGAAGAGGGACGAGACGCAGAAGGCGTTCAAAATCGTCGAAGATATGCTCTTCAGAGGCTATCGCCCCGACGAATTCACCTATACGGGCCTTGTCAAGGCCCTATGCGAAGAGGGCTCGGTGGATAAAGCCCGGGCACTCTTGGACGAAATGGTCGCAAAGGGGCTGAGCCCGAATAATTTTTCCTGCAATTTGGTGATCGGAGGGTTTTGCAAGGCCGGAAGGGTGAATAAGGCGGTCGAGTTTCTTACCGAGATGGTGTGCAGAGGTCCGAAGCCCGACGTGGTGGCGTATAACAGTGTACTGAGCGGACTTTGTAGGGAGAGGCGAATGGGAGACGCTCGCAATTTGTTCGATAGAATGACGGGCGAGGGCGTGGAGCCTAACGTTGTGTCGTATAACGTCTTGATTGGGTATTACTGTAGGAATGGTTTGTACGACGAGGCGTGTATGCTTTTGGACCGGGCCGTGGCGGGCGGGCTTACGCCCGACTGCGTGACTTGGCATGTTTTGGTTGGGAACTTGTTGAGGAAGACAATTGGGAGAAGGGAGTTGGTAATGGAGTATTAGTTTTGAAACTTTTTGGTGTTTTTTTTTTTCTGTTGAGTTTAATTATATGTAACATATGGAATTTTGTTAGTGTGTATATCCTATTTATTCTATTTTATTAAGGTAACGATGAGCATTAAGTATGTACTAGTTTTTTCCGCACCCCCAATTCATGTGATTAAAATATAATTATGTTTAATGTCACTTTTTGAACAACAACAAATTTGAAGACGAAAAGCAAATCTGTAAGAAATTATGGTTAAAAATTCAGATTACTCATAAACGGGTGAATAAATCTTGTACAAGTAGTGCTTCTTACAGAAAGCACGCCAAAACCCCCTGTCCTTTCTCTAAAATTTACTCTCCACGTCCTCTAAACAAACCCTGGATCTAAAAATATCCTCTCCCACTTTTTTAATTAATGGTGGTGGGGGAGTTCATTTTTCTTCATTTCTTCCTTATTGTACTTTTATTTGTGTTTTCCTTCTCCCTCCTTTGGGGGGAGCTTGTGTCTCCTATTTTGGGAGTTCTTCCCTTTATGGAATCTTCGTCCCCCTTTTTGGGACATTTTTTTCTCTCTTTTTGGGGTTTCTTGTCATCTGGGGCTCGGATACCTTAGATTAATGACCTTTTCTTCACATTTCGTGGTTGAGAAAATTATTAATCTTTGACTAATAGGGTTTCGGGTGGAGATAATGCACTTGTAACAAAAAGAGGTGTAGCCACCAAAACAGAAAATATGATCTTCTTGAATTTGCGCTCATCATCCACGGTTAAAAGCATGTAGTCTGAAAATTTTGTGATATCATTAGCCACCATTGTTGTGGAGTTTTAGAATTAGTTTGTAGTAGAAGTTCATTGTTGTTGATGTGCGTTTGGAAGAACTTTTATTTTTTCAGATTTATTTTATCCGCCTATGTTTGAGTTGCTTGCTCTTATGTTGAGGGTTTGGATCTATTGGTATTTGCATATGTTGGGAAAGAGACATTTTGGGTTATTAACCTATGTAATTTATCTTTTGTGAAATGAAACAGTGCTCTACCGTTTGAAAAAAATAAGAATATTGGACAAGGATGTTACACACTTATTGAGAAATTGAAATCTCCATATACCTATTAATTAAATTATCCTATTTAATTTAACTAATTCTATTCAAGATAAAGGATAAAAAAGGAAATAATCAATATATCCTATAAAACGACTTGTATTTTTTAAACAAAAATAAACTTTAAAGCCTTCGTTTGGTTCGGCTGTTTAAGAGTTTTAAATCTGAGTTTATTCATATTGATATGTTTGGTTCATAGATATATATAAACTATGGGTTTATATAAAATAGGTTTAAACCCATGTGATGAGGTTTAAATAAACTCAGCCTTGAGGTGGGTTAATGAAAACCCACGAATTAATTTACAGTAATATCCCTCAAATAAACAGACGAGACGCGATATGCTCCTTGGCAAGGGAAAGAAGTTACAACAATCGGTCCATTCATTTTTTTTCTTTTTCACAGAGGATTTGGAAGAATCTGCAGGTCGAAGAATCCAATCAAACTCCAAAATCAAGCAGCACTAACAACTCAAAGGCGACAAATAAGCTCAACAGCAAGAAAAGAATCGCACCGTTAGCTTCTCGAGAGGCGGCAGCGTCGCCACGGCCAAATCGCTGTTCCGGGCCGGCCCCGAACCACCCTCGTCCAAAACCGCACGGATCTCCTCAGCACGACGGAGATACTCGGTGAATTTCTGCGTGATGGCTTCCTTGATTTTAGGGTTCTTCTCGTACTTCCTTGAAATTGCTATACATGTTTGATTCGCAACAGACTCAGACTCTGGAACTTTCCTTATTATGTTCGTCCTCCAAAAAAATATGTTATGTAATTAAGGGTATAAATGTACTTTTATCAGATATCCATTTATTAAACCCATATTTATCCAAACATATACACATCATTTAAACCCCCTAACCAAACAGATATTTTTTTATATCCATTAATTTGTTATATAAACTCATACTTATTTAAATCCTCCTAAATATAAATTTACGAACCAAACGAGCCCTAAGAATTGGAAGGAGTAGGTTGAAAAACAATATTCTTGGAGGTTACATTAAAATTGATAATTATGATACTAAAAACTTCACAACTAAGAAAACCCCAAACACATCCAAATCAATCACCGACAACGTTGAATAACACACATATTATTAAATCAAACGCCTCAACCCAAAACTTCTCCCCATTGAGAATTGACCTTTAAAAACGAAAAAGCATTATTGCCCCCTCACACTTTCCGTATTTTCAATTCCACCCCATCGAATCACCGCTCCGACCACGACCACCACCACCACCGATCATGGCGGGGCCATCAACCACCACCACCGCGTACACCATGCTCGCTATTCCCGAGAAGAAGACGAACTCTCTCGACCTATACCGTCCCCTTCGGAACTACGTAGTGATCAATTACTCGGAACGCGAGGCTCAGAATCTCGAGGACGATTTGGATTCTCTGAAGCAGATGAGATCAGAGGTGGAGAGAGGCGGAGCTGCCGATTCGCCGTCGGCGAGGAGAGACCTGTTGCAGAATTACTTTAAAGCACTTTGTGCCGTGGAGTCGAGGTTCCCGATCTCGGCGGAGAGGGACCACGTCAATACGGTGACGTTTACGTGGTTTGATGCGTTCAAGACCAGGCAGAAGGCGGTACAGCAGAATATTCATTTAGGTAAGTTTCCTCGTGGTTTTTATGGATTGAATTGAATCTGTTATGTTGCTCTTGAAATGTCGTCACGCCATCGTATATTCCAGTTCTTTATCAACTCTTAGAACTGGATTGCTTAGATGGGGAGTGGATTTTCATGCTTAAGTTAGAGTAATTAGAAAATAAGCATGTAGGAATTACTGTTACAGCTGAGAGTGCTTTAGTTCAACCAGATGACGAGCTCAAAAAGAAATGATTTTTCGTGTTACAAACAAGCTTTATGCAATTCCGTTTAAGTCAAATAAAATCAGGATTTAGTCGGGAAAATAGTAACTTTGAGAGTTTCTGATCTTTCTGCTTCTCAGTCTTTTGAGAAAATGTTTGTATTTTCGTACCAGTTGTTTACGAAGAGGGAAATGATTTATTGATATTTGTGCAGAGAAAGCTGCTGTATTGTTTAATTTGGCGGCAGTGCACTGCCAAATGGGGCTTGGTTTTGATCGATCTGCTGTTGAGGGAAGAAGACAGGCATCTCATTCATTTATTGCAGCTGCCGGGGCATTAGCGTACTTGAGAGATAATGCGTCGATGAAAGCATCGATGGGTAGTTCAACAACGTTGGATGTGTCTGTGGAATGTACAGGAATGCTAGAAAGGCTGATGTTAGCTCAAGCCCAGGAATGTGTGTATGAAAATACAATAGCCAAGGGTAGCAGTCCTGGAGTCTGTGCCAAGATTTCAAGACAGGTTATTCATTTGTTTGTTCTCAATATCATTAAACCATATGTTTTGTTGGGTCTGATATGTATGTCATAAAAATTTAGAAATGTGAGGTGAATTTTGAGAGAGAAAAATTAATGAATAAATAAATATGCTACTTGTCATCCCTTACTCGCATTAAAAGACATGGTGTCCAATATATATTGTGAGAAAAAAATTTTCAACGTGGACTGCATAGTCATGCCTCAAATAAATGCTTATACGTTTATCACTCCCAAAGTTGGAATTTGTTTTGAATCCTCTTGAGACTAAACTTTGACGTCCTTGATGTGATAGGTTGGGATCTTTTATGAGGAAGCTTTAGCAGCACTTACAGTTGCACCTTTGAACCAGCACTTCGACAAGGCCTGGGTCTCTCACGTACAGCTGAAGGCAGCTTTATTTTATGCAGAGGCTTGCTATAGATATGGTTTAGAATTACACAATAAAGAAGAAATCGCTGAGGAAATTGCTCGTCTGAAAAGTGGGGTTAATGCCTTGGTTGAGGCGAAAAAATCTGCTCCGAGAGGGGCACCGCAACAGCTCTTGGATGCAGTCAACAAGCTAGAATCTAATTTAAACATTAACTTGGAGAGGGCTGTGAAGGAGAACGACCGGGTTTACCTAATGAGGGTTCCTCCTGCTAGTTCCTTACCTCCACTTCCCACTTTTTCCATGGTTAAGCCTATGCCGATGGACGAGGCCTTAGATGCCAGCAGGGGAAAAATGTTTGCGAGTCTTGTTCCTGATAACAGCGCGAAAGCTCTTTCGAGGTACACTGAGATGCTAGATGATATTACTAGGACCCAAGCTGAGAAATTGCAACAGGGAAGTGAACTAGCTCGAGTGAGATTGAAAGAAATGGACTTACCCGATTCAATTCTGGCGTTGGAAGGAAATTTTTCTCTCCCACAAGCTTTAAGAGAAGACGTAGAGTCTGTTCAGATCTGTGGGGGCCCAGCTGGCTTGCAAGGTGAGCTTCAGCAGTTGAAAGATTTGAGGAGGGTAAACCATGAGATGATAATTCAGGTAGAGGAGCAATTGCAGAAAGAAGCTATGGAGGATGCACAGTTTAGGAGCCAATTTGGTACCCGATGGACCAGGCCACAGTCGAGTACGCTGACAAAGAACTTGCAAGATAGGTTGAATAGGTTTGCTGGGAATTTGAAGCAAGCTGCAGAGAGCGATGCTCGGATTGAGAGATCTGTGAGAGAACATTCATCACTAATGTCAATTCTTGACAACCGTCCGGTAAGTGCAAAACCTTTGTTGTCTATGAAAATTCAGATCTTTGCGTAATTGCATTTGTCAATTCACAAAGTCGTGTCTTTTTTGACTTATGAGTAGCGTGATAAATATGGCAACTTCGTATAGTCTCTCACTTTCAGGCCTTTATTCTTGGCTTTTCCTACTTGTTTCTCCTATTAATGATGAATCACATTTTGTTATACTGTTTGATACAGATTGAATCTGCACTGCCTACGCTTGCAAGGCCAATAATGTCTCTGGATGCAAATGAAGATGCTATTGTTGGGGCTTTGAAACAGAGCTTGGTAATTCTCTGGCTCTAAGGCTATAACCTGAGTGATTGCCTGTGATTGTGAATACTGAAATTGGAAAATGCTTCTTATAAGGATTTCACTTTGGAAACATATAGGTTGGATAAAATTTGACAATTTTCATCCTAAAACCAATTGTGTTAAGTGACGCCTTTTGGATGTATATTTCATGAGTTTATATATGACATCCCAGTCAGGGGAAAACATCTTCACACGGGGAAAAGGATTAATATCAAGAATTTGGATTTTGTATCTTATTGCATGCTGTGTCCTCTCTTTTCCTTTCTTTAACTTAACCAACAAGTTCAAATCCACGCGAAGTCTTTATTATTGCTTTTATTTGTGTGAAAGATTTTCAACGTGGCATTAAAAGAATTCTTCCTTCGCCCTGCCTTTCGTGGAAGTTTTGACTCTTACTGCATCTGTTTGCAGAGACAATTGGAAACCCTCGGTGCACAGAGAGCAGGTCTTGAAGATATGCTGAAAGAAACAAAGAGAAAGGTTAGATGGGAATTGCAATCCTTCGGTTCTTGGTGATAGCGTTTCTAACATGGCTTATCATGTGTATGCTGTGCTGCTAGGATGATATACTGCCCAAGCTCATGACCTCGGCCGGCTCTCATGAGGACCTTTTCAGAAAAGAGTTATCCAAGTATGACAAGATTTGCGAAGAAATTGCTCAAAACCTTGAGGCGCAAGAACAACTGTTGATGCACATTCAGGTTTGGATTTACTACCTTTCTTTAGTTTGACTCGGCTTATACCATCAACCACTGTTGTTTGCACGAGTATGTATGCATGCATGTCTGGGTATCCTTATTCTAATGATTTGCATGAGGCAGTTCTTTACGGGACTTAACATGATTGGTGACAACTATGCAGGCCCAAAATGATGAGTTTGCTTCTATCTTTAACATTGATGATTATAAAGGTATGACTTCTACTTCTGCACAATTACACCTCTTATGTTCTTATGCCTTGCTGATTTTGGGGAAAGAATTATGAATGGTTTTACCAACATTTCCGAAACCTTTCTCACACACTGATTTGTTCTAATTAATCTTCAATAGCACATGAAAAATGCACTGTTTACAAACAGTTCGCCACTGATATCTTCCGTAATAGCATGCAATTCAAATTACGCATGAAATTGAATTTCCTTGGCACACACTGTGACACACAATCGTGTTTCCATTTCTCCAGCATCTCGTGAAAGGGCTTATCGACAAATCGAAGCTGCCATCGCCAAGTTCAGAGAAATAAAAGAGAACATAAACGAAGGATTGAAGTTCTACGTAACTCTTCAGGTATGCACACACCACACAACCATTCTATTCGTGATTGCCCATGTCTGCGTTTGCTTTTGGGTTTAGAGCCATACTAATAAAATTTAGATAATTCGTCCAAGTCGACTAACCTATGCAAATTAGACATCATTGGTTATTTCGTAATGAATCTTACAGGTTTCTGCAATTCGACTACCCTAATCTTTTTTTCTAACAAAACAAAAACAGGACGCTATTACGGTAGTGAAGCAGCAATGCAGCGACTTTGTAATGACCCGACAAATCCAATGCCGAGAGATGATGGAAGGCGTTCAGAGGCAGATATCGGGCCTCAGCCTCCACGAAAGCAAGCCCGGGACTACCTACTCTTATCCTCACCACACCCAAACGGGCCCCACCAATCCATCGCATTCACAATCCCCTTCTTATCACCAGCCAAACGCGCCCCAATATTCCCAACCAAATCCTCCTTACAATTCGAACCCTCCTTACGTTCCACCTCAGCAGCCTTACAACGTGCCACCTCAGCAGCAGCCCGCCTGGCAGGGCCCGCCTTACTACAGCGCGCCACCTCAGCAGCCGGGCTCAGTGCCTCGACCACCATACACGGTACCTTCTCCTTACTCACCTCCTAATAACCAAGGCGGATATTATCGACAGTGATGGGATTTTTTTCGTTCTGTGATTTTTCTTGGGTGGTCGACTGTTATGGATGAACGATATTTGTATTTGTTTGGGAAAACTTGAGCATATGGGTAAAGGAATAAGGAGTGCTGCTGCAGTGCAGAGGGATGTTATTAGTGTATGTCTGTGCACACGGAGTTATGAATGTTTGCGAATATTATTCATATACATTATATTGTTATGGTTTCTGAATTTGTTTTGTGTCGTGGAATGAGGTTGTTTACTTCTTCTTCACTAGTACTTTTATGTTACACTTAATTTTGAGAATTATTATTTTAATGCCTAATAGATGAATATAATTTTAATTATATAAAAGAAAAAACAATGTTTAGGATGTAAGTATAATAAATAAAATTGTAAAAGTAATGTGAAATTTATCAAAATAATAAAATAAAAAATAAAGGGATCAAATTAACATTTAATAGCCATACCACACCCTCTATGTAATACAGTAAAACTTCTATAAATTAATACTCGATAAATTAATAACCTCGTTAAAATAATAAAATCTCACGGTCCCGACTTAGGCCTTTGTAAAAAATTGTTCACTCGATAAGATAATAAGATAATAACTATCTTGAAAATTCCTTTGTAAATATTAGGTCCCAGTAAAACTCTAAATTAATAATTCATATATATTACAATTATAAATATTACGGGCATTTGCTAAAATATGAAAGTTGGCTTAAAGGTACTCCAATGATCTCTTGAGAGTGTTCGATATTGTACCTGACTAACTTTCAAATGATATTTTTCATTGACCCACTCTTGTAAGTCCTTTTGGGTGCATGTGGGATTTTCTCTATTCGACTCACATAATGCTTACGCATTTGATCAGTCATGGAGGATTTTGTGATGCCTTTTAGATGAGAAGACATGGTTGGGGTGTTATGAATTATTTTATTTCCATATTGAGATTTATATAGTGTATGTTTCGTTCATCATGCATGAATGTATTTGATTGGCTATCATAGTTATTTAAGTGAAGGTAAACATGCATATCAAGTAATTTCAACGAATGATGTATGTCCATGAATATAAATTGTCCATTGTATACAATAAATACACATGAATTTATTTAATTAGGTACAAAGAATTAGTTGATTTATGAATATCAATCAATTAATCATATTTAAACACTAAATCATGTGAATTTTTAAAAAAATCTTTTAATTAACAAATTATTAATTTATCGATATATTAATATCTCTAATAAAATTGAGTGGTCCCAAGGTCATTAATTAAAAGAGGTTTTACTGTAGAATAGACTAGTGATATCTGCACACTCTATGCGTGTGCTTAAAATATGATTGTTTTAATGTTAGTTTTGAAATTTATAATTTATGTTTAGTAGATGAAATATAATTTATATACATATAAAAGGAAAATAATGATTAGGGGTATAAGTATAACACTAAAAATTAACGGGTTAAATGTGATAATTATTAAATTAATGAAATTAGAAATAGAAAGGTTAAATTGTTAATATTTTACAGACCAAATTAGCAGTTAATGGCTACCCCTCACCCTTAATATAATAGTATAGATTATCGGTTACCTTTTCGCATTTTTTCTTATGATGTTTTATATTATTATTAATTAGGGGCGGGCGCGATGCGGTTAGGGCGGTTTTTATCGAAACTTTAACCCAACCCGACGTATTGCGGTTTTTTAAAATATACCCAAACCTGATCACAAAAATCTTAAACCCGATAGATTGCGGTTTGCTTGGGTGCGGTTGCGTTGGGGCAATTTTTGCGGTTTTAATATATTTTTTCATCATAACGAAAAATTAAGTGTAATATTCTTAAGTATAGTAATGAGAAATAATAGTAACAAATAATGAAAAGTTCGATAAGAAGCTTGATTAGAAGCTCATTTTCCTTGTTCACGGCCAGCTTTTGGTAAAGCAACTAAAGCAATCCCATTTTGATTTCAAGTTTTCCTTAGAAGAAATAAATTTTTTTATTTTAAACTTTTAACTCTCCTTCTATAAACTTTAAATGTTATAGTTGTTGATCTCAAGTCCGAATAAAGGAGGATAGTTGCATTGGATAGACACATAAATTTTTTTTCACTCCTAATATTTATTTTTCAATAAAGAGAACATCATTTAAACTTAGCTTTACGTATGTGTTATGATGTGGCCATGCCCTTGTATCTAAAGTTCCTTTAGAAGAAAAAACTTTTAGTTTCAAAATTTTAAGTCGTCTTCTAAAAACTTCAAGTATAATAGTTGTTGATTCCAAGTTCGAATAAAAGATGAGGGTTGCATTAGATAGACACCTAAATTTTTTTTCATATATAGCATTTACTCTTTTTATAATACTCATTTAGAATTTAACTTTACGCAACGTGTTATGATGAGTTGATTTCCTTGTATAGTAACAAGTAATTAATATTTTGTCTTTCACTACTATTACGTGTTATATCTATTACTTTATGATGAATAAAATACAAAACCAAACTCGATTGCGAAATATGCGGTTATATGTTTTCAAACCCAAACCAAGCTATCAATTCGTTAACCCGACACTTGCGGTCTGGGTTGGGTTGGGTCGATTGATTGGGGCGGTCCGACGGGTTATATGCTCTCCCCTATTATTAATAATTAAAGTGACTTTCGTAAAAGTTATAGGACTAAAAGTTTAGTTACTATTATCTTTTATATAAAAGAAAGTTACCTTGAATTGAGATGAGAGACGAAGGCGATAATAGATCATTGAAGAGATGACTATTCGTTCTATCATTGAATCATCCGAACATATATTTTGATTTTTTTTCCTTTTGTATAAATATGAGAGTCACCATGCATTTGTGTATCACTGTTAAGTTAGGATTTTAAGTAATTTCTTTACCCATAAAAGTGCATTTTCGATCGTTATTTACCAAAAATTCCCTCGACTATCATATATTTATGTTTAAATTTATTTTTTTATAGATGTCCAAGCAAACGAGATCGATAAAGGGAAAATAATGGCACTTTTGGGAACGATTTGAACTTTAGGGGATTTCTTGCAATTCTCTACATTATTTGGGACAGCCCTGCAATTTACCAGATTTTCTATTATTTTGGCACTATATGGCGTGGAGATCAAATAGGAAAAATGATTCTTTATGGCAAGAGTTACACGTGCAAGGAAAGAGAAATCAACACCACTTTGACCAAGAATCCACATTCAAGATTTGAACGTTTATATATGCGAGCTTCAAGGAAAAAGATATGCATGAAGATCGAATATGCCAAATATTATGAGATTATTGCTTTAAGTCGGTGGGCTAACTTTTCTATTTAAAGGGGGCGACGACAGAGAAATAAATCTCGGAAGAGCAGTGAAGCAGAGCTGACGACTGAAAATAAAGAGGCGAAGGACGGCCAAGAGCGAGACAAGTCGAACACCGAAAAAGGGTAAATTTCTTACGTTTTAATATTTCGTTTACGATAATGTTTTCTTTTGATTCGATGTCGTTTTCGTATATTAATATGCTAGGCTAATTTCTTTTGTGATTGAGGTCGTGTGGGTCCGAATTATGACTACGTATTAATGTTATTATTCTCTTATTTAATCACATGAGTTAAGTTATGTAATCTTTGTTTGAGCTTCATATGCGTACGTGTGATTGGTCTACATGCGTATGATTATTGATTGGTTTATGAGACGGCCTAAGTGATTAGACCGATTAGAAAAAACATTGAATATCACTACGTAAAATCGAACAGAGATGGAATTCGGTTTCGTATGTGTAATTTCCGATATTTTAGGCGCCGAAAGCGTCTACACTCGGGGAATTTCATAAAGATCGAATGCATGTATATGAACTACAGTCATATAGACATATAGTTGATTGGTTCTCTATTTACGTAGGGTTGCTATTGCGGGACAAACGAGTAGCACGTATGTTAGGAAATTCTACCTTGACTATGATTCATATTGATTAGACAGATTAGATTGCAGAGGACGTAGGAATAACTTGTGCCGAGCATGCGTCTTAATCACGTCACCGTCTGCTGTTCTATCCTCACCTATAGCGTTTATTTTATTATTTGTGTTTTTATCTCTTTTATCAAATCACCAAAACTATAAAAATTCCGTTAGTTTAAGTTAGAATAGGAATATTTTCTTAGAATTAATCGAGCTGTCTTCGTGGATCGATACTCGGACTTCATCCGTTTACTTACACGACCTAGTACACTTGCTAGTATTTGAGCGTGTCAATCACTATTAACAACTAAGATTTCAGTGTTATGTTTAACTAAAATTCATGTAAATCTTGAGATCGTGAGTGGAACTCGAAAGAATTATATCCTTCAAACGGAATCGATTTCGCCATCGCCGGCAGCGGAGTTCTACAATCAACAAATAACGATTCAGTAAGTTTCTACAATCATATAATGTCTTCGTCAATAAAATTTTAATCCTTCGGAAAAAAATACTATTTTTACATTTAGAAGAAGTTTGTAATGAGATATTTCTTTCTCGCAACAAAATGCAGCTCGTCACACCAATCCAATCAAGCTCAAGCAACTTCGAACCCTAGCATCGAAAACCCTAATCCCAAAAACCCTAATTCGATCCTCGCTCTTCTTCTTCGAGTCAAGCTCGAACGACGTATTCAATTACTTTAATCAAACCCTAGAAATTATATTCGATCGATGCTCAAGCAGGTCGATGGTTTTGTTGCACTGCAAAAAACATCGTATTTAGCGACTACAATTATCGACTACAAATTTCGTAGTCGCTATATTAGATACATACATCTTATGTCCTCATATGCTGCCACGTGTCCCAAAATGATTGATTATTATAAATTTAAAAAATATAAAAAAAATTAAACTACCCACTATCAAATGCAAATTCGACAATAACCATCCACTATCAAACATAAAATTTACAGATAGTTAATATCGTGCATTGCACGGGTATATTAATACTTATAAGCGCCTACGGGGAATGAACAGTTCTTTTCGTCGTAATCTAGATTCTGCCTATTTCTCCTCCTATTGACCCGATATATCGCGATATTTTGTTGGCCGGAAAGAAATATCGTTGGCTGATTTTCACCTTTTTCAACTCCACGAATGATAGACCCGAAATTAGATTGAACCGGAAAGAAAATATTCGAAGATTGTACGAACACAATTTCCTTAAAACAGATTCGCTCTCTCACGTATGTGCTAGAGGTTTTGACGAGCGTCTGTTTGCTAGGATACTTCGAAATAACGGCGTTCGTTTAGCATAAAAAATGACACCGACGGCGAATGGAACAAGAGCGATATAGCAGAACCAATTTTGAGAGATATTCGTATTTTCTTTTCTTTCTATTTTTTGTATTTAATTCTTATGCTTAATCACCTATTTATAGAACCCAAAATTTGTTAAAGAAATATTTTTTTAATTAGATGACATAATGTTGAGTGGTTTTAACCAACTCCAACATTTAATCAAAGCCATTAACTGGAGGAGTGGTTAGCCCCTACATGGGCCTTCTAGAAGTCGGACCATTATTGGGCCAATTTGAAGCCCAATAATATTTAATTTAGAAGCCAAATTCCTCATTCACATAAATAATTTATAAAAATCAACTAAATATAAATTTTCTTACAATATTTAATGTATAACGTACAAATTTTTTAAATCGAGTATGTGTCTAATTAATCAACTTTCCAATTTCTATATTATATTAAATTATCGATACAAATGCACTAATTCACTCATATGATTATTCAATAGATAATCTTTTAGTCGTGTGTACATACATATTTATACAATCAAACCTCATTAAATTAATAATATGGATTTTATTAAATCTAGAGTGATCACAATATATCGATAAATTTAATATTTTATTAATTAAAAAAAAAAAGAAATTTTAAATTCAGCGACTCTTAGTCAACGCCAATGTCGGACTCGGATTGAATCAAATTAAAACATGAGCAAATATCCATATATATATATATATATATATATATATATATGCCCCATACAATTATATAGAAAAGCTAATGAATATTTTATAATCGTAATATCTTATCAAATCATCATAAATAATCTTAATATTATGAATTATTAATTTAAAGTTTTAATGGACCTAATATTTATAAAGGGAGATTTTCCAAAAAATTACTATTATTATCTTATCGAATTTGATGATTATTACAAAGGCTCAAGTTGGGACCAAACGCTTTTATTGTTTTTGAGAGTATTAATTTATAGAGTATTAATTTATAGAGGGTTTACTATATTGGTAAAAATCTTCATTACTGATTTGAAGTTTTAAGGATATCATCGCAAGGTTTCAATAAGAAGCCAAATGTTTCTAGATTTTACTCTACATTTTATAAGTCTATTTTTACTAATTGGTATCAATGCACGTTTCAAATCAGAAGAAAAAAAGTTTTTAACATTTTTATGTGTAGTTTATAAGTCATAAATATTAAATATCAGTTTTGAGGGTGCACGATCCAAACAAAAAGAAAAAAAAAAGTTCGAATAAGTTTTTTTATTTTACTTATTTTGTTGGATGAATTTTTTTGGTTTTGTCTAACCTATCAACTTCGGTATTACCTAAGTGAGCTTAAAAAATTACATATATCATCTATTTGTAGTGAAACATAAATGGGTGTTACAACATGGATGCGATACGGTGTACGGTTGCACAGTCAAATTTTAAAACCCACTAGAACAGTAAGTCGGTATGAAAGAAAAGACATTTTTTGTTCATGTCACGTTACAATAGAGGTTTTATTCTCTCATTCTGCAAATTCATGAGTAAATATGGGTATTATTTCCGCGCCTTGGCGCGGATCCTAATTTCTAGTTTATATATAAATGTGTGTGCGTTTTGTGGATTTCTAGAACGATTGAAAGAAGCAGCAGAAATTTATTTCCATTTAACGGCTGAACATTCGAAATTTCGTTATGACATTGAGATGAAATGGTCATTGGAAAGAACTTCTAATTACAAAATGCAGTCGGCACTAAAAAGGAACTTTAATTACCTTAATTACGATAGAAACCATTAGGCGCAATTCGAAGAAATGGAACGATACATTCAGATTCATGGTAGGACGCAAATATAAAATTCTAATGTTACATACAAATAAAGGGTAATTGTTGGCACCCATTTTTTCTATTTACACCCCCTAATTAATATGTAGATAAACATAACTACTTACGAATTCTACACCTCATATAAAAAAGAACAAAAGGAGTTCTAATGTTCATAATTTAATTAGTATGTGAAGTCAATTAAATAAATACTTATCAATTAGAAAATTAATGTTAATAACGTTAACTTTATATTAACTTCAGAAAAAAGGTTATTTGACTATAACTATTGCATTAGTACCGACAATACGTGCTAGCCTCCTATGGGCCCGCTGTGACGCCCCGCCTTCTACTACTATTTTATTATACTAACTTACGTGACTAAATAAAATATAAAATATATTACATATGAAACACCGATAGAATTTTTCCATTTTACAAAGCACACCACATACCACTATTTTACAATACAAACATTGTTTAAATTTTACATACAACACAAACGTATTTTACAAAAACACGCATAATTAAACATGACGCCCGCCGCACAGGTCGCATCCATGTACACACCACCCTCAAAAGTCACCGGAAGTTCCAGAAGGACCAGCCTCGTCATCTAAACATTTACGTACCGGATTCGCTACGTCTACAACACATAAAAACATGTGATGAGCTATAAAGCTCAGTAAGTGGAAATATGCATGTATGCACATGTCCAAAATAGCAAAGGCATCTTCACCAATGCTTTCTAATACTCTTATCCTCTCATCATATTTATTCATTCCTCATTTTCATCAGGGCCCATAGCTACTTACTAACTGCACCATCAAATCATGAGCTCAAATCCTTTACGGATAAAAATACAATAGTGGCCCACTCTGGCTAGGATAAAATTAGGGTTTATCTCCAATCTTATCATTCACCAGGTCGCCCCTCTATCAAATTACTTTCCTGGCACTATAGTTATACTACGTGCCTTCCCAATACCTAAATAATTTAAGTAAATATACTCGACGGTTTTACCCCCGTCATGGTGCTTTTGTAGAAGTAGCTATATTCTCATCTATCTACATTACATATAACTCGCTTTCCACTCGAGTAATATAATGCACGCTCATTCCTCAAAATACTCCATATGATTCGTGCGTGCACATGATCATGATGCATAAACAATGCAACAATAAATATTCCAAACAATCGTATATAACAGATAATCCACATACCACGTATTCATCGAAGCAATTTGTCACGTAGCAATACACATATCAATCAATTTATGTGTTGTAGGTGAAATTCCCACTTACCTGATACTCTTAGCTTATCGTACGGTTAAGTCGCTAACCTTCAAACCCTAATTATAGAAACATATAAAATTAGGGTTTGTTAGTCTAATTATAATTTCACGAAATTGGCTTAATTATAAAACCCTAGTTTTGATTTTTATGAATTTCTAAACTCTAAAATTTAGAATTTAACCTAACTGAAAATTACTATTTTGATATAAATCTCGATATATTCATTAGGCATAAATGTCGAGCTTTGACCCGTACAAGATATCGATACTGAAATAATGTAAGACCTCGACATAATAGTCTCGATATAATATGAAAGGATTTCGACGATTTCTTTAAAAAAAAAACTCGACACAATATATTTCGAAACCCCACAAAACAAAATGTCGATATCACATGTATTATAAATGTCGAAACAACCTCACACTACATATCGACATCTTAATTTATTTCGACATTTTTCCCTTCACAACTCATAAAACTCGAAACATCACAGTCACTCGACTTATTCAAAACTTCGACATCATACCCTCAACTTTTTATATAAATTTCTACACAACATATCGACATCCTCATAATAATTCCAAAACAATCAAACCACTTCACATAACCCATATCGAGCTTTCATTTAAAAATTCAATTCAACATCTTAATAAATCTCGACCCCACTTCACCTAACAAATTGACATCTTGTCTCAAAATTCACACAACACATCTCGACATTTTCATAATAATTAGATCTTGTTCGACATCCTCAACATCACATACATATCGACATTTTCATAAAACTCTCGACATTGCTTATAAAATCTCGAAATCACTGTTCACAATTATCTCGACATTTTATTCAACATTGATAAAAATTTTCGAGACAACATCACACAATCATGTCGACATTTATATCAATCTCAGCTCTATCTCATCTAACACTTCGACATTAAACAAACCCTAATCTTTCAAAAATCACTAACACTATTTACTACCTAAACTCTCAACATCTTTCGATCAAAACCTTATCTATCAAGAACACCTTAAATATCATATCAACTTCAAATGGTGTTCATCCTTTTCAAAAATCAAAACCCTAAAGAACATAAGCTTACGTGATTTTCAAGCTTAATAACACTTAAATAAGCCAAAACCTAATTAAAAATATAAAGATTATAGTAAGAACTCTTACCAAATTCAAAGTTTCGTTATAGATACTATTTGCTCCAGTTTCCTTTAAAATCCAAAACACATGCTCGTAACATGTCTTCCAAAGTCTGGATAGTTCGTTCTGATTGACCATCCGTCTGAGGATGATAAGCCGTACTAAAAGATAATTTAGTCCCCATTGCTTTCTGCAGACCTTTCCAAAAGTTTGATAAGAACCGCGAATCTCGATCCGAAATAATTGATAATGGAATCCCGTGGAGTCGAACAATTTCTTGAATATAGATTTCTGCATATCGCTCCAGAGAAAACATCGAACTTATGGGTAGAAAATGAGCAGACTTAGTTAATCGGTCAACTATAACCCAAATAGCATCATAACCTTTTACAGTCTTTGGTAGGCCAACAACGAAATCCATCGTAATATGATCCCATTTCCACTCAGGTATTGGCAAAGGCTGTAATGTCCCTGCCGGTCGTTGATGTTCCGCCTTTATTTGTTGACATGTTAGACATTGACTTACAAACGCCGCTATGTCCCTTTTCATTCCCGGCCACCAATAATTTATTCGAAGATCTCGATACATTTTTGTAGCTCCTGGATGTACTGAATATGCCGTCGCATGTGCTTCTTTCATTACTATTCTTCGAATCTCCGCATCATCAGGTACGTATAAACGATCCTTGTAATATAGACTTCCGTCTTCTTACATTTTGAAATCAGTTGAAGTTTGCTCCGTCTGTGCGTCTTTGATTTTTAGATATAACTCATCATTTCCTTGCACCCGTTTGATTTGTTCCAGTATCGTAGGTTGCAAAGTCAAAGCTGCCAACTTTGCTTCAACTTCTCCCAATTGCACTACCTCCACCTCCAGTAATTGTAACTCTGCACTTACCGCTTTTCGGCTTAATGCATCAGCCACCACATTTGCTTTTCCTGGGTGATAACTAATTACACAATCGTAGTCTTTAACAAGTTCTAACCACCGTCTTTGCCTCATATTTAATTCCTTCTGAGTGAAGAAATATTTCAGGCTCTTGTGGTCCGTGAAAATTTCGCATCGTTCCCCATATAAGTAATGCCTCCAAATTTTTAGAGCAAAAACTACAGCAGCGAGCTCCAAGTCATGAGTCGGATAATTCTTTTCATACTCCTTCAATTGCCGAGAGGCATAAGCTATCACATTTCCATGTTGCATCAATACACATCCCAGACCATTTCTTGACGCATCGCTATAAACTGAAAATCCTCCAGTCCCTGATGGTATTGTAAGAACTGGAGCTGAAGTGAGTCTCTTCTTTAATTCTTGAAAACTTTCCTCACATTCCTCACTCCAATGGAATGAAATATTCTTCCTTGTTAGCTTCGTCAGTGTTGATGCAATCTTTGAGAAGTCCTTAATAAACTTCCTGTAGTATCCAGCTAAGCCAAGAAAACTCCGTACTTCCGTAACATTGGTTGGTTGAGGCCAATTGTTGATAGCTTCAATTTTGCTAGGATCCACAGAAATTCCTTCTCCAGAAATAATGTGGCCCAAAAATGCGACTTGATTCAACCAGAACTCACATTTCTTAAACTTGGCATATAATTTATTTTCTCGTAATATCTCGAGAACTGTCCTCAAATGTTGTTCATGTTCCTCCTTCGTTTTTGAGTAAATAAGAATGTCATCAATGAACACAATGACAAACTTGTCCAAAAATTGTTTGAACACTCGATTCATTAGATCCATAAATGCCGCTGGCGCATTAGGTACTCCAAAAGGCATAACTAAAAATTCATAGTGTCCATATCGGGTCCTGAACGCCGTCTTCGGAATGTCTTCTTTTCGAACTTTCAATTGATGATATCCCGATCGTAAATCTATTTTTGAAAACAACGTTGCGCCCTGAAGTTGATCAAATAAATCATCTATTCTTGGTAATGGATATTTGTTCTTGATTGTGATCTTGTTCAGCTCCCTGTAGTCGATACATAATCGCATCGACCCATCTTTCTTTCGCACGAACAGAACTGGCGCTCCCCAAGGAGAAAAACTGGGTTGAATGAATCCTTTCTGTAATAAATCGTCCAACTGATCCTTTAACTCCTTCAATTCAGTCGGCGCTAATCGATAGGGAGTCTTATAGATTGGAGCAGATCCCGGTATTAAGTCAATTGTAAATTCAATTTCTCGATCTGGTGGTAATCCTGGTAAATCTTCAGGAAACACGTCCAGAAAATCACTCACCACTGGCACATCTTCTAATTTCGGAGATGAACGTTCCTCTGATTTCACTGCGAAGACTAGATAAACTTCGCATCCCGCCTTAATTAAACGTTGTGCTTTTGTCCCTGAAATTCTAGAAATATTTCTTTCTTTGATGGTTCCCACAAAAGTGAAAGACTCCTTCTCTTCAATATTAAAAGTAACTGTCTTGCGATTACAGTCAATGACAGCTCCGTATTTTGAGAGCCAGTCCATTCCAAGAATCACCTCGTAGTCGTTCATCGGAATAACTATTAAATCAACGGACAATTCTCTTCCGTTAATTAACACCGGAGAATTCCGTAAAACCAGATTGGTTCGCATCGCAACTACGTGTGGAACAATCACATTATACTCACAATCAGACAGGGTAGGTGTAATCCCGAGTCTCGCCACATATTTAGTGGATGCAAATGAATGCGTGGCTCCTGAATCTACTAAAATACATGTCGGAAGTTTGTGAATAAGTATAATACCTGCCACCACGAATGGATTAGCTTTTGCTTCCTCTGCAGTCAATGTATACACACGTGCTGGCACAGTTGGTGGTTTCGCTTGAGCCATAGCTTGATTTCCTGATGTCTTCTCTGAACATGATCTTGCATAATGCCCCGTCTTTCCGCATTTGTAACAGATAGCATTCTGCGAAAAACAGATACCCGAATGATGTCGTCCACATCTTGGGCAAGCTGGCATTGGAACTGGGGGTCTCCATTGATTAGGGTTTTGTTGCTGAGGTGGTCCAGGCCTATTCTGAAAATTTGGCTTCCCACCTTTTGGAAAGAACTGTCGTTTCTGATTACCCCCACTCCACTTTGCTCCTTGCACAAACTTTCGCTTTGCCTCTTGAGCTCGAATAATTCGTGTCTCAGCTTGTTCTGCAACCATCGCCCGCTCCGCCACTTGAGCATATGTAGTTCCTTGTAGTCCGGCCATATTAACGTCACGATACAACTCTGGCTTTAGACCCTCAAGAAATCGTTCGACCTTCAGAGCATCAGTACTCACCATATGTGTCGCGAACCTTGACAGTTGTTCAAATTTTCTGATGTATTCTGCCACAGTCATTGCCTTCTACTACTATTTTATTATACTAACTTACGTGACTAAATAAAATATAAAATATATTACATATGAAACACCGATAGAATTTTTCCATTTTACAAAGCACACCACATACCACTATTTTACAATACAAACATTGTTTAAATTTTACATACAACACAAACGTATTTTACAAAAACACGCATAATTAAACATGACGCCCGCCGCACAGGTCGCATCCATGTACACACCACCCTCAAAAGTCACCGGAAGTTCCAGAAGGACCAGCCTCGTCATCTAAACATTTACGTACCGGATTCGCTACGTCTACAACACATAAAAACATGTGATGAGCTATAAAGCTCAGTAAGTGGAAATATGCATGTATGCACATGTCCAAAATAGCAAAGGCATCTTCACCAATGCTTTCTAATACTCTTATCCTCTCATCATATTTATTCATTCCTCATTTTCATCAGGGCCCATAGCTACTTACTAACTGCACCATCAAATCATGAGCTCAAATCCTTTACGGATAAAAATACAATAGTGGCCCACTCTGGCTAGGATAAAATTAGGGTTTATCTCCAATCTTATCATTCACCAGGTCGCCCCTCTATCAATTACTTTCCTGGCACTATAGTTATACTACGTGCCTTCCCAATACCTAAATAATTTAAGTAAATATACTCGACGGTTTTACCCCCGTCATGGTGCTTTTGTAGAAGTAGCTATATTCTCATCTATCTACATTACATATAACTCGCTTTCCACTCGAGTAATATAATGCACGCTCATTCCTCAAAATACTCCATATGATTCGTGCGTGCACATGATCATGATGCATAAACAATGCAACAATAAATATTCCAAACAATCGTATATAACAGATAATCCACATACCACGTATTCATCGAAGCAATTTGTCACGTAGCAATACACATATCAATCAATTTATGTGTTGTAGGTGAAATTCCCACTTACCTGATACTCTTAGCTTATCGTACGGTTAAGTCGCTAACCTTCAAACCCTAATTATAGAAACATATAAAATTAGGGTTTGTTAGTCTAATTATAATTTCACGAAATTGGCTTAATTATAAAACCCTAGTTTTGATTTTTATGAATTTCTAAACTCTAAAATTTAGAATTTAACCTAACTGAAAATTACTATTTTGATATAAATCTCGATATATTCATTAGGCATAAATGTCGAGCTTTGACCCGTACAAGATATCGATACTGAAATAATGTAAGACCTCGACATAATAGTCTCGATATAATATGAAAGGATTTCGACGATTTCTTTAAAAAAAAAACTCGACACAATATATTTCGAAACCCCACAAAACAAAATGTCGATATCACATGTATTATAAATGTCGAAACAACCTCACACTACATATCGACATCTTAATTTATTTCGACATTTTTCCCTTCACAACTCATAAAACTCGAAACATCACAGTCACTCGACTTATTCAAAACTTCGACATCATACCCTCAACTTTTTATATAAATTTCTACACAACATATCGACATCCTCATAATAATTCCAAAACAATCAAACCACTTCACATAACCCATATCGAGCTTTCATTTAAAAATTCAATTCAACATCTTAATAAATCTCGACCCCACTTCACCTAACAAATTGACATCTTGTCTCAAAATTCACACAACACATCTCGACATTTTCATAATAATTAGATCTTGTTCGACATCCTCAACATCACATACATATCGACATTTTCATAAAACTCTCGACATTGCATATAAAATCTCGAAATCACTGTTCACAATTATCTCGACATTTTATTCGACATTCATAAAAATTTTCGAGACAACATCACACAATCATGTCGACATTTATATCAATCTCAGCTCTATCTCATCTAACACTTCGACATTAAACAAACACCCTAATCTTTCAAAAATCACTAACACTATTTACTACCTAAACTCTCAACATCTTTCGATCAAAACCTTATCTATCAAGAACACCTTAAATATCATATCAACTTCAAATGGTGTTCATCCTTTTCAAAAATCAAAACCCTAAAGAACATAAGCTTACGTGATTTTCAAGCTTAATAACACTTAAATAAGCCAAAACCTAATTAAAAATATAAAGATTATAGTAAGAACTCTTACCAAATTCAAAGTTTCGTTATAGATACTATTTGAGTTCTTCGTCTCCTTTCTAAACTTGTTCCACAAAAAAAATTCATCTAACGGATTTCTTTACTTCTATGTTATTATCTTAAAGCTTTTACTTATTATTACTTTAATTTATATTATTTGCTAGTTTCACTTTTAGGTTTGAGAGTTTGGACTCATTCATTTCTTAATCATATAATAATTTCAATGATTAGGACATTTACTTACTCACTTAACAAATATTAGCCATGGTTCAACGTCATTTCAATGCTATCATTAGATAAGTTCAAAACTTATTGCTAAGAGATTTCGAAATCCCCTCACACAACTATCTCATCATTATTTTCGATATCCTATTCAAGATGCTCAACCTCACAAGACACATATCGACATTTGTTTCGAAATCCCACAAAACAAATCTCAAGATCCCATATAAACATTTTTATAAATATCGAAACCACCTCACACCAACATTTCAACACCCTAAAATTTTGAAATTATCCAAAACGAAACCCTAAGTTTCCGAAATTATAATATTTCGAAATTCTCTTTTCAAAATTTCTAAAACTCCATATCTAATTTCCAAATAATGTTAGATATCATATAGTCACGAAATTAAATAAATACTAAATATAAAATCAAGCCACATAATATGTATGCAAATTTATTGGCCAACTTACGCACGGGACTGGGTATTACACCCGGCCCGCCTGCATTTGGCGGGGCGCGCTGTCATTCAGGCCCGCCAGGAAACGAGCCTAGGTGGGCAAGCGGCGCGAGCCGCGGGCTTTGACGGGACAGACCCGCCAAGTATTATAAAATATTTTCTTTTATTAAATATTGATATATAAATAAATGATATAGGTTTTTTATATTTTTGAGCTCCAATTTTCAATTTAATCTAGTTTAATAACATAAATAAATATTATTAAAGATCTGATTAGAACTAATTTTGACCTTAAGTATTTCATTTTTATTGTTTTCTTTAAATATATTTTATTTTTTTATTTAATTTGGGCCCACCTCGCCCGCTGCCCACCTATAGCGCGGGGCAGGCCTTCATTGTCATGCCCGTCAAATTGCGGGCTTACTCGCACCGGCCGCCGAAGGCGGGTTTAGGCGAGCTACGGCCCCTCCTTCCTTGCCGGCCGGTTTTGACCGCTCTAGGTATGAAAAATAATTAGATACTTGTGCCTTTAGATAAACAACTTAATTAGTATGTTTGAATAATTAATGCATAATATTGTCAATTTTTTGAAAATAAATTACTCCCTCTGTTTCTGATTAAATGTTGTAGAAATTTTTTTATTTTAAAATACATATCGTTTTACAGTTTTCAAGATAAAAAATAGTGACTAATTCCAGTTTTACCCCTATCTTAAATAGATCATATAATTAATTAAGGGTATAATGAGGATTTTATTTTCTTTCTTAATTTGTGTGTAATAACCTTAAACGACTTGTAATATGAAACAGAGGGAGTATTATTGGTAAATCATGTGATATTTTATAAAGTTACTACAAAGTGTTTGGGGTGCATAGGGATGTAGAAGGGGCGTGGAAAACAAAGTAATACGGCATTAGGATAAGGATCGGATTTAGACTGGACAATTTAATAAAGTTAATAAATAGTTTTATGCATGCTCGTCGTGTAAGTGTCCTTAGATGGAGATGTACAGCACAACATTCATGCATGTAAAAATTTACTAACGTGTAATAAAATTTTGACTGACAGCTCCATATCTTATATGCTCCATATTTTATATATATGCACTAATATTAAGCTTCTCTCCATATTCTATTAAACTAATTGCCAAATAAAGCGAATATAATATATATTACAGAAATATACTAATACACACATCAATCAACATGCCTGCTGGAAAAGGTGGAGGCAGCGGTGGTGGTAAGGGAGGTGGAGGCGGCGGCAAAGGAGGAGGCACGATCCAAACAAAAAGAAAAAAAAAAGTTCGAATAAGTTTTTTTATTTTACGTATTTTGTTGGATGAATTGTTTTGGTTGTCTAACCTATCAACTTCGGTATTACCTAAGTGAGCTTAAAAAATTACATATATCATCTATTTATAGTGAAACATAAACGGATGGGTGTTACAACATGGATGCGATACGGTGTACGGTTGCACAGTCAAATTTTAAAACCCACTAGGACAGTAAGTCGGTATGAAAGAAAAGACATTTTTTTTGTTCATGTCGCGTTACAATAGAGGTTTTATTCTCTCATTCTGCAAATTCATGAGTAAATATGGGTATTATTTCCGTTCTAGTTTATATATAAATGTGTGTGCGTTTTGTGGATTTCTAGAACGATTGAAAGAAGCAGCAGAAATTTATTTCCATTTAACGGCTGAACATTCGAAATTTCGTTATGACATTGAGATGAAATGGTCATTGGAAAGAACTTCTAATTACAAAATGCAGTCGGCACTAAAAAGGAACTTTAATTACCTTAATTACGATAGAAACCATTAGGCGCATTTCGCACACGAAAAAGAAATGGAACGATACATTCAGATTCATGGTAGGACGCAAATATAAAATTCTAATGTTAAATACAAATAAAGGGTAATTGTTGGCACCCTTTTTTCTATTTAGCCCCCTAATTAATATGTAGATAAACATAACTACTTACGAATTCTACACCTCATATAAAAAAAGAACAAAAGGAGTTCTAATGTTCATAATTTAATTAGTATGTGAAGTCAATTAAATAAATACTTATCAATTAAAAAATTAATGTTAATAACGTTAACTTTATATTAACTTCAGAAAAAAGGTTAATTGATTATAACTATTGCATTAGTACCGGCAATACGTGCTAGCCTCCCATGGGCCCGGCCCGCCTGCATTTGGCGGGGCGCGCTGTCATTTCTCAGGCCCGCCAGGAAACGAGCCTAGGTGGGCAAGCCGGCGCGGGCCGCGGGTTTTGACGGGACAGACCCGCCAAGTATTATAAAATATTTTCTTTTATTATTGGTATATAAATAAATGATATAGATTTTTTATATTTTTGAGCTCCAATTTTCAATTTAATCTAGTTTAATAACATAAATAAATATTATTAAAGATCTGATTAGAACTAATTTTGACCTTAAATATTTCATTTTTATTGTTTTCTTTAAATATATTTTTATTTTTTTATTTAATTTGGGCCCACCTCACCCGCTGCCCACCTATAGCGCGGGCAGGCCTTCATTTGTCAGGCCTGTCAAATTGCGGGCTTCGCACCGGCCGCCGAAGGCGGGTTTAGGCGAGCTACGGCCCCGCCCCCCTTGCCGGCCGGTTTTGACCGCTCTAGGTATGAAAAATAATTATTGTGCCTTTAGATAAACAACTTAATTAGTATGTTTGAATAATCAATGCAATTAATATTGTCAATTTTTTGAAAATAAATTACTCCCTCTGTTTTTGATTAAATGTCGTTGTAGAATTTTTTTTATTTTAAAATACATATCGTTTTCCAGTTTTCAAGATAAAAAATATTGACTATTTCCAGTTTTACCCCTATCTTAAATAGATCATATAATTAATTAAGGGTATAATAAGAATTTTATTTTCTTTCTTAATTTGTCTGTAATAACCTTAAACGACATGTAATATGAAACACAGGGAGTATTGTTAAATCATGTGATATTTTAAAAAGTTACTACAAAGTGTTTGGGGTGCATAGGGATGTAGAAGGGGTGTGGAAAACAAAGTAATACGGCATTAGGATAAGGATCGGATTTAGACTGGACAATTTAATAAAGTTAATAAATAATTTTATGCATGCTCGTCGTTTAAGTGTCCTTAGATGGAGATGTACAGCACAACATTCATGCATCTAAAAATTTACTAACGTGTAATAAAATTTTGACTGACAGCTCCATATCTTATATGCTCCATATTTTATATATATGCACTAATATTAAGCTTCTCTCCATATTCTATTAAACTAATTGCCAAATAAAGCGAATATAATATATATTACAGAAATATACTAATACACACATCAATCAACATGCCTGCTGGAAAAGGTGGAGGCAGCGGTGGTGGTAAGGGAGGTGGAGGCGGCGGCAAAGGAGGAGGCGGAAGTGGTGGAGGAGGGAAGGCTGCCGGCGGAGGTGGTGGTGGAGGAAAAAGTTCGGGGAAAGCTGCTGGCGGCGGTGGTGGTGGAGGGAAAGCTGCCGGCGGGGGTGGTGGTGGTTCGGGGACGATGAAGGCTCCCGGCGGCGGTGGAGCTCAAATATCAAGGGGTGTTTTTGAGAGCAATCCACAGGGATACTTTGCTGGGTTGCACGGTCAAGAAAAAGCATCAAAATAGATATTGTTAGGCCGATTTTATCCAACCTTGATCTGATTCATAGGATTAGTATTACCTTGTACGATGAATTACGGAAGCAATAAAGAAGTAATACCGATAGACGAATTGTAGAGTTGGAACGAGAGCGCGCGAGTTCTTCAGAAAAGTCGTCAACTCTATTAATGAAGCAGCAACCCTAAACACTGATGTGTTTAGGGTATTTATACACATATGCCTTAATGGGCTATCGGGCCCAATATAGCTAATATACCCACAAGTCGGGCATATTTACAATTAAATCCTAGGGCGTAATTAAATTACAGAACATAGACTAATAATTAGATGAACACAATTAAATAATATCTAACAATCTCCCCCTTTGTGTTCATTTTACGTAGTAGCGCGGTCTTCTGTTCTGTAGAAGGATTTCCTCAAATTGAGAACGTACTCGAACTGTCTGATGCTTCGGCGAAGGCATAATCTATTCTGAATTTCTTCAATAGCAATATTGCTTAGACTGACGATTTCATCTCGGAACTGCTCGAGGCCTAAGCTTGCAAGGTCACCTTTTGAAGAGTCAGAATATCTTCTAACTTTACTTCTCAGTTTCTCGATAATGATCCTGAGAGTGCCGTCGCAGTACTTCTCGATTTCTGAGAGAAACATGACTCTCTTTAGTCCATCCTTGCTGTAGACTACGGAGAGTTCAGGTTCTTTGAAGATGAAGCCATTTGGGTATGGTTTGAGTTCCTCCTCCATGCCGGTGAAATTTGGTCTTGTGAGGTTTACCTTCCTAGCATTATTCTCAATGGCTATCTGGAAGTCATGCCCTGTGTAGAAGGTAATATCCCTTAGCATGTGTCTTTTGATGGCTTCATATCCCAGCTTGTATCGAAATTCTCGTAGGATGAACTTCCTGTAGAGTCTTGATAGCTTGTATACTTCGCTGGGATCAATGTACTGCAGATTGCCTTCAGTGATCACGTCTTCTGAGCCATCCAGTCGTAGTACTTTGTAGACTGGGTACTTTAGGTTTCTTCCCATTTCCTGGACGGTGACATCCACTATATCCTTGATCGGTGCCTTCGCTCTCATTCTCTTCTTGTCTGCATCCGTGACCCTCGATCCGCCTTTCGTCGTCCATTTGTATAGGAAATGGTAGGCCAACTTTTTGATCCTTCCACATGTGATAGGCCTCTCAGCTCCATTTCATTGTATGGTCGAATTTGACCACGTTCTCGCCAGATTCTGCTTCTAAGTTCCTCTTGAAATGGAGTTGTGATCTTGTTCCAGGGAGTCTCAGATGTTTCTGACGTTTCTTCGTAGTCTTCTCCGTTTCTGATCTCGTCTGGCGCCATTCTGAGGCTTGCTTCAACCGCCGCCCAGATTAATCCACTAACGTTGTCCAGTCTCTCTTGAATGTCATCTCCTGTGGGATGATCGCTGTAGCTTTGAGATCCCCATCCCTGATCGATAAACTCGTTGAGCTCAGCCAGGGAATCAGGGATGTTCATGTCTACGACTGGAGGCAGTGGCTCGTCGATTTCCTGTGGGGGTGGGTCTGGTCTGAAGTCGGATGGTAATGAGGGTAGGCTTTTTGGTAGGTTAGTAGTTAGGGTTAAATGGGAGGAGGTAGTAGGTTGGGGATTTGAGGTTTCTGGTTGAGTTTGGGTTGAGGTTGAGGGTTCTGTATGGGTGGTGGCTGCCTCGACCCGCTGTCGCTTCTCCCCCTCAGGACGACCGTCTCCATCGGGGTCGTCATGTCGACGTTTGTGTGTGGGCGGGTCGTAGTGGCAGTGGTACGGTAGTTGGAGGCGGTGAAGGAGCTCCGTATCCTCATCATCGAGGTGGTCGGCCTCGCTGAGGAGGCGGGCGAGTAGATTCTGTCGAAGCTCCTTAATGGTGGGGGTGGTTGTTAAGGTAGGTGATGGTGTTTGGTGGGATGAGGAGGATGGTACTGCCCCGACTTTTTGTAGGATAGAGGCCTCCATTTGCTTCATTTCTTCGCGTATAGTTGCGAGACTCCGTTCAAGGCTCTGGTCGAGGTGGGCTTGGGTGATAAAGGGTGAAAATAACTCAACAGAGCCACGAAGGCGTTCTGTTGTCACGACTTCAGAGTAACTCCTGTGTCGCGGCCCACATTCACTAAAAAGTGTGTGGGACTTGAAGAACCGGGGCCACTTAGGCTCACCGTTGGCATCGTAGATAAGGCAAGCTCATCGAGATGGCCTGATGGCACGGGGGTAATGATGTTGCCCATGTCAGGTCTTCCGTCTGATCGTCGAGTATCATCAATAGATGACGTCTCTACGGACGTTCTGGACTGATCACTAGGAAGAGTCGAGAAAGGTGTATGTGTCCTAGCAAAATCGAAAAAATTTGGGAAAGTGGACACTAGACTCGATGTGAGGGAAGAAGGGACAGCGACGTGGGGCTGGGGGTCGCTGATTTGTATATCACTTGCCTCCGAGCGAGGCAAGGATGACTGAGATGGTTCCCCGTGAGATGTTGAGACATCAACCTGTTGGGAGGTTGATGAATGGGAAGGGCTCGGTTGTGCATGCACCGTTGAACCAGATGCGGCGGCTTCTACTCGGGAGCTGATTAAATCAGCTCCTGTTCCTAGGGGTTCGGTTCTGGAAGATATAGTGAGGAGGGGAGGTGCGAAGTCGACGGACGCCGAAGGAGGTGGGCGTCGGTCGTGTTTTTTCTTGGTGCGTACTTCACGTTGTCGCTCAGGACCCTGTCTCACACTCGGGCTGGCCCCGGGGTTGGATACGGTGGGGTTTGACCGTATCGTAGGGGCAGGAAGGTTCTGGGACTGCCTGTATTTGATCACCTCGGCATCCGTAGGATCAGCGAGGTCCAGGAGGTGTCGTGGGATAGGCATGCCTTCGAGTGTCGATCCTTCCTTTGATTTCTTCAGATAGTTGAACTTGGGAACTTCTAGGGATTCTGCCGCTGGACGACGAGTGATCTCTGGGTGGATTTCCATGTAGTGATAGATCAGTACTTGGAACCATAGGAGATATGGAAGGCCCTTTCTCTTGGACGTCTTGAGGTGATCCCTGATATGGATCTGGTCCACGATTTCTTGCATGAATAGGGCAGCATAGTCGTAGCGTTTCCCGAAGATGACCCCATAGAAGAGAGTGAGGATGCTGAGGTTGCAACGATCGTAGCCGGTGTGTTTCGGTGATAAGCACTTGTTGATCAGCATGAATAGGGCGTTCCATGGAGCAGGTATTTTGTTGAAGGAGAGTGCTGAGACTTGTGTGAGAGGTGGGGAGCAGCCTATTTCCAGCATTCCATTTAGGATCTCTTGAACCGTGGGAGGGGGATCGAGCTCATCAAAGGTGGGCAGTTGTAGAATCGTCCTCAGAAGATCTTTATTAAGAACAACCGAAGTGTTCTCAATCTGGCTTTGGAAAATGATCTCCTCGATGTCTGGAATTTGGTCCATGAGTCCCCAGAATTGTTGTAGGTAGACTTGGGGAACGCTCGCCGTGAGTGTGAAGGCGGGGAACAGAAAGTGATTCTTCAGAATGGCTATGATCACCATGTCTGAGCATCTGAATGCCGTTGTGTCTAACTGGTAGTTGTTCTTCAGAGGCTCGATCCATTTGGAGATTGGGTAGATAGTATCACGGTTTGGAATCTCCATAATCTAAAAAATATGATCATAAGGTCATTAGACATCGAATATTCCATCGTTGCCCTCGCTTGCTGTGAATCTATTTCTTTTCTCTTTCTCCCTTTTTTTGTTTTGTTTTGTGTTTTGTTTTTGTGTTTTTTTTTTGTTTCTTTTGTTTCTTTTTTTGGTTTTTTTTTTTGGTTTTTTTTTGTTTTTTTTTAATATATATATATATAGATATATATATATATATATAAAGATATATATAATAAAAATATATAAAAGTGGGGAAAGTGAAATCAAGTCAAAATCGAAGCAAAGACTTAGAAAAAATTTTTTTTTATTGAAAAGTGGCCAATTGTTTTGAGGTAAAGATGTCGAGATGACCCATTTGAAAACAAGTCGAGAAAGGCCTAATGAAGCATATCGACATTTTCAGTGAAGATGGTTAAGTTAAAAATGTCGAGATCATTTAAGTAAGAAATGTCGAGAAGGCTAAATGTCGATAGGAATAAAGCACTTGAAGATGTCGAAGGCATCAAAATGTCGAGATAATTTGAAATGTCGAGACAGAAATCGATTTAAAGTTAAAAGTCGAGACACCCAAATGTCGAGAGGTTAAAAAATGTCGAGACAAAAATCGATTTAAAGTTAAAAGTCGAGACACCAAAATGTCGAGAGGGCCAAATATCGAGAAGAACAGATGTCGAGTTCTGATCCCTTTAAGAAAAATGTCGATATCGCTCCGTTGAAATAAAATGTCGAGAGAGAATCAAATTAGGGTTAAAAGTCGAGATTTTGGAGAAAAATGTCGATGTACTGAAAACGTTTCGAAAATTCACGGATTAAATCACGGTTCGAATACAAAGGAAGTCAGTTTAAAATTACGGAAATTACGGAAAATCTCGAGGAATCATGTAAATCGCAGATTGAAATGTTGAAAAACAGAATCGTAATTTCGTCAGTGATTTCTTCGATGTTCCACCCCTGCAGTTAAGATATTAGTGTGATAAGGGAAAGATGTAAGGAACCGTCGAGCTTACCAGTAGACAGAGGAAGATCTGTGACTAAAGGGCTGAAGGAAATTTCTGCGAAGAATTTGAAATGACTGTATCGGCGAGTTCTGTGTTTGTGAGAAGTCGAAGTGATGAAAACGAGAAAATGTCGAGTGATGATATAAAAGTCGATATAAAGTCGATATGAAATGTCGAGAAGGAGAAATGGGCTTGTCGATCTTAAAAGTGGGCTTGTCGACACCAAATAGCCCAAATAAGAAAAAGTCGAATAATAAGATGATGTCGAGATGTGAGTATCGACTTCAATTGGAGAAGATGTCGAGGCATATTGTTTTGGGCTTGTCGAAGGAAACACGGCCCAAATGTCGAGATCCAAATGTGGGCTTTTCGAGCTAAAATGGCCCAAACTAGAATATTCGATTTTAAAAAAAATGAAATAAAGTTAAGAAATAACGATGCTCCCCCTAGACATGTGCGAATTTTTTTATTTTTTTTTAAATAAAAAAATCTAATTTTCCCTAAAACAGTGATAGAAACATTAAAAGATGAATGCTCCCCCTAGAATTATGCAGTTATCTTTCTCCCCCAAGACACATGCATAGGCTTTTCATAATATATGATATGGTTATGACTGAGATGTGCAGCCTAGCAGGAATGTGCCTAAATTAAGAGGTAAGATTCAACATGCCCAACCTAGAGACTAAGAATTGGAATCGTTTCTCATCCAATGCTTTAGTAAAAAGGTCGGCCAGTTGAAGTTCGGTGCTAACAAACTGCATTTCTATGATGCCATTTTCAACATGATTTTTTATGAAGTGATATCGAAGATCAATGTGCTTTGTGCGTGAATGATGTACGGGATTGCATGTTATCGCAATTGCGCTCTTAGAATCACTGTAGATAGGAATATTATGTAAATCAAACCCGTAGTCCAAGAGTTGAGTGCGCATCCACAGAATTTGTGAACAGCAACTGGCAGCTGCGACGTATTCAGCTTCAGCTGTTGACGTAGAAACACAATTCTGTTTCTTGGAGGACCAGCAGATTAATTTGTCACCAAGCAGTTGTGCACCACCTGACGTACTTTTTCTATCCATGCGACAGCCTGCAAAATCAGAGTCAGTATATCCAATTAATTGAAAACTAGAATTTTTGGGATACCATAGACCAAGGTTTGGAGTTCCTTTCAGATAGCGTAGTATTCTCTTAACGGCCGTCAGGTGTGATTCTTTGGGGTTTGCCTGAAAACGTGCACAGAGACAGGTTGCAAAAACAATATCAGGTCTGCTCGATGTTAGATAGAGTAGTGAGCCGATGATTCCTCTGTAGTGTGTTTCGTCAATAGGCTTGCCAGAGAGATCTGCATCAAGTTTGCATGCTGTGGACATAGGAGTCGCTATGGGAGTGCTGTTTTCCATCTTGTATTTCTTCAGGAGATCACTTATGTACTTAGATTGATTGATGAAAATACCGTCTGAAAGCTGTTTAATTTGCAGTCCTAGAAAGAAGTTCATTTCGCCCATCATACTCATCTCGAACTTAGTGGTCATTAACTGACTGAATTCCTCGCATAATTTTACGTTCGTGGAACCAAAGATGATATCATCAACGTAAATTTGAACTAGTAAGATATCGGAATTCTGTCTTTTCACGAAGAGTGTAGTATCTATTTGACCTTTTGTGAACCCGGATCCGATCAAAAAGGTGGAGAGAACGTCATACCAGGCTCTTGGTGCTTGTTTAAGTCCATAAAGGGCTTTATCAAGACGATACACATAGTCAGGCTTGGATGAGTCGACAAATCCTTCAGGTTGTCCAACATAGACTTCTTCTTTCAGTACTCCATTTAAGAAGGCTGTCTTGACGTCCATCTGGTAGACAGTAAAGTCCTTATGAGCAGCATAGGCAAGGAATAAACGAATAGCTTCTATACGAGCTACTGGTGCAAAGGTTTCATAGTCAATGCCTTCTTGCTGATTGTACCCTTTTACTACCAATCTCGCTTTATTACGGATGACTTTGCCGTTTTCGTCTCTTTTGTTTTTGAAGACCCACTTTGTTCCTATGATCGTTTTTCCTTTGGGTCTTGGAACTAAGGTCCAAACGCATAGGCGTTCAAACTGATTGAGCTCGTCTTGCATAGCAATAATCCAGTCTGGGTCCGATAGTGCTTCTGACACTTTTCGTGGTTCGAGTTGACTCATAAAACACGAGAGATGTTCGTGGAAAAATGAGACGTAATCATCCGGTATTGCGCTTTTCTTCTCACGAGTTGACCTTCGTAGAAGTGGTTGATCCGTGTGAGAGTCATGAGTATGATCAAGAATTGTCGCGGCCTCATCATCCGAAGGTTGATCGTGTTGAGAGGGTATGATGTCAACGTTTGTTTCAGTAGGGGGGATATGGCATTTGGAATGAGATCATGACTTGAGTGAGAATTTTCGTCCTCAGTGTCTAAGGCGTTTGGAAGCGTGAGTTCTGTGTCTGAGGAAGAATTGTCTTGAACATTTGTTGTTGCTTGGGTTTCACCTTGTGGAGTTTCTGTCATTGGAGAAGACACCGGATCTGAAGTTAGGTGAAAATCTTCAAGCAAAAAGTCTAGAGATGCCATATTTGGACTTGGAGAGGCTGAATCTTGTTGAGAGTTCCCTGATGCAGTAGAGGAAGCTTCTGATGTTGTTGGGAATGTTTCGTCAAATGTGACGTTGGCACTTTCCCGTACAATTTTAGCATCTTTGAGAAATACTCTAAATGCTTTAGACGTCGAGGAATATCTAATGAACGTGCCTTCGAGAGCTTTAGGATCGAATTTGCCTCTGTTGCTTCGGTCATCTGCAATAAAACATTTGCAACCAAACTCGAAGAAAAGAAATGTTAAGAGCACGATTGTTAATGATCTGATAGGGGGTCTTCTCAAATCTTTTGTGGATTGAGGTGCGGTTCTGAGTGAAGCATGCAGTACTTAGTGCTTCAGCCCAGAAGGAATGTGGAAGATTTGATTGAATTATCATCGTGCGTGCAGCTTCAACAAGGGTTCGATTTTTCCGCTCGACGACTCCATTTTGTTGTGGAGTTCCTGCAGCTGAGAATTGTTGTGAAATACCCTGAGATGCATAGAAATTTCTCAAATGGTCGTTTTTGAACTCCGTACCATTATCTGATCGAATGCTGCCAATTCGAGCATGTAGCAGATTCTGTGTGGTTGCAACGAAGGTTTCGATTATGGAGGCAGTCTCATCTTTGCTGCGTAGAAACTTCGTCCAAGTATACCTCGAAAAATCATCGATAAGAACCAGAACATATTTGCGACCATTGAGACTCTCTGTTCTCATGGGACCACATAGATCAACGTGAAGTAGTTCTAAAGGTCGAGAAGAGCATGCAACATGTTTGGACTTATGGGAGGCTCTTTTCATTTTTCCTAGTTCGCAGGCACTACAGAGATGTTCCTTTTGATACGTAAGGTTTGGGAGGCCTACAACTAGTTGCTTAGTGGATAGCTTATTAATGTCCTTAAAATTTAGGTGCGATAGACGATTGTGCCATAGAATGTTTTGATGATGTGAAGCTTTAGAGAGGAGGCAGATATTCGAGGATGGGGTGGTTGTTTTAAGGTCTATCGTATAGAGGTTCGTTTTTCGAATACCATGGAGCAGATCATTACCGTGACCGTCATTGATGCTGCATTTTCTTGCTTTGAAGTTTATTTAGAGCCCTTTGTCGCACAATTGACCAATGCTGAAGAGGTTGTGGCCGAGTCCCTTGACGTATGAGACGTCTTGGATGGTTAGATTCCCGTGATTTAGATCTCCTCGTCCTAAGATTGGGGATGATTCGTTATTTCCAAAGCGTACCTTTCCGCCGTACTTTTCCGTGTAGTTGCTCAACAGTTCTTTGTTCCCAGTCATGTGTGTGGAGCAACCTGAATCGAGATACCACACATGATGGACCTGCAAAAGAGAAAATGTTAGAAACGTTTCGGTACCCATTTGAGAATGGGCACTGTCCATTTCTTAGTAGATGACTTAAGCGAACTAGTGACAGGATTAGTATCTGAAATAATATTTGTGTTGGAGCTTTTAATATCTGGCTTGGGAATCCATCGTTGCAATCCGTTCTTTGGGTGTTGTGGAGATGTAGAGTAATGTTTATGTTTGGGCACCCAAATCTGTATAAATTTAGGTTTATGCGACGAGGTTTTTTTGTTCAAAGATCGAGTGAATATAGGAGTGCGTGAGACGTGCCCTGCAGGAGAAACAGACGATCGAGTAGGAAAATAATGTAGATTATATGCAATAGATTTATCAACGCGAGAAACATCAAATGTCTTAGAGTTCTTTAAAGGAATAAAAGTAGAGTCATCATAATCGTAGGTAGTAGAATAGGAAGTCTTGAAGTAAGTATGATCAGGTTTCGGTTTCTGGACCCAGGCCAACGTCTTCTTCTTCTTTGTTATTCTCTTCCCTGTAGGCAAATTTGGCATGGCATTAGGAGTTAGATCAGAAGAGGAAAAAGAATGAACGTCAGATGAATAATCGTTGAGGTTTCTAAGAAGTGAAATTTCATTAAGTAGTTTCTCTTTTTCGAATTTGAAAATTTCGATTTGGTTTTGATGTTCCTTGGCTTGTGACATGTTGATGGCTTGCAGGCGTGATAGTTCAGTCAGGAAGTCTGTTTTGTCTTTGGTTTGTTTCCTCTCCATTTGGGTTTGTGAGCTTGACTTGGTAAAGAAGCGTGAGTCGTCCTTGTTTGAGGTTGCGGTTGCTAAACGAAAATGGGAATTTAAGGAGAGTGCATCATCGTAGTAATAGTAATGATTTGAAGGGGATGCGAAGTTTTCAAACAGCAGCTCATGTCTTTTGACTTTTTCTTTCCCTTTAATTTCCTTGTGAGGTGAGGCATCCATCTTAGGCATAGCTAGGTGACATTGTGTGGAGAGAACGACGGGGTTGTTGACTTGTTTCTCGAGTGAAGAGATGATTGTCTGAAGTACGTCCTTTTCCACTTGAGAGGCAATCTTCTCGAGGTCAAGAGTTGAACGCAGATCACCTATTTCTTTAATAATTGCAGGAATATATGTACTAGAGGTACTTGCCTTTTGGAGATCTACTTCTTCTGAAGAGGGTGGATATAGAGAAACGTAGTCATCAGATAGATCAATTTTCTTGGTTTTGTAACTTTTATTCAGTTCCTCATAGTCAATAGGAATTTCAGCCCAGTCCTTTTTATATCTCTTTTTGTGCTCTAACTTGTCAAGCGTAGATGAGCTAGTGAAAGGTATAAGGCTAGGAATATTTAAACCTAGGAACCTGATATCATAAAGGGGAAGAGGTTTCTTCACTATTTGCACGGAGCCTGGAACGTATCCTAGTCCTTCACGGGGATCATAAAATTCCGTGTCTCTAGCATTATTTAAAAGGATCATCTTATCTGTTTGTACTCTACTGTTCAGGAGATCCTCAAGTTTCTTAATTTTCGAATATAAACGATTTCGTTCCTTAGTTAAGATTCATATTGCTGGGATATCGTGTTTCGCTCTACCTCACTCTTTTGGAAATCGTTTTCCTTTTTGAGAAGTTTTTCTTCTAAATCTCTTATCTTACTCTCATGTCTAAGGGATGTATCCTGAGCCTGTTCTAGAAACGAGGTTAGCCTAGCCTTTTCTACTAGTTCAGTTCGCAAGACTTTTTCGTTGTTTGCTAACCTAGATTCTAGTTTCCTTAATGATTCGTTCTCCCTAGACATGGAAGTGAGTTTATCCTGAAGAAGGCATAATTGTTCATGTAAATTAGAGTAAGATTCGTGTACCTCAGTTTCTGAAGATGAGTCGGTTGAGGGGAAGGCTGCAGTGTTGTGTCCCTCATCCTCAGTGTCGGTTTCAACGTTTGCCATGAGTGCCAGATTTTCGTCTTCACTCTCAGAGGTATCCTCGAGCCATGATTCCTGTTCAGCCATGAGTACGACACCGGAGTGTTTTTGTTTGAGAAGTTGTGCCTTTTTGGTGTAGTAGTCAACATCTTTGGTCTTGGGCAGGAAGCAGTCTCTAGCAAAGTGTCCTGGTTTGCCGCAGTTGAAGCACTTCTGATCTTTCATGGAGGGCTTAGTCTCACCTTCTTCATTCTTTCGGTCCCGCTTCTTTGAGGAGCTAGTCCTGAGTCGATTTGAGGATCTGTTCTGTGTGTAGGAGTTGAAGCGTTTGGTGATCAAGGCCATTTGTTTTGTAATCTCTGTCAGCTCAGGATCCATATCTGCATTTGTGTTGTCATTGTCTTCTTCAGAGGAGCTAGGATTTTGTACAGGTTTTGGATTTTTTCTTGATTTTCGATGGCTGATTAGTGCGAGTGTCTCTATGGCTGCCTTTTCTTTTGATGCTTTCTGAATCTCATTTATGTCTTCAACATGCTGGGCGAGGTTGTCGAAGAGACAGTGAATGTCCATCTCTTCTAGATCCTTGTTCTGGCGGATGTTGCTTGCTATTTTCCTCCATTCTGGCTGTAGTGCTGAGAGAAAGCGTATGTTGATCTCCTCACCAGTTCTGGTTACATTTATCTTTCTCATCTCATTCACCAAGGTCAGAAATCGTTGATAGGTCTCGTATAGTTCTTCTCCATCTTTGGCTTTGAATGAATCATAAGCTGTTAGGATGTTGGATTTCTTTGCCTTGTACCCAGATTCAGTTCGTTGCATCATTTTGCTAATCTCATCCCACATTTCCTTAGCAGTTTGCAAGCTATTGACCTGCATAAAAATGTCATTAGGGATGCTTTGACAGAGATATGTTCTAGCTTGACGGTCTGCACGAGCTCTGAGTTTTTCAGCTCAGTGTAGGCAGAACGAGCTTTCAGTTCCCTGGTGGCTGGAACGGCCGGTTCATTGTCCGGATTTCCTGGAATAGTAACCCAGAATTGAGCTGGGCCTTCAGTGAGGGATTCATACATTAGGTCTCCGTTCTCCTAGCTGTCGATGAAGTTCATGAACCTGAGTGTCCATGCTGTGTACTCGTCCCTCTTGATGATGGGTGGTCTTGCGTCGTTTCCAAGTGAGTAGAGGTCCATTGCTTATAGTAGGTTGGATGTGGATCTTTATCGTGTTGATCAACTAAAGTCTTAACTCAAGGAAGGCAAATAAGGTTAGAGATAATATACGAAATAAGCAAATCACAGAATTCGATTCGAGATAATAAAGAAATAATAGTAGAACAAAAATAACTAAAACTCTCCCTTTTTTTATTTTATTTTATTATTTTTTATTATTTTTTTTTATTTATTTTAATAGAAAATCACTAATGAAGAATGTCGAAAGAATGCAATAAAGTAAAAAAAATCATGATTTGAGATAAATGTAGAGATAAATGTCGAATGGAATTTGGAGCACAAATGTCGAAATCCTTATGTCTGAGCAAGATGTCGATATATATGTCGAGGCAAATGTCGAGTGCGAGTATTGTTTAAAATGTCGCAATAGATGTCGAAGTGTGTAAAAAAAAGATGTCGAGGTCTATTAAGAAATAAATGTCGAATGAAATAAGGTGCAAGATGTCGAGTCCCTAGTTAAAATGTCGAGGCGGATGTCGAGATCGATTTCGAGCAACAACTTCGAGTAAAATATCGAGATCTTCGTTTCCTAGCAGAATATCGAGAGAAATGTCGGGATAAATATCGAGAAAAAAAAATGTCGCAATAAATGTCGAGATCGATGTTTAGATAGAAAGTCGATATAAATGTCGAGTGGAATATAGTACTAAATGTCGAGGCCCTTAGTAAAATGTCGAGTAAAATGTCGAGATCGATTTCGAGAACAATGTCGGGCTGCAAAATAATGTCGAGATAAAAGTCGAGCTGAACTTAGCACAAAATGTCGAGATGTTTAGTAAGATGTCGAGACAATTGTCGAGAACTTCTAAGGGCTTCAAATGTTGACAAGATCAAATGTCGAGTGCTTCAAATGTCGAGATGGCTGATTTCGAGTAAAATGTCGAGATCGATGTCGAGCTGAACAAAAAAAATCGAGAAGGAGCTGCTTAGGTCAAAATCTCGAGAGATTAAGAGGAGTCTTGTTCACGTCGACGTCTCAAACTGTTCTTTGGCTGGAAAAAAAAATTCGATCAAGAATTTAAAAAATATCCAATCTTCATGAGCCGAGGGATAATCTGCGCAACTGGATGAGAAGAGATTGTTAGAACTTCGAGAACATGAGATAAACAGCGAATAATAAGAAGCAATCTCGATGAACTTCGATGGAGATAGGATGGAACGAGCGAGCGATATCAACGAAACTTCAATGAGTTTGATCCACGAATTCTGCTCTGATACCACTTGTTAGGCCGATTTTATCCAACCTTGATCTGATTCATAGGATTAGTATTACCTTGTACGATGAATTACGGAAGCAATAAAGAAGTAATACCGATAGACGAATTGTAGAGTTGGAACGAGAGCGCGCGAGTTCTTCAGAAAAGTCGTCAAGTCTATTAATGAATCAGCAACCCTAAACACTGATGTGTTTAGGGTATTTATACACATATGCCTTAATGGGCTATCGGGCCCAATATAGCTAATATACCCACAAGTCGGGCATATTTACAATTAAATCCTAGGGCGTAATTAAATTACAGAACATAGACTAATAATTAAATGAACACAATTAAATAATATCTAACAGATATATATGTATATATATATGTATGTATATATATTTATGTGTGTGTATGCGAGTATGATATGAATAAATTAGAGTCTGTGTGTGAGAAATCTAAAGGATGAAAAGCATATATTATGTAGATAGGTGTGTGATATAAGGTTGTGTAACTTTCATGTCTATAATAATGGTGTTTCTCTGTACTTCGCCATATATTTCTGGCAAATACATCTGTAAATTGTCATGATTGTGGAATATCATTGAGAAATAGGAATCCGTCCATGGGGATCCCACTATTAATTTTAATTTAAAAATATGAGATTAAAATAGGACACAATTTACAGATGTATTTGCCAGAAATATATGGCGAAGTCATTTTGAATTATATCTAGGATGTGATGTATCCGTTTGGGGATTTTGGTGATGATGGAGCAGATCAGTGAAATTTTTCTTTAATTGTTTTTCATTTCCTAACTAACAACACAATTTCAACACTTAAGTTGGTACGTATTTGTCTAACTATTTTATAATACTTTCGTAAACTTTGAAACTAAAGACTTGAATGGTGCAAGCGAAACTAAAACTAAATACTTTCGTTAGAAGTCAGTCTTTACAGTACATGCATACATTCCTCAATTGGATTTTATTGACGATTCAATTATTAACGTAGTTGAAGGAATGTTTAAAAAAATGGCATTTTGACATGCTATATAGCAGGGGACTGCACATGCTGTGCAGCACATCCTGTTGGGGTCCCATGTTGTGTGTGCGGGTCCCTGCTGTGTGTGCGGCTCCGGGGTCCTGTTATATGTATGTAGTTCAGTTGTTGTGTAGTCAGACGGTCAGGTAGTAGGTCATGTGTTCAAATCCGCAACACATACATTTTTTATTTTTTTATGTAAGTGGCCAGAAGCAGAGGACCTCGGCAGGGTACACCGCACACATAGCAAGGGATCAGCACATATAACAGGGGACCCCTTGCATCTGCTGCGCAGCATAAGGGGCCCCCTTGCTATGTGCGTGGGTCCCCTGCTGTGTGTGCGAGGGTTCCCTACTCTGTGTGCAGGGGTCCCCTGCTGTGTGTGCGGGGTCCACGAAGTTACATACGTATATAACTATGTATATTCATAGAAAAAACTCTATGTATATAACTATACGTACGTAATTCATTACATAATCATTACTTCATATATTACACAACTCGTCGCTCAACAGTGCATATAACCAAGCACTTAAAAAGAACAAAGAGAAAAAAAGTTTAGTGATGGAGCAAACTGAGATGAGAATCAATATGCCAAGAGGCAAACTTCTTTACTACATGGGAATGATTACACACAAGTACATCTCATAAGGATCCAATTACACGAAAACAGCTATTGCGACTCCGAGTAAGCACCATATTGAATAATTCGAGTTTCATTCTATCAAAATTATCCATTGAGAAGCCAAAACTTAGATGCACAAGGAAGAGATACCGTTTGTGTTGAGTGTTGTGGTGTCTTAACCCTCGTCGAGCAACTCCTATTTATTTATAGACATTTTCGTGAGAAAACGACAACAGATCGCTATTATTGCAGCTAATCTTTTTATTAATATGACTGGTTTCTTTTTACTTGTGTATTCGGCGTCGTATGAAGAGAAGAGAAAGCAAATTTGATTTCTTCATCGAAGTCACATTCAATGGAGATCCCGATGGATTATAATGATGTCATCGTGAGCATGAATTTATTTTTAAAGTATGCAGTTGTAATTGTTTGGAGAACACAAGATATGTATTTTCCATTTGGGGGGAAAGATTCATTCCTCTCACGAGAAATGGAACAACTATAGGATTCTGAAAATATCTTCACCGAAGACTTAGCAGTAGGTAGAGGTTAGATGTTAGGCTTATCCCATTTATGCAATAAAAGCAGAGAAACAACATCAACCAAATCTCGATGTTCCTGATATAAAAGAGAAGATGACATGAGAACGCACCCTGATCTATTTAGGTAAGACGAAATTCTGTTAAGGGAGAGAATGTGATTCCCGAGCCTCGAACAATTAATTTGAACACCTAAATTAACTGCAGTGGCTCATTAATGTCTTGGCTCATCGTAAATTTTCAGCCCAAAGTCATATGATTCCCTTATAGCCTTAGTTATGTAATTCAGCTTTATAGTCTTTGCCTTTCATTTGAAAAAAAAAAAAAAAAGAAAAGGTCAACGTGAGAGAAGAACCGAACAAGCAAGGAATAGGGAACATCGTTTAAATCTGATCAGAGTGCTATAGATCCTGCTTAAATCGAACTGCAAAAGGTAAAAGAGTGTTCTTCAAATTAGTTCCCAATGTCAAATTCTCTACTTTGAAACCCTGATTCGCGCAGCCTCTGTTTGAAACATTTTTGACCTAGTTATAGTTCATAGATCCTTATAAAACTTGTTTCTATGGAGAGATAATTTGCCCAGTTGTTCACATCCGTTGGAATGAGTTCAATCGGATCATTCTGTTATTTTCGATGAATTGTTTAACTTGACAGACAGCACAAAACATGAATTCTTTCTGTAATTTCTGTTTTGGATCCGTGCACAGCTTCTGTTTTCAACGGATTTTACCTAGGCTATTGAGTTCCAATTCTTTAGAAACTTATTTCTATTGAAAGTTAAGTTCCTCAGCTTTTCATAGCCTCTGGAATATTTAATCCGATGTTTCTACGATCTGCTATCAATTTTTGAAGTTTGGTACTGCGAATTGAAATTTGATACTTGATGTTTTCGGAAAAACATGGCGCATCTTCTGTCTTTCTCAGTTTGACCCATCTAGGCTGCTCGGATTCATAGCCACTAGAATCATCTCAATCCGATATTTCTACGAATTGTTATGGATTTTTGAAGTTCCTGCTGTAAACAGAAATTTTATGCAATTCGCTAGATTGTTTCGAAATAACTCTTAGCCTGCTTTGAATGACCTTGGGCAGTACCACTGAGGGGTTATCGTGGTCTTGAAGCAGTACCTTGGTAGTCCGTAGGATTGAGGCTGAGGAACATCCATGGAGAGCACGAGGACGACTTCGGACGTGAGGTAGGTGAAGTTGACCTCAACACGTGAACTTCTATGTGGAATTCGGTTTGTAGGTGGAAATTTCACCTACAATACGTAAACAAATTTGCGCTTTGTGGTGCTAATGTGTTTTGATGTTGTATATGATGTTATGTTTTGACGTGATTTATATGAAATTTTCGAGTGTATCATGTGTATGAAAAACCCACGTGTGGGTTTATGTGTAGAACATGTTCATATTGTTAGTTGTACATGCGTTTATATGGAAATTCAAAAGTGTTAGGCAGGTTTTTGCGTAGAACACCATTTGAATACTTCAATATTTTCGGGTGTTTTTAATGTTTTCGGCAATTCAAGATTTTCAGTACTTGAATGTTTTCGGTTTATGAATATTTTCACGCAAACAAATATTTTCAAGTGTGAAAACTTTTCGGCAAGTATTGATTTTCAGGTGTTGAAGTTTTCGGGGCTATAAATAGTTTTCGAAAGATAAGAATTTCCGAGTGCTAAAGGTTTTCGGCTCATGTTAGTTTTCGGAAAACAAATATTTTCGGCTAATGAAAGTTTTCGGCACCTTATGATTTTTGGATAATATTCTCGGGTATTAAGAGTTTTCGGGTAGGTGGGTCCTTGAATATTTTAGGTATGTACAAGTTTTCGACACTTGGGAATTTTCGGCACATAGGTTATTCGGTAGTTAAAATACTTTCGGCCCCAGAAGTTTTCGGCATAGAGAGTTTTCGTCATATGGTGTCTTCGGCAATGATTCATTTTCGGACATTGACTATATTTTTGGGTCAAACCATTTTCGGTTGTTTTAAATAAATGTTTTGAGGATATTATGTAAAGTTTTCAGACCTTGTCATTCATGAGTGCATTTTTGGGCAATTACTTTTCGGGCTGTCAATTTTCAGACTTTAAATAAATTTTCACCGTTTAACTCAATTTTCGAGCGTTTGATGTTTGAGTATTTACCTAATTTTTGGGTAATTTATTTTAATTCACGTGCACAGCATATGCATTTCATATCAGTATGAGGAGTGATGATCGTGTTGATACGGTGACAATTTAGATAGTGTAGAGTGTGATCCACATTTCGTCGGTGACTATGTATTGGAGTTTAAGGTTACAGGCGCTACTTGGGAGACGAACGTGAGTGACCCGTCTACCCGTTGATTACTAATCCTGGTGTACCTGCGCTACCGAGTAGGCTACCGTGGGAACAGGCGGAAACTCGGGAAGGAGCGACCTAACATGAGTGATCTGTGTAGGCTACCCGAGTGCGAGAATCCCCTAATCCCGTATTTTTATTGTGCGCGCGTGTTGCTGAGTCTAGCCTAGGGGCCTGTTAGTATTTTGTGGGAGAAAACTTTGTGTTCTGTTGAATCTATAAACGGACTTTTGATGTAAGATATTTTATGTATAGAAAATATTTTGTAAAATGGGTTTTCCGCGACTTTCGTTGCGAAATCCACAACATATAGTTATGAGAAAAATGAGGGTCGTCACAGGTCGTATTAGTAATATTTTATATAAAACGAAGTAATGGGTATAAAATAAAATGCGTGTTTGGTATGTTGGTTTATAATAACCCATCTGAGAGGTGCGTTTATATAAACTTAAAACCCATATTTTATATAAACACGCGAACCAAACGTATCAACATGGCATAAACCAACATTTACAAAAAATTTTAACCCATATGGGCTCAGATTCCAAACTAGCTTGTCAATTGTTTTTGAAAATTTCCTAAACTTGACATCGCATTTAATTCGTAGTTCGTATGGCTTGGATGATGTCAAGAATTCATCCAGGCATCAACGAACAAGTGATTTGGATCCTATTGAGGTCATCTAAATGGAGCATTTTGAATGCTATCTTTCGAGGTAAATCATATCCTTAATCTATGCATCTTTGCATGTAAATGGCTCTGTTTGTGAACTTTAAGCAGGAGCGCGCGGACACGCAGTTTCTCTAAAATAAGGCTGTAAGGGGGATTGTATGTTAATCTTGGTGAGTTGCATTGCATTTGGATTGTTTTGTATTGTAACATATGTAATATAAACGGACAAAAACCTAAATTGATCCCCAATGTTTACCCTCTAGACAAATTTAGTCCCCGATTTTCGCAATGACCAATTTAGTCCCTGATGTTATCGAATTTGAACCAAATTGGTTTCCGCCGTAATCATCGGAAGTTGGCATTACCTCCTCATTAACTTGGCATGGACGGTCTTCGTAAAACTTTTAGAGGCATTTTTTATCCTTAATTTTGTTTTTCCTTTTTATTTAGTTTTTAACAAATAAATATATTTTTATTTCTTAATTTTTTTAAATCTTAAATTGTTTTTTTATCATTTTTATTTAATCTGCTCTCCCTATTTATTTTTTTTATTTTTCTCTTGTATTTTTTCTTTGTTTAATTTATTATTTTTAATAAATTTTCATTCCCTCTTTCTTTTTTATTTGATTTTAATTAATTATTGTTAAATTTTATTTTTATTACTATTTATTTTTTATTTAATTTATTAGTAATTTTCTCCTTTTTTGACTTTTTTATTCTATTTTTCGAATTATTTTCCTTTTTCTTGGATTTTGCCCTTTTCTAATGTTTAATTTATGATTTTAAGTCTGGCCAATCGCATGTCGACACGTGTCAACTTCCATCCAAATTAACAGCGGGACCAATTTGGTTCAAATTTGATAATATCGGGGACTAAATTGATCCTCGCGAAATATCAGAGACTAAATTGGTCCAAGAGGTAAAAATTGGGGACCATTTAGGTTTTTGCCCGATATAAAGAAATTGGCATGTGGGCTATCTTTGGGATTGATCCCACTAGGAAGCGTAACATATTTCATTTAATAATTTACTCTAAAGTTCAAAATTTTCAAGCTTTGTGAGTAAATGAGCCCATTCAAATTCATGCACTCCATGTGGGTGTTTAATTAAAACAGTATGTATAGCAAACCCAAATTACAAATATATCAATTTATTTTATGTTTAAACATGTTATAAATAATTATGACATACCAAATTGACAAATTTTATCCACCCAACGCTCTCTATATAAAAGTATATAAATAATCATGGCATTCCAAATTGACAAATTTTATCCACCTAACGCTCTTTATATAAAAGTATAAATAATTATGACATACCAAATTGACAAATTTTATCCACCCAAAGCTCTTTATATAAAAATATAGATATTATTCTTCATTATTAGTAGTTTCATGGTAAAATAGTTCATGTGAATTGTGATAGGAGGGGCATACCAATTGACAGTCGTTGTATAGACAATCAAGCAAGAAAATGAGCCGATCACCCCTCAAAGTCTGTTCGATTAAATAAAATAAAATAAAATAAAACCCCAGGAGTTTGACCCGTTTCTATCCCTACTAGTGACGGTAATTTGTTTAGTAGGAGCAAATCACTTGGTATTAAAAAGGTCATACAATGAATAAGAAGGGAGTTGTTTAATAATAATTAAATGGTCGTATTATATTACTTCATTGTAGGAAGGAAAATGATGTCCCTGTGCCCAAATCGCATCTTCCCAGTTTCTATCTATTCGATCATTGACGTGTGGATATAACTCATCAAGCATCTAACTTTAATCTACTTCCATTAAAAATGGACAAGCAAAAAGTAGCAAAACCACATGAAAGAACATGCAAATTCAAGCAAAAGAGTGCAGCACTTTTATTTTAGTTGAAAAAGAAAGAAAAAAAAAAGGGCAAAACAACGCCCCACAGAAAACACAGCCAGCAATGATAAAGCAAACGCCGCCAAGTAAAGAAAACCACAACAGTATCAGAAAATAACAGAACCACACAAAGAAAGCTCAATAGCCAACAAAGCAAACAGGTTGAGACAGCTACCGAAAATTTGATTCAATGAGAAGATATCTTGGAATTCACGGACTTGTTAAACCATGCCTTCCAACCGCTCGAACCCTTACGAGGATTCTCGTCGTTCGCCACCTTCCCAGCTTGTGGTTTCTTGCACATCACAAAGTTTCGTACGCCGGCCGATCCAATTGTGTCCCATGGGCTCAGAGCTGTACAGAGAGCATTTATAGATATGAATGATAAAATCTCAACCTCATGAAGCATCAGTGGTCATATATATGAATGTACATTTCATCTAACACAAGACAGCAGCTAGAGACACAAACATCGCATCAAATTAGATCCAATGTATTATGAAGCATCAACGGTCATAAATGAATCTTTCGAAAATAGTTAATCTAACACAAGATAGCAGCTAAGAGAGAACAAACATTGCATTAGGTAGATCCAATGTATTATGTAGAATCATATGAGTGTTTCGAAAATAGTTCATCTAACATGCGAAAGCAGCTTAGAGACAGCATAGCATCAAATTAGATCCAAAACAGAACATCAAATATTAAACAAATCAATTACCCTCAGTTCCAAGGACAGGGCAGTACAGCATGAAGTCATTCAGATCAGATCCGAGAACAGGCAATCTACCCTCGCGAGAATAAGATTTCAAAGCGGTATCGATCACATTAGCAACGAGTTCGTTTTCATTCACAACGAATCTGATCGGCCCAGCACTGCCCAGCACGGTAACAGTGATCAGAAACCTGTTACCCTTAGCCGCCTGCGCCTTCTTTTGCTTGGAAGAAAACATTTTTTTCTTATTTTTCTATCAAAATCACAATCAAATTAGAGAAAGGGGGAAGCAGCTCAACGATCGCGAGGGTGAACTTTCGATTTCAAGGGTCGACTCCGATGCAGCGATAGTACCAGCCCTCCATACACGAACCAAAGCAGGAGGAAATCGAAGGCCCTCTCCTTGTGAAAGAGGGTACGATCACTAATTGCTCGCTATAGGCATCCACCATTCACAATCGGGGGCGAAAAACTAGCAATTCTCCGCGGAAAATTGCAGCTACTGATAAAAAAGATAATAAAATAACGAAACGATTCGATCCAAGAAAGGATTGAGATAGATCAAACACTGCGTGATGATTCAATCCAAAGAACGCGTGAGAGCGGGGCTATATATGGGCAGTAATTAGGGTTTGTGAGATTATGGTAGGTTTAACGTTAGCTGTCGAATCAATAGAAATTGCGTGCGCTGTCGAATCCTATTTTTCTGGAATAAATATCGAATTTGCCCTTCACAGCATATTACAACTTGAAAACAAAGCAATAAATAATTATTAATATAAAAAAGAAAACAAAATAGTTTCTTCCGGAATTTCATCACGGATCATGAGGTGTTTGAGTTGCGACACGTGTCATTGCCTTTTTAATTTTATTCTTACATATCGTCAGAGCTGGCATGTTTTCAATATATGTTTGACGGGAAAGATTATAATTAGCAAAAAATGTGTATATTGCTAATCTACGTGGCATTGACGTGTTTTCAATTGATGTCTATCTATTCGGCTACATGTAACTCGTAGCGAACTTTATTTCGTACCAATTCATTTTTACAAATATATATTACAACGTCAAAAACTATTCGAGTACTTTTTCTTTCCAACGGTAACTTGATGTATCACACTAACAAAAACAGGTGTAAGGATTAAACTCTTAAAAGGTGTATAACTGATTTACATCGACAATACCAGTATAGAATAAGGCTCTCGTAATGATAACTAGTACTTTGCACGCTCAAATATGTGTGCTATATAATATAGATGTATAGTAAAAATAGAGGGGTAAAATTGGAATGTACAATAAAAAACGTAGTGGATAGTTTTATATTAATCTATTCTTATCTATATCATATATTAATTGTCAGGGGAGTTAAAAACTGCTAATTTTCTATCCAATTTGGTAATTTGTTAGTTACTTTTTTTTTTTATTTAGAGGTGTGAAAAAAACTGTTGGGCAGTTTCAAAAAATAACTGTTGTTGCACAGGTGTAGAGTGTGGACAGTTTTATATTATATAAAGGGTGTGAGATGGATATAAATTGCCAATTTGGTCGGTCATATTTATTTGAATTTGATCCCTTTATTTATTATTTAATATCTTTAATATTTTTCATGTTGCTTTAACGTTTTTATATATTATACATGCAACCCTAAACATCAGTTTTTCTGTTATATATGTAAAAATTTTATTTCATCTATTTGATATTAAAAAAAATAAATCTCAAAATTTAGAGTAACGGTAATATAATTACATTCAAAGCACACGCATAAAATGTGTGAAAAAGTACTAGTTTTTAATAATTGATTTAAATTGACAGACCAAACACTGTAGTTTATCCTGAGCCCTAATGCTTATTAAAATAGATCGATGTACACAAATGACATAAATGGAAAACATCTAACCACAAACGAATAAAAAAAATAAATTACTCGCAAATCAATAGTTAAAAACATGAACTTCTATTACCAAAAATGAACCTACAACTAAGCAAGATGGCTAACGAATTCGTATATGTAATAGACTATGCATTTTTTTCGAGCAAATATTTCTTGCTTGAGCTTATGCCTCTTGAGTCAGATGAAAAGTTCATACGAGAGGAGAAATATACCCAATGAAAGGGAAATCACACCCCCATAAAAGAGAGAAGACCCAGAAAGGGTATAACTCCCAAAAATTGGAGACAAACACTCCCACATAGAGGAGACTTACGAAACTGAAAAAGGCGAAGGAAGACAATAAATAGAAAGGAGAAATAGAAAAAAGGAGCCCCACAACCTCCATTAATGGATAAGACTTTGCAATTTGTTGCGAAATGGACAGCGAAACGACATTGGAAATAACTGTGAGGATAAAATGAACACGGGAATTTACGTGGAAAACCCCTTTTTACTTGGGGTAAAAAACAACGGGCGAGGTAGAAATTTATTACTGGGGTAAAAACAGGGGTTACGACCTCTCAATCTATAAAGGAGAAAACGCTCACTATTTCTCTTTATAGTCGGAGCAAATACGGAACAAAATCCTCAATTTTTCTCTACCCTCTATTTCTTTCCTCTCTCTCTATTTTCTTTCTCTATTGGTTTTGGTGCGTTTTTTTATTGCCTCGAGCCTTTGCTATTTATAGGCAAAAGCCATGTCTAATAGGTATTATACTATTAATATAATTAAATAATATTATAACTAATATTAGAGCAGTTGAAGTGGGTTGGTGACCAACCCACTCAACCTACTCCCATCACAATTTTCTCCGTAACACCGTTCAATGGTATTAAATTTTTTGTTAAAATACATAAAACTCCTATGTGGTTTAATCAAAATGCTTCAAAACGATATGTTTTGGAAATTGCACAGAAACTCATCATGATTTATCTAATCATGCGCTCTCTATCACTTACCCCCTGATGGAAGTGCTATGCTAGGTTTTAGGCACAAAAGGTGTATGTCTAAGTTTAGTACTGCACAGGGGAGTTTCTCGCAATTAAAAAAGTGTAGGGTAACTACATGAATTTGCGTATAACAATGTGGGCTATAACATAATTTACCCTTCTATTTTTCACTTCTATATTTCTAATACATAGGAGGGAAAATGTTAGCATGAAGAAACATTCATTGAATTCCACCTATTCAATATCATTATTATTATTGGGTATGTTTCCAAAGTCTACATATATTTATATACAAAATAAATATATTCGACCATGTGTGATGCAAAATTGATCTATTTACAGACTAGTGTGAGAATGTTCATATTGTCGAATATTTCAATCGTTTTCCCAGATACAACGAAATATCTCATAATAAGAGCATTCGAGAAAATACGACAAACGAACTTATTTGATACTTTTGACGAGAATATAAAGTATACAAAAGATATTTTAGGACATGAAAAAAAAAAGAAAAAGGAAAAGAATACTTGAGTACTGAGATTCCAAAGACTTCGATGAAAAATGTTTTCAATTTATAGAAGTGTTGTAAAATGATGGAATGAAAAGCCTTTTACGTTTCGCAAAGACGCAACTTTTTCTTTCGTCAACTTTACTTACATTAGCAAGTTTTTTGTCTTTCATTTATGCATGTTTTAAATCCCATGTAAATTGTCAAACACTCCAATGAAATGATCATTAATTCTATCTATTTTCTTTTCGTAACCTAATATGTAGATAATTTGGATTTACTTCTCACATTTTAGACCATTTCGGTTGACTTTTTCTGCAACGTGTTTTCAATATTTAATTTTGTCAAAACCTAAAGCAGCCAAATACATTGACGGCAGGCAATATAAGCACGCCCATTGAAAATGCGTCTAGTGTGAATTTCCTAACTATAGTATAGCAACCATTTCCTAAATATATATTATATATATATATATATTAATATATCATAAACTGAATTAGCCATCAAATTTTGCTACCTAACTTTTACGTCACGTTTTTAATAATACTCCTAGTCCTATTACATCAAGTTCTTGAAAGTGTGGATGAATTATTAGTCAAATATCAAAAGTTACTCAAGTCCCATCTCAATTGTCAAAAGTCAATACCACATGTTCTGTAGAAGAAAAAAGTAATTGTGTATCAATTAGCGATGTAAACGAGTCACGATTATTTTCTAGACTCGAACTTGATGACATATAACTAAATTCGAGCTCCAACTGTATAATAATTAGATTAGAAAAAAAAATCTACTCTTATATAGAGAGCATGAGAGGGATAAAAACTGCAAATTGGTCTGTCAAAATGACCAATCATTTTTTTACGTTAATAACTATTAAAAATAAAAAACCTATTAAAACTTACAAAACCGCGTAGTTTTAAAATTCATAATAATCACCTCATTCCATTTTTAGTATATAATTTATTAAAATCATCCGCTAATAATTAATTTTATATTTTTGCACACACATAGGCTGTGTAAAGTTACTAGTAATAATTATCGGACTCGCGAATTTTCAAATAGTCATGATGAAGCACGAACTTGACAGGCAACCGCTGGATCGAGCTCCAGTCGAGCCGGCTTGACACTTCTTTAAAATTTGCACAATACAATATAAATTTAGCTAGGAATTTAATAAATATGTTTACATAACCAACAAAATAATATATATTGTAATAAAAATAAGGTGAATTTATAGAAAAATACCCAATTGGAAAATTTTTTTACACATAACTACCCATGTCAGAAAATTTTATAGATAGATACCCGATTTAATTTTACCAGTTTCTTTAGTCATATCGTATCTTCCTGTGTGTATATTGCACACTATAACATGTTTATATAGGGTACCTAAATATAGGATACGTCGTACCTACGGGCATGCCTGTGTGTTACATAGGGCGTACCTAAATATAACATACGTCGCACCATTTTCTGTTATATAGAGTACCCAAATGTGTTGAGATAGGGTACCCAAATGTGTTGTTTGGTGTACTTTCGGGGATCAGGTATCTATGTGCAAAAACTTTATTCTGTTAGGTACTACATATAAAAAAATCCTGACTGGGTACTAAATTACAAGTTTTTTTTCCAAATAGGTACTTATGTGTAAAAACCACTAAAAATAATATATATTAGATGATGAGGCAATGTCGTAACGGTCAATAATATATATTAGATGATGAGGCAATGTCGTAACGGTCTAAGATTAGTGAACTTGTCACACACATGAACATGTCCTGATCTGATTATCTGGTCGACGTAATTTGTAGCCTATATGTGTCAATGATTATTATTGGGTATTAAAAAATATAATAAATTATGTTTCGTTAGCAATTAAATACGATGTTAAGTACATGTTTTACACTTATTTCTGTTTTTAAATGCAAGTCGTTTTATTTTTACTAGAAAATAATTGGGATATTTTGGACTTTAACCCCTCATCTTAAATATTTTCAGACTTTACGTTTATTTCTTAATATGGTACAATTTCCTTAAACGATTTCTATTTAAAATCGAAGTATAAATAAGTTTTTTTTTTCTATCCAAGCAGGTTTTCTCTCTTTTTTTCTTATTAAAAAAATAGGTTTTCTCATTGCATAGGTGAAGAATAAATGTGTAAGTAAAAATTGCTTAGTTCTCCATTAATAAAAATCAACGTTAAAAGCGGAAAAGGCAAACGCCGCAAACCACACAAAAGGAACGAAAAAACACGAAGCAAAGGAAAAGACGACGCTGGGAAAAGAACAGAGAACATGAGATGTACAAACCCAAAAGCTTCTTCAAAACCCTCATCAAGCCCTTTGAATCCACCTCGAAAAATGGTACTGTTTCATTTCCTTAGCCGTATAATGTCTGCACTCAACAGCTGCTGCTCATTGTTTTTTTGGCACCTTCGACTGTGCTCAGAATTAGATCGAGACGTAGTCGACTTGGTGAAGTTTGCCGCGCAAGAACAGAGGAATTTTTCGTTCGAGGCACTTTCTGCAGCTACCGACAACTTCAGCGCTTATAATAAGCTCGGTGAAGGTGGATTCGGTCCTGTTTTCAAGGTAGGCGTCCTCGTGTTCTTCAATTTGAAGGCGTTTGCTTGTTTATTTCGATTCGATTTACCTGAAATGCGTATAAAACCCTAGAGATTGATTTTGGGGCTAAATTTCTATAGGGAAAATTGGATGATGGTAAGCAAATAGCTGTGAAGAGGCTTTCAGTGAGGTCATCTCAAGGTACGAAAGAGTTTCAAAACGAGGCGAAATTATTGGCCCGTGTTCAGCACAGAAATGTTGTGAATTTGCTCGGGTATTGCGTTCGTGGTGGAGATAAGCTCCTTGTCTATGAGTACGTGGCTAATGAGAGCCTTGACAAGCTTCTTTTCAGTTGAGTTTTTCTTTTTCCTGGCCATTAATCTCTGCTATGTTTACAGTTATTACATGAGCCTATTGCATCTTTTCGACCTTCGATGCTTTCCGAAATGTAGATTTTGAGCTAAATTGAGTATCTATCCGAGATATTAATGGTAAAATGGTTGCTCAGCAGCATGATTATTCATCGTAGTTATACAAAACTGAGTCCAAGATTTCAGAACTATGATTCGGCTTACCAGTAATCTGATTTGTCTTTTGTAGAATCGAATGGACAAGAAATACTTGATTGGAAGAAAAGGCACGACATCATCGTAGGAGTTTCGAAAGGCTTGCTATATCTTCACGAAGAGGCGCCTTATTGCATCATTCATCGGGACATAAAGGCCAGCAATGTCTTGCTCAGCGATAAGTTTGTGCCCAAAATAGGAGACTTTGGGATGGCCCGTCTGTATCCCGAGGACCAAACCCATGTTCAAACCCGAATAGCCGGTACCAAGTATGTTCAACAAACGCACTGTGAGAAAACCGTTCTTGAAAATTGGTGATTGATTTTTTTTTGTTAAATTTGTGTTGATATTAGTGGTTACATGGCACCTGAGTATCTCATGCATGGCAATTTGTCGAAGAAAGCCGACGTGTTTAGCTTCGGGGTTGTGGTTTTGGAGCTTATTAGCGGGCAAAAGAATTCGACCTTTGATGGGCCAGACTCAGAAAACCTGCTCGAATGGGTATTCTCTTCGAACTGAGAAAATCATACTTCATTATGCTGTGTTCGGGATGCAGAATTCGGTTAGGAAAAGAAAACGGAAAGGTGAAAGTACAACGGTCGCAGCGCGGAGTATCACTGTTGTGCTTTCCACATCTGAATTCTGCATACCATACGCAGCCGTGGTGAATCTCGCAACTTCATCGGGTTTTTTTTTCTTTCTCGAGCATGTTTACAGGCATACGGGCACTACAAGAAGCATAGAAGCTTGGAAATACTGGACCCAAAATTAATCTCGACCGTTGATCCCGAACAAGCCGCAATTTGCGTGCAAATTGGGTTGTTGTGTGTTCAGTTGGACCCGAAACTAAGACCCGAAATGACTCGCGTCGTCTTAATGCTTTCGAGGAATCGGAATATCCCAGAAGAACCCATGAGGCCCGGATATAGCGGTTCGAGATACAGAAGGTCGAGTCGTGGCACGAGTTTATCATCTTCGGGCACGTCTGTATCGGATTCCTCAGGTTCGGCAAGGACGGGAAATTCTTCGTTGACCGCGAGTACGTCGGGTTATACTAAATCACATCTCCGATCCTAAATTTAAACGTGTCATGAAATAATGGTAGGATTGGATGAATAACCATTCTTTTGTACATTAGTAGGGAGTGTTTGTTTGGAATAATTCACAATTACGGTGATAGTCACATCAGTGTGATACGAGATCATGTAATGGGGACCAAGGTCATATGTTATCATTGTGTTCTCTGATATTTCATTTTTGGGAAATTCGGTCTGGTACTCCCGTGTTTATGACTTTTCCAGCTGGTATCCGAAGTTTTTCTAGATTTCGGCCGGTACCTCCGAGGTTTTATGAAATGTCATTTGGTACTCTTGAATTACCAAAACTGGATTTAAAATATTTAAAGTAATCAACAATTCAAAAATAAAATATTTTTATTTAAAAAAATAATTTTAATTAAAATAAATAGTATATAGTTGGGAAAAATTATATAAATATTTTTAAAAATAGAAAAATATATTTTTCGAATCCCGCACGAAAATATATTATATCGAAAATCCCGCACTTCTTCGTCCTCGAATGCATCGCGGGGACGGGGACGGGGGTTAGATCCCCGCCCCTCCCCGTTGCCATCCCTAAGTTGAACATTGTCTATAAGTCTTCTTGCAAGCAAAGGGAGTTTAGGCACAACAATGCTAGTTTTTAGGCATCACCCCAATGCTAAGCTTAACACAACACAAGAGAGTTTCGCAGAATTAAAAAAAATATATGGTAATCATGTGCATTTCAGTATAAACAGGTGGATATTTGAAATTTTTACTGCCATATAAAATGACGGCCGAATTACTATTTTCGTCCTCATGTTTTACTACACGTGCAATTTTTCGTCCCTACGTTATGTGATGTTACGATTTTCGGCCTTCATATTATACTGCCCGTGCAATTATCGTCCCTATTTATTTGTGGTTACAATCTTCGTCCTTATAAGTTTTATTATCAACAACTTTTGTCTAAATCCTAATTTCCGTTAAAAACTATTGTTTCTGTTAGCGAACATAATAAATATAATAAAGTATAAGAAGACGTACAGGCACCATTCCTCCCCTCTTTTGCCAAATAAATTTTCTTAACCTTAGCAATAGTTCACCTTCCCCACCACACCACCTCAAAATTCACCGGCAAACCCGAAATAGGATTTCGATAGGCTTCTCAAGCTCGCGACCTCGGCTTCTTCATGTTGTTGCAATGTAGTAATATTAATGTTTGCTAATAGAAACATTAGTTATTAATGGAAACGTTAGTTTTTATTGGAAATCAGGATTAAGGCAAAAATTATTGATAATAAAACAAGAACGAAAATCGTAACCTCATATAATATAAGAATGAAAATTGCACAGTAAAGTATGAGGACGAAAATTGTAAAGTCAAATAATATGAGGATTAAAATTGCACGGTTTGAGGACGAAAATTGAAATTTTGCCTAAAATGACAATTGGAATCCAGAGAACCCTCTGCCACGTCATCGATCCAAGTGACATGGCGATAGAAGCCATTGGCCGTTGGATTCAACGGTGATGGAGCAAATGTAAGCCGTTCGATGTGATCCCTAAAAAACACTTCGGTCACACTTTTTTGCTTTCTTTCCAATTTTAATTAATACGTGTTTTTTCCCCAATTCCGATCTACAGAGCTTTTTGAATCCATTTCACATCTCTCTATGTAAAAAAAAATATAAAAAAAAAGAGTAATAAAATCCTATTTTCCGTCAGCTAATCAGTGCCCCGACATGGACAGCGAAGCAGTCGAAGGCGCCGCCGCCCCCGCCGCCGGCGTCGGTGGTGGTGGTGACGTTCAGCTGCCGCAGTACCCTGAGGTACAACTACTGATTACTGCAAGCTTTTTTATTATTATTATTATTGCGAATTTGATGATGATGATGATGATGATGATGATGCTTTAATTTTCAAATGAAAAAAGATGATAATTGAGGCGATCAAAGCCCTAAACGACTTCAACGGCTCTAACAAGTCGGCGATTTCGAGGCAGATCGAAGCCACCTACGGCAACCTTCCGCCGGCCCACAACAGCGTCTTGGCCCACCACCTCGGCGGCATGAAAGCCGCCGGGCAGCTTCACTTCGTCAAGAACAACTACGTCATCCCGGACCCCAACGCGCCACCGCGCCGTGGCCGAGGAAGGCCGCCGAAGAACAGGGATCCGACGGCTCCCGCCGCCGGTCCTTCTTCTCCTAGGCCACGTGGAAGGCCTCCCAAGGCTGCGGACGGCGGGGAGAGTGTTTCCGGGAGGAAACGAGGGAGGCCGCCGAAGCTGGCCGGAGATCGACCACCGCCGGCGGAGCCCACGGGGGCGAAGAGGGGACGAGGGAGGCCGCCAAAGGTGAAGGCTCAGGCCACGGCGGTGACCACCGTGGTGGCTTGAGCTTTTTAGAGTACTTATCTTCGTTTTTCTTTGTAATTTTCTTTGGATGCTAATTTGCTAAGCTTTGTTTAATGTAGTTAGAGTTGTAATTGTATTGAAGTATTTATGTCTGATTTAGGTTTTAGAGATATATCATCGTCATCGTTCTACGCTGTCTGTAACCGAAGTGTTGTGATGTGACCTGTTTTCGTTTTCATGGAAAATGTGATTCTGTTCCCCAAATTTCTACATTTCTTATGCAAAATAAGGTGTTCTTTATTGATATGTTTCAATGTCCTTGTTTATTTGGTCGGAAACGATAGCTTTAATTTCATTAATAAAAGCACCGGATAAATAGTCTAAGAGGTCCTTAGGTAATATCAATTCGAAAGAGAAAAGAAGGCTCACATAGAGCATGAAACAACCAAACAAAAAAGAAAAAAAAGACGGAAAATTAGAGGGGTTTTTAGTAAAATAACAAATAAAATATAAAGCATTAACAAAATAAATAAGAAATCAAAACCATTAATAAAATAGAGATTTTCGTATCCTGTTTTTACGAAGTAGTAACTCGTAATAACAGTATACGAGTTACTTGTCCATGTGGCATATTGACTCATATCAAGTAACTCGTAACGAAAACATGAGTTACTTTTCTTTTCTTTTTCTTTTCTTTTTTATTTTTTTTATTTTTTGTTTTTTAACTAATTTTATATTTATTAATTATATAATCCACCAAATCATAAAATCATCATTATCTCATGTGATTTACATAATAAAAATCAACAAACGCATCTAATTTATTGTTTGTTTCACTACGATTAAAATGATATGCATATCTTTTATTTTCAAATATCGGAAATATTTAACTATTTAATCTTATTGTTTGTTTCAAGAATTCCTAACCTTATAAAAATAATTAAAAATTTTCGATATTTGAAAAATATATGAAATGCATATCATTTTAATCGTAGCGAAACAAACAATAAATTAGATGCGTTTGTTGATTTTTATTATGTAAATCACATGAGATAATGATGATTTTATGATTTGGTGGATTATAAATAAATATAAAATAAGATAAAACAAAAAAAAAAGAAAAAAAATAACAAAAGAGGAGTAACTCGTATCTTTTAATTACGAGTTACTTGAAATCTCCACGCAAGCCACCGTGGACAAGTAACTCGTATACTGTTATTACGAGTTACTAACTCGTATAAATAGGATACGAAAATCTCTATTTTATTAATGGTTTTGATTTCTTAATTATTTTGTTAATGCTTTATATTTTTTTTATTATTTTATTAAAAACCCCGAAAATTAGATATACGATTTTGAACACGAAGAAATAGGTAATCTACCACAAAATTAGCTATTGAGCTAAATCTACAATATTCATCATTTTCTTCGGTTTTTTACTACGGCATCTAGCTTTCAATGGAGTATGCTCCACTTAGGGAGAAAAGGCTCCAACGAAGGAGAAAAACTGGTGACGGGGTGGGTCGGGAGACTGAGCTCCCAATTCGGGAGACCCGTGGGAGAACGGTGAACGGCGGCGGAAGGCAGTGAAATTGCGGAGGTTACGAGCGGAGAGGCGGAGGTGGAGGAGAAGATAAAACAACTAAATAAAACAGACAAAAAAGAAGTAAAAAATAAATGAAAGCTCCCCCACCTCCATTGATGGAGGTAGAGAAGGAGGAAAGGAGAAGGGTGCCAGGGTGGCTAGGTAGGGCTAGAGCTGTCAACTGGGCCTGCAGCCCGCGGACGGCCTACTCGACGGGCCGGGATAGCCCACAGGCCGCCCGCCAGAATAATTTAAAAAATATATATTATTTATAATACAATATTAAAAATATACAATAATAATTGGTACTTAATAACATAAATAGATTAATATTAAAATTAGATATATTTTCCAACTTGAATTCTTCATTTATTTTTTTCCTATTTTTATATTATTTTTTCCTATTTTTATTATTTTTCTTACTTTTTCCATTTTTTTATATTTTTTTTCCTTATTTTACTTTTTTTTTTAAAAACACAGGCGGGCTAAGCCCGAGGCCCGCTACCCACCTACAAGCGGAGTGAGCCTTTATTTCCCAGGCCCACCAATAGACAGGCTACGGGCTAACCCGTCCCGCCGGCCCGTTTTGACAGTATTAGGTAGGGCTAGGGATTTTTTTGTTGGAGAGGGTTCGAGAAGAGAGAGAACTTATGTGTTAGTAAGTTTGATTTCACTCGATTTTTAGTGTGTGGGGTAAAGAAAGAAAACTAAGTGTTTGTACAATTTTCGATAAATAATATAGTTAGTAAGTTTGATTTTTTTTTCTCGGTTTTAATATTGTTTTTCTTCTTGCTTGATTGTTTGTTTTTTTTTTTGTGTTCAATTTATCTCTTTGTGAATTTTCTTCCTTCTCGATTGATGAATGTTATGAGGGAGTGCACTTGGACTCTAATCCCTGCAAATTTTCTAATCTAATGAACTATCATTTGAAAAAAAAAGAAAGTAAATGCTATAGTTGCGACAGATTATGCACAACTGATTAACTAATTAATTTAGAGGAAAACTCAAAATGGTTCCCGATGTTTACCACATGGACCAATTAATACCCAATGTTTCGCGTGGATCAATTTAGTCCTCGATGTTGTCGAATTCTGAACCAAATTGATCCGCCCTTAGATCTCCGTCAATTTGGATGGAAACTGACACGTGTCAACATGCGATTGGTCTGACTTTAAAAATCACAAATTAACATTAAAAAGTTAAAAAACTCAAAAAAGGAAAAAGAAAAAATAAAATACGAAAATACTAATTAATAAGTGGGACAATTACGTCCTCGTTAACTTGGTAGGAACAAAGTCGGGGATTCTCGTAAACTTCCAGTGACGTTTTAATCCTTATTTTCTTTTGGGTTTTTTTTTACATATAAGTACGTTTTAATCCTTATTTTCTTTTGGGGTTTTTTTTACATATAAGTACCTATTTGGAAAAGAACTTGTAATTTAGTATCCAATCAGGATTTGTTTATGTATAGGTACCTAACAGAATACATTTTTTGCACATAGGTGCCCGATCCCCGAAAGTACATCATACAACACATTTGGGTACCCTATCTCAACACATTTGGGTACCCTACATAATAGGAAATGGTACGACATATGTTATATTTAGGTACGCCCTATGTAACACACATGCATACTGTACGTACGGCGTATGTTATATTTAGGTACCTATATCAACACATTTGGGTACCCATATATAACAGAAAATGGTACGACGTATGTTATATTTAGGTACGCCCTATGTAACACACAGGCATGCCGTAGATACGACGTATGCTATACTTAGGTACCATATATGAACGTGTTATGGTACGCAATATACACACAGGAAGGTACGACATGACTAAAGAACTGGTAAAAATAAACCGGGTACCTATCTGTAAATTTTCTGACATGGGTAGTTATGTGTAAAAATTTAATTCAATCGGGTATTTTTCTATAGTTAGCTGTTTTCTTTTTTCACTTCTTTTAGTTTTTAATAAATATATATTTTTTCTCATTTTTTATTCTTATTATTATTTTTTACCTTTTCACTCTCTTTTATGTTTATTTTTTATTCATATTATTCTATGTTTCTCTTTTATTTTATTTTCTTTTAATTTCTTATTTTTATTATTTACTTTATCTTATTTGAATTTTATTTATATTTAATTTTCATTCTCTCTTTAATTTTTTATTTTTGTTCAAAAAAAAGTTTGAGAACTAGGACGATTATGTCCTCGTTAACTTGTGGTCTGGAATTTTCGCGAACTTTTTAGATCCTTATTTTTGTTTTTAGTTTTTAATGAAAAAATATATTTTTATTTTTTTTTCTTATTTTTCAATTTTGTTTATTATTTTTATTTTTAGTCTCCTTTCTCTTTTAGTTATTTTTAATGTATATTTATTTTTCTTTCTCAATTTATTTTTCATGATTTTCATTCATTATATTTTGTATTCTATCTTTGTTTTTTTATTAAATTTTATTTATCAGTATTTTCTCTTTCTTTTTTTCTAATTTTTCATTTTTATTCGAATTTGTCCTTTTTCACTTTTTTAAATAATTTTTAAGTTTTAAAGTCAGACCAATCGCGTGTCCAGTTTCCATCCAAATTGATAGACATGTAACGGCAGCTGTGGCGAAGGCAGAACCTTAAGCCAGTGTGGTCCAGAATAATTGGACCCCATACCAAATTTTAAAAAAGTTTCATTGGGGTCCTTATAGTGCAATTTTTTTCAATTTTGACCTACCATTAAAAATTACTCTAATTTATAAAATAAACTTGTGACCCCACTGGGCCTCATGTGGCTCCGCCACCGAACGGAAGGACCCATTTTGTTCAAATTCGACAACATCGGGGACGAAATTGATCAACATGAAACATTTGCGGATCAAATTGGTCCATGTGGTAAACATCATGGACCATTTTGGATTTTCTTCCCAACTAATTTATCATATAAAGTTAAGAAAGAAAAGCCAAATAAGAAATACGCGAAGAAAGGAAACATTCAGTCGTCATGGTGAAAAGAGAAGATGCATATTTCAGAATATATTCTGTGTTCTCCATCTTGTAAATTCATAGACCATAAAATAAAAACAATTCACCAACGAGGGGTTGGTCCAAGTGGTATGCGGCTTAGTATCGCTTAAGCAAGGTATCGGGTTCAAATCCTTGTGCAGCACCCCCTCTTTAGGAGCCTCACCTGCCGTTATTAGGTACGCGACGCGGGGCAAATAGGATTAATCGGGCAACCCGGAAATCGGTCGGATATTCCAAAAAAATGAAAACAATTCTGTCGGCAAGTAGCTGATATTTATAACTGAATTGCTATTCACCGCCCCCTTTTTCCTAGTCACCGCCCCCTAAAGGGTTGAAAAAAGACGATTTTGCCCTTTTGAATTTAAATTTCTATTTAAAGGCCTTTTCCAGACAACAATTTTCATATAGCAATTAAACATTCAAATCAGACTCAAACAAAACAAAAAAAACGTTCAAATCGCAATGAATCGTCTCTTTGGGAAATGGAAAAGTCAAAAGAAAGCGTCTATTGGCATGGATGGTAATCAAATTGTCGTAAATTTCGTTTTTATAGACGTGAATTCTCGAAAAACGGTCGGATTCGAGCGAAAATTTCGGCCCGACCGAAACATAATTTCGGTCAACACAAGGGGTGACCGAACAACAATTTCGGTCAACCCTTGTGATGACCGAAAATCAATTTCGGTCACCCAAGAGGGCGACCGAAATTCTAGTTCGGCCGCGACTGTCGTAGCCGAAATTTGGATTCGGCTACGACTGTCGCGGCCGAGATCCGGCTTCGGCTACGACAGAGGTGGCCGAAATCTCGTTTCGGTCGCCTCTTAGGGTGACCGAAATTTGATTTCGGTTGTTAATTTTTTTTTGGTCAGACTTGGAGAGTGTCCCGGAGGATTCCACGGGCGACGGGATAAACTACAGTCGGCATTTTCGCGAAGGAGGACGATTTCCAACCGACGTGGAAGCCATTAACTTGGCGGAAGGCGTCGCTAATGGTCTTGGTTTCGAGGTGATAATTTCGTCGCACAAGAAATTAGGAACAAAAAAATTGATTAGATGTTCTCGCGGAGAACGTTATAGAGGCAAGGAGGATGAATTGGAGAGGCTGTCGAAGTCTAACAAGTGTAGGTGTCCGTTTGTAGTCATAGCCCAGCAAGATCCAGCTACTAAGGAATGGTTCATTCGTACGGGCCCACCTGAAAAATCCACGCACAATCACCCTCTGATACATTATCCCGAGGGACACCGCCAGACGAGTGGGTTAAGCAGCCAGGCAAAGAAGGTCGTAGAGGAAATGAGTGCTGCGCAAGCGAAACCATCACATATCCTCTCAGCGATGAGGGCTCGACACAGCGTAGATAACGCGACGATCCGACATATATATAATTACAGAGATCGTTTGAAGAAGCAATATTCTGAGGGTCGAGACGTGGTGAGCCAGTTGATGCACCAGGTGACAGAGTCCGGATATTTTGTTGAATATAGAAGAGATGAGGAGACTAATATGCTGACACATGTCTTTCTCGCACACCCGGAGTCACTTGCACTGCTGAGGACGTATCCTTATTTTATTTGGATTGACTCGACGTACAAGACCAATAGATATAAGATGCCTCTTGTTGAGATTATAGGGATGACTCCCTGTAATCACAACTTTCTGTGTGGGTTTGCCGTCATGGAGGACGAGACGGAGAGCAGTTACCGGTGGATATTGCAGTCTATCAGGGATATTCTAGGGCTAGATGTCCACCCGTCGGCGATTGTCACTGATCGTGAGTTGGGCCTTGTTCGACCGGTACATATGGTATTTTCCCATTCTCACCATCTGCTGTGCACGTGGCATATTTATAAAGATGTGGAGAACAAAGTTTATAGGTTGGAGGGGAATAGCAAAAAGACCGCAGCTCACTTCACGCACAAGTCCTGGAAAGCAGTCGTGGAAGCTCCGACGGTTGACGAATATGAGAATGCAGTGAATGACATGCGTCTGCGCTGGCTACAAGACTCAGAAATCGTTACTTATGTTGAGCAGACGTGGTTGGTGCATAAGGAGAAGTTCGTCAGAGCTTGGACGAACCATGTGCTTCATTTCGGGAACACCACTACATGTCGTGTGGAGAGTGCTCATAGCGAACTGAAAGGATGACTGAACTCGGCCACTGGGTCGCTTGACACCGTATGGGTGAAGGTGCACGAGCATATTCAGAACCAGTTGATTCGCATCAGAAAGGTAAATTAATTATTATTACGTGTCTCTTATCCTTATCTAATAATATTTAATGTTGACATGCAGACACTTGAGGAGTCCCGGTCGAAACGACCTATTCCGATGTCAGGATTTCCATTCCTAACATTATTATACAGAGTTTCACACCATGCAATATTAATTATGGGAAATGAGCTGCGGCGGGCGAAAGAGTTGTCGGATGAGGTTTACTCCAGGTGCGGATGTGTAGTACGACGTACGCACCAACTACCATGTGCTTGCGAGCTTCAGCAATGGGTAGAATGCTTGCACGACTTCTGGAGGACACTCACAATCGGCGAGGGAGTAGTGCCCGATATTTCTGATCAAGAGCGCATAGCCGATCTCGTGCGTGAAGCAGAAGGTCGCGATCCCGCCGTTATGCGTGGCCTCTGCATCACGTCTTTCGACGCGACCGCACCGCCTCTCCATAATCCCCGCAGCGCGTCTGCGTTAACCCCCATAATCTCCCTCGCCGCGATCTGCTGGTCGCCGCTGTCCGGGGTGCCCGATACCGTCCTCCCCTCGATCGGGATACGCAGGATCTGCTCGACGTCGTGGAGCATGATCGTCATCTCACCCCACGGCATGTGGAAGGTGTTCGTGTCAGGGTGCCAGCGCTCCACAAAAGCGCTCAGAAGAGGCTGGTCTAAGTGACCCAGCATGGCATCTGTGAGGTGGCTACCCCGTGCCATCGATCTCGCTCTGCGTCTGTGGCGGGAATTGGCAGTACCACTGCTTAAGCGACCGAAGCACTGACGCACGCTGCTCGCACTTCAGCAGGGGTCGATCCTCCTCACCCATCCAGATGCGGGGCGCGATGTGACCCAAGTAACTCGGGATCACCTCGCCGTCTTCTGGACCACTTGGCTGTGGCCCCTACACCCTCCAGGAATCGTCATCTACGACCCTGGAGCGCTTGCTCCCTATTTTATTTTTTAAGAATTTCCCAAAAATAAATATTATTTATTTTACGTATATTAAGACACTACATCGCAATTCGTATTATAAAGGAGAATGGAATTACCTGAGGAGACCGGTATCGCATCGTCGTCGGATGACTCAAACGACTCCGCATCGTAGGGCACCTCCTCATCCGCAGGCGCCTCCTCATCCGCATGCGGATCGTATTCCGCATATACGGAATGAGAATCAAGAGCTCGCTGCCGCCTCTCCTCCTCCCGTTGCCTACGAACGGATGCATCAACGCCGGGCACCCTCGTATGACGCTCTCCAGATCCCTCCGAAGGGGCCGATCTGCTGCTCCCTCCAAGTAGAGACTTTCCACCATTGGCCTGCAATTATATATTTATTAATTAAAAAGAAAAACGATCGAAAAATAATTTCGGCCAAACAATGGCATTACCGAAATCAAATTTCGGTCGGATCAGATTTCGGTCGAGCCAGATCCGACCGAAACATGATTTCGGTCGGAACCCTGGCGACCGACGAACGATTTCGGTTTTGGTCGACCGAAATCACGTTTTGGTCGCGACTGGGCCAACCGAAATTTCGGTTTGGTCGTGCCGTTTTCGCCCTATTTCGCGTCCGATCGCCCGTTTTCAGCCTAATTCGATCTGTTTTCGACAATCTATCTACATACGAATAAACTTACGACAGTTTTCTTACCAATCGTGACAGTACCCCCTTCCCCTTTCCCTTTCCTTGTCCTCGCTCCATTACGATTTGCAAAGTTCTCTGTTTTTTTGTTTAATTTGGTTGTGTGATTTGAAAAGTGTTGCGTCGTGTAGGATTTTAAAGAAAATTCTTACTTTTTATTATATTTTACCTTTTTAAATTAATTTAAATAACATAAGGGCATAAACGTCTTTTTTCAGCCCTTTAGGGGGCTGTAACTAGGAAAAAGGGGGCGGTAAATAATAATTCCCTATTTATAAATATCAAATAAAGAAAAACCTCACATTCTTGTGATCGCTCAAGAACCTGAGCCCATAAAATACACTTTATTTGTGATACATCAACATATGTTTTTCCGATTACCCATTTCATTTGTATAATTATAATGCTTAAAACACTATCTCCAAGCGAAAAATTCATTCTACTCAAATTTATTCGCAAACGCAAAAAGCATTCTCCAATCGTTAAACTCACCCTCAAACTCAACAAAAAGAAATATTTAATAAAATTTTTAGTAGAATTAAAGTAATATTCTGTCAAATAATTTTTAACTGATATGTCATATAAATAAAATATAAAACTTAAATAATAAGATATTAAAAAATTACATGGGTGTTCGAATAATTAAAAATAAACAAAAGAACTTGTCTTGTAAATTTTAAGCTTCAAATGCGTATGAAACATTTTTAGGTTTTGCAATACCATTGGAAATGGTCTAAAGACTGGATAATATGCATATAACTTAGATTCATACTCCAATACAAACTTCAAGAAAAAGCCTAGATTAAACCATTTACACACTTCTAAAACAAACAAACAAACAAAGACGGCAACACATAGCTAAAACATACAGCTACTACATATTTATTTCCTGAGCATAAAATCTATTTATTATATCACTGAAGAAAATAGACATCACCTCTTAGCTAACTGCTGCTGCTGTTACTCTTCATAGCTTTCCTCGCTTTGTAGGAGAAGCTCTTAATGGACAAATTATCTGCAAAAGTCAAAGGTAGTTCTTCATCAGCAGCTTGTCTAGGATCACACCATCCTATCGATTCTTTCGTCGAATGTTCTTCTCCTTCTTCATCGCTTTCTTCTTGTTCGGGAATGTCACGGTATAAGTGCTTCAGTATGAAAAGGGCAGTATCTGGGTCTCTCCAATAGTTTCTGCAAAAAAAAAAATGAAAGATAAATTTAAAATTCCATCGAATATAATTTCAATTAAACTCTTCCTCGGGTCCTTACGTGTGTGATCCAATGGCTGATAGATAAGCATGGCGGAAAGTTTTGTCCTGCGCCGTACAGAGATCAAACAACTCACAGTGTGTTTGGTTTAGAGAATTGGTGAAGAATTGAAAAGGAAATGGATAGGAAAGTTAACCATGGAAAATTAATTTGAAAAGGAGAAAAACTAATGAAAATAATTTTCACTTTACTTTTCTTTTCCTCACGACTTTCTTGATCCAAAACACAATGTTATCTTTCGCATATGTGAAAGGCCTTAGAAAAATAAAATGTGTTTCTAACGTACTTGCAAGACATGATCGACTCGCCCTTCTCGACTTCTAGTTAGCCTCTCCATAACGATTTCGCCATATGATCTCTCTTCCTTTTCGCTCGCATCATCAGATTCCTCTGTAAGAAGAGAACATCACATGATATTTTGGATGATATAATAGGGCAAACTAATTAGGAACAAGCAAATTATTCTGAGAGCTCACCATCCCCATTTGCATTGGATCTAATTGATTCACATAGAGTCAGCACTTTAACCTATGGACGATAGTTTAAAGAAATCTATTAGACAATAAGTACATTCACAGATCGACGTAGATATCCAAATCCAGTCACAAGAATTGAGTTAAATGATGAAAAACTGCACACCTTCACAGAACTTATATGGTCCACCAATGCATGAGACTGCATAGCTAGCACTTCTTTAAATTCCTGTAAGTAAAAGGTGCTTAAACACCGAATATATGTAGGAAGAGGACAACCATCATATAACTTGCAGTTACCTGGAAGCCGACATGGAGCCGCTTTCCACCTCTATGGTAAGGAATTATAATGGGACGTTTTTTCACGAACTCTTTACATATAAGTGGTTCGACTCTGAAAAGAAAGCCCACGTATTTGTTTTATAACATGATAGGAAAACAGTAAAAAGAAGAAAAATAGGCAATTTCTAACCTGTAGGCTACAGGGTCGAAGGGATGAAAGATATTGAACATTTGACTGCACGATGGCATCTCTTCGGTTATGGTTTCATCTTCCCCATATTCTCCACCCTTGCCTGGAAAATCATGGAAAGAAATATCCAGTCCTAACATAGTGGAGAGTTTCAAGTCAAAGTAGCAGCAATGTGGTGAATCGACAATCATAAGTAGGTGAAGGTTTCTGTTTTTTCTTTTTTTTTTCTTTTTCCTCATATTATCGATCTAAGTGTGTTAAGTGCCAGAAGTAAGAACTGTATGTTGAGACAATACTATCCATGTTTATCATTTCCACTCTGCATCCAAGAATGCAAAGATCACTATGAACACGAAGCAACTTAATATAGCCATGCATGCTTAAACGATGTATGGCATAATACGGATATGAAAGAAGAGTAAAAATATGTTACACATTACCCATCCCAATGCGAACATTGCGAAGGGACAGAAAAACAGCGAGCGGGGACCCCACAGCATAGAATGAGTCAACCTGAAATCCAATTAACATAAATTTGGAAAGAGATTGGGTGGCACAGAATTGGTAGGCAAGAAATTAAAGAATATGCAAATCTTGCGAAAAACCCTACGTCAGTAAAATAGGCCAAAGCAAAGCACTTGCCAAGGATCAAAGACTAGACATGTCATGCTAATTTTTATTAAAGCGTGACATAAAAATGAATTAACAAGCATATCATGACAATCAAATCCCTGTTCACAGGAGAGAATTAAGCAAAAAAGTTCTTGAAACCAACATAAAAGTGTAGATGGTCATGTTACCTTGAATACTAATTTTGTGTATCTTATTTGGGGGGTATAAGACTTGAATGAGTTTCCATGATCAAACGGAATGCTCTTGGAATCAGGCTCATTAAGCGATGTACTTGTATCTGCATTCACTGGGAATTTAAGCATGATTAAATATAATATACGAAGGCATAATCTACAACGGTTCTAGCTATAATCCTGCAACCATAGAATATACCTTCTGAATCTACTGCTTCAAACTCCTTCACTTTAGCTTTGAGCATATCGACCTGAACAAAGATAGACCAAGGAGAAGCTAAGTTATTATATGAAGATATGAAGCCAACATAAGGTCTACTTTTAACCACCTCTCTCCTCAACGAATCGATTACTTCACTCTTCTCGTGATCATTAGCATCCCCATCAATCTTGAATCCATCGCTTGGTATGAAATCACTTTCCATGTCGTTGGACTCAATAACCTCACCATTCTTAGATGATTCAACTTGACAGGAACTGCCAAAAGGTACGGACGTATCATCAGATGTTGAAGCATCCCTTATCTGCTGATTGGAAGTATCGGCTGCAGTTGATTCGTCTGAATCAGACAGTGTAGGCGGGCCAGAAGGATCATGACCACCTTCGACAGTGTCAAGGTCTGGCTTTTCTGACGAATCAAAATTGCTCTCGGTTTCAATTTCGTTATGAGTTTCATCGCCAGTGTTAGGGCTATGCTTGGAACCAGATGGTACGTCAGCCTCCGTAGGACTTCTGCCTTTTTTTCGTTCCTTAAACATCCACTCCATAGGAAAGGGTGAAGATAAATTTTCTTGATGACACAAGATATCATAAGACAGCACACTTCCCAAAGAGTGAGCATAAATGGAAACCTGCAAAAGATTTACCGCTGAATGACAGAGCAAGCCCAGCATATATGCTATTAAGTTGAAATATAATATCACAGGTTTGCTGTGTTTGAATAGAATTCACCTTTCCATCATAGTCGGGATTCCTCTTTAAAAATTTTAGATATAGTTTGTTCAGTTGGTTGGAGACCTAAGGACAAATACAGCTCAAATCAATGAGAACTTGAAAGTAGAACAGCAGATATTACATAAATCTACTTGAAAGATGGTCTAGTAAAATTAACTAGGCATCAGAGAGAACAAAACTATCATAAAAACAGCCGAAAGAACAGAAACCAAATATAAGAAATTATTGGAGAAAAAAATAAAGATATAAGGAAATGAGTACCGAGTTGATTATGTCCTGACAATGGATAGGGCTCATATAGTACAGAACGTCATGAACTGTGGCACCGAGCATCATACGCAAACCTCTAACACCATCTAAAGTGCATTTTTCGACAGCTGCTTCGCCAGTTAGCTTCAAGCCCTTCCTCCACTAGCAAAGATAAAATAGAATTAACCATGATATGAAACGAGGAAATCATCAGCGAAACAAGTGATGTGAAATACCAAGTTTGCAAAATACCATATACACCGCATAACTACATTTAACCCGCTATTAACCTTGTTGATTTTTCAAGCTCATATACGTAGCTTACCTAATCACACATTTTTTTATTGCAGTATTGCGTCATAAGATTCCAATGACAGTACTACTAGGAAAATGTTACAGTTCTACTGTAAGAAATAATTGAAGAGAAGTGGCTGCAATACATTATGTTATTCTTTGAGTAAGCATCAACAGGGAACTGTTTCCGGACAGAAAACTAAACTAGCAAAGTATCCACCTGACAAGGGATGAAAAGAACTCTTTGGGCACCGCGCTGGTGAGAAGTCAAGTGTCTCTCAGCAAGAGCTTCTGTTACTTGACGAAAATCTCCGACATCATCCACCAAGTTTGAGTTTTCCAGCCTTTGACCAATTCCATGAACCATGAATACTAAATGCCGAACAGGAACCTGGCCATCAGACATTTATATGCTATATAAGTTCACATAACATTGTTTCCACATATAGTCACAGCAAATACAAGGTTCGTGATCTCTTCTTTGGGATCGATAAATAGGAGGAGAGAAATACGAGTTTTAATTCGAATTACGACGGGAGGGAATCACGTCAATAGATAAAACTTCAAACAGCCTTCAACTTCAACTACGATATTAATGTTCTTTCGCAAGGTCAGACCAAAAAAACCTAAGATCTTCGAATAGCACAGCATGAAACTGTGAAAAATGGAATCGTGCCCGCAACCAATTTGAATGTGTTGTATAGTATAGTATTTACAAACATCCTGCTCTTAATAGACATTAAAACCGACCTATTTTAAGGATGTATCCAAAAATCAGGTGGGGTAAAAAATGCTGGTCTTATTAATCAGATAAATTTAGATGGAGATAAAATGGGAAACTTGTGATGTATAAGACATGAAAATCAACAATAGTGCACAACATCCCCATGTCCACAATCAACAAGGAAGAGAACTGACTAATTCGACATCAAAGTTTAAGTGATTCCCAAAATGATTCAGATCTATACAGTTATGGATATACGCAATAAAAATGAGTAACGGAAAGGTAATGAAGGTTAAATCTATCATAGAACTGTAGTTAGAAGGTTTCAGACGAGTAAGAACCTCGAACACCTCTCGGTCAAGCATTAAGAATGGACACTTAGTAGATCTGAGGTTTTAAATATATTAATTGTGATTTAAGGGATTTATGATTACGTTGGCGTAAGTGGTTAACATACCTGCGAACAGTAATCATCCACTTCTTCTTCTTGCCGCTGGCGTACTTCATCCTGGACAAAATGAGACAAATGTAGTTTGTCACCAAAGATACGACACTAATTGGTACACTTCATGAAGTCCTGGTGTTCTACACGATAGAAACAATGTTTATGAGGACCTCATTTTATATGCCGACTACAAACAGACTAAACAAGAGGACCGCCATATAATTCAGAACCATATCCATACTCACACAGCTAAACAGCATAAACTGAACTTTAGAAATGCTAAGAAGAATAATAGGGATATAGTCACAAGCTATTTAAATTATCTGAATAAGAATACAAATAAAATATGATCGGATTTAATGAAGCACAAGATAATCTATGCGCAGAGCATTGTAAGAGTTAACTTGTTCATGTGTTATCCACGTGCATGAACATTTCAAAAAATTACTTAGCCTCAAACGCATTTACTTCTCAATGACAATAAATATATACGAGATATCACATACAACAGAGGAACATTAATGAAATACCTGAGTAGGCTTTTGGGACATAGGAGGAGCATAACCACGTCTCAACTTTATGCCATTCCGCATACTGCCTACAACACCAGAAAAGCCAGAAGCATCAACATTTAACCAAGCTTCCCATGTATCGTCCTCTCCAGTAAATAGAGCATGTAGTCCCTACATCCAGAAATCAATTTTACACGATTGTTCACTTTAATGGACGTGAGAACTTACTATGAGGGGACAAAGATCATACAGAGGTAGAGCCTTGGATATCCACCCGAGCAGCAAAAAGACCCGACTGCTGAAAAGTTCTTCGATGCCAAATCTGAAGGCAAAACAACCGCATAACCGTTAGGGAAAAACAATAGGCCCATGATTAAATCAAGAGTCCACTGTTATGACAAGAAAGGGAAAGAATACAAAGATTCGCATAAGGACCTAGAACATTGCAAGCGCAAAAACTATTATAGGATCATTGGCATTCGAGAACAACTTCATGTCGGTCAAGGAAGAAAACACGCATCAACTGCACGAGTCACCAATACCTGTCCGCGATAAGCATACTCCAATTGCTCGGCGACATCTTCTCTCAGTGGAAACCAATCAAGACCACCTTTACGGGCAAACCAGTGGCCACGTAAAACACGTCGATTCTCTCCATTCCAGTAAACAGGGAAACAATGTCTTCGCATCAAATCTACCTGCAATAATCCTGCTATTCAACTTCTAATGTTCATACTTTCGAAAAACTAATGCTATCCCCAAACTCGTCTGTATACAGTAACCCACAGTATCATATACCAGTGTTGAACAGAAAGTATGCAAGTAGGGAGACAGGATTCCGCTAAAATCTACAAATAATTGCATGACGATTTCACCGAGTAAAATGTTTCCTGAATGCTAGGGGCAAGGGAATGTCCAATACGGAAATTTCCCATTGCATGTAGAACATCTCGACGATTACAATGCACCAAGTGAAGCAATAAAAAACTTCAAATCACACAGACTGGTAGCAGACAATACCATAAAGTTACATTCACATCATGGGAACCTAGCCAGTAAACTGAAACCATGCATTAAGTGTTGAGCCACTAGAACACTAACAGGTAGTTGCGCTTCATAAGCAAATAGGATAAGACTCATGATTGAAATGGTGTACCTCATACAATCCTCCCTTTACAGGAACACCAACTCTCTCTTCTTCGTTCGCCGGATTGTCTGATGATGTTTGCCTTGACGGCTGAGCGGACTTGGATTTTTTACGTGGTTGCCCGCTGGGACCATCGCTACATTCAGCATATTCCTTCCACCAATAAGACAGTAATTCTTCTTCTTTCTGACGATATGAAAGAACTTATTAGCAAGGTACATTTAGTAGTTCCATAATCCACACCGTGTTATAAGTGCATAAATCAGCATACCAAAGAAGGAAATAAAATAATGGCATAACCTGCAAGAAAGCCGCCTCTATTGCAAGAGAATCCCTCATGCCAAATCGAAAATAATCACCTTTCCCCACAACTTCCGTTCGAGGAATTGATGCAGCCAATTCTGTCAAAATCCAGAAGCAGATTTGCATCATACAGAAGGAAAATTGAACATATTCCTTTTCAATGAAAGAAAGATCATAACCCGGTCGGCAATATAAATCAACTGCAGGGAAGTTGCAGAATATTAAAATATACTTCCAGAACCACGGAGAATCAGGTATTGAACAACATGATCTAGTGCAATATAAGAAAACGTAAAAAATAAGGACGGCTAACAAAAGAGTTTTCAAAAATAAATTCCTCACAACAACTTCCCTGTTTGACATTTCGATTTCACTTCAGAAGAAATGAGTAGAACAAATTGAATCCACTAATGACTTTCTTCAACATCTGAGTAAAATGTTGCTACAGCCACTTATAGCAACATTCTCTCATTGAACGTAAATTATACCAGTAAATGCTTGATGCGGCAATAAGGTTAGTGCAAATATGGTCAGCACCTGGCAACTAGCCACTTGCATGTAATGTAAGCAGGGTGACCATTTACAGTTATAAAGCGCAACATACATTTCAACTTTAGTTCTGTTTTCCCCTATCAACATAACTCTTGTTCAACTCCTCCCAAGCATAAAAATATACATCCCGAATTCATAAACCGAATGAATGATAAAACCAGCACACCTAAATAAACGATTGAAGTCTGTCAACTTCGGTACTAACCATCGACTCTCAAAGGTATCTTACAGAAGAACCACCGAACATCTCCACCATCCGATGGACTCCTCGTTTGAGCAAGATACTTTTGCCTGCTCTCATACTGCTCAATTTCATGGACCAACCTCCTTATGTTTGAGGGCGTGTTCTTCAACAGGTCACGCGAATTGTCATCAGCCACGTTCGAGCTGCTAGCTCCATCATACCACTGCGCCATCGCCGCCTCCTCTGTTTCAAGTCAACAATGAGGAAAACAGAAAACGTGTAATTAATCGTTATCACTCGTCTATCAGAAACAAAACCAATGATAAAAAATGAACTAAGCGGCAGCGATGGAGGGATTTGAGTTGGTGAAGCAATCGAACCTCCCAAATGACGTGAATCGGCGGCAATCTACAATCAAGAGATCGCGAATTTGATGTATAAAGAAGAATTCAATCTCGATTCTGATTTCTTCCGTATCAAATCGACATCATTGATGCGCAAGAAGATTCAGGGTTTATCTGCTGTGAATTGCGCCGCGCAAATCAACGGCACGTGTGAGATGACCGAATGGAAAGGAAGATCGAGGATCTTCTGAAACCCGAATCAATTTGGGGTACAGAAATGCACAATCATTTCTTCTTTGATTGAGAAATATGTAGAATATCGACCACATCAGCAGAAACGTGTCGAACGTTGGTAAAGCTCAGGTTTTTCTGCATATTTGTCCAACGTGCCCTTTTTCAACCTTTTATTGCATTACAAAAGCGATCGTACAGATATCAAACAATTGTAAATATAATTTTACTCCATCATTTGAGATATCAAATTGAACCCTAATCTATCTATATATATAAAAGTTGATTATATAAAAGTTGGATAGATATTCTCTTGTAAGACACCTTAGCAACTCAAAGTCTTCCCTGACACAGCAAAAACAAAATGAGTGAATATTACTTGGGCTTACGTTGCCTTCATCCAATTAATAAAATATTACTTGGGCTACCTTACCTTCGTCCAATTAATAATAGCGCAAATGAATAGTCTTACAGTTCAATTATCCCAAAATAGGGCAGCTAAATAGGCTCATAACTATTAACGAGATCTCATAACTCATAACTGCGATGTTGCTCGACCGATGCTAAACTGTTATGAACCGAGCAGATTTGGCGTATGATGTGCTAAAATTAGCTTAATGGCAATTCACTGATGATATTAATATATTACTTTTGGTATATTTTGAATATAGGTTTAAGGTGGAGAGACGAAAGATAGAAAATATAGATTGAGAAGTGAAGAACAGATGCAGAGATCGATGAGAAGATTATGAAGAAGACGAAGATAGATGAGAATTAGGTTTAACATACCCTCGCCAGCGTACATGCTAGTGTTTATATCTACTAATCAGTGTTTTTAAAAGCGTCTTATCGCGCGATTTAACGCGCGAGTTAGCGTTATTTTACCTTAAAACGCGACAGAGCGTAAGACAAAAGGCGTACATGGACAGAACTTTTGAAACTAGAGAGACAGACACTCTCATATGTGATCGTTACGTGGCAATGATTTGACTAACTTTTCTATTTTACTTTTTGAATTTGTTATAACTTTTAAATTACTTCTACCAAATATAAAATGCAATTATTTAATGTAACCTATGCTATAAAAATAAATAAATTTATCTAATTTATTCTTTGTCTAACAACGATCAAAATGACATGCATATCATATATTTTTCGTTATCCATAAAAATCATTTTCTAAATACTACATTTTTTAAGTTTAGATTCTTAAAAAATTATATTAGTTATCTTTTTCAATATTTTTTTACTGGCTCAAGTGAAATTAGATTTAAAAATTGTATTATATCTTATGTACGTGGATTGTTTAATATATTTTTATGTATGTTTTTATTGTTTAGCATATGAACTATTAGATTTTTGATATATTAATCCAATTTTTATATAAAGCTTACTGAATAATGTGCTTATGATTAATAATTTTGTTATAAACTATGTTTCTTAACGTAATAAGTGGCTTATCCGAAATACTCACGCAATACGCTACGCTATTTACGCTATGCGCTGTCTGAACTGAAACGCGATGCGTTGCGCTATGCGCATTTTAAAACACTGCTACTAATTAAGATAATTGGGCTCATAAGCATAGTCCCAAATAGATTAAATACTGAAAGTAAATATAACTGGGCTCAATTCAGATTAGCCCAAATCATCCAAATTAAGGCCAGCCCAAATGCCAGATTCTTTAGCCTGTTGACTCCTTTGGTCAATCCCCAATTGAACTGAACTCCTCTTCTAACATCGATCCCTTCGCCACTTTGGTCCGTAACAGCTTCACTTCCATGGCACTTCAGCTTGTTCATGACATAAACATATGTAAGATACTGCAAATATGTATCGATGAAATAATTTGCTTCCACCGCCAAGCAGTCTTCTAAATATGGCATCGTGATTCGTGTTAGCCTCAAAGACCGGTGCATTGGACCTAATCGATGCATCTTACGAAAGAGAAGTCTACCCCGACGAAGTTCTCATGGTAGGCAAAGAAGAGGTGCGGTTGCCCCCCACGAGCCCGAATGGAGGAAGATAAACGCATGCTACAAGTAAAACTACCAAAGCTATCTCTCCTCAGGACATAGAAATCGATGGAGGTTGTTAATGGTAAGTCTTGGCAAACAGATGGAAGCTGCCAAGAAAAAAAAGACCAAGCTGGTCACTCCGATAGTTTAATTGAGTATGATTTAAAACTCCTTGTAGGAATGGGAGAGTTTGGCAGCGTACGGGAATAAGAAGCAGTTGAGAAAGCTTAGAGTCAAAGCCGAGAAAGCCATTGAGAAGAAGCATGAGCTTTGGTATTGCCTCCTGCAAGTACTGAACGAGTCATATGCATAAATATGACATGACCACTCTAATTAAATAGTCTTAAAATACTGAGTCATGCTATATTGATCTCATACACACGAATCTATCAGATTAGAACATTTTTCCAATGAGGTTGCATAATACAAGACAGCAGGTACCAATAATGCACGTAATCTGAGGCGAAACATGTTTGATGCTGAACTTCTCCATTAAATTATAGGAATGAACAGCAGCTGATGATTGAGATCACGGAAGACTTCTTTCTCAATAAAATGGAGTTCCAATTGTTTACACAGGCAATATCCTCCAATTTGGGTTAGCGACAAGGGACAGGGATTTACAATTACTGGTTGGATTTGTCTGTGCGGGAAAGTGTGGATTGGTACAACTGAAGGCATAAAAGAGCAGGCTTCGCACCTTGCTCAAGGAGTTCGAATCGTGTCGTTAATGTCTACAAGAGAACTGGAAATATTGTAGTCTCATATATGCTACAATTACTATCTATAGGAGAACTGGAAAATTGAACTCTCATGTATTAAACTGTTATACTGTACAATAGTAAGACTTGCTACATGTTGTGCTATAATGTAATTTCACGAGTGATTATGATAAGACTTTTTTTTTTCCGAAACGATAGCTTGTATTAATAACAAAGGATACAGGGCTAAACAATCCCACAAGGGAACAACACTCCCACTTGAGGAGAAAAGGTTCCACAAGGGACAAAGAAACGACAGAAAACAAAACCATTTATCTACGACCAAGAACTAAAGAACATATAACAGAAAAAGCGATTAAGCTAAATCTACGATACTCTTCACTTTAACTTGGCCTTCGGCGTTAGGGTTTTATCTTCATCGGACTTGGGGCTCCACAAGGGATCCCGACCCGAGGGCGGGAGAGATGAGGTCCCACAACGGGGACCTCAAGGCTGGCGATGACGAGGTGGCGGTTGGCAGGGGGAGAGCAGAGGCAACGAGGTGAGCTGGCGGAAGTGGCGGACATCGAGGCAGCGAGGTGGCGGCGGCGGCGAGACGGCTGGCAGCAAGGCGGAGGCAACGAGGCAATGGAGCCGGCGGTGGCGGAGGGACGCGCGGAGGCACAGCGGCAGAGCGTGGGGGCGGTCATCACCGGCTGGAGGCGGGGTTGTGGCGGCCGAGCAAAAAAACTTTTTCGATATGATAAGACTTTTTTTCAACCTCAAATTTGTTTCAACCTCAAATTTGTAGTGATCGGCTTTGTCTATTATGTAAAATTGTTATTTTGCATCTCAGGTTTTGTAGAACCTCAAATTGTTATGTAAATTTGTAGCGGCGGCTTTGTAGTGACTCAGACGGGAGAATCTCAGGTTCTTTGAACTTCAGCGAGTCGAAAGACGAGGAAGAGGCTTCCGATTCACGTACTGTATTTGGATAACCTTGTTTCAATTTTACCACAAAATATAACCCGTGCGTAGCACGGCCTACACCTAGTATAATAGAATACATGATACACCCCTTAGCCGAGACACTTGTCATACAACATTAGCTTTCAAACCTTGCATGGGAACGATTTATTCCCTTTCAAAACTTACCCCAACCCTCATTCAAATTCAAATTCATCGTACTTCAACAAGATTCAATGTAAAGTGAATCCAAACATCGCTCACATGTGTATAACACTTTCCATACAATACAAGCTGCAAGGTGTTCGTCCGGTTTGAAAAACCGTAACAAAACCGTAAAAGAACTGACGGTCAACGGTTTGGTTAACCATGGTCAACGGTAACGGTTTTCTATTATTATAACTGTAAATATATTTATACTTTTCTCCTACTGAATATATGAGAGTCAGTTTTGATTTTTCACAATATTTTCTTTGCTCTCTCAAGTCTCAAATCGAAATCAACATTATTTCTAAATGTTTCGTCCACATCTCTCTCGAAATATTTATTTAATGCTTTTAATAATAATAATAATATATTATTCTTATTATAATATTTATATTGAGAATCAAAAAATGAAAGGTTGTGGAAGCGAAGTTTGAGCAATTATCGTAGTTTTTTTTTTATAATATTCAAGGTGTAAACTTTTTCTCAAATATTGAACACGTATTTATTTTTTATAAAATAAGCTCGAAAGGATATTTTTTGGCTTTCTAAATTTATTTCGATTATTACACGAGAGAAAACAATTAAAAAATGGAACCATAAACCGACGGTTCAAACCGTAACCGTATCGTACCGTACCGGCTTGTCTGATTACAAACCGTAACCGAACTGTGGTAATCACAGTTACGGTATGAACACGTTTATCCGCAATAGATAGCAAATAGATAAAACGTCTGTTTTGTTTCAAAAATCTGCACTAGCCAATGAGTAGCAGTAGAATTGAATCAAATAACATCCTACCAGCTCGGAGTGACCAGCTTGGTCTTTTTTTTTCTTGGCAGCTTCTATTTGTTTACCAAGACTTACCATTGACAACCTCCATTGAATTCTATGTCCTGAGGAGAGAGAGCTTTGGTAGTTTTACTTGTAGCATGTGTTTATCTTACTCCATTCAAGATTTGGGCTCGTGGGGGGCAACAACACCTCTTCTTTGCCTACCATGAGAACTTCGCCGGGGTAGACTTCTCTTTCGTAAGATGCATCGATTAGGTCCAATGCACCGGTCTTTGAGGCTAACACGAATCACGATGCCATATTTAGAAGACTGCTTGGCGGTGCAAGCAAATTATTTCACCGATACATATTTGCAGTATCTTACATATGTTTAGCATCTGTCGAGCAACATAGCAGTTATGAGTTATGAGACCTCGTTAATAGTTATGAGACTGTTTAGCTGCCCTATTTTGGGATAATTTAACTGTAAGACTATTCATTTGCCCTATTATTAATTGGACGAAGGCAAGGTAGCCCAAGTAATATTGTTATTAATTGGATGAAGGCAACGTAAGCCCAAGTAATATTCACTCATTTTGTTTTTGCTGATGTGTCAGAAGGGGAAGACTTTGAGTTGCTGAGGTGTCCTCAGAAGAGAATACCTATCCAATTTTTATATATATAGATTAAGGGTGAGGCGATATGATCAACCGTCGAATGGTCTGTCAATTTGAGAGTGAAAAATTAATTAATAAAATTAAAAAATCACTAACTACCTTTAATTACTATATATATTTTACTACTATTTTTAGCTAATTACTACTTTTAGTTATATCCTACTTTAGATTTATAATAAATCAATTTTTCCTTTTTACATATTTATAACATACAAATTAAGTTTAAATTATAATTTCTATGAAATATTGGTGATATATGATAACGTGAAGAGATTGATCTAGAAATTCTAGATCTCAGAGTTTTAATATCAACAGATTTTCTATTCTGCTCAAATTGAATTTGAACAGTTCCATCTGTTGTTTGTATTATTTGAGTAGGATTGTTCTTAATTTTGGGTTGTAGAGGCATTGCTCGTTCAATAACCCAATTTTCTGGGAATTGAATTTCTTCCCATTTAATTGATCTTCGAGTAGTGATGTTAGATCTACTAAAATTAGTTTCTATAAAAACAGTTTCGTTGATCGGTTTATTGACACGCTCGAATACTAACAAGTATACTAGGTCGCGCAAGTAGTATAAAATGGACGTAAGTCCAAGTATCGATCCACGAGGACAGCTCGATTAATTTTAAGATATTAATCCGAAATTGAATATAGACTGAAGCGATTTTTAAATATGGTATTTTTTTTATGATTTTTGATATTAAAAATAATCAAACCAGAAAGCACAAATAAACAATTAAAGCAAATATGGCGATTGACGATTTAAAATCAATTAACGACAATGTGATCAAGGCGTATGCTCGGCACGAATTATTCACGTCTACATGCAATCAATCATAAATAACCAAAATGAGTCTCAGTCAAGGTAGAATTTCCTAAAATAATCGCTACTCGTTTGTCCCGCAATAACGATCCTATGCGATAGTGAACCAATTCCTATATATCTATATGACTGTAGTTTCTACGCACGCATTTAATATTTATGAAACTCCCCGAGTTTAAACGCTTTCGGCGCCTAAGACCTCGGAAACCACACGAACGAAACCGAATTCCATTTCTGGTCAGTTTTACGTCGTAGTGCTTTATATTTATCGTTCTAACCGGTCTAATTACTTTGTCCGTCTCATAAACCAGTCAAATATCATGCATATGTTGATCAGACACACGCAAGCATTAAACTCAAATATAAAACACATAACTCGACTCATGCGATTAAATACGATGCGAATAACATTAAGACGAACTCATAATCCGGCCTCGCATGGCCTTAATCACATAATATTTTACGCTAGCATATTAAGATACGAAAACAACAATGTATTCAACGTAGACATTATATAATTAAAACAACGTAAAACTTCCTGTATCACGATGAACGGCGTAGTGCTCCCTCGAGGTCTCTCGTCTTCTCTCGGCAAGAGATCACCTCGGGATCCTTACAGAATGCGTTGTGATGACTGAGCGAGTTTCTGGTCCGGGGTTATTAGGTTCAATATGTGAGAGAGGTCGTGAGGTTTATTTTGAAGGGCTGTGTGTTTCGTGGTTTGAGAGTGGATGTGAGGTATCTGGTTAGTGATTCTTTTGTCTACTTTTTGCATGAGCTGAAGGTGGGATTCGTCCCATTAAATAACGAGAGCTCCTCTCTTTTTATATGGTGCGTGAGGTATTCAGAGCTGCCAGCTTTTCCTCCTTAATAGATGGTCTTTGCTCTCTTTTTGGTGTGCATTTTTTCCTTAATATATGGCCCCTTATCCTCGCATGTGGCTTTGAATTGTACGCCACTTTGTCTCGTGTTGTATGGAATAATTAACCAAGCACCTAGCTTTCTTCTTTATGGTCCCAATTTGCTTTTGTCCTATTAAGATAAGAAGGAAAGGTAACGTGGCTTTTACAAAAACAAGTGTATGTCAACAATGACTAGGACAACATGCTTGGGCATGAAATACATTTTTACATGAAACGTGGCTTTTATGTTCATTCCACTCTAATATATGTCAAATATAAATGTGAACATAAACCTAAAATATCAAGGAAATTTAAATAAGTAACCGATGATAACACATGTTTATGAGGTGTAAAAATGATGTAAAATATTAACTTATCAACAACCCCCAAACTAGCTTCAATCGTCCCCGATCATAAAAGCGGAATAAACTAAATCAAGTTAGGATTTTACGTCGTCACTAAATGAGTTCTCATGTTTATTCTGAGAAAATTGAAAGCACAATCGACCGAGATTGTCATCAGCTAATGAATGATCTAGTCAAACATGGGACATGAAATAATATTTCGCAATCATATCATAGCACACAAATATTTCCAGAATCCTAACACGTATCAAGTGACAACTCTCACCTGGATCGCTCAAATCGCTCGTAGTGTTTAATGGGATCTGTATAAAAGCGCTCAACTCACGTCATAGAAGATATTACTCTAAGCTTGCAAAAAAATCACATCAAATTCACATAGTGAATCTCATGCACGAATCAAAAGGTCTTTATCAAGGTTGTAATGGGGCTCGTGGTAATAAGGGCGTGATATGTGGGATGAGTGAGGTGACATGGTCAAGCATATTAGTTACTAAATCGCTTTCCCCGTCTATACTCGATAGCACAAAATACGACTCAAAAAATGAAGACTCAAACTACTATAAAAACTCACGACTATTACCGATAACTTGAGAAAATAATTCTAAAAACTACTGTAACCCTCTTTTTTTTTCAAATAAAATATTTTTTTCTACTATATATATTTTTTTCTTCTTTTTTTCCGATACTCTTTTTTTTTTATCTTTTTTTTTCTTTTTTTTTCAAATAAGTAAAATAAAATACCGCAACCAGAAAAACAAGCCGTAATATTCATTCCTCTAAACTAATAGACTCAATACTCTGAAGCGACTAGTAAGCTAACATGCTGACAGTGGGTTCGAGGATGAAGGATAAAATAATGGGATAACGTGGCTAAATATCGTGGCTCCAAATCAATAAATAAGGCTAATAAGGCTCAAGGGGCTCACTAATTGATAACTATGTCGGGTGCAGAGATATTTAGGCCAGTGACTCATCCTAAGCGCCTTTATCATTTTCGTACACAAAAATCCACAGTGATATTGACATGCAAAACAAAGCAAGTTCGAAAATATTCAGACTATGTGTGACACTCATGAAAAATGCATCGAGCAAGTATTGTGTTGCTCTAATTTTTTTTTCGGCTCAAAACTCACAATATTTTCTGGCTTTGTGTCTCATGATACGTGCTATTTTTCTGAAGCAATCAATGTGATCAGATAGTCATGCTAAAATCAGAACACGTAACATGCAGAACTTTCACACACAATTAGCTGAATCTTATCTAGACACCAGAAAAATTTAAAAAATTATCATCATCGACACGAATTTTCACAAGTGACGTTCAAATCCTAACATTGATCAGTTAAACCAACTAACAAACCAAATCGATCGATATCATATAAAATCTAGCATGTGTCACCCTACCCCCAAACTAATTATCACATTGTCCCCAATGTGTATAAATTAAAGCACAGAAAGAGTTTAAGTGACACTGCCCTGAATAATCCGTTGATCGATGCGGGATGTGTCGTGAGAAGATTTTAGTTCCTTCATAAGATCAAGCTAGCTCGCGAACACACCACCCCCAAACTGATTATGAGCCTGCGAGGAAACAGAACTAGACGGCACCGTGATACGAATTTTTGTGAAAAAGCAAAACACACTTAATAAGACGTGATATGATAAATATAAGACTCGAATACGAAATAAAATAGTAACGCATAGATAGTACTTGGGTTGCCTCCCAAGAAGCGCTGCTTTTATAGTCGTTAGCTCGACTTCTGAACCGATCAAGGTAGATCGGTATTTGGACTTGCTTCGCTGTGCTGGAGGTCCTTCAGCTTGCTGGTATTTTCTCCAGACAAAGTATCCCTGAAAGACATAGAACAACTCAAAGCAGTCGTATTAGTATTACGGGGTTCTTCAAGAATTATTGAAGTTACTTCTCCAAGATTCCCGTCGTCGTATAATTTCAGGCGCTGTCCATTAACCTTATAAGAGTCCTTCCCGTTTATTAGGATCTGTACGGCTCCAGATGGGAATACTTGCTCCACTACGTATGGCCCTGTCCATTTACTCTTTAGTTTTCCGGGAAGTAGGCGCAGCCGCGAGTTGAATGTACACGATCCCCGACTTTGAACTCTCTCTGTGCAATTCTCTTATCATGGTATTTCTTCGTTCGCTCCTTATACAGTTTTGCATTCTCATATGCGTTTTGGCGAAATTCTTCCATCTCATTCAGTTGGAGTAACCGGTTTTTACCTGCCTCGACATAATCAAAGTTAAGTTTCTTAACAGCCCAATATGCACGATGTTCTAGCTCAACAGGTAAATGACATGCTTTTCCGTAAACTAATTTAAAAGGTGAAGTTCCTATTGATGTTTTAAATGCAGTGCGATATGCCCATAATGCATCATCTAGCTTCAAAGACCAATCTTTCCTAGAGGCATTCACTGTCTTTTCTAAAATTTGCTTAAGTTCTCTATTGGAAACTTCTACCTGTCCACTGGTTTGAGGGTGATACGGGGTTGACACTTTATGTTTGACACCATACTTCGACAATAAATTAGCAAATAATTTATTGCAAAAGTGAGTACCCCCATCACTAATTATTGCACGTGGTGTACCAAAGCGAGTAACAATATTTTTCTTAAGAAAGCGAATAACTACGCGTGCATCACTTGTTCTACATGCTTCAGCTTCAACCCACTTAGACACATAATCTACTGCAACAAGAATATATTTATTAGAGCATGAAGTAGGAAATGGTCCCATAAAGTCAATACCCCAAACATCAAATAACTCAACTTCTAGCATAATATTTAAAGGCATCTCATGCTTTCTAGAAATACCACCAATACGCTGACAACGATCACAAGAAACCACATAAGCATGAGCATCCTTAAATAAAGTAGGCCAGAATAAACCTGATTGAAGCACCTTAAATGCTGTCTTTGTAGGCCCATGATGTCCACCCGTTAAACCAGAATGACAATGCGATAAAACAGAATTTACCTCTTCGGCGGGAATACATCGTCGAATTACCTGATCGGAGCAGATTTTGTACAAGAATGGATCGTCCCACAGATAATGCTTTGCATCAGAAAGAAATTTCTTCTTCTGATGAAAAGTTAACCCTGTTGGAATATCACCTGTAGCAGCATAATTTGCAAAATCCGCGTACCAAGGTAAAGACGTATCTAGTAATGCATACAATTGTTCATCAGGAAAACGCTCATCAATAGGTAATTCTTTATTCTGCTCATGTGAATTCTCTAGCCTAGATAAATGATCAGCTATCACATTTTCGACACCTTTCTTATCACGTATCTCTAGGTCGAATTCTTGAAGCAATAAAATCCAACGAATTAACCTAGGCTTAGCATCTTTTTTAGCAAATAGGCATCTAAGTGCAGCATGATCAGTGTATACTATTACCTTATTCATCACAAGATACGAATGAAATTTATCTACCGCAAATACCACAGCTAGTAGCTCTTTTTCGGTAGTAGCGTAATTTCTCTGTGCATCGTCCAAAGTCTTGCTAGCGTAGTAAATGGCCTGAAATATTTTATCCTTGCGTTGTCCAAGAACAGCACCTACCGCACCATCACTAGCGTCGCACATCAATATAAACGGCAAAGTCCAATCCGGTGCAACCATCACTGGTGTTGTGGTGAGTTTCTCCTTTAAAGTACGAAAGGCTTGTAGACACTGGTCTGTAAAGTCAAACACAACATCTTTGACAAGTAAGTTTGATAATGGCTTAGCTATTTTCGAAAAATCTTTTATGAAGCGTCGGTAGAATCCTGCATGTCCCAAAAAACTCCTAACCGCCTTCACCGACGTGGGTGGTGGCAGCTGCTCAATTACGTCGACCTTCGCTCGATCTACCTCAATGCCCTTGTGTGATACCTTGTGTCCAAGAACTATGCCTTCCTGTACCATAAAATGGCACTTCTCCCAATTTAAAACAAGGTTAGTCTCTTCGCAACGTTTAAGAACAAAATCTAAATTATCAAGGCATGTATCGAACGTAGATCCAAACACAGAAAAATCATCCATAAAGATCTCCATAAATTTCTCAACTACATCATGGAAAATAGCAAGCATGCACCTTTGAAATGTAGTCGGGGCATTACATAATCCAAATGGCATACGTCTATACGCAAAAGTACCGAAGGACAAGTAAAAGTAGTTTTTTCTTGATCCTCAGGTGCTATAGAAATCTGATTATACCCTGAATAGCCATCTAGAAAACAATAAAATTCATGTCCAGCTAATCGCTCTAACATTTGATCGATAAAGGGAAGTGGAAAGTGATCTTTACGTGTTGCATCATTTAATTTTCTGTAGTCTATGCATACACGCCATCCCGTAACTGTCCTAGTGGGAATTAATTCATTTGAATTATTTTTAATCACAGTTATACCTCCCTTTTTCGGCACAACCTGCGTCGGACTAACCCATGCGCTATCGGAGATAGGATAAATAATACCTGTGTCCAAAAGCTTGATTACCTCCTTCTTCACGACTTCTTGCATAGTTGGGTTCAAACGCCTTTGTGGTTGTACGACCGGCTTGTATGAATCCTCCATCAAAATCTTGTGCATGCAGATGGTCGGACTTACTCCTTTTATGTCAGCAACCTTCCATGCGAATGCTCGCTTGTGTTCCCTTAGTACTCTCAATAGCTTTTCTTCCATGAGACCTGTCAATGAGGAAGAAATAATCACAGGTAAAGTGTCAGAGACGCCAAGATAAACATACTTAAGATGACTAGGTAATGGCTTTAATTCCAAAGTCGGAGGATCATCGATTGATGGTTGTGGTTGTGGTCCCAACGTTCGATCGAGTTGCTCAAATTTTGATCAGGCGAGGTGCATTCGCCTCTAGACTCGCCACGACATATTCCAACTCGGCTTTGTTATCGATATCCGCTCCAACTAAGCATGCTTCCAACTCATCTTTATTCCTGAAAGCCTTAAAATACTCAAAAGCGCATGAGTCAATACTATCAATAAACGAGCATGAATCATCATCAACGGGGTGTTTCATTGATTTATAAACATCAAATACTACTTTTTCATCCCCTATTTGTAAGATGAGTTTACCATTACCGACGTCGATGAGTGCTCTTGCCGTATTTAAAAATGGTCTTCCAGGTATCAGTGGCATATCGGTATCTTCCTCCATGTCTAATACCACAAAATCCGCTGGAAAGTAGTGTTCTCCGACCTTCACTAGTACATCCTCGACAATTCCTCGTGGGTATGTGATCGACCTATCTGCTAGTTGGAGTATCGTAGATGTGAGCTTTGGCTCACCGACTCCTAATTTCTTAAGAAGCGAAAAAGGCAACAGGTTAATGCTTGCACCTAAATCGCATAATACATTAGTAAATGAGAGCGAGCCTATAGAACAAGGGATTGAGAAACTCCCTCTATCTTTAATTTTTGGTGGTAACTTCCTTTGTAGCACGGCTGAACATTCTTCATTGAGCGCTATCGTACCATGTTCCTCCAACTTGTTTCGGTTCGACAATAGCTCCTTCAAGAATTTTGCATACTTTGGTATCTGCAAAAGCGCTTCAACAAAAGGAATATTAATTTCAAGCTTCTTAAATATATTAATAAAGCGCTCAAATTGCTTATCAGGTTTTCCCCTTCGTAGTGCAGCTGGAAATGGAGGTCGAATCTTTATCGGTGGTAATGGCTCGGCCTTCTCTTCGGGCGGTGGAGAGTCCAACGTCTTCGTGTTCTGTTTCGATCTCTTCCACTGCCTTTTGGGTTTCTGAAGCCGGCTCGAGCGTCTTTCCATTTCGTAGTTGAATGGCCTTCGCGTACTCTCTAGGATTTTTCTCGGTGTCGCTCGGGAGTGCGCCTTGTTTGCGCTCGGATACCGTGCTCGCAAGTTGTCCCACTGTTGTTGCAAGGTTGTGGATTGTGGCCTGTAGATCTTGAAAATTGGTGTTGACCCTCGTCTCTAGACTTTGGAAACGTTCCTCTGCCTTGCGATTCTCATTGCCTTGTATCGCTACCAATTTGTCGAGTGCTTCCTCCCAACTTGCTTTCGGTTGTTGTGGTTGTGTATTTTGTTGTCCTTGATGCTTCTGAAAGGTGGTCGCTCTTGTTGGCTCGAAAATCCCGGAGGCTTCTCGTAGTGTGAATTGCCATACGATAGGTTTGGATGATTCCTCCAACTCGGATCGTAAGTGTTTGAGTATACGTTCTTTGATTAGTTGTGGACGAAGTTGGCCGACTCCGGATCCTTGGTTTGCATCGCATCTAGCCTCCGGTGAATAGCCTCAAATTGTGCTTCCATTGAACTATTTATCTCATGCACGCCAGCTGTCCGTCGGTCTAGATCTTGTACCGTGTATCTCGCCGGGTAGGCCGCAACCCTCTCGATGGTCGCGAGTGCGTCAGTATCTCCTAACTCCATGAAACTTCGCCCACACCCTCCATCAACGATCCGCTTATTTTGAGTGCTTAATCCTAGAAAGAACGACTGCATTTGTACGATCAATGGGATGTTGTGATTTGGGCATTGCCGGAGGAGATTCTTGTATCTGTTCCATGCGTCGCTTAGTGTTTCTCCCCCTTCTTGTTTGAAGTTCACTAGTTCAGCCCTAATTTCGCTCGTTCTCGATAACGGGTAGTATTTGCCCAGAAAACACTCTACCAATTCATCCCAACTATGTATGGATGCATGCGGCAGTGACGAAAACCATTCGGAGGCATTTCCTGCTAAAGAAACCGGAAAGAATGTCAGCTTAATGACTTCTCGAGAAACACCCGGATATTTAATAGTTTTGCATATTTGTGAGAATTTGGTAATGTGGGCATTTGCATCCTCGTTTGTCTGGCCGCTGAATGTTGAACCGGTCACCATCTGTATAGTAACAGGTTTGATCTCAAATTGGTTATTTTGTCCCGGAGGAATGGCAATTGGGTCATTGTCATCGAAGTGCCCCGGAAGTGCTTGGCTTAGCAAAGTGGGCCGTAAAGCAACCATCTCATGATTGTGTTGTTCCTCGCGATTCTCTTCTCGTTCTTGATCCTCCATCATTAGTCTACGGTTTCGGTTGTTGCGTCGGCACGTAGCTTCGATTTCAGCGTCGAACAGTAATTGTCCCTTATTTGAGCTTCGTGTCATGCACCGAATAATATTTCTGCAAAAAGATATAAAATCAACGTAAATAAGTCCGATAAAAGTAATAAAAAAATAATAATATCTAATAATAATGATAATAATAAAAATAATAATATATTTTAGATATATATAATTGGTAGTGACGTACGGAAAAATAATATTAATAGTACTATAATAAAAATAATATTAATATTATTAATAATAAAGCTTCTACTAGAAGAAAAACGTATATATTATAATAATACTAATAAAAATTTATAAAAATAGAATATCTAAATTAAACTTGGAATTAAACTTAAAATTAATGATACCGCTGTCCCCGGCAACGGCGCCAAAAACTTGACACGCTCGAATACTAGCAAGTATACTAGGTCGCGCAAGTAGTATAAAATGGACGTAAGTCCAAGTATCGATCCACGAGGACAGCTCGATTAATTTTAAGATATTAATCCGAAATTGAATTTAGACTGAAGCGATTTTTAAATATGGTATTTTTTTATGATTTTTTATATTAAAAATAATCAAACCAGATAAAAGCACAAATAAACAATTAAAGCAAATATGGCGATTGACGATTTAAAATCAATTAACGACAATGTGATCAAGGCGTATGCTCGGCACGAATTATTCCTACGTCTACACGCAATCAATCATAAATAACCAAAATGAGTCTCAGTCAAGGTAGAATTTCCTAAAATAATCGCTACTCGTTTGTCCCGCAATAACGATCCTATGCGATAGTGAACCAATCCCTATATATCTATATGACTGTAGTTTCTACGCACGCATTTAATATTTATGAAACTCCCCGAGTTTAAATGCTTTCGGCGCCTAAGACCTCGAAAACCACACGAACGAAACCGAATTCCATTTCTGGTCAGTTTTACGTCGTAGTGCTTTATATTTATCGTTCTAACCGGTCTAATTACTTTGTCCGTCTCATAAACCAGTCAAATGTCATGCATATGTTGATCAGACACACGCAAGCATTAAACTCAAATATAAAACACATAACTCGACTCATGCGATTAAATACGATGCGAATAACATTAAGACGAACTCATAATCCGGCCTAGCATGGCCTTAATCACATAATATTTTACGCTAGCATATTAAAATACGAAAACAACAATGTATTCAACGTAGACATTATATAATTAAAACAACGTAAAACTTCCTGTATCACGATGAACGGCGTAGTGCTCCCTCGAGGTCTCTCGTCTTCTCTCGGCAAGAGATCACCTCGGGATCCTTACAAATGCGTTGTGATGACTGAGCGAGTTTCTGGTCCGGGGTTATTAGGTTCAATATGTGAGAGAGGTCGTGAGGTTTATTTTGAAGGGCTGTGTGTTTCGTGGTTTGAGAGTGGATGTGAGGTATCTGGTTAGTGATTCTTTTGTCTACTTTTGCATGAGCTGAAGGTGGGATTCGTCCCATTAAATAACGAGAGCTCCTCTCTTTTTATATGGTGCGTGAGGTATTCAGAGCTGCCAGCTTTTCCTCCTTAATAGATGGTCTTTGCTCTCTTTTTGGTGTGCATTTTTTCCTTAATATATGGCCCCTTATCCTCGCATGTGTCTTTGAATTGTACGCCACTTTGTCTCGTGTTGTATGGAATAATTAACCAAGCACCTAGCTTTCTTCTTTATGGTCCCAATTTGCTTTTGTCCTATTAAGATAAGAAGGAAAGGTAACGTGGCTTTTACAAAAACAAGTGTATGTCAACAATGACTAGGACAACATGCTTGGGCATGAAATACATTTTTACATGAAACGTGGCTTTTATGTTCATTCCACTCTAATATATGTCAAATATAAATGTGAACATAAACCTAAAATATCAAGAAAATTTAAATAAGTAACCGATGATAACACATGTTTATGAGGTGTAAAAATGATGTAAAATATTAACTTATCATTTATCAACAATTTTGCACTGAGGATTCAGTTTATACGGAGGCTTATAATAAATCCTATAGCAGATACAAATTACTTCTGAACCTGGAGCGTAATTGTATCCGTGAGTTTTGACATTTAATGTTAGGGCATCCAATATATTGACATCAGTCAATGATAATTGGAGATTTGGGTAAAAATTAAAATAAACTGGACTATGGGCCAGACTAGACTGAATTATTCCCATAAGAGATTGTTTCCAGTCAAGATTTCTACCGTCTCTAAGAGCTGTTATAAAGCTCTCAGGTAAACCTTCTAAAGTCAAAGGCTTAAAGGCTACCTGTACTAACCCGATATGAATAAACTTATGGTTTATTCTATATTTTTCTAAGTCTCTATTACTTAGAAGTCTAATAACCATCTCTTCATTATTAAGAGATATAGTTTCTTCGGTAGTTTTGACTACCTGTTTCAATCCTAATTTTTCAAAAGTTCCTAATTCATAGATTATTTTATAATCTATTTTAGGAATTGTCCAACGATTTAATTTATCTAGATCTTGAGGAACATCATATTCCTCTTCAATACTGTTTTTAATAGTATCTTTTCTTCGTATCAAATTCATTTGAATATGATAGTTAAATTACACTTTAACTTCTTAATACACCACCATGGCTCTGATACCATACTCAAAGGATCTTTACAAAAGTTTAAAAATTAAAGCAAAAATGATGATTGATACATGATAAAAACAACTTATCGAACCTCGATAATGATACACGGACTTTGTTTAACCAGTTTAGTCCAATCGGACCTAAGGTAGTCAAGCCGTCATACCAAAAATCGAACTTTCATAGAAAGATTTGTTCAAAAGTAGTTCAACCAAAATACCAAACATCAAAAATGAAATTGGAAAAAGGTACGTGGCGTTGTTAAACCTATTAGTCCAGTTATCAAGCTGTAAACAGTTTGATCCCGTTCGGACCCAAGGTATTCCAGCCTATATACCATAATTCCAAAACAAAGTTAAAATTTATTTTGTGATTATTAGAATTAAATCATCGGATACAAGGATTTTTTTACATGATAAAATTTTCATTTGACTAATTCAATCGGTAACAGCCATGCCCTCAAACGGCACCACGGGCTTTGCCAAGAGCCGACACAGAATTAATCAAAATCAAATTTTTTACGACCTTTATTCAAAATTTAATTCTTTTAATCTTTTTTTACATCGTATTAATATATATATATATATATATATAGAAATATGATATAAAACCATGATTTAAGTATTAAGGCATCTTGGTGTAGTTTAACGTGGAAATTAGCCTTCCACTAAGGCTAAGAGATAAAAGATAAATATATAAAACAGAATTTAAAACTTACTTAAAGGAGGAGTGGTACAAGAAACTTCAACTTTTATTTCTTAGAATATTTTACAGAAGAGGGAATTATCAAAGAGAAAGAGAGAGTACAAGAGAGCATATCAAAAGGCACCCCTGACGCATATGAGCTTCCTCACAATAAATAGAAAGAAAAAGTAAGATACAAAAATTAGAAAGAAAAATATTTCTCTTCGTAGCCGCCCCACTTGTCAAGGAATCTTGATAGCTGTCCTTAATTTGGCTAAAGTCTTCTTTAGCTTTATTAAAGCTAATAGTAAACCAATTTACTTCGTTGAAATCTCCATCAACTTTTCCTGATTTTGTCCATGGCATCTTTGATTTTCATAGCACCTTTGGCGTTATTAGACTCCTTTTCTTCACGGGTCTTGACAATTTGTGCCACTTTATCTTTAATTATTGCGATTTCTTGTCCCATAAGATCCATCGCATTATCTTCAATAGAAAAGTCATCTGGATTTTCCGGATCTTGTCCTTCACCAGCAAGGCAAAATTCTTCGTCATCTTTATTTTTTGAAGATGTTCCCATGGAGATATCTCCGATGTCCATACCAAAATTTTTTGCAATGTCTTTTTTCATTTCTTCGAAATAGACATCAATAATTTCATTGGGTTTCATTTTACCCTTTTGTGAATTAATCATTTGAGAAATCATTTCAAAAGGACTAGGAGCTTCTCTTTGTTCACGATTATGAATCGCATTTTTATATAGAGAAATTTTCTCTTCAATCTTATCAATCATTTGCTGGCTTTCATATTCACCAGTAACTGTTTTACTTATCATTTTTTCAAAACTTAAAACACATTTTACTATGGCGAGAACTTCTCCAGCTATAGTAGTATAATTTTTCTGAGCATTATTCCATTTTCCTGAATGGAATCTAACAAGATGCTCAAATTTGTCATCTGGAGAAACTTGTTTTAATATTCCTCCAAATCCAATATCAGACGCATCTGTCTCAATAATCTTTTGCCAATTAGGATTAGCAAGCATGAGACAAGGAAGATGAGTGACTTTACTTTTAATTTTCTTAATTGCCTCAGTATGACTATTTGTCCACTGACAAGACGTCTTTGTTAACCTATCGTATAAAATGGATGTATCAATGCAAGATTTTTATAATACGGAGAAATATAATTTAGACTTCCTAAAAATCTCTGTAATAGAGTTATATCAAGAATTTGGTCAGGAAATTTTGACGCAAATTCAATACTTCTATTAATTGGAGTAATATTACCCTTTTCGATAGTATGTCCCAAAAATCTAACTTTTGTTTGAAATAAAATCATTTTTGGACTAGATATAACTAACCCATTTTGAATAATTATTTTTTAAAAAATATCAAGATGTTTAAAATGCGTTTTGATATCTTTAGAAAATACTAAAATATCGTCGATATAGACAATTATAAAATTACTATAAGGAATGAATATATCATTCATGATATTTTGAAATTCTGAAGGAGCATTTTGTAAACCAAGGCATAACGTTCCATTCAAATTGTCCAATCGGAACTGTAAAAGCGGTTTTATACCGATATTTTTCTTCGACTTGAATTTGCCAAAAATCAGATTTTAAATCAAATTTTGAAAATAAAATTGCATTATGCAATCTATCAAGTAAATCCTTTTTATTAGGAATAGGATATTTAATCCATTTTAAAACTTTATTTAAAGGTTTGTAATTGATTACTAACCTGGGTGCTCCTCTTTCCTTTTCAGCTGCATTATTAACATAAAATGCAGTACACGACCAAGGAGATTTTGAAGGTTTTATTAAACCTTTTTGTAAGAGAGAATTTATTTCTTTCTTACATAATTCTAATAAGTCAGCATTCATTTGGCAAGGACGGGCGTTAGTGGGAATATTTTTCTCATTTAAAGTCTTCCTCATAAGGTAGAGAAACAATATGTTTCTTCCTGTTCCAGAATGCATTTGGAAGATCATTGCATATTTGCAATGTAAATTCGTTATGAATCATTTTAATTTTTTCATGTAACTTAGGATTTTGGATTTTATCCTCAATCGTTAGTATACTAATTTCTTGTTTTAAATAATTAATTTGATTTTCTTTTGCTTTAATAAGAATAGAATCCTTAATCTCACTAAGAATTCGTGAGATTGGTTCAGTAATGAATTTAAAGTATACTTCATTATTTTCGAAGCTTCCTTTAAATCCTTGTTCATCAATATTAGTGATAGGAAATATTTTCCTAAGGAATGGAGTACCAAAAATTACTTGATTCGTGATATTCTTGACTAACAAGAAGGACGTAGGGATACAGACCTTATTTTTACAAATATAGGCCTTAGGAATTTTGTAATTAATTTGCAATTCTCCACTAGCAGAGCTAAGAGAAAGAGTTGTCTTATAGAAATATTGAGTAGGTATTATACCTTCTTGGATATAGTTTAAATCTGCACTGTTATCTATAAGAGCAATAAGATCTTTTTGATAATTTTTATCAATAAGTAGTGAGATTTTCACTAACCATTTTTGAGAAGTGATGACTTCGAGAGTAGAAAGAAAATTATCATTTTCTGTCGTACTAACAAACTCATCCTCGGATTTAGATAGGATTCATCTAATTTTTTTTTCCCTTTTCAAGTTTAGAAAGTCTTCTTTCTAAATTATTTTTACTTACTTTTAATTCTTTAATTTCTGTTTTTAGAATAGAAATTTCTATAGTTAAATCTTTGATATTAACTGGAGATTCATTAAATTTATTTTTGTTCATGACATTTTATAAGGTTCAGATTTGGAATAACTTCTTTAGAAGTTTCTTCTTCATTTTGAATAATTCTTCTGATAATCAGATTTTTTAAACATGGATCTTCAGTTTCTTTAAGCATTAGAGATTATTGTCGAGAATATTAACCTCTTGGAATTGAGATTTAATTTGATATAAATTATCATTCTCTGATTCAGATTCTGATTTATCTGAATTTTTAGAGCAATGTTGTCCTAATTAACAGTTTCTACATTCATCAGATTCTGATGAAATATCTTCAATAATATTATTTTCATCATTCGAAGAGTATTCTAATTCACTATCAGATTCAAGAAGAATTTTTTATAGTGTTTCTTTTAATTCATTATCAATTTCTAAATTATTAATTTTCTTTTTGGTCCGGGATGTACTTGCTTTATGACCAATCTTTCCGCATTTTCGGCAGATAATTGGAGGAAATGTATTTTTGTATTGATAATTTTTATTATCTTTTGAAAATTTTTGTTCTCTTCTTTTAGATTTTCTATTTTTTCTTCTTTCAAATTGTTTAGAAGAATATCTTTTAGTTTTATGTTCTTTACGAGTTTTACTCGTAGAAGGATTTTCCATGCCAAATTGGCCACAGAATTCTCCTAGTTGTTTCTTTTCGTCTAGAGAATGTCTCTTGACCTGTTTATTTAATTTAATTTCATTGCATAAGGCTAAGCCTATTGTATGCAAGTTCCCAGTACAGGAGTTATAATGATTCTCCTTTCCTAAGGTTATTCCTTACTCTTTCTGCAAAGAGTGAAGGTAGACCATCTTTGAATTTAGATTTCCAATGAGTACTATTTGACTCAGGGAGTTCCATGACTCGGCTAAGGAAAGTATCTTTATACCATCTAAAAGATGTAAGAGTCTTACACCTAAGATTTTGAAGAAGAGTTCTGATATTTTCAGAATTGTCAGACCATCGGCCTGTAAAGTGTTCAATGATGTTAACACAAAGAGTGGAAACAACATTGTCAACTTGCTGACCATTTTCTTCTTTAATGTTTGGTAAATATCTTCTTTTTCTCGTTGAGATAAATAATTATCCCACCATCATTTTAACTGACCAGTAAAGCCGGCGACAATCATTTTTGCAACAACTCTATCATTATTTTGATTAGCCTTGCAAATTGTGCTATACATAAGCATCCTATGTATCATATTATAAATTTGTCTTTCGTATAACCGTCTAAGTTCCATTCGTATATACATCTACAATTATACGAATTATTAAGCATAAATTCTTGTTCTTCGAACAAGATATCTTGAGGAGTTGGCCTAGGGTAATAATATTTACTTTTAGTTGGCCTATCAACATATTTAGTATGCTTAAGTTTATTAATTTCTAGATTAAAAGTAATTGAAGATTTTCAGAATTTTCTAATTGATCTTCAAATTCTTCGCTTAAAGTGTTAAGCTTAAGATTTTGCAATTTTTCTTCAAGTAATTTCTCAATTTGAGAAATAGATTTTATTTTAAAATCTGTAATTTCAGGAGGAGGTTGAATACTTGGAGACGCTATATCAACTGTCTCTAAGTTATTCTTTTCTTTTAATAAAAAATTCTTTATGTCTTTTATAGAAGACGAAATTTCTGCAATATTTTTCTTTAATAAAGAAATTTGTTCTCCTAAAACAATAACATACTGTTAGGAATATTTTAGAAGTGTCCAAAATATTAATTCTAAGTTTTGTAATTTCTTTTCTATGCATTTTATAGATGCTTCATTTTTGTAATAGGGTTGTATTTGTAATGGGCTTGTTAGGGGCCCAATGGGCTTAAATACCTCACAAGGTATTTAAGCTTAAACCCTAACAAGCATTAATCAAGTTTTCTATTTGCAAAACCCTCACGTATTCAACAGTAAACCTATATAGCACACTATTCAAATATTACGAAGGTTAAATCTGTTGAAGTGTTCTTGGATAATCTGGAATTACAAGTGGTATCAGAGCAAGCGTGTAGGTGAGGAAACTTCATTTCAAGCCTTAAAGACTTTAGCAGGGCGAGTTTGTGGAACTATCAGTTCTGAGCTATCAAATTGGTTTCCGTGAAGACTGTGTCAGATTTGTTGGATTTCTATCTAAAACACTTGAAGAACAGCCCTGTTTCTCAGACTGTTCTTGAGTTTGCGCACGGAATTTCTTTTGGGAACTAGGTTTGCGAACTCAAGGATTTCTTTCGCTTTGCAGCTCCTTCATTTCACTTGGTTGGCTTTTTAAGTTTGCGCATCGACACTTCGCAAAGTTCTACTTTGAGAGTTCAAAGTTCCCGAACCGTTAGATTTTCAAAGATCAACGCATCAGGTTCTTTCTCACTTCACGAATCCAGTTATCAATTCACAAAATCAGAACTTTGCGACCTCTTGATTACTTTGCGAACTTGGACCACTTTGCGAATCTCAAGATTACTTTGCGAACTTGGACCACTTTGCGAACTCATTTGAACTAGATCACTTTGCGAACTCAGACTACCTTGCGTTCTTCGCTCACTTTGCGAACTCCAGTTTACTTCGCGAATTCAACACACTTTGCGATCTCTTGACACTTTGCGAACTCACAACTGCTTTGCGAACTTTACTCACTTTGCGTACCGTGTGAACCTTGCGAACCCTACTCACTTTGCGAACCGTGTGAACTTTGCTAACATTACTCACTTTGCGAACCTGGTCAACCTTGCGAACCCACATATCTATACGCAAAGTAACACGTCACTTCTTCAATTCGCAAAATTCAATTCCAACTTTCCTCACAATACACGTCAACGATCATATCCAAAACACAGGCAATGGACTCTTTCAGCATGGGAAATGATGTTAGACCTCCCATCATCCGACATGGAGAGTACGCAGTCTGGAAGAGAAGATTCATCAACTTCATAGAAAGCAAGGACAATTCTGAGAATCTACTAGAATCTATTTACAATGGACCTACACAGTATTGGACAATAATTCCCGCCACTACTGACACCACCCCTGCAAGAGAGGAACAGAGAATTCTGAAAACTACTGATCAATGCAACGATGAAGAAAAACTGCGACTAAAGGCAGATAAAGTGGCGAAATCATACATGATGCAAGCCATTCCCAATGACATCTTGATGCAACTCGAATGTGGTGAGAGTGCAAAAGAAATGTGGGATGCTCTTCGAATTATGATGCAAGGGACAGAAGTCAATACAATGGCAAGAATGGCAAACACACTCATCTCGTATGACCGCTTTCATGCTAACAAAGGGGAAACTCTCCAAGAAACCTTCCATCGATTTCTTGTTCTTTTAAATGAGCTAAAAATGAATGGAGTCACAAAAAGTGTAATGGAAATCAATATCAAATTTTTAGGATCACTTCATCCAGAATGGGAGGCTACTACAATTATGATAAGACAGATGAACGACCTAACTAAAGTTAGCATTCATACATTATTCGACTACCTCAATCAACATTCCAATCATGTGGAGAAACGAAGGGAGGAAATCAAACCAATAGGAAGCGAATCGCTTGCTCTTATGACTGAACGATCATCAAGAAAACAATTCAAGGACAAAGAAATTATCCAGTCATCACAAGTTAAGGAGGGAGAAGACTCTGGTTCTGATGACGAATTCAAGGATCTTACCAAACATGCAGACCAGGAAATCACCCTCAAAGATCTTGCTAAGCAACTCGCTCTTGTCTCGAATTTCGTGCAGAGGAAATATTATAAGAAGACTGGTTCCTCCTCCAATCGTCAAAGAACTTCCTCCAACTCTAAAGGAAAGACTCAGGATGAGGACAACAACTCTGAAACTCCTCAACAAGGTGGCAAATGCTTCAACTGCGGCAAGAATGGACACTTTGCCAGAGAGTGCAGAATGCCCAAGAAAAAGGACGTTAACTATTATCGCAGAAAAGTTCAATTAGCTGAACAAAAAGAAAAGGGGCTGGTCTTAATGGCAGAAGAGGATCATTGGCTTGAAGATACCTCAGACAGCGAGAATGAGAACGCGGCACTTATGGCCAAGCTGGATGACGAAGGAGTTGGAGCTGGAGCTGAAGGAGGCGAGTCAGACACGGAAACCTCTAACAATTCAGAAATGGTGGAGGTAAGTGAAGCAGATTATGATTCTTTACTTAAGATGAAAAATGAATTTTTATCCTTATACAAATCTAACAAACTAGGTAAAAGAAAAATCAAGGAACTAGAAGCTAACTTAGAGAAAAATTTAGCAGTATTAGATAAGTTTAGATATGATTATGCATGTGAGAAGAATCGTGTAATTGTAGCAAATGAAAAATTGCTAAGCTGGAGATACAAGTGCAAAAAACCAAGTTAAAGCCACGGATTTAGAAAAGGAAATGAAATCTCACAGAGATCAGGCAATGGACGCTACAATTAAATATGACCTACTAAGTAAAGAACGGGAAAAACTGTACTCCAAAATAAAAAAATTGGAGGACCTTTTAACTCGACGAGATCAATCAGAACAAACAATCTTCTTAAACAAACCAGCTAACATTGATTTTTACAATCCCCATAAAGGACTAGGTTTTGAAAATCCACATAAGTTAAAACAAGGCATATCAAGTTCACCTTATCTATATGATCTCAAATTTATGCAGACAGGTTGCATGACGAATCTCATGTCTTTCGTCAGTGAAAATGAAAATGAGACATCAACACACAGAACAACTCAAATACCTTTTAACTACACAGAATTAAATGATAGTTATAAAGAAAGAAGTTGTCCAGCAATAACTGAATTTGAGACAGATATTTCTCATCTAAACGAAGGAGAAACCTCAGGTGCTTCGAAAAGTATGGCACAGATGGTTACATATGCAACTGGATATATGCCTGATTGCATAAAGAAAATCAGTGATCTTCACTCCACTCTCGAAAGCGAGAGAAAGTCATTTGATGAAGAAAGGCAAAAACTTCTTCATGAAATATCTTCACTTAAAGAAAAATTAAGATTACACACAATTTCATACACCTTAATTTCAAATGACAAAATTTCCTGCACTAATACATTAAAATTTTCAGGACCCACAAAAGAGCCATTGAAGGGTCAAGTATGGGTTAAAAAGGAAGATATCTTGAAGGAGAATCGCGATCTCAATGTCCCTTTTGTTATTGAATATTTTCCTTCCAAAACCTTTGTACCATCTTTGTTTTGTCATGTATCGAAAAAACTATCTTCCTCAACAAAAACAAAGCTTTCCATGCGTGATCATGTCACCAAACAAACTCACAAAACAATTCCTAAAAACAAAACTACAACGTCAAAACAAGAATCAAAATCAAAAGCTATCAACGAACCTATCAAACTTACAAAAATCAAAAAACTCAAGTCTAAACCTAAGACAAAAAGACCCTCACTAGAGCACAAATGGATTCCCAAGCTTCAACCTGCAGAAACACAAATTCCTATCCTAGAAATAGGTAGTGACTCTGTGTCATCCCTTAACAAAGGAAAATCTAGGGAGTCTAAACGGACTAACAAAATTAATAGAGGTGGACCCATATTTCAATGGGTACCTAAAACCCTCTAGTTCTCTTTTTGCAGGCCCTTCATGTGTGGTACTTAGATTCTGGTTGCTCCACACACATGACTGGGACAAAGGAACTGTTGAGCAACTACGTTGATAGACCTGGAGGACTGGTACGCTTTGGTAATAGCAATGGAGCCAGAATCCTTGGCTATGGCGATCTCATATGCAATCGACTCACAATTAAACAAGTCTCGTATGTTGAAGGACTGACACACAACCTCTTATCAATAGGACAGTTCAGTGATTTTGGACTCCAAGTTGTATTTCTAAAGAAAACTTGCAAAATTCTCAATACCAATGGTGAAGAACTTCTCACTGGAACTCGCAAGACAAATCTTTACACCATTGATATTAGAACTGTCAAACCAAAGACCGATATGTGCCTAATCTCCAAAGCAACTTCAACTCAAAATGACTTATGGCACCAGCGATTATCTCATCTTAACTTCAAGACCCTCAACAAGCTGTCAACCAACAAATTGACTATTGGACTACCACCACTTAAGTATCAAAAAGAGCATATATGCTCTGCTTGTGAGAAAGGAAAAATGAAGAAAGCTTCACATCCTACAAAACACACTGCATCCACTCAACATCCTCTAGAGCTTTTACACATGGATCTGTGTGGCCCAATGCGAACTGAAAGCATAAGTGGAAAGCGGTATATGCTGGTTATCGTCGACGACTATTCCCGATATACTTGGGTACGCTTTTTACGGACTAAATCCGAGACAGTCCATCATATTCCAAACCTAATCAGAACAACACAGAACCTACTCCAGAGCAGTGTTAAAATAGTTAGATCAGACAATGGAACAGAATTCAAGAATCAACAGCTCAGTGACTTCTACGAATCCATAGGGATTACTCAACAGTTTTCTGCTATCTACACACCTCAACAAAATGGGGTTGTCGAACGGCGAAATCGAACACTCGTAGAGGCTGCTCGAACAATGATCATCCAATCATCACTACCTCATTTCCTTTGGGCTGAAGCAATGAATACTGCTTGCTATACGCAGAATCGCACAAACATTCATCTAAGATTTGAAAAGACGCCCTATGAACTTATAAATGGAAGGCTGCCCAACATTGCTCATTTTCGAATTTTTGGATGCAAGTACTTCGTCGCCAACGATCGTGAAGACAAGTCCAAGCTTGATCCAAAAGCAACTGAAGGAATCTTCGTAGGCTACTCTGCACAATCTAAGGCATACAGGATATTTCTCAGAAACAGAAGGATGATCATTGAAAGTATAAATGTCACCTTTGATGAGGGACTCGAAATTTCAACTGGACACAGCAATTTGGGACAAGTCCCTAGAACACCACACCTTATTCATTCTCATAAAGAAGAAGGAGAGTGTTCGAGAGATGCCTCTGAACGGAACTTTTCAGAACCGGGTTCGGACAAAGGGAGTTTGACGCCAGATCAACAATCAACTGATAATTCTAAACAAAGCAACCCCACACGCTTCACTCAACGAGCTCAAGAGGAACTGGATCTGGATCTACTTTTTGAGCATATTTATATATCTAAAAATCAGACTAGACCATCCACCGATCCCATTCCAAATAATGACTCCAGTCCTTGTTCGTCAACTCATGAGTCAGAACCTATTCCTAACCAGACAATTCCTCCCTCAGATTCAGAAGCCTCACCCCCAACAACTGTGACAACAATGCAGACAGAGACCTCCTCTTCAACTTCAACCGACAACATTACCGGGTCTGCAATCGACTATCCACTCAGTGAGGAATCCCAAATAGACGAAACGACATTACCCCACGAAAAGAAATGGATCCGACATCATCCTACAGATCAAATAATAGGAGATCCCAATACAGGAGTAACGACTAGAAGAACACATTCAAATGAATGTAATTTCACCTGTTTCTTGAGCCACACGGAACCTAAACGTGTAGTTGATGCACTACAGGATCCCAACTGGATAGTGGCTATGCAAGAGGAGATTAATCAATTCGAACGTCTCAAAGTATGGAACTTAGTTCCTCGTCCAAAAGGGAAGACTGTGATCGGAACAAAGTGGGTATTTAAAAACAAAAAGGATGAAGATGGTGTTGTAATTCGAAACAAAGCCAGGCTCGTTGCTAAGGGATATAATCAACAGGAAGGAATTGATTACGATGAAACGTTTGCCCCTGTAGCCAGAATCGAAGCTATTCGATTATTCCTTGCATACGCTGCACACAAAGATTTTACAGTCTATCAAATGGACGTAAAAACAGCCTTCTTGAACGGAATTCTGAAAGAAGAAGTGTATGTGTCACAGCCAGACGGATTTCTCAATGCTGATCATCCCGACTTTGTTTACAAACTCGACAAATCACTGTACGGACTTAAACAAGCTCCAAGGGCCTGGTATGAGGTGCTCTCCGACTTTCTTATCTCTTCAGGCTTCACTAAAGGAAAAATTGACACTACACTGTTCGTAAAGAAAAATGATTCTGATATTATGCTTGTGCAAATCTACGTGGATGATATCATTTTTGGCTCTACTAATCCTAAACTTTGTGAAGAATTTAGCATTCTGATGCAATCGCAATTTGAAATGAGTATGATGGGAGAAATGTCATTCTTCCTCGGACTACAAATCAAACAACTTCAGGATGGGATCTTCATCAATCAAGCAAAGTACATCCATGATATTCTCAGAAAATATGGGATCGACAAGAGCAAATCATCGAGCACACCTATGTCCACCTCATGCTCACTAGATGCAGATCACCTTGGTGAACCTGTAGATGTTACTCATTATAGAGGGATCATTGGATCACTGCTCTACCTCACTGCCAGTCGACCAGATATCTTATTCTCTACATGTCTATGTGCTCGATTTCAAGCTAATCCCAAGGAGTCGCACCTTCATGCTGTCAAAAGAATCTTGAAGTATTTAAAAGGAACACCAGACCTTGAACTGTGGTATCCAAAAAACTCAAGTATGAAACTAATAGGCTATTCTGACGCAGATTTTGCAGGATGCAGACTGGACAGGAAAAGCACTTCTGGACATCTGCAATTCCTAGGCGATAAACTTGTATGTTGGGCCTCAAAGAAACAAAATTGTGTGTCAACTTCCACGGCGGAAGCAGAATACGTCGCTGCAGCAAGTTGCTGCTCACAAATTTTGTGGATCAGAACTCAGCTACGGGACTACGGGTTTGATCTAAATAAAATTCCTATTTACTGTGATTCCAAGAGTGCTATCGCTATTACCTGTAATCCTGTACATCACTCACGCACTAAGCACATAGATCTTCGCTATCACTTCATAAAGGATCATGTAGAAAGAGGCATAATAGAAATGTACTTTGTCAATACAGAGCTTCAACTAGCCGATTTGCTTACAAAAGCATTGGATGAAAAACGCTTCCAATTCTTAGTTGCAAAATTAGGCATGTTGAACCTCAATTTTTAATCTCGATTCTGCCTTCCTACAGTTCATTATTTATCTATTTGCTATGTTTCACTTCTCTTATTCTGTGTGTGTTATGTTAACCATTTATTTAGGACTTTAGTTTTTTTTTAAGTTTTTAATTTTCAATAAATCTTTTTGTGTCCAATAAGTCGATGTAGCGCCAATGCTGATGGCGTAATACATCGAGGGGGAGAAATGCTATATCCATGCATCGAGGGGGAGTAAGTGAACTCATCAATAGTTTTTTTTAGATACTCGATAGGCATTATCAATCATTTAATGTTTAAGATAATCGATAGGCATTGCATCTAGGGGGAGTTTTTCTACAAAAACGTAAAATTTGTTCAAAACATGAACAACTCTCTCAAACACATAATACGCAGATAACTCTTATAAATTCTTCAAAACACGAACAACTCTCTCAAACACATAATACGCGGATAACTCTTAAAAACTCATATGCCCGATGAAGACCCAAAGCAGAACAGCAAGTAAAACAACGAATAAGCTCAAAAGAAGGCAAATCTCAATAACCAGCATATCCAAATTATGCTCAAAGTTACGTCTTAACTCTGCATGTTCCTCGAGCTTCTTCTCTTCTTCCTGCTTCTGCCAATTCATCTATTAACGTGAAAAATAAGAGATGAGTTAGTTCTTAGATGTAAGGTACTTCAATGAGATTTGAGACCTATCTATTTATAAACACGAAGGAAACTTACGTCATTTATTGTCCCGACATTAAGACGAATTTTGACTAAGGTGACGTTTCTTTTCCTTCTCCAATAAGGATATCGTATCATGAAAATCGATCTTAAAAATCCATAGATTTGATATTATCCTTGTGATTGATTTGGGTCATTTCTAGATTACTTGATTTGATCCTTGTGATTGAATTGGGTCATTTCTAAAATTTTATTGCAAATCAAGTATTAGGATTAAGATTCGCAAACTGTACTCATTTGAGAATCAAAAGCTCAATTCGCGAATCATCTCCAATTTTGACCAGTCAATGAGTAAAATTGCGAACTCACAGCTCTCAAATCGCGAACTGATCTATTCGCAAACCATCGCGACTTTGCAATCTACTTAGAATTCGCAATCTACTTCGAATTCGCAATCTAGTGGGCCTTTACTTCAAAAATTTACAGCCCAGCTCTAAACTAGGGTTCACACTTTAGGCCCGCGAAGTTTTTTTTATTTTATTATTTTACCAATTCGCAAACTGAACTCGCAAAACAAAAATCCCAAATCACAAACCCCTTCTTCGCGAATCCCGTTCATCAAATCTTCCATTATAGCTTGCATTTTCTGTGGTTGAGTGCTCAAATTGTTACCGTCGCATACTCGCGTCTTCTCTGGTATGTCTGCAACGTTGCTTTAACTCTTTCTTTCTTTTCCTTGTTTAACGATTGTTTTTCTTAAATCACAGGAGTGATTTCTCGAAGAACAGGTGGTTTGCAGTTGGTTCCTGTAGAAATGTTGTAGTTTTTAGTGATAACTTGAGTTTGTTTGTTTGATTTATGTACTGAAATCGAGTTTATCTTCTCAAATCGGGTTTTTCAAATCGAGGTTTTCCTTTTATCTGGGTTCGAAATCTTTTTAATAAAAAGAGGGGGTATCTTTTTTTGATTCTTCAAAATGGAACTTTGCGGGTCCAAAAGTGTTTATTTTCAAACTATCTTATTACTCACTTTGCGGCTTTGACCGTCTGACTACATAATTCGCAAATTCAAAGATCGCGAATTACTCACTTTGCGGCTTTGTGATCCCTTTGTTTGACCTGGTCAATTTGCGAATCTTGTCGGAATCGAAAACTTTCTGCTTTGTAAAGTTCAAACTGACTTGACTTAGTCAAACCCGCAAACCGCTCTACTTTGCGAATTTAAATTTTCTTTACATTGCGAATTCTAGGTATACGAATTCAAATATTCGCAAGACACACTTTGCGTATTGGCGTTCGCAACACTCAATTCGCAAAGTCTCTTTCAACTAAACCCGCAGTCCAGTCTTTTTCAACTCAACCCGCAAACCTTTGAGCTCGCATTTCAGAATTCGCAAAAGTGTTCATTTTCAAACTTCTCGCAGAATTCGCAATATAGAATCCGCAAACTCGCAAAATCACCAACTTCCTTTGATGAACCCGCAATCCATACTTAGAAAATTTTTCGGACAAAATATTTCGTTAAACATAAATGGGCCCAACAGGAATAGGCCAAATCTTTTCTAAACGGATTTTTTTTTAAAAGGCCCTTACTTAAACAACATTTTATATTGATATTCAATTGTTATAATATCACGTCTCTAACCTCTTTTGTTCTTCTTCTTGCAGTCTCAGCAGCACTTCCCGGTGTTAAAAATATAAAAAAAAAGGATGACGACACCTACGGATATGACCTACCCACCTACGGATCTAGTCTACCCAACTTCGAAATGGATAACAACCAAAGATAATAATTTCCAACTCGACCTGCATACATTCAAGTGCAAGGACGAAATCATCATATCCATTCTGAGGAATCACCATCTTGGGTATGCCTTCTCCGCCTCGGTCCAAGTTCCTACCGTTTACCTTCAACAATTCTGGGGGACAATGAAGACCAAAATTGCCCAAGATAATAGCATCTACTACGAGGCCCAAATCGCATCTGAGACTGTCACCATCACAAAGGAACTCATTCGTAGTATTCTAAGAATGCCAAGTCAACCTCAATACGAACCTGAGGCTTCCGAAAATGAGCTCCTGGAGGACATGATGAGGATGGGATACTACACGCCGATCAAGTTTGTCTCCCATTTTCAGAATTCCATGATCCCGCATCCGTGGCGAACGCTCTTCGCATTTGTCAATAAGTGCTTCTCACCCAAGCACTCAGGATGGGATAGATGCAATATCACAATTCTTCGGATCTTCCATGGGATCGTGTTTCGAAGAAATTACGACTTTGCCAAACTTATCACCACAGATCTCGACGACCAACTTTACCAACGAACTAAGTCCAAAAAGCCACAGAATTTGCCATATCCCCGGTGGTTCTCACTTATCATCCATCATTTTCTGACTACAACACCGGGAATACCATCACGACCAGTAGAAGAAAATTTCACCCCACCCAAACTGCGCTACCTTCAGAAGGGAAAGACTGATGAGAAATATTCGCGCAAGGCAATGCCAATCCCTCACGAGTTACTCGTTCTTGCAAACCCCGACCATATCGATGCCTATTGCAGAAATTACAAAGTTCCTCACCCCACGACACAGGACAACCCACCTGAGTCTAACCCAGGGGTTAGTGAAACAGAGAGAGCTGAAATGAGCGAGAGAGAAAGAGAGAGTGAGATCTTGAGAGAAACCACAGAAACTGAATCTATCACACACACACAACAGACTACATCTCAAGAAGCAATCCCTGACCAACCACCACCATCCTCTGAACAAACCATACCTGAACAATCACTCGAGGAACAACCACATGCCGAACAAATTGAACAACCACTAATGGATGTTCCAGAGATAACTACTACTGCACTACCTCAGCCAGAAAAAGCCGGGTCAATCCCTAGGATAGAAGACGTCGTAATCGACCCAACGACGCATGAGCAAACCCCACCAGACCATTCACTTGTCTCCCAACAGACAAGTGTCTCAACGCAACACGAACCACCCCAAACCTCCCGCAGCTCGGTTCCTGTGTCTGTACCAACTCGAGAAATTCCCATTTCCGTGACACGGACCGAGCCTCTGCCTGATCCTCAGGCCTCAACGTTCATAGAAGAGCCCCAAATAGAGGCTGTTCAAGGATTGGACGGAAGTCTCTCAGATGGTGATGATTTCAGCAGCTCACCATCCGCGAGCCACCGTACAGAACCTAGTTTTGGACGCGTGCTAACGGGACGCCTTGGCGATCCCGGAGATAGCTCCACCCAAGCCCGTCACACTGACGAGGCCATAACAACCCGAGCACCATCTCCAAAAGATGTGTCGCAAGGAGAGGTCGGAAGACCCAAGGACCCCGAAGTTCCACGAACTTCGGGTGACGAGGGCCGCCGTCCAGAACCTCGTTCTGAACGTGTGCCAACGGCTACCTCTAGTGGTGCCGGATCAATTCCAACACAGGTGACGACTGCCTACTTGGAGAATCGGCTGTTCGAATTCTTCGAGACTGTAATCCTACCAAGGGTCAAAGGTCTTATTAAGGAGGCAGTTCAAGCAACTTCCACCGACAAAGGGAAGGCTCCCATATCTGACCAACCTCCTCCTCAACAGCCGGTACTTCCTCGTCTTCTCACCCTGCCACCACGCAACCCGACGATACCTAACTTGTACACAGTGCCTCTGCTTGAACTCTTTGACGTTGGCATTGCTCGCATAATAGAACTCGACAGCAGACGAAGCATTGAAGAAGAAGACCTCTACAGGAAGCTGATCGCAGGTGGCATCATCCCACCTCATGATGCGAGCATACCGACTGACACATGCCGCCAAGAAGGCCCCAGTCAGAAACGTCGTCACGACGATCCAGACGACCAGGATCGTCCTGAGGGGGAGAGTAGCAAGAGACCGAGAACCAAGTCTCCTGTTATTCGTGGCGGAAGAAGCAGAGGACGCGGGGTTCAAACGCGTGGAGGCAGTTCGTCACGACCACCTAATCGACCACCAAGGTCCTCCAGTGGCAGACAAGCTACACCAGGGCCGAACCAGACAACCTCCCTTGGTGAAGTCGAGTCTGCTCCCTCGAGGATCTCCACCCAACCAGTCCAAGCAACTACAACCCCTCGTCAAAAGGATCCTCAAGACTACATTGACATATATATCTTAGACGAGGAATGGATGACGAGAACAGAGACAGCAGAAGAGTCCCGCCTAAGGATTGAAAGCGTTCGTAATTTATTAAAGGCGGCAGCAGCAGACTTCTGCTTCATCGAGCGAGAGGAAGAGGAGCAAGGAGAAAATCCTGAGGCAGATCTTCCAGAACTTCCAGAACTCCTTCAGCATCAGGTGCCCGAGGAACCAACGCCAGGCTATGAGTTCATAGAAACTCGTTGGAGAAACGCGAAGATCAAGGCACCTTTTCTTGAGGATCTATATCCAAAGATCTGGAGGAAGGAAGAAGAAATAAAGGGAGTCAACGAGCTGAATCTTCGAGGCCTTGAGCACCTAAGAGGGACGTATAGGGGACTTAGCCATCAGATTATGCTCTGGGAAGTCACGGCCAAGAAAGGAATGAATAGAGATCAATACAGGAAGTACATGAGAGATCAATCGGCCATCTGTGATGTTGTGGATGTCGAATGGGCGGTAGGTAGATATGTAGGCCCTGTCTTTGTTATTGATCGATATGACAGGAAAATTGTAAAATATTCAGAAGCAGATCTTCCCTATCTTCCACTGGGCGAACTCAACAAGCTCTACAATATTTATCGCAATAAGTTTCCCCTTGACACTCACACAAGGCGAGATGGTTATAGAGCTATCAAAGAGTGTATGCTGAGACAGGTCAAGTATTTTGCTGCTCATGACTTCCAAATGGCCTTAGAAAGCAATATGAGCAAGGTCAACCTGACACGTCCAGACAACAGATATAAGGATCTCGAAAAGTATGAAGAGGGATTTATCTTCCTTGAACCACAACCAGGGGTCACTTACCTTCAAGCTCAGAAGAAAGTGAAGCAGGTGCTACTTCTGTCAGAGATCTCCAAATTCTCAGATGGAACATTGAAGATTATCCTCAACCAACTTCGGGCTAAGAAGAAGACAGTTTCCGAAGATGACAAGCTAGAAGGAACAGAACTGGAAGAGAAAGATGTCCTACGGAAACTCATCGAGAAGATCAGATATCGGATCGTTCTTCGGAACGACATCAGACAGTTCGAGACTGCCTTAGGATTCAGGAAGACCTACTTGGCTCATAGAGAACCTCCACCTCCACCTCGCTCGAAGAAAAAGAAATGAAGACTTTGTTTATTTGCTTGATTGTAATTTGGACACTTAGGGGGAGAATGTTAGGAATATTTTAGAAGTGTCCAAAATATTAATTCTAAGTCTTGTAATTTCTTTTCTATGCATTTTATAGATGCTTCATTTTTGTAATAGGGTTGTATTTGTAATGGGCTTGTTAGGGGCCCAATGGGCTTAAATACCTCACAAGGTATTTAAGCTTAAACCCTAACAAGCATTAATCAAGTTTTCTATTTGCAAAACCCTCACGTATTCAACAGTAAACCTATATAGCACACTATTCAAATATTACGAAGGTTAAATCTGTTGAAGTGTTCTTGGATAATCTGGAATTACACATACATATTAGTATAATTTTGTTGTTTTAAAAGGCTATTAATATGATTAATAGTAACAGAAAGCATATCATTTTCTTTTTCAAATAATTTTTGAAAAGCATTAAAAAATCTAATTTCGTATTCCTTTCCATTTGGAAACTAGTTTGGGGGTGGAAAAACAGAATTAATATTTTTTCCCAGTTGAAAGCTTATAATTTCTTTCAAGAACAGAAATCATATTTTTAAAAATTTTATAAAGATCTAGGAAATCGAAATGCACACTAAAATAAATTTAATAAAAAATATTTATATAAATAGCACACGCATTCGAGTGTGTATAAGTTACTAGTATTATTAATCTTTATTTATTGTAGAGGTGTAAATGAGTCGGCCTCGGCTCTTTTCCGTGCTCCATCTACACTCATTTGTGCTAGGGACGAGCCCGAGCTCGATAGTGGATCTCGAGCTTGGCTCGTGACCTCGACTCGTCGAGCTCGCGGTCGGCTCGTGAACAAAAAAAATTAAAAAGAAATAGCACAGCTGAAAAAATCAAAATTCAGTCATCACAAACATATGGATCGATTATGTGACAGATGGTTGGATTTGTAACCTAAATTTCACTTAAAAGGACCCATCTGAGCAGCTGAATTTTTTTTTTTAATTCTAGTTTATTTCGTTGTGTTTGTTGTTGTTTTAGTTTATTTTTTATTACGAAAAATATGTGGTTGTTCTCTATTTTGGAAAGTCGAATCCTCCGCAAAAATCCATCTGTTTCCGTTCTCGAACTTATTCAAGAGAATCTGCAGGGATGATATTCGATAGCGTCTTTTTTTTCAAACAGAAGTTTCATTAGAAACAACCAAATTACATGGACTAAAGAGCCCAGATGTACCCTCCGGTAACATTCGATCGTCCAGAAGGGAGAAAGCTCTCAACAAGAGAGAAACGAATATGCACAAAATCAAAACAGCCCAAACAAGCCCGAAGAAAACAAAATATTACGATCTGACAAAAGAACTAAAGAACCTACTACAGATTAACTTAATACCCCAAAAAATGGCTACCAAGTTAGATCTACGACACTCTTCACTTTCTTCTATCTTCAACTTCGATATTTTGTCTTCTTCGAGAAGGGCACTCCCATAAAGGAAGAAAGAAACTCCTACAAAGAGGAGACGAGCGCTCCCACACGAGGAGACTGAAAAAAGCAAGAAAAAATTAAAATACACGCCAAAAAGTTAAAAGTATTTGGATATGGTGGGAGTATTTTAGATGGCCTCCCCAACCTCCATTAATGGAGGAAGGGGAGAAAGTTAGATCTTATGGGTGTGGCGATGTGGAGAGAAGAGAGATGGGGTAGGGTTTTTAGAGAGAGAGAATGCTCTGTCGCGATTACATCACGAGGATATTCGATAGCGTCTCGTTATTATATTTTAACCAGTGTTGTAAAAAACGGCCTGGGCGATTGCTTAGGCGCTGGTCGGCTAGCCCCGTGGCGAAAACAGCCTAAACGGGCAATTAATCGGTACCACTATGAATCGGCCGAATATCCCAATTATAATTGGCCGACTACCCCGATTAATCGTCATTAAAATATATAAAATTTTAACTTAATGAACGCACGCATAAGCAGTCAACGGCCCAATTTTATTAGGCAAGCATTTGAAAGATTCGAGTGTGTGGCATGCTTTATATAGAAAGCATACAAGCTCTCTTTGACCGATGTAGAAAAATATTAAAACTGAAATAAAAAATTTGAAACTGAAATAAAACATATGAAAATTGAAATATTAAACTATAAATATAAAAATAATAAACCGAAATAATACTTACGCAAACTAGAATATTGAAATGAAATATAAAAAATATATAAGAAATAAAAAAAAAACAGGATACCTTTATTAAACATCTTCCTTAAATCATCATTTTATATTATTATATTTTGATGCAGTGTTGGAATTGACATTATTTATATAGAATGTTTAAAAAAAATTATAACATAGGTATATTTGATCTATAATTGATATACCGACTAATTGCCGCCTAGAAACCACCTAGGTCCCCCTCCGGGCACCCGACTAACGCCAAACGAATTTTACAACATTGATTTAATATCTTTTTTCGTTTTCTTTTACATTTAACTTAGTTAAAGCTGGAGCTTCGAACGAATAAAGCTGGACTGTGTTAGACTGAGAATTTACAGTCCTAATTTGAAGCACATGGTTAGGTTTGGCCCTGTACGGGCCTTACTCGTTATTAGACTCGGCCCATTGACCTTATTTGGGCCAGCCCAGTAATCTTAACGATAAGTTAGAATATCTAAAAGAGGTAAATGGAATATGCCAAATATTCAAAGATCACTTAGTTTTTTCTTTTCTCTTTCCTTTCTATTATTTAAATTAAAACTTTAAGGTTGGATCTCCTCTATAGTCTATATTTATATCGCATATTAGATCATCATTACATAAATGGAGAAACATATAATAAAAAATAAAAACATGGTGATAAGAAGTTAAAAGCGGAGATCTTTACGGAAAGGCCACGTAACGTGCGAGCGACATCCAATAAACTTCAAGCTCATTTCTCTCACTTTTTTGCCATTTCTATATTTTATTATTTTTGTAAATTACAAAAATATTAAATAAATATAGACGTTTGTCTTCATCTCACTACCTTCCAGCGAGACGACAAACACCCATCATCAGTCATCACTCCCCAAATCTCAATGTAAGCCATTTTCGAGCACCTCCATTTTTCTCTGTTTGCGTTCTGAATTGATTTGCAGCTGTATACTCGTTTCAGTTTGGCCTGTTTTGAGCTGATTGAAGATGGCGATGTTCACGGTTCGTAGCGTGGAGACCACGCCGTATGATGGACAGAAACCGGGCACTTCTGGTCTTAGAAAAAAGGTTTTTTCTCCCTTTTTTTCATTTAATTCGTTCATTTCGTGTTGCTTATGTAATTTTCCGTATCGCTTTTTTTCCATATGAATCGTGATGTTTCCTAGGATGAGTTATTGTGTTCGCCTTGAATTAGATTTTGATGTGAAGCGATTTATCAATGTGACGATGCGAGATCTGTCTTGCTAGTTATGTCGTTTTAGGTTTGGCATTAGTAGATTTCATGGCTTATACTGAGCTTGTTAATGAGTCAAATGAATGTTAGAGATATATGATATATGTCTGTAAGAGCATCTTGGAATATCGTGCCATTTTGAATCACTGAAGAAAGAACTGTAATGAAGGCTGAAGCCTTTTCATGGAGTTCAATGATAGCTTTTGTTTTCCACATTTTTGCTTCCTTAAATAGTGTTGCACGCATGATTGCTGATTACTGTTTGATAATTGTTAATGACTTGGCATTCGTGATTCAGGTTAATGTATTTAAGCAACCAAACTATCTGGAAAATTTCGTGCAATCTACGTTCAATGCCCTTGGGGCTCAAAAAGTCAGAGGTATGTACTATTTTATTTTATTTTTCATCGGAGATTTTCTTGACAGTTTGATTGTATATTTGTTCAGGTGCAACTCTCGTTGTCTCTGGCGATGGACGTTACTTCTCAAAAGATGCTATCCAAGTAATTCTTCTCTGTGCTTTTGCATAGTATTAACACTTGCATTTTTTATTCTCTTTTTTGCGAACTTACAATTTTTCTCGTTATAATTTTTGTTTCTTTATCATTAGCAAAGAGTTGGATTTGTCTTTCACGTTCAATTTTCTGTAATGGGCTATAACTATTTCCTGCAATTACGCAGATCATTATCAAGATGGCTGCTGGTAATGGAGTGAGGCGTATATGGGTTGGTCAAAATGGTTTGTTGTCCACTCCTGCTGTATCTGCTGTTATTCGTGAGAGAGTTGCTGCAGATGTAAGTGATCATCATCTCTATAGAGTATTCAATTAAATTCAACCTCTTTCTACAACTAGCGAATATTTTTAAATTAGTAGTAGTTTTTTGTATGTATATTTGATAGCCTTCTTTTATAACTCTTTGCAGGGATCAAAGGCTACTGGGGCATTTATTCTTACAGCAAGCCACAACCCTGGTGGACCTCATGAGGTGGATGTTTGAATTAACCTTCACCATGTTTTTCCCATTCGACGATTATTTATTTATATATTCTTTTTTCTTGTAAATTTGGCAGGATTTCGGAATCAAATATAACATGGAAAATGGTGGCCCCGCTCCAGAAGGAATTACTGATAAAATATATTCGAACACGACAACAATCAAAGAGTACTTGCTTGCAGAAGGCTTGCCTGATGTAAGAACTTTACTCGAAAAAAAAAATTACGCTATTGGTGTTTGGGGGAGGAGTTGGTTATTTCTCATTCTCATCTGATGATGATAATGTCTTCTTACAGGTGGATATTGGATCAATAGGAGTAACGAGCTTTACGGGTCCTGAGGGACAATTCGATGTCGATGTCTTCGATTCTGCAGCTGATTATGTCAAACTGATGAAGTATGTTTATGATGATCGTTTCCTCGTCTCCCAAATAATAGGCATTTCATATTTCCATTTTCTTTGAATTGCCAGCTTATTTATCTTGTCCTTTTGCAGGTCCATCTTTGACTTCAACTTGATCCAGAAGTTGCTTACATCTCCGAATTTCACTTTCTGGTTCGCCTCCTAAAGTCTTTACTCTAAGATAGACTTTTAGCATTATTTGTCTCCAATTTATCACTTGAGTATTAAAGACTTTTACATTTCCTCATTTACTAGTTACGATGCGCTCCATGGAGTTGCTGGAGCGTATGCAAAACGTATATTTGTAGAAGAGCTAGGTGCGAAAGAAAGCTCTTTACTGAACTGTGTCCCTAAGGTAATTTTTTCATTTAGTCTCATCTGGTAAAAACATTTTCTTTCCCTTAGTTCCCATAGTTAACTATGAAACATGTACGTTTGTCTCTACTTCTCTTCACACGAAATCATGGAAACTTTAGGTATTGTTTCTGAAAAGTTTATCAAATAGTGCTCAATATAACATTGTTCTAATAGAAAATTATTAATAGTTGTGATAATTCCAATCCCCTTTTCATTCTCGTGTCTGATTTCTTGCAGGAAGACTTTGGTGGAGGTCACCCTGATCCTAATCTTACGTATGCAAAAGAATTAGTGGCTCGAATGGGACTGAGCAAGACGAGCACTGGAGAAGAACCACCAGAATTTGGAGCAGCAGCTGATGGAGACGCAGATCGTAATATGGTTCTTGGAAAGAGGTAAGTCTTTTCATTTGATTGTTTTTATTAATTTTCACTCTCTTTTGGTTTGATGATATACATTTATATATGTATATTGTTATCAGGTTCTTCGTGACTCCATCTGATTCTGTTGCCATCATAGCGGCAAATGCCGTCGATGCCATTCCTTACTTCTCTGGTGGCCTCAAAGGAGTTGCTAGGTTCATTCAATTCCTTTCTTAATTGTTTTTTACTGTCAATTTCTTGCAAGATCTGAATGTGTGATTCGATTTGACAATAAAGAATAAAATTTTTGTTAACTTAATTTGTTGCAGGAGCATGCCAACCTCAGCAGCTCTCGATGTCGTTGCTAAAAACCTCAACCTGAAATTCTTTGAGGTTCGTCTAAATTCAATTTTCTATCCCTTATTTTTCAGAAAAAAGGGTCTTAAATGTTGCTTTTTTGGTCACGTATTAAAGGTTCCCACGGGCTGGAAATTTTTTGGCAACCTAATGGATGCTGGGATGTGTTCTGTTTGTGGTGAAGAAAGCTTCGGGACTGGTAAGAACACAACTTTTTTTATTATTATTATGAATGTTTGCGTGGGACAAGTTCATATTTTTAACATCAATTTAAAAATTTTTTCTAACACCAAGCTAAAAAAAATAATCGCACGATGACATCATGGGACAGGCTCAGACCACATCCGCGAAAAAGATGGAATATGGGCGGTTTTGGCTTGGCTGTCCCTACTCGCTCACAAGAACAAAGACAACCTCGGTGGGGACAAAAAGCTCGTGAGCGTCGAGGACATTGTTCGCCAGCATTGGGCTAAGTATGGACGCCATTATTACACTCGATATGATTACGAGGTAACTCACCGGACTTTCCTCTTTTAATTGGTTATGGTTCGTTTCTGAATAAATATTTTCTTCTTGTCTTCAAGAATGTCGACGCTGGCGCTGCAAAAGAACTCATGGCTTACCTGGTGAAATTGCAGTCTTCTCTTGATGAAGTTAACAAGTGAGTTTCACTCTAATGAAAAGTTCTGTTCTTTCGCATATATTTGTGTTTTTTTTTCCACGATATCTAAACGGGTTTATCCGATACAAAAATTATCGTAACTCTGTCTGTGAACTATTAAATTCTCTTCTTATAGCAGTAAGTTTCATCCTAAATCTAATCATATATTACTATCATGGATTTTGCAGCTTTTATTCTCGGATTATTTCGGAGCATTTCTTACACGGGTTTTATTATATTTTTTTGTCATTTCAACAGACTCGTAAAGGGAATAAGCTCAGATGTCTCCAAAGTCATCCACGGCGACGAGTTTGAGTACAAAGATCCAGTCGATGGCTCCATCTCTAAACACCAAGGAATCAGATATCTGTTTGAAGATGGATCTCGCTTGGTAAACAAAAGAAAAATTACTTTCTCGAAATATTATCATAATTAGTCCCTTTAAGAATCTCGAATACTTTCAGCAATGAAATTATATTTCGATATAGGTTTTTAGACTCTCTGGGACGGGGTCGGAAGGAGCGACGATTCGTCTGTACATAGAACAGTACGAGAAAGACCCATCGAAGACAGGCCGTGAATCTCAAGATGCACTTGCTCCATTGGTGAGTGAGATTTTATATTTTTTATTTTAATTTTCATTCAGATGAATATATACAAATTAATTTGATGATGATGATGGTGAAATATTTTTAGGTTGAGGTTGCCCTGAAGCTGTCTAAGATGGAAGAGTTCACTGGCCGATCTGCTCCTACTGTTATTACATAAAAATCAATACATAAATATACCTACCTATATACCAATAATATGCAAGTAAGCAAAACATGTTTTGAGGAATGTTCTTTTCTCTCTTTTCAATAAGTGAGAGTGACTGAAATAATGTTAGGTACTTCTTGATATATCTGAAGTCGTGGGGCGCGGCGAGACAAACTTGCGATATATTTTTCATTATGTTACGTTTTTCGTTTCTATTTCCTTCTGTTTGGAGAAATAAAGCTTTCCTTTTATAATCGTAATCTTTCTTTACATAGTTGAATCCTTATAATATTTACCAGGCAATTGACAAGGATTGCGTATCTAATCCATGGTTCTGAAACCGGGTTTTCGAACCGGAAATTTTAGTGGTTTAAGGTTTAGTGGTTTAACCGGTATCAAATCGGAATCAAACCGGAGTCAAACCGGTATATTTAAATATATATAATATATTTTGTGATTGAATCAACCAAATAATATAGGTTATATAACTGTTTATTTAGTAATCTTTTTAGAATTTTATAAAATTGAGGGTCAAAATTAAATATTGATAGTTAAATTAATTTTACCAAGGACTACAGAAATTAAAACTACAAAATTTGGGGTCAAAAGTATACAAAAATAAAAAACATGGTCCGTTAAATAATTTTAAAACAAAAATAATTGTCAATTCTAAGATTCGAACCCAGCCCATAGGAATAAGAACCCAAGACTTCACCAATGGACCGCATTAAATGATCTATAATTTTATCCATTTACTTTTCTTATATATAATTCTGTTTTTACTTTTTTTTTTAAATAAGCTCAACCGGACCGGAATCGGACCGAATTTCCGGCCGGTTCGCCAGTTTCCGGCCGGAACCGCCGGTCCGGTCCGGTTTTTAAAACCTTGATCTATTCTACTATTTTGTTTTTACTTTTTTTTCAATTTTATCCTTAAAATTTAAATTTATTACAGTTTAATTCTTTGATTTAAAATTTTATTTTTTAAATAACTTAATTAATAATCTACAAATATATAAACTGACTTATACATTTGTACATACATAGTTAGTGCTAAATTAAAAGGATCTTTTTACAAAAAGCTTAAAAACTGTACAAAAAGATGATGATGATACGTGGCAATATCCACCATACAAACCATGATAATGGTACTTGGTCAAACAAAACCTTTTGATCAAACAATCAAACTGTAAACAGTTTAATTCTTAACCAAAGGTAGTCACACCATCATACCATACCAAAATCAGAATCTCGTTTGTAGGCAGTTCAACCGATATACCAAACATCAAAATAAAAATTGGAAAATGGTACGTGGCGTTGTTAAACCTATTAGTCCAGTTATCAAGCTGTAAACAAGTTTGATCCCGTTCGGACCCAAGGTAGTCCAGCCTATATACCATTAATCCGAAAACAAATTATTTTTGTGATCTTTAGAATTAAATCATCGAATACAAGGAATTTTACATAATAAAATCGTCATTCAATTAATTCAATTGGTAACAGCCTTACCCTTCAAACGCCTTTTCAACGGCAACACGGGCTAGTCAAGAGCCAACAAAATCGAAATCAAATTTTATTATAACCTCTATTCAAAATTTAATTCCTTCAATCGATTTTTAAAAGATTTTATAAAAGAAAATATTACATCATATTAATAAAATTATATATATGATATAAAACCATGATTTAAGTATTAAGGCATTTTAGTGTAGTTTAACGTTAAGGTTTAGCCTTCCATTAAGGCTTGATCAAACAAAATTATAATAAAGATAGAAACTTACTTGAAAGAGAAGAAGTAGATGCAAACCAGAACTTTTATTTCTTCAACGTATTTTACAAAGAGAGAGAGAGTACAAGAGTGCAAGGTAAAAACTGCGTACACAACTTATGGCGAAAAGCCATATTTAAAGACACACAAAAAAATAAAAGACAAAAGAGCAGTAAGGAATTATGATTCCAGCTGGCCATTTTCTTGTTCTTGATTCCTCTTGTCGGCCAATACTTTATAAAAGTAAATTATGTTGTCGCCATGCTAAATCTTTAGCCGCCTAGTGGATGCCTTGTCATTCCCTCTTCATTCTTTGTCTTTTCCTTTCATCCTTTTGAAGGATTCTTCAGTGATATTATTAATAGCGTCTTCAAATGATAATAAGTCATCATCATCAAAGGGGTCTTGAGCTTCTCCGGCTTGACAGAAATCTTCATCTTTTGATGAAGTCCCCATTGTCACATCGGAAATATCAATTCCAAAATTCTTTCCGATGTCTTTCTTTATTTCTTCCATGTATTCAATCAGAATTTCTTCTTTAGTCATTTTTCCTTTCTGAATATTTAATCTTCTAGAAAGGACTTCGAATGGACTACGAGATTCCCTTTGCTGTCTCTTTTCAATTTGTTCCTTATAATAAGCAATTTTTTCTTTGATTTTATCGACAGTTTGTTGTCCTTCGTATTCTCCTTGACCGTCTATTCGAATCATTTTCTTCCAGAACTTTGTATAAAAAGTTCTCCATAAACAAGGTATATTCTGTTGGTTATGACCAACTTCAGGAGCCCATTTCCAAATCCATGGGATACTATATTCAATATAAAAATGCATTGAAGCCATTCCTTCAATCCATTTATTATTATGTTGGGCCTCTATTAGGGCTGGCGAAACTTTAACCCACTCAGTATATAATCCTGAGAATGGATCTTTCAAAATATTAACTGTGGCTCCGTATGATAACCACCAATTATAAAACCAAGTAGGAATTTCCTGCTTGTACACATCAGCACATATCTTGATCCACCAAGAATGTTTTCTTTTGACGTTTTCATATAAGAAAACTCTATGAAAAGCTTGAATATAATCCCAATAATTAAACTTGACTGTAACTTTTAATTCTGGATGGAAATATTCCCTATCCTTCATTGGGTGAATTGCCCAAGCTTCAGGGGATATAATCCTCTTAATAATAATCTTACTGAAGTTATAAACCTTCTGATTTCCAGTAACAAAATGATCAAATTCACAAGATTCTGTGAACTTAAGAATATTTTCGTAGTTCATTCTGTTTTTATAATATCCTCCAGCATATGATGCTGTATCTAAATATCTTTCCATTAAGGTCCATGGTTGATCTTTCCATTTTAAATCATTTTCCGTTAAAAAGAGTATGACTTCTTTATGAGAATTTTGTTCATAAATAAATTCTTGATCTTCAACTTCATCATCTGCTACAATTTTAGCATAAGAAGTCGTACCTTCTTGAGTTTTTTGTTCCTTATATTTAAGGAATTCTTTGTACATCTGTTGATCTTGAGCACTCATGTTGCTCGAAGACGAAGAGAGATTCTCTTTAAATAATTTTTTATTGCCATGTTGAGCAATAGGCTTGCCACCTCTACCACCTCTATTAGAGGGATAGATTTTCCCATATTGGGACATACCTGCAAAAGAATTCATTGAATAAATTCTCTGGTAAGAAAATCGGGAAGGCTATTATCACTTCCTTTTTTATAAATTATTTCAAAATCAAATGGAGCTAAATGAGCTTGCCATCTTGCAAACATTTGCTTAGAAACATCATGTTTAAAATCTTTTTGAAACATAAATTTCGCAGCTTGACCATCAGTTTTTATTAAAAACTTTTGATTATATAAATCATCCTGAAATTTAAGAACACATTTGACTATAGCAAGTACTTCTCTAGCTCTAGTAGCATAATTTTTCTGAGCATTATTCCATTTCCCCGAATGGAATCTAACTAAATATTCTTTCTTATCTTCTGGAGAGATTTGTTTTAAAATTCCTTCATATCCTAAATCAGAGGCATCGGTTTCTATAACCTTTTGCCAATTAGAGTTAGCAAGCATAAGACAAGGTAAATGAGTAACCTTATTTTTAATTTTTTTAACTGCTTCAGTGTGATTATTTGTCCACTGACAAGGAATTTTCTTAAGTCTGTCGTATAAAATAGATGTATCACTAGCAAGATTTTTGTAATAAGGAGAAATATAATTTAAACTTCCTAAAAATCTTTGAAGCTGAGTTTTATCTAAAATTTGATCTGGAAATTTTGATGCAAACTCAATACTTCTATTAATTGGATTAATATTTCCTTTTTCAATATTATGACCTAAAAATCGTATTTTAGTTTGAAATAAAACCATTTTTGGACTAGATATAACCAATCCATTTTGGATAACAATTTTCTTAAATATATCAAGATGTTTAAAATGTGTTTCAATATCTTTTGAAAAGATTAAAATATCATCAATATAAACGATAATGAAATTACTATAAGGAATGAATATGTCATTCATTATATTTTGAAATTCAGAAGGAGCATTTTTCAAACCAAAAGGCATTACGTTCCATTCAAATTGTCCTATTGGAACAGTAAAAGCAGTTTTATATCTGTCCTTTTCATCAATTTGTATTTGCCAAAACCCTGATTTTAAATCGAATTTTGAAAAGATAATGGCATTAAATAAACGATCTAAAAGATCCTTTTTATTAGGAATAGGATACCTAATCCATTTCAAAACTCTATTAAGGGGTTTATAATTAATAACTAACCTAGGTGCTCCCCTTTCCTTTTCTGCCGCATTATTGACATAAAAAGCTGTGCATGACCAAGGTGATTTTGAAGGTTTTATTAAACCTTTCTATAAAAGAGAAGTTATTTCTTTTTTACATAATTCTAATAATTCAGAATTCATCTGACAAGGACGAGCTTTAGTGGGAATATTTTTCTCACTAAAATCATCTTCATAAGGTAAAGAAACTATATGTTTTTTTCTATTCCAAAAAGCATTTGGAAGATCGTTACATATTTGCAACGTAAATTCATTATAAAGTAATTTAATTTTTTCTTGTAACTTAGGATTTTGGATTTTATCCTCAATCGTAAGTATATTAATTTCTTGCTTAAGGTAATTTACCTGTTTTTCTTTTGCTTTAATAAGAATCGAATCCTTAATTTCATTAAGAATCCTTGAAAAAGGTTCAGTAATGAATTCAAAGTAAACTTCTTTATTTTCGAACCTTTAAATCCAAGTTCATTAATATTTTGAATGGAAAATATTTTCCTAAGGAACGGAGTACCAAGGATTACTTGGTTTGTAATATTCTTGACCAGCAAGAATGAAGTAGGAATACAAACCTTATTTTTACAAATGAAGGCTTTAGGGATTTTATAATTAATCTGAAGTTTTTCTCCACTTGCAGAGCTAAGAGAATGAGTTGTTTTATGAAAGTATTGGGTAGGAATTATTCCTTCCTGGATACAATTTAAATATGCTCCACTATCAATTAATGCAATCAAATTCTTTTGAAAGTTTCCATCGATAAGTAGTGATATTTTAACAAGCCATTTTTGAGAAGTAATAACTTCTAATGTCGAAAGGAAATTTGCTTCTTGAATATTTTCAGAAGTACTGACGAAATCTTCATTAGTTTCAAATTCTTTAACAATTTCTTTCCCTTTTTCTAATTTAGAAAATCTTCGTTCTGAATCAATATGACTTAATTTTAAATTCTTAATTTCAGTTTTAAGATTTGAAATCTCAATTGTCAAATCTTTAATATTAACAGCTGATTCAGTTTTGTTTATTTTATTCTTATTACGAAGTAATCTCATTACTTCGGCCATACTATAAGATTCAGTTTTAATTATTTTAGGAATATCTTCTTTTGAAGTTTCTTCCTCTTTTTGGATTAATCGTTTGGTTATATGATTTTTTAAATCTGGATCTTCTGTTTCTTTTAAAATTTCTAAAAGATTATTATCCAGAACATTTAATTCTAATTCTTGAAATTGAGATATAATTTGATATAAATTATCTTCTGGTTCAGATTCTGAACTTTTAATATTTTTAGAACAAGGTTGTCCTATTTGACAATTTTGGCATTCTTCAGATTCTGACGATGAAATATCTTCGATGATATTGTTTTCATCACTCGAAGAAATTTCACTATCGGATTCCAACAGAATTTTGATAATGTTTCTTTTAAATCATTATCAATATTCAAATTATTAATTTTCTTTTTAGTCCAACAAGTTGATGCTTTATGACCAATTTTACCGCATTTGCGACAAATAATTGGAGGAAATTTATTTCTGTATTGATTGTTTTTATTATCTTTTGAGAATGTTTGTTCTCTTCGTTTAGATTTTCGATATTTTCTTTTTTCATATTGTTTAGGAGAGTATTTTTTGGGTTTATACTCTTTACGAGGTTTACTCGTAGAAGGATTTTCTAAACCAAATTGGCTACAGAATTCTCCTAATTGTTTTTTCTCGTCAAGAGAATGTCTCTTGAGTTGTTTATTAAGCTTTATTTCATTACATAAAGCTAAACCTTCTTGTATGCAAGTTCCTATTAATCTGCCATAAGTATAAGAATTATAATCTATACTAGATTCTCCATTTCTAAGGATTTTCTTAACCCTTTCGGCAAATAAGAAAGGAAGACCATCAACGAATTTGGATTTCCAATGAGTACTATTTGACTCAGGAAGTTCCATAACTCTGCTAAGAAAAGTATCCTTATATCATCTAAACGATGTAAGGGTTTTACACCTAAGATTTTGGAGCAAAGTTCTGACATTTTCAGAATTATCAGACCATCGGCCTGTAAAATGTTCTACAATGTTTATACATAAAGTATAAACAGCGTTTTCAATAATTGTATTATTTTCCTCTTTTACATTTAGAAAAATACTTTCTCGGTCTTGCTGAGATAAATAATTATCCCACCAACCTTTCAACTGACCAGTAAAGCCAGCAACAAGCATTTGAGCTATAGTTTTGTCTGCATTACCTTGAGTTTTACAGACTGTACTATACATCATCATCCTATGAACCATACCGAAAGTTTGTCTTTCCGTATAGCCATCTAAATTCCATTCATAAATGCAATGACCATTATATGAATTGTTTATAGTAAGATCATGTTCTTCAATTAGAACATCTTGAGGAGTTGGTCTTGGGTAATAATATTTAGTCTGAATTGGTTTACTAGCAAATTTCGAAGAATTTCTTAATTTATGATTTCTTCAGTAAAAGTATTATGAAAATTATCAGAATCTTCAAGCTGATTTTCAAAATCTTCACTTAAAGTGTTAAGCTTTAAATTTTTAAGCTTATTTTCAATTAAATCTTCAATTTGAGTAATCGATTTTAATTTAAAATCAACAATCTCAAGAGGGGGTTGAATACTAGTAGAAGCTATATTAGCTATTTTAATTTCACTTATATTTTTATCTTTATTTATTAAAAGATAATTTTTTATATCTTTAATAGAAAAAGATATTTCTTCTATATTTTTCTTTAATAAAGTTATTTGTTCTCCTAAAACAATAACATACATATTCGTATAATTTTGTTGTTTTAAAAGACTATTTATATGATTTATAGTAACAGTAAGAGTTTCATTTTCAAATAATTTTTGAAAAGCATTATAATAGCGAATCTCATTATCCTTTTCAATTTGAAAACTACTTTGAGGAGGATAAATTGACTTCATATTTTTCCCCGTTGAAAGCTTATAACTTCTTTCAAGAACTGAAATCATATTTTTAAAATAATTTGTCAAAAACCAAGGAATAAAAGGTAATTTTTCATTTCTTTTTGACAAATCATTATAAAATTTATTTTGGATAATAATTTTATCTTCATTATTAAAACTTTCAAAAAACCATTTTCGAAAGAGTTCCCATTTGGGTAAATTAAATTCTTTTTGAATTTCTTTTCTTGCCGGAGAACCCGGACTAAAATCAATTTGAGGTTTTAAATCCATTAAACACAAAAATCCATTTCTGACTCAGTTATTTCCTCGTCGTTATTTTTAGAAATTCCATGAACAATATTATCAGAATTAATTCTTAATTCTTCAACTCTATTTTGTAGATAATCGTTAGAGGTTGATTCTCTAACTTGAGAAGTCGAAGCTCTAGAGGGAGATTTTATCATATAATCACATGGTGATATATGATAATGAGAAGAGGCTGATCTAGTCATTCTAGATCTAGGAGTTCTAACATCTATAGATCGGCGATTTTGATCAAACTGTATTTGAACAGTTCCATTTGTAGATTGTATTATTTGAGTAGGATTGTTTTGTATTTTAGGCAGAAGAGGCATAGCTCGTTCAATTGTCCATTTTTCTGGAAATTGTATTTCTTCCCATTTTATAGATCTGCGAGTTGTAATATTAGATCTACTAAAATTAGTTTCTATAAGAACAGTTTCGTTGATTGGTTTATCAACTATTTTACACTGTGGATTAAGCGTATATAAAGGCTTGTAATAAATTCTATAACAGATACATATTACTTCCGATCCCGGAGCGTAATTATATCCGTGAGTTTTGACATTTAAAGTCAGAGCATCCAATATATTGACATCAGTCAAAGATAATTGGAGATTTGGATAAACATTAAAATAAACTGGTCCATGTGCCAGACTAGACTGATTTATTCCCATAAGGGATTGTTTCCAGTCGAGATTTCTACCATCTCTAAGAGCTGCTATAAAGCTCTCTGGTAAACCTTCTAAAGTTAATGGCTTAAAGGCTATCTGAACTAACCCAATATGAATAAACTTATGGTTTATTCTATATTTTTCTAAGTCTCTATTACTTAGAAGTCTAATAACCATCTCTTCGTTATTCAAAGAAATTGTTTCTTCAGTAGTTTTTACTACTTGTTTTAAACCTAATTTTTCAAAAGTTCCTAACTCATAGATTATTTTATAATCTAGTTTTGGAATTGTCCAACGATTTAATTTGTCTAAATCTTGAGGAATATCATACTCCTCTTCAATACCGTTTTTAACAGTATTATCTTTACGTCTTATCAAATTCATTTGATAAAGAACGTTAAACTACACCAGAATTTCTTAATACCCTCACCATGACTCTGATACCATTAAAAGGATCTTTTTACAAAAAGCTTAAAAACTGTACAAAAAGATGATGATGATACGTGGCAATATCCACCATACAAACCATGATAATGGTACTTGGTCAAACAAAACCTTTAAGAATAACGAGAAATATACTAGTTTAAGAATATACTAGTTGACGTCGAAAAAAATCATACTGCCTCCGTCCCAAACCGTTTTGGACATTTTACTATATCGGGCGTCCCAAACCGTTTTGGAAATTTCCTTTTATAACAAAAAACTACCACAAACAATAAATATAATACTATTAAATATTATTAAAAGACGTGTCAAAATATAAACTTTTTCAACTTTTAATTGTACTATATTATTAAAATATTCAATTTCTTAAAAATCGTGTTATAGCCAAATGTCCAAGAGTAAAATAAACTAACGTTAAATAAAAAAAGAAGGATAAAAATTGATTGTCCTATTGAGAACCGATCAGAGAGCTATATCCTTTCATTGGGTTACTCAGCCGTGGCTTGCTATCATTCCACCGATGGAGTGGGAGCTTTCACTGCTCCGAGTCTGTGAAACCAAACTCATGCAGTAACCCTCTTCCCCCTTAATGCCCACGTGAAGCCCAAACCTTCGTTAGGACTACACACGAATCAAACTCCCGCTTGGAACGATCGTGCCAAATAAGAGCTCGTCGAGCACCCCAATAATAGCCTCGAAATTTGAATCGTTAGTTCAATCAATTTATAGCCCCCACATGAGTGACAAGCCCTCGTTACTGAGCTCGGCGAAGAGTACTCTCTTTGTGAGTTTTTAAAAGCGGTGAAATTGGGTTCGTTTAGTCGGTGTGGGAGAGATTGGCCACGTTCATCCATCTCACCTCTAATAACTGTAGGCCCAATATTTAAAGCCCATTAGCGGAAATAAAATGGGGATCCAACGTTTAATTTGTCTGACCAATTAGATTTGACCATTTGTACTTTAGCAGAGAGGAGAAGCGAAGTTAGAGACACGTCATGTTTGACTCGGTATTTTCCTATTTTGCCCTCAGATTTTATAATAGAGCATGGGCAATCTCGAACCCGATTTTAGTGTTTTTACTCTAACAACTCTATTTTCTGCATAATATTATTCCAATCCCATCAAGTCTTACTTTCTATAAAAATAATATTTTTATTTAATTTATATACTTTATATAAAAATTCAATAAGTAATAATTATTTCTTTAACATGAAAATAAACTTATAATCACGGTATCATAATAACTACCTCATTTTATTATTAATATCACTTATTAAAATCACACACTATCAATTATTTAATTTTATTGCACTCATATACGGTACGGTATATTAAAAATATTGGTTGGGATTAGACCTGAGTTTTGGGCCGGGCCAACCCAGAACCGGCCCAAAACCGGCCCATTAATCCGGTCCAGAACCGGAACCGGTAGATCCGGTTCTGGAACCGGTAACCGGCCCAGTTAAAATGAACTGGGCCGGTTCGCGGAACTCGGAACCGCGGATTACCGGTTCCGATTCCCGGTTCCGGTTTCGCGGTTCCGGTTCCGGTTCGGAACCGGAACCGGCCCAAATGTCTTTTATTTATTATTTTTTTAATTCAAAAAATACATTAAAAATAAAAAAAAATAAAAAAAAAATTAATGGGCCGGTTCCGGTTCCAGAACCGGAACCGGCCCATTTAAGGCCCGTGGTCCAGCTCCGCGGTTCTGGTCCGGTCCGGGGAAAATGGTCCCAGAACCGGAACCGGAACCGGAACCGGTGGAACCGAAACCAGTAGAACCGGCCCGGAACCGGCCCAATCCGGCCCATTACCCAGGCCTAGACTTGGGATTAGCAGTACACAATAGGCTAACGTGACCAAATATATATAGAACACCTTGACATATATATGTATATATATACAAGTCACGTTTTAGACTTTAGTACACATAACCTCGTTATTTTCCAATTGTCTCGCACCACGCATTACGAAATATATCACACGTCTACTGTTATATTTCTTACATTAAAAAACAATAAAGGTAACCATGAAAAATCATCTATAAATATAGTATTACACATATCCTCGTACTATTCCACATGTCTCACGCCACACGAATTTTTCGTTTATGGATGAATGAAAACATTATATAACTACTAGGCCACTATATTATTTTGTTTCTTGAATGAAAAGCACATCAACAGCCACCGTGATATGTTTGGTCGAAAGACAATCAACCAAAGTTATTGTCGTACAAAATAAATAAATAATAATAGCAATATTATCTCGTGTAGAATCAATCCCTTGCATTACAACATATATAACAAACCCTCCTTCTCTCTTTCTTTTTGTTGCTAGTGCCTATTCCTTCCCTTCACTTCAAGCGTACAATTCAAGTTCTTTCTCATCATTTTCTCACCATTACCACTTCGCGACATATGTATATATATATATATATATGAACATTTCATGGAAGTTGTACTTAAGTTCTAAAACTCTGTTTTTTATTTCTCTCTAGATTATTTTATTATTATAATATTCATGGAGCAGCAAACTCATGAAAACGCCATCATGGTCGACGAGATTAAGGACAAAGAAGTCACTGGAATTCACAGCCAAGTACGAAGAATAAAAGAAGAGATGAGGAAGACCATCACCCTATTGTTGCTTGAGAAACCTGAGACGTTGATCGTCTCTCGCCTGAGCCACAACCAACGGTTGAGATCGCCTTTGGGTTTAGAAGAGAAAGAGAGGCCCATTTCTGTATGATAATTTAGTTCAAAATAAATATATGATGCTTTCTCTTTATATTATTACACGATCGTTCTATGTTTCATTACAGATGAGCTTTGTGCTTTCTTCTGTGTTTACAGTAGTGTGTTCCCTCATTCCTATGTATAATAATATATTTTGATTAGAGGATATGAAGTGGAATTTTTCACAGTTCTGGTCCTGAATATTATAATTTTGTTTTTTTTTTTCAGCTTTCCCAGTTTCGACATGCTTTGTTCATTGAATTCAATAGTAATATATATTATGAAATATTAAAAATACATGTGGACGCATATTATTTAGAATGACGATTACTGGTTGTTAAATTAAGAATGGATATTGAGAAAGTTAGATATGAATAATTTATTCATTAGAATGATAGATGTGATTATTGTGTAAATGATGTAGTATTTTTCTCATAGATGTAACTTGAGAGATTTATGTATAAATAAATGCTTTAGATTGCGTAAAAATGTATGAGAAATATTGAAGTTATTTATTTCTTTTATCACTTTAATATTACTATAATCATCATTAATAAATTACTTAATAATTTTTATAACCATATAGCGATAAAAAATGCATCGATTATTGAGAAACAAATAAAATCCAATAAAGCATCTTGACTTGATAAAAAAAAACATCATACATTCTCATGCAGTAAAGAAAAAAAAGGAGAAAAAAATCTTACAGGGTTTTAACAGATTGATCCTTGGAAGAAAGCAATCTGATTCTCTTAGTCAAATCCTTAGTAGCATCAACAATTACAGACTTCTTCTGCATTCTGTATTGAATGGCAAGCTCAGTAGTAACAACAGATTTGCTCTGTTTCAGCAAAGCTTCGTCTTCCATAATCTTCGTGGGAAAATGCCCGAGGGCAATCACACAAAGGGAAACCACCGTGCGTAGGGCATTTATTTCGTTCGAAATCCCGAGTGGGGCTTCAGAAGAAATTGATTTCAGCGCATTCAAATCTGTGCTCTCAACTTCTTCTCTTTCTTCGCATAGCAGAACTCTCAAGGCAGCTAAGAGTCTACCCTCGACCACTTCCAATCCTCCGATCCTCACCTTTTACGTCAGCCAACGAAGAATAAAGAACTCGTTTATGTATAACGGATGTGCAATTTATTTTATTACCTTGAGATCTGAATTCTCGCCGTGGAGATTCAGCTGATGTAAGATACTTTGCTGCCATGGCAATGGTGAGGAGAAATTGGGAGACGAGATTCCCGCGACTGTGCAAGCTGTTTCTAGAAGGACGGGTTCGTATTTGAGCTCTATACAGTCGTATGGGTTCGAAGGGATTACGAACCCATAATCTAGGAGAAAAAGATCGTTGTTTAAGCAGCCGTAATTGAGTTCTAATGCTTCGTTCTGCTTTATATCCTCTCTTGCAGTAACCTGGTTAGGACAGAATTGAAAAAAAAAAAACATAGGGGGTTGTGATGTGGGTCCCATCTTTCTGTACTAAGGGAAAAAGGCATAAACTCGAGCGTTAAAAAAGATACCTTTACGATTGCATTGTCGTCGTTTTTTGAGTTTTTTTCTTGCACGATTTCTGAGTTGGGAGAGAAGCTGTGGTTGCACATGTCGATCAGTGGGAGTAGCATTGGAGTGGTGGTGTGGGTCCCATCTGTGCTTTTGACATCATCGTATAGACGGAATGCTCGAGATGAAACTGCTGACATTGCCCAACCGAGGGCTGAGGCATCAACTCCTTGGCCGCCGAAAGGGTGGTTTGGTAATTTCACGCCCTCGAGTTGTTTCTTGGCTAATTTTTCGAATTCGAGAAGGAAGTGGCATCTCTTGTTGACCTAAGTATAATACTAGAATTTAAAAGACAATTACATCGATCACAAAGCCTATTCGGATCATCAAATGAAGCAATCCCTTGAATTCTACGAGGTTCTGTTATCAATATCGAACATTCCCGACACATCTCATTAATATAAATCCAACTATGATGCTTAATTGAACTCAGCAACAGCATCTACAACAGATGAAGTGATTCACTGATTAAATTTATAGGTTTAAACAAACATTACGGGATGCTTTGAACGTAGATAAACATGTACCTGGTGAAGAAGAGGGGCGTATTGTAAATTCTTGATATCTTCTCCGGGAAAGAAAATGGGAACGGTGTAAGATTCGGGAAGATTGCTGATGTAAGGCCACCAAAAGGAACCCGTCTTAGCTCTTTCTTGAAGAAGCTTCAAGCCGAGTTTCAGAGCCCAGAGTTCCTCTGTACAAATGCTACAAGTGTTCCGAATTCACTCTCTCACGCAAAATCCAATTTGTCTAATATTTATGCACAAAATGACCACATTGTTTCGTAACTCTTGACTTTTACGATGAACATCAATGGATGAGAAAGTTGCAGAAAGTATCCTACATTTCTTTGTTTGTCGATTATGCAAGTAAACATTATATCCTATATGACTTAAGCTAAGACAATTCGTAATCTCAATGTGATAGGAAACTTTTCTAATATGCGTATAGTAACACTTCAATGAACCCCAGTACTCAATCAGGCATATGGTCGAACACCATTTTAGCATTAAACAAATCAAAGGTAGAAGAAATTAAACTACACTAAACATAAGAAAATTCAAATAGGTAGGCATGCATAGACAACAATCCAATACCTCCATAAGCATAAATCACTCACCTGGAACGTATCTTGCTAACTCGGAAAGAGCGTAAGATTCCTCGTCAAACCTCAGAGGCACGTGCTTAGGAAGACTAATCAACTCAGACCCTTTCGAAATATCTTCAGACGCTACAAGGCCGAGGCCGAGCCCATTGGCCTTCTCGCCGTCGAGGAAAGATACTTTCACAGCTTGGTGCACGAACCCACCTTCGCGACGGACCCACCTCACGAGGTCCGGCGGATTAGGGACGAGACGCGTGTGGTACAAACGCGCCGACGAGCCGACGATGGCGAACGTAACGTGCGTCAGTGAGGACGCCATTAACATCATCTTCCCTCGCCTTCCTCGTTGCTCTCTGTGTTGTGTGTAAAAGCTTTCTCTGATAGGCGGAACATAATTGGGCCTCTTTGCTACGTGAGATGGGCCACTTTCGTGTATTGGAAATATGATACCAAGTCAACTATTGGGCCTCTTGGGCCCAGTTTTTTTTGTTAAATTTTTATTTGAAATCGTTTCAAGTCTTGATATTACCGAGTGAAAAATGAGTCGAGAGGGATGTCTGGACTGGAGATCAAACATATTGACGTTATCAATTTCATTGACGCGTAACTATGTTATGTAAGGCGTCAATATGTCACATCTGAGATGTCGATCAATGGTCCCCTAGAAGGTGTTAATTAAAATGAATATTGGATGTTGAGATGTCGACATGACACGAATCAATGTCACATCAACAAGTGCTCACGTAAGGTGAACACCATAAAGTTTTTCTATTGTTTTATTCAATTTATCTTTTATTTAGAAATTGGGGTCTTTACACATAAACATCCATTTGCATAAAAACTTGTAATTCAGTACTTTGTCAGTATTTTTTTATATGTAGGTACCCAATAGAATAAATTTTTTGCACCCGATCCGCCGCAAGTACGCCATATAACACATTTAGGTACCCTACAACAACGTATTTTGGTACGTAATACATTGAGAAAATGGTACGTCATATATAACACACTAAGATACCATATAGAAACCGTATAGGGTACCGTATAAACGCGTGACGTGGTACGCAATACACACATAAAAAAGTACGGCAAGACTGAGAAAATTGGTACAAACAGTAAAACGGGTACAAATATGTAAAAATTTCTGAGATATGTACTGTTGAATATTTTTCTATAGATGCCACTAATTTCACGTTTGAGGTTTGTTATTTATAATCAAATGATTTCTTGATCCAGTGTTCAAGATTGAGGCTTAAAGGAATATGGAGAGATGCATATGTTCGATTTTCATGTTAATATTTTCTTCAGTTGAATTCAGTTAGCATGATTTGCAGGTTGTTTGCGTTGCTACTCGGGATTTACTTGATTGCATATGCTAGAATTTCTACGGTCACCACAAAAGTATTTATAATCAAACTCGAAGAAAAATAAAATCTGGTAGAATTTGAGCCTAGAAAACTAGCTGAACTCGGCTAGAGCCCGACTCATTCACACCCTCATATTCTTATATGGAATTGTAAATGCAACATTAGCAATAATGTTGATGCATATACTCATCATAAGCATAACATACAAGATTAACGTTTTTTAATGAATTTGATTCGTCATGAACATTTAGATGCAAGAATCAAAAGTACGAAGACAAACACCAACCACCATTTCTACAATTTTCAACAAATAGATTCATAACAAAGAACCCTAGAAGGATATATAAAAAACCAATCCAAAGCCAAAAAAAAAAAAAGAAAAAAGAAAATTCATCCCACCAAACTATAAACAAACAAACGATTAACAAACGAAAAATCAAACCTTTATTTCCAATCCATCATACCGCGACCCCTTCATCATCATAACCTTAAACTCATCGAAACTAATCACACCATTCCCATCGGCGTCGACCCCACTTATCATCTTCACACACTCGGCCAACGTACACTCCTCGCCGAGGCTCGTCAGTACATTGAAGAGCTCCTCGGCGGAGATCGACCCATTTTTGTCCACGTCGTACACCTCAAAGGCGTCCCTAAGATCGGCCATCTCCTCTTCGTGGCCGACGTCCTTCGTATTGAGTTCGATGAATTCCCTCAAATCGATGAACCCATCGCCGTCTGAATCGACTTCTCTGATCATCTTTTCGAGCTCTTCTTCGGTGGCTTCGTGCCCTAAATTGCCCATCATCGAGCCCAGCTCCAAAGATGAGATTTTTCCGTCGCCATTGACGTCGAATTTCAGGAAAACTTGCTTGAGTTCTTCTTCGATTCTCGCCCTTGCGTTGATTGAGGTCGTTCTTGAGGGTGGTAATGGGGTCTGATCGGATGAGATTGAGATTGATTCGTGGGTTGTGGGGTTGTTTATCTTCTTGTTCTTTCTGTTGAACAAGGATTTGAGACCCATTTTTTTCTTTCCTTTCTTTCTTTTTGTCTTCCCTTTTCTTTAAGGATGATTTGTTGGTGTAATGAGATTTGATTAGAACGATTTTAAGGGGTGATGATTTGTGATTGGCGTATTAATGGCGGATGAAAAGGGAATGATGAATGGTGATTAAATGAGGGTTTTTAAGGTGTGATTGAATTTTTTGAATTGAAGAGTTTTTTTTCGTGAGGTGGAGATTTGGGTGATATAAATGACACTAAATAGGGTTTTCTACGTGTAAGCACGATATTAAGTTAAGGGGTTGACTTGGTTATATATATCGTTATTTTATGTGAGATTATTCGGCATCTCACGATTCGTATTATGAAATGCGTTTAGGCAACTATTAATTTCTAGGTATATAATTTAATCTGACACACATAAATATGAAATGATGATGTGCCTCAATTTTATATAGAATCAATGAGAAGGTCAAGCCTTAAAGAATATCTTGAGTTCATTTATTACATTGATTGGAGTATTATTATTTGTTCAGAAACCTTGAATTTAATGACAGAATTTATAACAATAACATCGTGGTATGAATAAGAAGCTTTTGCACTCTCCTATGATGAATCTCTCTCTGTGGCAGCTTTCTATGCATTTTGCCTCATTAAAGCAAAGCCCTTTCTTCGTTTTGCTTCTCTCTTCACATAACTTCAGTTTCGAGGGTTTGTCTTTGAGAGTTTCTGAGAGATCTGATTAAGATAAGGCAGATTGAAATCAAATAAAATGTAACCATACAATAAAAGCGTCTTAGATAAAATATATTAACTACGGACCTGCTAAGAGAACAAGGATGAAGAACGTAAGGGCTTTTGTAAGAGAGCTCGTCATATTACTTATTCACCTTCAACCTATGATACTAATGGAGGTTGTGATATGGTGCTGTACATATAATATAATGTGTATATATATATTTATGAGGATAGTTTCTGTCTTTCTTTTTTTATGTGCTTTGGTCAGATTGATAAAATGATTAATTCTCAACAGTTTTAGCTGGGCTTTATTCTTTTTTTTTTTTTAAAAAAATAGTTGATTGGTAGATACGACATAAAATAATGAATGGCGCTGAATAAAGTTACACGTCTTAGTTACGATATTGAGATGAGGAGATAGAAACCTCATTTAATTCTATACGATCTCTGAGACTATATAAAGTTGAATAACGTAGATGGATTTGATTATTGCATCTTTCGATATACTACCTCCGTCTCAAATGGTTACGGACATTTGGGGTATGACACGGTTTTTAAGAAATTGAATATTTTAATAATATAGTACAATTAAAATGTGAAAAAATGGTATATTTTGGCACGTCTTTTAAGAATATTTAATAGTATTATATTGATTGTTTGTGGTCGTTTTTTTGTTATAAAAGGAAATGTCCAAAACTGTTTGGGACGCCCGATATAGTAAAATGTCCAAAATGATTTGGGAGAGGGAGTAATTCCTAGTAGTAAGGGATGAGAATTGAGACCCTCTTTCAAATGTCATGGATCGCCAATTTTTGCGAATATCCGAAAATATATACAGCTAATGAGAGTCAAGTTAGGTTATGAATAAGGTTCAAGCTCGAACCTGAAGAATTATTTATTCTCGAGTTGCACAGGTCGGAATATTTAAGTTAAATCAACAAGAAAGTTAATATATATAAGTGAACACCGTGACATTTCTAAATATATAAGGTGAGCGCCACAACATTTCTAAATATATATATACACACAATAAATTAAAAAAAACCACAGAGCCTCTGTGAATTTTGAACATACAACGAAGACCCAAATCTCCAAATTTTAGACTGTACATGAACACATAAAGAATCACAAAAATAAGCTCAATAATCCCCAGTATGCAGCTCATAAAAATTTTAAACACCTGTTAGATACAAGATACATACACGAATATACTAGTTACATGTCATCATGGATTTTGAGAGAGAGAGAGAGAGAGAGAGAGAGAGAGAGAGAGAGAGAGATTAAATTTGAAGCTGTCCTGGACCTCTCCGTGAAGACCTCGATGGAGGTCTGTTAATTTCTGTCACCGTCGAAGGTCGTCTTCCATCTTCTTCTGGTTTTCGTACCTCCTATGAAATAGAAGAAGAAAACAGATGGGAATATTGAAGTAAAATAGCCTTTTTTTTCAAGGAAGTAAATAGCCTCAGAACATACAAGTTTTAGAAAAACAGTCTCCAAAGTTCAAGTGGGTACATACAATGTGGTTACGTTAAACGCAAAGAGCTTAAGGGTGGATGAGTGCGGTGTAAAACGACTCAGTCATCAAAGTAATATGTCAGATATCGTTATCAGAACGAGAATTTTTTTTACAGAGGGTTCTCATCTATATATATAATGGATTCTCAGCAGTATAACGGGTTCGTGACAACTGACAATGTGTGTTTCTCAGACTATAAATGACAAAAGTACCATCAAAATTAAGGCCACCGGCTAAAAGGATCGGTCAAAGCCTATTTTTTGAAAAACCCCAAACAAATGCATCTCAGGTCAAGATTCGGTAATAGCAATCAAATGTCACTCCTTAAGTAGCCCAAATTTCAAGATTTTTTAGATGATAACCGATTGCACCTACAATTTATGATTGCGGTTACGTACCTTGGACGAAGAAGACAAAGTAGAGCTGCAGCGAGAAATTGCCTGCAACCTCGAATTGAGGCGGTGCAGATTTTGAACTTCCTCAAACTGCTGTAGCCATGATGAGAAGTTTACGCCGTTGGACATAGTTCGTTGTTCTTCGGTTATTACTCCATCTATCGAATTCTGTGATCCACTTATTGCGGAAGAGTCGTTTTCCAACGAGGGGTTTCTGAATTCTTCGCCACTGAAAGAATACGGAGGCACTGTTTTCAAATGTGTTCGGAGAATCTTGAATGCTATACTTTGCTGCACAGTTATGAATAAAAAAAGCCATTAAAGAGCTGCGAGGGGTTAAAAGAAAAAGAAGATAATTCTGCTGAGTAACATTAATAGACCTGTGGAAGTAACATCAAAAGACCATATAATGCTTTCAACAACCATATGTATCTTCCCGGTTCTAGAAGCTGTAATAACAAATGGAAAGCTTCGATGTAATAACATATATACAAATCTCTGCATATTCTACTATCAGTTAGATGTTATACCTGCAGTCTCAGGTAAGCAAAAGTAGGAGTCTCGAGGAGGCGTATTAATTTATCCAATTGGATTAAAAACTTCACGTTGATGTCGTCTTCGACCAATGATTGAATGACGGAACTTGCATGCTGATAAGCCTGTGAATCACGATAGAAGTCAAACAAAAGATTGAGTGATCAGAGAATTTTTTTTAACAAAGAAAGTTCGGACGCTTTTTACCTGAGCTAACAAGCAAAGACTTATGATAGCCACGGGTGAATGGCACCAAGAAACATATAGAGAGACGAAAAAGTTTTTCCCAGCAGTGTTGTGCAGTGATTGTTTAAGGTCGTCGCGGAGCTTAGACAACTCTGATGAAGTCAGCAGAATCAAATTCAATGCCTGAAATTGTAAAAATGGGGATTACCAACTTTGAATGTGTGTGTGTGAGTGAGAGAGAGAGAGAGAGACATATATATATATATATATATATATATATATATATATATTATCTTAGATTCTTTATTTTGAGCTCAAAACATGAAGGATGAAGTGTCGCATGCTTGCTTAGTACAAAATGGTAATTCTAAACCATAAGCGTGAATGATATCCCATTTTGGGGTAACTCATACCTGTACTATGGTAGATGCAAAATCCAAATCAGACTCTCCTTTGAGAATGATGGAAAGCTTTCGGTAGACAGTTTCAGCATCTAAAAGTACACATAGTCTACGGATGATCAGAGCACCTCTTCTGCAAGAAATTAGATAGTTGGAAAGAGTAAATAAAATATAGCGTGATTTGTGATTGAGCATCACAGCTTCTTAATATAATGGGCTCACTTCTCCAAGAGAGAGCTGTCCGACTGAAAATTTTGGATTAGATAAGCGATCAGCTGGTGGAAATGTGCTTCATCTTTTGCTATACAAGCATGTACCTCAAGTACTAAGAGCACAACCTGCGGCGAACTGAGAGTTAGTAGAGTAGAAAAATCACTGCTTAGTCAGCAAGCCAAAGAGGAACACAAGTCCTATCCAACCCGTTGACCTTTGCTATCTAAGCATCATTCAAACTACTAATGGTAAACTAATACAATATACTGAGTGCGCATAAAATTACTAATTTTGATTCAAAAGAATTGATTTCCTAATTCATTCATGATAAGTCTCTTAATCATATAAATTGAAAGAGAGATAGTTTAGAGCCCAAAAGGTGTTCAATTCTGACCAAAAGGACAATCAACGGTATAGACTGTAAAATAAATTGTAAGATGAAACTAATTTGACGTTCCAACAATAACAAATTTAAGATAAAATCGTGCAAGTAACTGGTTAAAAATCATAACGCCGGTAATGGAAGAAAGTACCTCATCAGAAGGATCGGAAAGCACCTTTAGCAAACTTTCGAATACGTCATCAAGGAAGGAGAGCACCTGTGACAATGACTAAATTTAAAACCATGAAATAAAGAATCCCAAATAACTCAGGAAAGAAAGCTTTTTAGTCTAATCCTTATGTGTTTTGTACCAAAAGCATTGGAAAATCATGATTTTATGCCCCAAAAGGAAAAACTGAAGCTATACCTCAGTTCGATGTCTATTTAATAAAGTTGATATCCAGTGCAGTGATCCAATGCGCGTCGCCTCCCATTCACTGAAAAGCTGGCTGCCATACAGAAATGATCATATCTTTTCACCAACCATATAGCCAACATAATGCAGACAGCAGAAGATTTTCAATAGAAAGAAACTGCAACATTAACGTTCCTTAGAAAATGTTTATTACCTCCTGGCTACAGAAAGAATGGCACGTATATCAAATCCTTCCTTTGGATCAGCTTGGGTCCCACGGAGTTCTTCATTTGTTTCACATGCAACCTAGAATTTATAATAAATCTGATATAAGAAGCTTTAGAACTGCAAAAGACGAGAGGGTAGGGAAGGCATTTCATCAACAATCTCCCACATACATACAAGGTTGTTAAATGAAATTTCTGAATAGATAAGGCTTATATTTAAATTATTGCACCAACAAGGTGCAACGGTTCAAGAATCACATATCACTGTGATATAGGTCAGCCGAATAAGAATGAGATGCCAGAACATACATTGGCAAGAATGCAAATTAACTTACCACTCGTATTTTTTCTTCCTTGTCTGATATGCAAGGTAATATTGCACCAAGAATGTCAGCATAATAAGGAAAAAGTTGGTCACTGCCAAGCTTCACAAACTCATTGATCTGCAGAGAGAACAGTCGCTGAAAATCAACAAGCAAAGCAAAGCAAAGGTAAATTTAACATGCACCAAAACCTATGTACCCAGGTAATGGCAGTTAGTCGAGTAAATTCATCTTGCGACGCTGCTCTTTGAACTAGTATCTCTGCCATTCGACCATAATCTACAGACTTCCCAATTCGGATAAAATTTTTTTAAGATGACGAGCAACTTATCAAACAAAATAATAGGCCACTGAGACTAGTAGGTATTGTCTCAGATGGAAAAAAAATGCAGGTGAAATATAAGTTGGAGTCTTACAGGAGAGTTCTTGATTTCTTGAAGAAATTCAGAAAGTGCCGAATCAGCCTGCTGTCGTATCTCATGACTAGGATCACTCAGCATGTTAAATAAACCTGCAAAGCTCTCATTAGAACTATATACACGTAAAAGGCTTAAACGAAAACCTGTTATTGGCCATAAAAATCCTTACCATCTAGAAAATCCGGAAGAAATCCAAGCATGTCAATGTCTGGAACACTATCTAATACAGTAATCCATCCCACCAAGAACTGGCGGACATAAGGGTTCAAGACATTCATTCGTTCTCTCAGCAAAGGTATAAATTCTTCTATGCTGAATCAGGTCAAAATGAGCAGTAAAACTTGGTTACAAACAATTCTACTCTGTTTCGAGATGCAGATATATGAGTTTTGAAAGAACCATTACTGGGCCATTAAAAAGATAAAACAGACCTAAATTGATCACTCTCGGTAACGATGTCCTACAAAAATAACAAGAAATGAAGAAATTATTTACTCTAAACGTTGATTCAAATGTATAAACATAGGTATGCAGATGGTAAAGTACTGTACCTTTACGAGCCTGTCTAAGAGATGGGCAGCACTTTGTACATTAGCATCTGAATCTGCAGAGAGCTTACACAATGCGTCGAAAATTTGGTTGAAGAACACTATAAAATCACTTCTTACAACCTGCAAGTTCAGAGATAATGAAAGTCAAATACAGGAGAGGAAGGAAATTATTTATTATCTCTTCATTCTCCCACCTTGGCAATATTATAAAGTGCCTCACAAGCGTAATAACGAACTCGACTATCTTGGTCAGAAAAGGAATTCAACACAGCTGGTATAATTTGCTGGAAAATCGAGATAAAAGGAAAAAAAATGTGTCAAAATACCAAAAGGGAAATATCATTGATCAACAAAGAGGGAAAGGACATCAAATAGCTAATCAAAATATGTCCTTTATACACTGCTAAAAGCAGCCAAAGTTGAATGCGAACTTGAGCAACCTATTCCCTGCACCATCCTAAGAAATTCAAACTAAAATTTGGGATTTTTTTAAACATGCCATTTCATCATGTCTATGCATGAGTGCACATTCTTCAAGAACTTGACATGATACCTCCATACTTGTTCAGTGCACAATTCACAAAGAACCTACTATGAAACACTTTGTAACATAAGGAGAGTCATCCAGATAAATGCATGCCCCAAATTGATTCGCTTTCTTGATTGTCAATGGCACAAAAGTACCTCTGTTTCGACCACTTTATAACTACTGCAAACACCAACATCAGTACCGCATTACACTAACAATTAAAGAAAACGAAACTTTCCTAACTTATGACAAACAAGTAATTCCCTAGCCATTTCAGTCAATCCACTTGAAAGAGAAAAACAAAATTAATTCATTTCACTTCTTACATCAAGATGCTGTGATGCCTCAGAAATCAACCCCACTGTTGCTGCTGCCAAGCCAATCAGCCCTCCCTAAACCAAAAAATAAATCAACAGAAGAAAAAGATGACTAAGCAGAGAACTACAAGAACTAACCATCTTATAATGGAACTTTTTAAGTCCCATCACATTATGAACATCATTCTGCGGAGCACCCAAACAAGCAAAGAGTGGAAACGTACTTTGCGATGATTTGCTTGCGGTGAATATGTATACTCATGGACCAGCAAATTGATGACAGCGGTGATTTTATCATGATCACCCGCCATTGTTAACTGCTTCACTATCCCTTCCAACTAAAAAACAGATCATATAACGGATATAAAGCATAACTGCCCTCTTTACGCTTTCAAAATCTAAAAACAGCATATAACATCCGTTTTAGATAAAATAGTACCTCAAGAGCAGCAATTTTTCGTTTCTCATAAAGTTTATCGGCGAGATTACGAAGAACAGCCGCTGGAACTACAGATAACGCATCCGCCATGATTCAAGCTCAAAAAGCCCTACGAATTTTCCCACTACCTGTTTAGCTAGCCCCGCATCACAATTTAATTCGATGCATGTCTATAGAGATTATCTGACAACGACTAGACTGAGTAGCAGATCGAGTGAGTAATTGAAGGAAATTAGGACTGTAGGATACTGAAATTCCGAAATTTCTAATTTCTTTTTCAGATTGTCTGCTTCAATTGGCAGTTTCAAACAAGGATGTTTTGTTCTTCCAGCAATTCCCCCAGCTTTGGAAGTGTGTAGTAGTTGAAGATGAATGTTTTCCATTGTGTGGACCTTAATATGATTACAATTTTAACCAAGGACTTCTCTGTTATTTCACTGGAAATCGTAAAGAAAAAAACGTCGTATCTTCTTTAGAAGAATCGGCATTGCATCTTTTAATATTAAAGGCTAAAGCCCTACCAATTAGCCGCCGCTAATTTCCCGCCGCCGCGAAATGCAGTCCCACACTCTCTCTCCACCGCCACCGCCTCGCCACGCCGCTGCTCAGAGCCAAAACTACCTTCTCTCCCATCAACCCAATCGCATTTCTGCGGCTCCTAATTTCACCGTCCGAGCCTCATTGACCGAGAATGAGCCCTCCGTCGCCGTCGTTGGAGTCACCGGAGCCTCGGACAGGAGTTCCTCGCCGTCCTCTCCGACCGCAATTTACCCTACCGATCGTTGAAGCTCCTCGCATCAAAACGATCGTCGGGCAAAACACAGACGTCCGAGATAGGGAATACACCATCGAAGAATTAGATGAAAATAGCTTCGAAGACGTTGATATTGCCTTGTTCGGCGCTGGAGGGAGCATAATCAGGAAGTTCGGGCCCATTGCTGCGGAAAAAGGTACGATAGTGGTGGATAATAGCTCTGCATTTCGTATTGATGAGAGCGTTCCTTTAACCGAAGTGAATCCTGAAGCTATGGTGGGAATCAAGGTGAAGAAAGAGGTGGTAAAGGGAAGCTGATTGCTAACCCAAACTGCTCAACGATTATTTGTTTGATGGCTGCTACGCCGTTGCACTTGCATCCTCGTGCTAAAGTGAGAATTTCCTTTTTCTTTTGCCTTGTATGCAAGTCATTTACCTATATGAAAGTGATTGGCTTATATGTTCGCATACTATTTGATTGAGTTACCCGCTGATTTATATCCTTGTTAAAGATATTTTGCGACCGAAAATGATATTTTTTTGGACAAAGCCTTACATCGATTCGACGCATGCCCTTTTCACGAATCATTGCTATCTTTGAGCTTTTCAGTTCTAACATCATGGTTGTAGTCGGCTATTTTTTTGTGACTCTTATTCGTTTGTGCTCTGAACTTCAGTGTAGATGAAACGAATGTTTGTGAGTACATACCAAGCGGCTAGTGGTGCAGGCTCTGCTGCAATGGAAGAGCTCGAATTGCAGGCGCTGATGCATCGATATTTTTTCTTCTACTGGTTGGTCTGAAAAATGTTACGATCTCTTGCAGTTACTCGTAGGGAAAGCCTACGTGTAATATCTTTAAGCAGCAGGCCTCTTTCATGGGCAACATTAAATTTTAGTTCAAAGCATGGAAAAACTTCAGCTCTTTGTTCTGATAAAGTGATTCCCATCTGTAGTACGCATTCAACTTGTTCTCTCATAACTCCCCCTTCCTCTCCTATGGGTACAACGAAGAAGAGATGAAAATGGTCAAATAGACGAGAAAAATATGGGTAAAGTAAAAGTTTAGCTACACTGTATCAATTTCGCTCGATTCATAGCCAAAAGTAGCCCAGCCCACGTGAAGATTCTTGTCACTTCACGGTATATAGAATGGTATGAATGTGAAAGTCACGGCCACCTGTATAAGAATACCCGTCATTGGATGAGGTAAATTTTCGTGAAGTTAACCCTTATGCATGTACTTAGATACATGTGTGTGTGTGTGTGTGTGTGTGTTTATCATTTGATTTTGTTTCAGGTAGCAGAAAAAGAGACACTGCGCAATGCGGGTGATTGATGACCGTAAGCCAACTATTTCCTGACCCCATTAGACTTCCAAACAAAGACGATGTAGCAGTTGGGAGAATCAGACAAGACGTTTCTCAGGAAGGAGGCTATGGGTAATAAAGAGTTTTGCTTCGTCTCCATAAGTCTACTATCTGCCTGCATTTGCTTGGGTCTGTGTATATGAGCTGAGAGAGTCTTTTTTTGCGCTGTTTTTTTTTTTTCTTTGAAATAGGCTCGGACATTTCTGTTGAGATTGCTCAGATGTTGTGTTGCTATAGAATTATGCAACTGTTCATAGTTTTGAAGGGGCTATTCATATTTATGGTGAGGTTGTTTAGACTACAGTTTTGAGTCATCTTTTTGTTCATCAATTGCTCCTGTTATTATTATAGGGATCATTCAAATCGAATTTTACTACCGTAACTTTCATGAAAAATTTGCTTTTTCGGCATCTAATTTGTTCATCTTAGAGAATTGTCCTATAAATTTCACGAAATTTGGTCGTGTTTAAAACTGGACAAATAAGTTCACGCCATTTATTGTGCAATGGTCCATTTGTAATTTATTCTAGTCAATTTTCTACTACGAATTGGGACAAATAGATTTGATATATTGTATTAACATCATCGTTTTTGCATTTATCCAAGCAATGAAATAGACTTGTTTGGTTCGACTAATTGTTGATTTTTTAGAGCTTGAGATATGCATGTCCTTGTTTATAACCCGACTTTTCAGGAATACAATACGGATTCCCGAAGAAAAGACTAGCAACCAATACCATTAAATATAAGACGATACCTCGATCACAAACTGAGATAGAATAGGGACATCAGTTGAGAGTTATTACACCCTTATCCACAACATACTTCCAAGGATGACGTTGAATGAACACGTCGCAACTAAAAATAAAGCAATCATATTAAGAATTATGAATAGACATATTACGAAACAAAGCATACCTCCTTGTTAGGAATAGGAGAATGGGACGATTTCCGACTTCACCGTACCCCACGAAAAGAGCATAGGCCCGACCAGCTGTCTCATTGCGGGAAGAAGAAGTCGCGAAAGAAACTGAAAGAAAGAAGAGGAAGGGAGAACGTGGGATCGTGGGAAAGACCACATTCCCAACATTTGGTTTGCGAGAAACGTGGACCAGGGTGGAGAACATGTCAAGGCAATAACAAAGCGGTGTTAGTATAAATAGTAATGGTTAATTTCAGCTACGTTTTTTCAAAAGAACTGAAACTGATCCACGAGCCTAAAACACCTATATTCACCCTTCTGACTTAAGCATCGGAGGGGCTACGCCGGCACCAACCCCGGACCACCTTCTGACGTGTTTTTTGTTGAGTTTTTAGTGATAGGCTCGACGAAGACGATTGACAAGGGCGAAGAACTCGCGCCGGAGGAATTACGAGGGAAGAACAGCTACGCCAACCGCCGGAAGTCGTTTTACGCGATCCACGTCAATACGATTAGAATTAAAAAAAAAAATATGCTCAGGAGCTCCGGTGGAAATTTTAATCTATTTCAGACAACCCTCTATATAAAAGCCTGATTGTGCAACGGATTGGGGTGGTTCGGTACGGTATACCGTACCAAAACTGTGATACCGTATACCGTACCGAAATTTTGGTATCGAAAAAAATCATACCAATACCATACATAACTTCGGTATACCTTAAATTTCGATACGGTATCATACCGAAATTTCGATACGATATCGGTATCATACCTTCTATACTATTCACACGAAAGATTTTTTACCATGCGTGTCCCATAACTCGTTAATTCGTTGTTTTCGATTTTTTAATCAATTCAAACTCCTTAAACCCCAATAAGATGGATTATTAATACACTAAAATAAACAGATTTTTAATTCATAAAATAACCTTAAATAATTTTATTTTACATATTTTAAGTCAGTCTCCTTAGTAAGACAAAAGAACTTTACATAACCACAAAATAAAACTTCCAATTCAAACTCCTTGTTTCTTTAATGTAAGTAAAATATGGTGTACCTCAATAATCTTATAATGTTGGATATAGTAAATAATTTATGGGCTAAATAAATTTGTGAAGATCCTTATAATATTTTTTTGAAATGATATAATATATGTAGGTGTGTATATATATATATATATATATATATATATATATAAAATATTTTATAGTATTTCGGTATAATCGATATACCTAATTTTTGAAATTTTCATACCATTTTTTGGTACGGTATCATACCTTACCAAAAACTTTATATAATTTTCGATATTTTCGTTACGTTTCGATACGATAAGGACGGTATATCGGTATTTTGGGATATTTCCACATCCCTATATATACCCCAGCACGTCACGCAACGGTAGCACGACCATCCGCAACCAGCCAGTCACCGCCGCCGCCGCTCACCGCTGCCCTTCTCCGCCGTCATGGCCAGTTTCTCCGCCATTTCCCCCAAAATCAAACCTCACGGACTCTCCCTTTCTCCGCCGCTGCTCAACACACAAAGTGCCTCCGTATTCACCTTCGTCTCGCACCACGCGCCTCTCTCACGCGCCGCCTCCAGAGCTCATAGAACGCCCCTCGCGATCTCCATGAATTCGTCGGCGGCCGCCGTCAATTCGTCTCCGAAGAAGACGGTTAATCCGATTATCGTAATTGATAATTACGACAGCTTCACGTATAATCTCTGTCAGGTGAGTGTTCTGTTACTTTATTCGTCTGCTATGGGGGGATTTGTTCGTGCTCGTTAGTATTTCTTTGTTTTTTTTGGCAGTATATGGGAGAACTTGGCTGCGAGTTTGAGGTGTATAGGAATGACGAGCTCACGGTTGATGAGCTAAAAGAGTATGAAATCGTAATTTTATTTCGCACCTTCTTTCGGTTTGTTAACGCATTTTTGTTGGTGATTATGTATAGATCTGCACCGTTTGTTAACTTTGTCATTGTTTCAACCTTTTTTTCCTGGGATGATGAATGTGGTTAGTACAATTTCAGCTGATACATCTGTATTCTGTAGAGAACAGTGATGACCGCGGAGAGTAGTTGATTCGTTACAAGGTTTGTTGCTTGGATAGATCTATAATGAACGATCACCGTGTGGTTATTATTGGTCAACTTTGTGAGCTTTAATTTAGATCAAGCAACTACTTTGTGGATGGCTTTCTTGCATAAAACTATTACATTTTTGCAAGCAATGCCATGATTACCGTGTCTTAGAATTTCCCATATGTTCTGGTCTCCCCTGTTCTTTGTGATATCTTTGAATCACTTAGGTGTTTCTTCTTATCTTTTTTTATTTTGAGATCAAATTCCATAACTTTTCCGTTGAATCATAAAGGAAATGCAGACTTCCTTGTCGTTGATCTAAAACGCATCTTTCGCAGGAAAAAACCAAGAGGCATTCTAATATCGCCTGGACCTGGTAGAATAACAACTTCTTATGTTTTCGATTCATCTTTTAACATTTGTCTCTTGACATAACACTTCTCCTTTTCCTCTCCCTTTTCCCGCAAACAATCAAGGTGCGCCTCAAGATTCAGGAATCTCACTACAGACCGTGCTCGAACTTGGACCTACTGTACCTTTATTTGGGGTGTGCATGGGCCTGCAGTGCATAGGTGAAGCTTTTGGAGGTGAGATTGTTGTTACTTTGTAGTCTGCTTAAAGGTGGGGCATTTCATGGAGTTTCTATGAGACAAACATAAAGCAGTTGCCTTTGATTCAGACAATCACAATACTACTTTATATTTGTCCTATAGACTTTTTCTTCATAATTTTTCTCTCTGGTCTTCTGCTGGAGCAAAAGTTCTTAGAATCAAACTGATTTAGTATGTTTGGCTTTTGCAGGGAAAATAGTTCGATCTCCTTATGGTGTGGTGCACGGGAAAAGCTCTCTCGTTTATTACAACGAGGGTGGGGATGATGGTTTGTTTGCAGGTTTATCCAAGTATGCCTTTTTCCTTCTCTATGTGATTCGTTTCTGATCCCTGAGATAGATTTGTTGCAGCTCGTTATAGTTTTAGCAATAATACGTAACGAATCTTTGATTTCGCAATAACGATAATAAGGTCTTGAAGTGAAATTATTGTCTAAAGTAAACCTTCCTTAAAGAAATTCCACAGATTTTATCAATTACACATATTGTACCTTTCCCGAGTCCTGTATTGATCTTCCCTGTAACTTTTTTTTTTCTTTTTTTTTTCTGGGTGTATTTATCGTTTCTCTTTTCTTTTTCATTTCAGCCCTTTTACAGCTGCTAGATATCACAGCCTTGTGATTGAAAGGGAAAGCTTCCCAAGCGACTCTCTTGAGATAACTGCGTGGACCGAAGATGGGTTAGTTATGGCCGCTCGTCACAAAACATACAGACATTTACTGGTAAAATAATATTTCGACACTTTTAGCGACGTACCTCTTATTTGATATTTCTGCTATTAATTTTATCCTTTTGATTAATAAAATACAGGGCGTTCAATTTCATCCCGAGAGCATCATTACTAGCGAAGGAAAAACCATAGTCGGGAATTTCGTCAAATTGATCGAGCGATTAGAAGCCGAGACCAACAATAGTTAGTAGGTTCTTGATATAGTCTGTCTTAGTAGAGGGCAGGAAATTCTTGATAGGATTTCTGAATATTTTATGGGGTTTTCGCTGTTTAAGAACGGTGGTGATCGTGTGTACTTTAGTCGTCGTTTAGAACCGAAATCGCAAGGACATTACATACAATCCATGTCTTATTTTCTGTGAATATGTTCCAAATACGTCTTATGACGGAAAAATATTGGATTTTCGATCATTTATGGGCGAAATATGCCGGAATTGTACGTCAAGTGAACAGTCGAATCGATGGAAATATAATAGACACCAAGTCACATAGGATTTTTTGCCTTGTTCCATGATGAAAGATCTAAATTTATACCAATATATGAAAATTTCAAGTCCCCATGAATTGACTTAGATTTGTACCTATTTATCTACCCATAAGCATTATGTTGCGAAATGGATAGCGAAACGAAATTGGAAATAACTGTGAGGATAAATGTAACACGTGATTTTACGTGGAAAACCCCTTTTTACTTGGTGTAAAAAATCACGGGCGAGGTAGAAATTTATTACCGGGGTAAAAAACAGGGGTTACAACCTCTCAATCTATAAAGGAGAAAACACTCACTATCTCTCTTTATAGTCGGAGCAGATACCGAACAAACCCTCAATTTTTTTCTCTACCCTCTATTTCTTTCCTCCCTCTCTTTTCTTTCTCTACTGGTTTTGGTGTGTTCTCTAATGCCTCATTAGCTCCCCTTTTATAGGCAAAAGCCTTACTAATACAATATAATAATATTATAATTAAATATTATTATTATTACTACTAATGGGTAGGTGAAGTGGGTGGGTGGATTAACCAACCCACTAAACCCACTTTCCCATCAATATCCCACTTGAAGATTTGATTGATCCCCAATTAGATCTCCACACCATTCTTCTAGCTCGCCTTTGTATGTTACTTAGATTCTGTCAATCCACATGAGGAACGACACCACATAAACTTGTCCACGATAATTGCCTTTGTCATGTAATCTGTCAGATTATCCGCAGTGTGAACTTTTTGCATGTTCACAGTCCCTTGTTCCACTTGTGAATAAAGTGGTATTGGACGCGTTGTGTTTGGTTCTTGAATGATATGCTGGATTCCTTGCAAGATGCAACGCACTTTGGCTATCACAATAGAGAACAATATTCTCCTGTTTGTGGCCGAGTTCTCCAACAACATCTTCAGCCATATTGCCTCTTTACTGGCTTGCGTAGCTGCGACATATTCTGCTTCCGTTGTTGATGTTACTGGACTGCAGTTTTGAAACCTAGCTTACAGCTCCACCAGCGAGATTGAACACATATCCGGTTGTGGATCTGCTTTTATCAAGTTCTCCTGCGTAATCTGCATCAACAAAACCATGGACAGTAGAATTTGTACCTCCGTAACATAAGGCAAGATCAGAGGTTCCCTTGATATATCTGAGAATCCTCTTAACAGCACTCTAGTGCTCCCGACCAAGGTTGGACATGTATCTGCTAACGACTCCCACTACATGGGCAATGTCTGGTCTGGTACAGATCATTGCGAACATTAGACTTCCTACCGCCGACGCGTACGGCATCCGAGACATCTCTATCATCTCTTCTTCATCTGTAGGAGACATCTTGGAGGATAGCTTGTAATTAGCAGCAAGAGGGGTAGATATTGGCTTACTATCTTGATGTTGAACCTTCGCAACATTTTCTTTAAATAATTCTTTTGGGAAAGCCAAATCTTTCGCTTGCTTCTGTCTCGAGATATTTGCACACCAAGGATTTTGTTTGCTGGCCCCAAGTCCTTCATTTCGAATTCACTAGCTAGTTGAGTCTTTAAGTCGGCAATACGACCTGTGTTGGGTCCTGCTACCAACATATCGTCGACGTAAAACAGCAACATGATGAAATCATCATCGCCAAATCTCTTGAAATACGCACAAGGATCTGAATATAGTATGTTGTAGCCAAGACTCATTATGAAGGAGTCAAATCTTATACTAGCATCGAGGTGCTTGTTTGAGCTCGTAGAGAGATTTGATCAATCTGCAAACTAGTTCTTCTTTTCCTTGTTCCTCAAAACCTTCTAGTTGAAGCATATATATTTCTTCATCCAGGTCACCATGGAGAAAGGACGTCTTCACGTCCAGCTGCTCAAGATGCAAGTCGAATGTAGCACACATTGACAAGACCACCCTGACTATTGTAAGCCGTACCACCGGTGAAAAAATTTCGTTGAAGTCAATCACTTCTTTCTAAGCATATCCCTTTGCAACCAGTCTAGCACGATAGCGCTCTACCTGGTCATCACCATTCCGTTTGATTTTATACACCCATTTATTGCCAATGGGTTTCCTTCGTTGCGGTAATGACACCAACTCCCATGTCTTATTTTTATAGAGAGCTTCCATTTCCTCTTGCTTTGCTGAAATCCACTGATTCGCATCTGAATTATTCAGTGCTTCTTGGAAAGTGGTTGGCTCTCCATCCTCAGTTAGAAAACAGTATGCGAGATTGCTCTCTATCTCATAATCTGAGTGCCAACTTGACGGTCTACGCTCGTGTGATGACCGCCAGAGATCCGGTACTTCAGATTCAACTGGGTCGAGCTCTTCGTGTGCCGGTTCAGCTTCAAAAGAATTATATTGCTCCAACTTTCGTATCACCGATGTAGTCTTTGTCAAGCCTTTTGAACTGCTATCATTCTCGACTTGCTCTTGATTGCTATCCTCCAAGAAGATAACATCTCTGCTGATAATCACTTTATGGTCTGTGAGATCCCACAAGCGATACCCCTTTTATTCCTTCAGCGTACCCCAAGAACAGGCATTTCCTGGATTTTGGATCCAACTTTTTCGTTTCTTGGTTGTGGTACATCGCGTACGTTGAACTTCCAAATATATGGAGGTTTGAATATACTGCAGGTGCACCAGTCCACATTTCCATCGGTGTCCGCATCTCTATGCAGTAGATGGGGCCCGATTCACCACATAACAAGCAGTTTAGACCGCTTCATCCCAGAACTTCTTTTCCAGGCCCGCAGTTCTCAACATAGCCCTTGTTCTTTCCAACAAGGTCCTATTCAATCGCTCTGCCACTCCATTCTGTTGTGGAGTGTAGGCCGTGGTGAACTGTCTCCTGATGCCCGCACCTTTGCAGAATTCAGTGAATTCTTTGCCAATATATTCCACTCCATTATCGGACCGGAGACACTTGATTTTTCTGCCGGTTTCAAGTTCAACTTGCGCCTTATAAGTTTTAAAGATAGGAAACACGTCATCCTTCTTCTTGATTGGGTACACCCAGTATCTCCTGGAGTAGTCGTTTATGAATGATACGAAGTAGCTGGCGCCTCCTAGGGATGCAACCGGTGCTTGCCATACACCAGAGTGGATCAATCCTAGAATTTCTTTGCTTCTAGAATTCGATGGGGGAACTTCAAACGATGCTGCTTGCTCACAATACAATGCTCGCAAAATGGTAGCGTCACCATCGTGAGACCAGGAAGTAGATCCTTTTGCGCAAAAATTTTCATGCCTTGCTCAGACATATGACCAAGTTTCTTGTGCCAAGTCATCGTGGACTTTTCATTTGAACTTGTCGTAGCAACAGATGCTTGCCCTTCTTGCAGAGTCTCTCCCTTCAGCTTGTATAAATTTGCAGCTATCTTTTCTCCCTTCATCACCACCAGTGCTCCTTTAGAAACCTTCATGATCTTGTTCTCCAGTTCAATTTTGAAACCAAGATCATCAAGTTGCTCCAACAGATTTTTCTTCAAGCCCTCCACATGTCGGACATCATGGATGGTACGCACAGTGCCATCGTACATCTTTATTTGTAATCGTACCGACCCCGACAATCTTCAATGCTTGGTCATTGCAGCTGTAGACATACCCTCCAAAAGTTGGCTCGTATTGATGAAACCATTCCTTTCGAGAGGTCATGTGGAAAGTTGCTGCTGAGTCCATGAGCCACACGTCGTTGAATCTCCCATTTTTAGCGATAGTGGTTGCGGCTTCACATACCAAGGCAATTCCATCGTCGGTAGTGTTGGCGGCGTTTCCTTGGACATTGGGATTTTTATTTAGAGCCCAACAATCTTTCTTTATATGACCTTTCTTGCCACAGTGGTAACACTTTATAATCTTCTTATTTTTCGTAACAAGGTTTTGCCGTTTTTTACTCCCACTTGGACCAGACTCTCCGGATCTTGTCCGTTTTCGGGTCACGCTTGGACGACGTGTTTCTCATCTTGTCCTTGTCACTGTCAACGCCTCTGCCTGTTGGGAAATTATCAACTTGCCTTCTTTGTTATTGCGCCGACTTTCTTCTTCGAGAACCGCAGCTGCAATATTATCGAAGATAAGTTTTCCCGCAGCTTGATTGTTGCTGAGGTTGATGACGAGTTGATCATAGGAGTTTAGAAGGCTTTGCAGTAGAAGCTCAGCACGTTCACTTGGCTCTATTTTGTAGTCCAAGTCTTTAAGTTGAGAGAACAGAGTATTCAACTTGTTGATGTGCTCGGTCACTGAAGAAGATTTCTTCCATTCGTAGATGGTATAATTTTCTTTTCAGGAAAATTCGGCCGTGGAGTGACTTGACTTGATACAGCTTCTCTAGATGATCCCAGATTGCTTTCGCACTAGTTTTCTCTTCGAGGCTTGATAATAAGTCATCTGCTAATGTCAGATGAATATTGGCGATGGCCCTCCCGTCCATCTTCCTCCATTTGGCATCACTAATAATAGTTGTTGGTCTGCCAGTGATCGCCTCCAGACAATTTTCTTTGAGTAAAATTGTCTTTATCCTCATTTTCCACAGTAAGTAGTTTCTCCCATTGAATTTCTCAATTTCATTTGTAGCTGCCATTTTTCCCACATCGCTATCGTCGGAGAAATTCAACAGTCAGCCAAATAGCGCTGATAAGATAATTTACAGAAAGGATAGCGACCAGCTTTCTAGACAAAATTACCCTTCTAAGTAAATTCCCACATGAGATCTGGTGGGGTCACTATGTGTCCCGCTTGGCACCAGCCACCTAGACAAAACTTACTTACACAGTCTATTATCACGACTTGCCAAAAACTCTTCTGTAACGATAAACTTTTTCGATATCTTTTCTGATGTGGAAGATCAGACAAAGCTGCAACCACAGAGCATAATCGGAATATCAATCAGGGCTGGCTCTGATACCACTTGTTGCGAAATGGATAGCGAAACGAAATTGGAAATAACTGTAAGGATAAATGGAACACGGGATTTTACATGGAAAATCCCTTTTTACTTGGGGTAAAAAACCACGGGCGACGTAGAAATCTATTACTGGGGTAAAAACAGGGGTTACAACCTCTCAATCTATAAAGGAGAAAACACTCACTATCTCTCTTTATAGTCGGAGCAGATACCGAACAAACCCTCAATTTTTTTTCTCTACCCTCTATTTCTTTCCGCTCTCTCTTTTCTTTCTCTATTGGTTTTGGTGTGTTTCTCTAATATTAGCTCCCGTTTTATAGGCAAAAGCCTTACTAATACAATATTTAATATTATAATTAAATATTATTATTATTACTAATGGGTAGGTGAAGTGGGTGGATGGAACCAACACACTAAACCCACTTTCCCATCACATTACTCTCACCCCTCGCGAGTGTGGGGATTGGGAATAGCTCCGGTCGCATATATATATATATATATATATATATATATACTATATAGAGCAGTGATATGGTGCTCACCTAGGGTGAGCACCTTATATGAGCACTAATATGTGGCATTTACACATCATCACTTACTACAATTAATTAAATTAATAAAATAATAATAGACTTAATTACTAATTACAATTAGGGTTAATTTGCAATACACCTCTGTTTTGATCGACCAGATTCAAAACTCATACACCTCACCAACCACCGTCCTCCTTGCTGCCGTCGTCCGGCGTCGTCTGCCGGCGTCGTCCGCCGGAGCCTTCTGTCGCAGTCCCAGGAATTCTTGTCGGCGCCCAGGAGATTTTCTTCGTTTGATATGAGGACAATATCTTTCTTCGTCAAATTTGATCATTGAAACTCAAGGTCGACCTTCCAATTCATCAACGATCTATTTTCTAGAATGTTATATGTTATTACCCAGCCTTGGACTTGTTAATTCAAATTTTCATTTTCAATACTGATATGAATTTGTTGGTGCGAGCTTCGTACGGCTGATCTTTTTGACTAATAGCAATGGAGACTTGTCTATTATTTCTAGCATGTCTATACTCGTGTTCCTCATTAGTTTCTATGAATATTTATTTTCTAATATTTTCACGGTTGGTATTGATTTTACAGTAGATGGAAGAAACGAGGGGTGATGATCATCTACACATATGCCAAATTGCAGATGCAAAAAAGCCAACACCTGGGATGACATTTACCTCAATAGATGATGCGTTTTCGTTTTACAACCAATATGCAAGGGAAGTTGGATTCAGTGCGAGAATGAGTAAAAGCAAAAAGAATACGACGACAGATGAGATTATATGGAAACAGTTCGTTTGCTCAAAAGAAGGCCATAAAGATAGAAACCGAGTGTCACAGGGCAGTAGCGATGAAACAAAAAAGCAAAGATCTCGTGGTTTAGTTAGAACTGGTTGTATGGCAAGAGTTTCAATTGTTAAGGCACAAACTGGCGCTTCTTGGGTTGTTAGTTCTATAACAGAGAGTCACAATCATCCTCTTTCGAGTCCTTCAAAGGTACATTTGTTACGTTCACATCGCAATATTTCAGCTGCGAAGAAAGCATTGACTCAACAATTTGCAGAAGCAAATGTGCCAACTTGTCAACAAATGCGTTTGTTGGAGATAGAGTACGGAGGACCTGCTCAAATTGGGTGTACAGAAAGAGATATTAGAAACTTTGAGCAAGGCATAAAGGATTCAGAGAAGGGCATCGATGCGGAAACATTAGTTGAGTTTTTTCAATCCGAGAAAGAAAAAAATTCAGCATTTTTCTTTGAATATGAGACAGACTCAGAAAAAAGATTGATTAGATGTTTTTGGGTTGATCCTATATCTAGGATGGCATATGATGTATTTGGTGATGTAGTTGTGTTCGATACGACCTACAATACCAACAAGTATGGGATGATTTTTGCCCCTTTTGTAGGCGTTAATCATCATCACCAAACTACTATTTTTGGCTGTGGCTTTCTTAGCGATGAGAAAATTGAGTCTTTCACTTGGTTGTTCAACAGCTTCGTAAAATCTACGGGGAAAGGGGCACCAAACATTATCATTACTGATCAAGATCCGGCTATGTCTAAAGCCATTGCTCATGTCTTCCCTGAAACAGTACATCGATATTGTCTGTGGCATATACTCAACAAGTTCCCTGATAAACTGGGACCAGTGACTTTTCGTGACCACTATCGAACTATCAAGAAAGTCATTGTCGATTCTACGACACCCGATGAGTTTGAAGGATCTTGGGCAGATGTTATCATGTTAAGCAATCTGAAAGATAATGAGTGGTTGTCGATGATGTATGAATTGCGAGCGAAGTGGGTTCCTGCATATTTTAATCATGTGTTTTCAGCTGGCATGTCGAGTAGCCAAAGATCTGAAAGTGCTCATTCATTTCTCAAGAAATACGTCTCGAAAAAAAATTCATTGATGGATTTTATCACCCGTTTCAACAGGGCTCTGAGAAACCAGCGAAGAATTATTGGCTGATCATGTTGATGTTAATGAGCATCCAGATATTAAGGCGCAGTTGCCAATGTTATATCAAATGGCGAAGGTTTACACGAGAACAAAGTGGAAGGAGTTTGAGCGCGAATTAAGCGAAAGCCACAGCTACTATGTAGAACAATCATCTTCTGAGATTGAGTTAGCGAGGTATAATATTTTGCATATTCAGAGTTCTTCTTCGAAACCGAGGGTGGTCTCACATGACAAACAGAAGGATCACATATCGTGTGGTTGTTTGAAGTTCGATTTTGAGGGCATTCCATGTAGACATATGTTAGCTTATTTTCGCTTCACGCAGGTGTTCCAACTGCCTAAGAAGTACATACTAAAACGGTGGACTCAAGATGCGAAGGCTGGAGTAAAATGTTCTACGGGTGAAGAGAATATTAGTAATGACCAAGAACAGTTTCCGATGACACGGCATTCGAGATTATCCTTCAAAGCATCATTAATAGTTGATGAGTCATCTTTGACCAACGAGGGGACAAAGTTTTTTGAGGAACAGTTGGATTCGATCCACCGTAAAATTAAGGAAATCAATAGCAATAGAGGTTTGAGCACAGATACGAGTAAGAGAAAGATTGCCCCTGGAGACGCTATTATTTTGGATTCTGCTGGAATTAGACCAAAAGGATGTGGAAAGAGATTGAAACAATCAAAGGAAAAACTAGTCTCAAAATCTAGGTTGTGCAATGGATGTGGCCTTCGAGGTGTTTCCCATGACAAACGCAATTGTCCCAAATTGCAGGAATTGTATGTATTTCTTTATACTTGATTTTTTTTATAGCTTTATTTTTCTTTAAACACTAACGATGTCGTCGTTTTATGTTAGCAGGCCAACACTAGAGACTCATTATAACAGCGATGGAAGTACGGGCAATGAAGATTTTGAATCCACGTGCGGTGATAGTGGAGTGAACCTCGATGAGTGACTGGTTTAATTGCCGATAGTTGGATTTATTTGAATTCTAAATTCATTTAGCATCTTCGTGATCAGTTTTGTTCAAGATTTATGTTTTAGTGATTTGTCTAATTTATGTATCACGTGAAACAGTCGTGGATTTTGTTTCATCTCTTGACAGTGATCTTTATGTGTATATTAGTAAGCTGTAACAAGAGAAATGACATAAAAACATTGATTTGACACCAAACGTTTATTCTTGTGTATCCACCATTACTGTACAATGACGCTGGAATTTCGAAGTTGAGACTTATACTCAGCGTAACATGGCACAAGTGGTTGCAGAGGACTGAAGTGCTACATAGTTCGAGTACCTTTATAGAATCCACCGCAAGGTCTCAGTGCCATGCACCACAAACATAGAGTCAATGCAACTGATACCAGAAGTAGCATAAAATAATATAAGGCAAATAAACAAATCTCTGAAAATATTATTGCTCTCCACATCGAAAATATGCATACATATAACAGGCAAGTAAGTTCCAACAAGAATGACTTCATCAACAAATTTTTTCATCAAGAACTAAGCATATGAGGTCATCTCGACCATTAGCTCCTTTAAACAGCTCAGATAAAATTTTAGCTGAAGAACAACTCCCTGCCTACATCAAAAGACCACTCATCCCTACCCCCCAAAAGTCTCATCTTCGACTGTTTTGTGGTTCCCTTCAGCATCTGAATATATAAGAAAGTCTCAACTCAAGGCCCCCCATTCTGTCATTTCAGCCTTCTGACTCATAAGATGTCTGTATGCGATTTCGAACAAAATTCAAAAGTTAGCCGCCCGTAACAGGTGGTTGCAGATTTTGCTCATCACGACTCAAAAATGTCCCTTATTATGCGCCGGCGAGTGTCACAGAGGCAGCAACAACGGCGACGGACGAAGTGTCGTGCAATCAAACTCTCAGGGCGGAGACGGCGGAAGGCGGCGATCTCCGGCGGTCATCAGGGCGGTCAAAAGATCGTTGATGAATTGGAAGGTCGACCTTGAGTTTCAATGATCAAATTTGACGAAGAAAGATCAGCCGTACGAAGCTCGCACCAACAAATTCATATCAGTATTGAAAATGAAAATTTGGATTAACAAGTCCAAGGCTGGGTAATAACATATAACATTCTAGAAAAAAGATCGTTGATGAATTGGAAGGTCGACCTTGAGTTTCAATTATCAAATTTGACGAAGAAAGATATTGTCCTCATATCAAACGAAGAAAATCTCCTGGGCGCCGACAAGAATTCCTGGGACTGCGACAGAAGGCTCCGGCGGACGACGCCGGCAGACGACGCCGGAGGACGGCGGCAAGGAGGACGGTGGTTGGTGAGGTGTATGAGTTTTGAATCTGGTCGATCAAAACAGGGGTGTATTGCAAATTAACCCTAATTGTAATTAGTAATTAAGTCTATTATTATTTTATTAATTTAAGTTAATTGTAGTAAGTGATGATGTGTAAATGGCACATATTAGTGCTCATATAAGGTGCTCACCACCTAGGTGAGCACCATATCACTGCTCATACTATATATATATATAGTAATTCAAATTTTAAAAAAAAAAAAAAACATGTATGCTTTGTTACCATAGTATATAATTTTATCCGGATTTTAAAAATACGTTAAACACAACACAATTTTATTCTCTATGCCCTTTTCCTTTTTAAGTTTATTATATAAACGTCGTACAAATGTCGAACATAACTCCCAACCACTTTGATTGAATCGCCATCATCACTATCTTGTTAACATGAAATCATCACAACGAATTCGATTTACATGGCTGTCTCCGTATATAGTTATATATGTATGGACTCTCTTAACTTCTTATCTTTATACCTTTGCGCCGAACATAAAATCCATCAAAAAATGTAATATTTTTTTAGATGTATTCTCCACATCAAAACTATCTTTGTGTTTTACAAAGTTTAACCAAACAAGTTGGATCATCGTCTACGTCACCATATTGTAACAACTTCATCTATGTATATATATAAACCCTCACTAACTAATATCTATAAATCATCTTATAAAATATATTAAATTTCTTACAAACCCTTTTTCATCATCATGTCCGAAACACAAGCTGATCCGCCAAGACAGGTTGTTAACGATCAAGAATCGCAGGTCGTTGATAGTAATGTTCAGAGTACGGTTGTTATTGCTACGAAGAAATCGCCCTCGCTGACGACGATATTAACCTTAGTCACGAAAATCGTAACTATGATTTTCCTCATAGTGTCGATGAGTGTGTTGGCTTCAAATAGTGTCACACTCACCCTTACGGATTCCTACAGTCAGATCCTTGACGACACTGTGAATTTCAATGATATCTATGCTTATAGGTAATAAAATGCACCCGAAATTACGTAGCTTATTATATTTAATTTGTTTCTAACGCAATGATAATACACAATGTTTAGATGGATATTTTATTTTGGGAAAATTCCATTTGGACGCTGCATTAGCTTTTTTTTTTCAGTTGGTGCCTAAAGTTATTTTTAATTCTAGTAGGTATCCATGTGTGTAAAACTATTTCAACTGGTGCCCAAAGTATTTCTCAATTCCGTTTGGTACCCGTGTTTAAGGCTTCTTCAACCGGTGCACACAGTGTTTTCAAGTAACGCTTGTCGTTGTGATTTTAAATGACAAAAAATGAGATGTTCGAGGCGTAAGACTCGTTTGCTAACGAGATTCTAGAAATGACAAAACGGTTCATACATCTAAAAATCACATTTGTGGTTTTTTAAATTACGATGTCATACGTTAGGTGTACCTAACTCAGAAAATCCTTTTACACCAATTGAAAAGTCATATACACTAGGGTACCAATCGGAATTGATAAATACTTTGGGTACCAGTTGAAAAAGACTTCAAACACAGTGATGCCTGCCAAAATTGAAATAACTTTGGGCGCCAACTGGAAAAACCTCAAACACGGGCGTACCATGTGAAATTTCCCTTATTTTTATTTTCCCCTCATGGGGTGTCACTTATTGGCTCAGAGGAGTTGTTAAATTATCTTGAATCAATGGTTGGCTTGAGGGCATATCACATGGACCAAGCCAACAATAATGTTCAAATTCATATGAACTCGATATTAGTCAGAGCTTTGGGACTACTGTGGATTTGTACAAGGATACCTCCTGATATACGAAAAAGAGAGTTATTTTATTTTACCCTAACTATAAGTTTGGTTGGGTCAATAAGTAACATTGCTTTGGATTTTGAGTGATTATATTTGATAATTGCTACAAAGGTTCCTTGCCAAACAAAAGCAATGCAGTCTCCTATTATTATGATGACAAGATAAGTCGGGAATTTTATGTACATGCTTATGCGGCATATTTCGTACCAACTGCTGACATGGAATACGATACAGAAGACTTACCGACTTATTTTCGGAAAAATGATCGTTGACCCAAAATATATATCGATCACGGTGAAGTGATTGGAGAGTCATTCAAAAAATTTATAATTCGCCTACGTATATTGTTGCAACCAATATAACTATATATATATTATTTTATTTTTACAGGTACGGACTTTCCGTGGCCGTTATAGTGTTGGCATACATCTTGTTCGAATTGCCACTTTTAATCTACAAAGTGATCGTACCAGTCAACGCTCTATCAACTAATTCCGTCTTGATTCTCCTAGCATTTTACGCAGATAAGGTAACTACCGCATTTAAATTAATAACACATTATATATAATAAAAATCTTACATAGTATAATTTTTTTAAAAATTTTCATTTAGGTTATCTTGGCACTCCTAGCAACGGGGGTCGGCGCTGTGTTCGGCTACACCGTCGATCCAAAGAGATTGGTCGATTCGATAGACGGCGATCTTCAAAGTTACGATGATAGAGAGTTTTCGCCATTGAGGTCGAGGCTCGACGACTTTTTCAATAGAGCTTACATCCCTTCGACGTTTCTTTTATTTGCGGTGCTCGCTTCTCTTGCTTCGTCTGTTCTCTCGTCTATGGCCCTCGTCAGAAATAAGAGCAAATAGGGGAAGATGAAAGCTATGGAGGGAGCGGAGTTTTTAAGAATATTAATGAATAATTCTCCACCAATTCGGGTTTTTTTTTTAGATTTTAGTATTTTCTTTGTGCTGTTTTATGGATAAACTTAAGGTGGAGATTCCCAATAGTTATTTGGTAGATTTACTAAGGTGGGATGTTGAATTGCATTATTTGTTTGAATATCAGGTTGAGTGAATGAAATTTACTAAGACCATCTCCAACCGAGAAGCGCATACTCAAACTCAAACGCATTCTCAAACTCAAAATGCAGTAATTATTCTCCAACCGATCAACTCATTCTCAAACTCAATAGACTATTTTGTAATATTCACTTTTACATTAATTTTTATAAATTTCAATACAATCCACATATTTTACAACTTTACAGATCTAGGAGCATTGAAACATTAAATGGACTACAATTAATGATTTATTGTAAATTTTTCACGTGTAGCATAATGTTCCTAGATTGCTTTAAATATTCATAATTCCTTTGGGAGTATTCGCTTATTTTATCACATTAATACAAATGTGCTAAGCTAGAGACTTCACGGGGATCACAGCTTATTTTTAATATATATAAAGTTACTCAACATGTAATAAAATAACGATACAGCAAATCAAGAAACGGCGAATAGGAATCATAATAAATTCAAAGGCGTAGCATAGCATAGCAGCTTGAATTAACAAAGGGATTTTTATTGTTTATATTTTCCAAGTGGGGTGGGGCCCAGGTAGAACATTTATTAAATGAAATGACAGAACTTTCTCTGACAACTACTGACATGGTACGAAGAGCACTCAATTCATACGTTTTTACTAAAGTAAACTGTTTTAGGGGTTTTCTGTAAGAATAGAAAATTTATGCGATGGATCATTTTGCAAACGCATACATGCGTTTTCTGGTGAGAGAATACGGAAAAATCCCATTTTCGGTATACGTTTTGAGTTCGATTGGACTATTTTTCTGACATGCGTTACTGTTCGCGCATCGCTTGGAGATGCCCTAAATCATTATTTCAACACTTTTGGAATATCAAAGATCTCAAAGACCTTGAAAGATTATACAGACCTTTGCAATGTACACTATGTCCACTTTAATTTGTTTGGTTATGACTGAACTAATTTATACTGTTCGCGCATCGCTTGGAGATGCCCTAAATCATTATTTCAACACTTTTGGAATATCAAAGATCTCAAAGACCTTGAAAGATTATACACACCTTTGCAATGTACACTATGTCCACTTTAATTTGTTTGGTTATGACTGAACTAATTTAAACTGTGTTGGGGTTGCGCAGTAATTTTTTGGGCCCAACGGAAGGTTGATTTTGGAACCACGATAAATTTTATCGGGACAAAATAAACGCGAAGTGACGCCGAGCGAGAACACAAGATTTATACGTGGTTCGGCCAATACCGCATACCTCCACGGAGAGCAGCTGTTTTACTATATTGGAAAAATTACACCGTACAAATTTAAGTTTGAACCCAAAACCGAGACCGTTTACCCACCCGGATAGTGTATTTGTACCTACTACCAACTAACCACAGTAAAACTACACCTGCTCTCACTCTTATCCACCCGAACGTGGATAAGTATTTTACCCTCTCACTATCTCTCTCGCTCTTCTCTCTCCCTCGCCGGACTCTTTTGATTTCTCTTTGTGGTGTCTTACGATTGCTCTCGACATGCCTTTATATCGGCTACTGTACACACAAGCATCCAAACCACGGTGCATATGTCATATTTACATTATCGGTTGTAGTTAATTGCTCCAACTTGAATGCTTGGCTGGACAAGTGGGTAATGAACCCAACAACACTGGAATTAAAAGCCTACGATCGAGAGAAATTCAGAAACTCTTTATATGGACTCCAATGGGACTCCAAATGGCACACCAAAAAATAAGTCATTCAGGCTCAGTTTGGTTTACGGATTTTGACGTGGAAAAGAAAAGGAAAAGTGAAATGATACGACACGTGAAGCGTAATGTACAATGATTCAATGGGTAACCATACATGAAGGGGAAATTGTGCAGATTTAGCAACTGCACCCGTAAATAATAGAACAGCACAGAAAGTAACAAACGGAGAATTTACTTCATTATTTTGAATCAAGTTATTCAATATTTCGAATAAATCTCCAAATTCAAAACTACCGGTTATCCAATAAAAACCTAAAATTCCTAATAATAAACCAAAATCCCCTACACGATTAGTTACAAAACGCTTTTTGACAAGCATTTGCCGCAGAAGGTCGTGTAAACCAAAACCCTATTAATAGATAGGAACACATTCCAACCAATTCCCAAAAAAGATAAATTTGTATCAAATTTGAACTAGTAGCTAATCCCAACATGGAAGTACTGAAAAAACTCATATAAACAAAAAATCTCAAATATCCTTGATCGTAAGCCATATAATATGACCACACTTTTCTTTTCTTTCCGCATCGAATTCCGAGGACCAAACGCACCCTCAACGTTACATTCGATTTCAACATTTCTCGTGTGTCTTTCGATTTGGTGTAATCTATAATCACGTTCCGATGTATCTTGGGAAAAAAGATGTTTAAACATATCCCGTGCACTACGTAGAGAGAGTTAAACAGTTTTAAAGAATTTCGACACAAGCCATGAAATATATTATATTAGTTACCTATACTAGTACCCTAAAAATCATTACAATTAGCTAATTTAACCCCCAATCTCCACCTAAGTCACTTTCATCAATACATAAATTGGGGTCTTTTTAAAAAATAGCCTTTGACGTGGTCAACTTTAAAAAAATAGCATCGTCGATTCTACCTTTTAAAAAATAGCCTTCAATTTAAGGGTATTTCCGTCTTTTTACAAGTGGTTCTCATAATTTCTTTTTTTAATAGCATGGGGGTCCCTTGCTATATAGTACAGGTCCCATGAAGCACGGGACCTGCACTATACAGCACAGGTCCCCTGCTGTATAGTGCAGGTCCCTTGCTCCATGGGACCTGCACTATATAGCAAGGGACCTGTGCTGTATAGTGCAGGTCCCGTGCTATATAAAAAAAAAATTGGGGATTTGAACCCACGACCTATTACTTGAACGTCCGACTACACAACCACTAGACTACACCCCACCCGCCCACCCAAACGCGGTTCCCATTTAACATATTGATTTTTAACGTGAGCACGATTAGTAAGGGCAGTATAGTCATTTTACATTTGAAGGCTATTTTTTTAACGTTGACCGAGTCAAAGGCTATTTAGTTAAAAACCCCCATAAATTGTTGAATTGCTAAAAAAATACTCTTCTTTATCCTTCCTGAGTTATGGTGCTAGTAACTGCATCTGACTTAGCTTATTAAATACACCGATCACGTCAGAAGAAGCGAATCGATCCGTAACTCCGATCATGATCGCAATAACCACGGATTTGTCCGCCGCGCGGCGTCGTGCGATGGTCGCCGTGCTTCTCTCTGCGGTGGCGCTGTCTTGCGTATTCCTCTACAGAGCCGCGGAATCCGTAGGTTTCCGAGTTCCACGTGCGGCTCACGTGTTCTCTGTCCCCGATAACGACGTTTCCTTTCATGTCGCGGTTGGTGTGCTGCTGCTCCTCGGCTATGTTGCATTTTATTGACGTTTTAGGTCACACCTATTTGTTGAGTTATTTGTTCAATTGGCTATTGTATGATCTTTCAGTTAATTACGAGGAGTTTGAATTGCTATCTATGAAATGCTTCTTTCTCTAATAGGTAACTGTGTTTACTACTGGAGATTGTGGAGTACGATTGTTTCTGGAGCTAATTGCTTTTTATTTTTCTTCACTTGCCGTCGTACTTAGTGGCCGACTTTGTTGAGCTATATTACGTTTACGGGACATTGAGTGTCTTGAAATGTGCTTTGTGATGGAAAAACGTGTATTTGAATACAAGTTTTAGCTCAAATGAGATTCTTGAATAGAGCTTAAGTGCAGTTAAATGTTAATCTTGTTGTGCTTGTTCAATTATCTTCGAATTGGCGAATTTGCATTCAAATTTTATTTTCAAATCTAATCGATTGAGACAAGTGTTGAATATTTTGATTTGATGCATAAACGAAACTGCTTTTGTATTAGATCTAAGAGGCTATCGGTAGTACCATAATTTGCTTTCGCTCTGGGAAGCAATTAAGGATAGCATAATATCCTATTACCACTACCAGTATTTTGTTCAATTTCATTTTGTTTGCTACTTACTTATTTTCAATTGTTGTAGGACAGTGCTGAGTATAGTCTTGAAAGGGTTCTGAATGAAGCTTCTATGCCCGATAAGACGGTCATTTTGACAACCTTGAATGAAGCGTGGGCAGTTCCAGATTCAATCCTCGATCTCTTCCTTGAGAGTTTCAGAATCGGAGAGCAGACTCGTCGCTTGCTGGATCACCTGGTGATTATTTCATTGGATCAAAAGGCATTTGCTCGTTGTCTGGCTGTTCATTTCCATTGTTTTGCCTTGGTCACTGAAGGGGTCGATTTTTCCCGTGAGGCTTATTTCATGACTCCCGATTACTTGGCAATGATGTGGAGAAGGATTGATTTCTTAAGATCGGTCCTCGAAATGGGCTATAGCTTTGTTTTCACGGTAAGTTCTGTCATAACTAACCAATTATATCTTATTTGTCTGGGCTGTGCTTCCTATTAAGTCCACAATGCTTCCTATTATGTCCAAAATGAAATACATAAAGCTGCTGAATCTGAAACTTACCTCCTTAAGTCTGCCTATGATTTATGTAATCCAAGTAGAATCCATATATTATTTGCACTTCCCATTAATTACTTCCCAAGGATTCTACTTTAATCAGTTTTACTCTATTTTTATTTTTCTTAGGATGCAGACATTATGTGGTTCAGAGACCCATTTCCACACTTCTACCCCGACGCCGATTTCCAAATAGCTTGCGACCATTTCTCAGGCGACCCCTTCGACAAGAAAAACAAACCAAACGGTGGATTCAACTACGTAAGATCAAACAAGCTATCCATAGAGTTCTACAAATTCTGGTACTCCTCGAGAGAGACCTACCCGGGATTACACGACCAAGAAGTCCTAAACAGAATCAAGAACCATTCGGTCATCGCCGAAATGGGACTAAAGATGCAATTTTTGGACACCATTTACTTTGGCGGGTTCTGCGAACCGAGCGACGACCTCGAACTCGTCTGCACTATGCACGCCAACTGCTGTTTCGGTCTGGACAGTAAGCTTCACGACCTTAGGATTATGCTCGAAGATTGGAAAGTCTATTTATCGATGCCCCCTAAACTGAAACCAGCCGTGTCCTCTTGGAGCGTTCCGCAAAATTGCAGGTAATAAATCTAGTTTGTGCGTATTAACTTCTCGTTTTCCACTCAGTCGATTGTTTTATTTCCTTCGATTGTTTTTTTTCAGTCTTGATTCTCTACGTCCAGACATCCAAGCGCAACTCCTACGACCTAACGAGTATAGAGAGGTTCTGAATTGATAAAACTTCTTTTTTTTTTCCTTTTTCTTCTCCGATGACGAATTAACTGCAACGTCGGGATTTGGTTAGTGTCATCAATCTCATGCTCAGATAGTTTTTCGACCGAGATGTGAAGAGAGGGTTGAGTAACGCAGGTTGTTAGAGAACGGATGTTACAAGGAAAAATGTAAGATTTCTAGATATGCATAGATTTGGGAATGTAAGTTGTAATGGATGAATACTTACTCTGTTGTAAAGTCTTGATGAATTGTCACAAGCTTTATTTATTCGGCACATGCTTCCATTTACGTATTCGTTATATTGTACTAGTAAATTTTGCACGCTCAATGCGAATGTTATAATACATATCATATTAAATTTATTTTAATTTAAATATTAGTAGAAATTTAATTTAAAGATGGAATAACTAAAAAAAAAGTAATTAAAGATAGTGGGTGGATTTTCTTAATTTTTATTAATTAAGTTTTTTGATAAAACTTAATTTATATAGTCCCCACGCTAATAAAATAGTATAGATGGTATAGATATTATAGCAATCTAGGGGCGAAAGAGGAGAGAAAGGCAAAAATAGTGAAGTTTTTAAAATGAAATTGCAATGATAGTTAACGATCGAAACTGCACAACTTTTGCACCTTTTATTATTATTGTTTTCATTCTCACCACAAAACTAGTTAAGATTACATTTTTTTTACCCTTTCAAATAGGCAATATTGAAACTTATATTTTAATAATAAGAAAAGTAAGGACGGAAGCGAATTGAACGATATCCATATGAAATAAATCGAAACTCTCGCAAGGAACGATCAATGGAAAATATGACCACGAGCTATGACAACTTTTCGATATATATTTCTTGTCAGAATATTTTATCTTTATTGAAAATTATAGTTCACCGTTTTCTATAAATTTTATCGCCTTTAAATTATTCATGTCTTCTATGTATTTCCATTACTATAAAACTTTTTAGATGATCATACAATATCATTTCATTAGAAATAGAATAATTCTTGTATTCGGTTTGAATTGTATGCATCATGATATTAAGTCAAGCAAGCTAAAAGAACCGAGTTAAGAAAATGAGTTGAGATAAAATTATTTAAATATGTTTCGGTTTAAAATATGATAAGACAATATTATCTATATAATTAACAAACTCTAAAATAATAAAATCTTTTGGGCTCGACTTGGATCTTTGTAAAAAGTCATTAAAGTTGATAAGATAATAAAATAATAAATTTTCAGAAAATACCTTTATCAATATTAGGTCACATTAAAATTTTAAATTAATAATTCATAAATATTAGAATTGTAAATATTATGGTAATTTACTAAAATATTACACTCATAAAATATTCATGAGATTTGCTACGCCACCATGTCAAATATTTAAAATATCATTACAACAAATAAAGGATGAATAGTAATATTGATAACTTATTCCACAAGAACTTATTTACATGTTAGATAAAGATATATATTCACTCATATTCTCATTTGATTCAGTACGTCATTGACACAGACTAAGAGATCGCCGAATTTATTTTTTCTTTTAATTAGTAAAATATTAATTTATAGATATATAATTTCTCTCTAAATTAATAAAATTTGGTGTCCCCTTTTATTAGTTTATAGAGGTTTGAAATGATGAAGTAAAGTAATGTAAGTTAAAATAGTTTTGTGGTGAACATGAAAGAAATAATACTCCCTCCGTCCCATATCTTTAAGTACATTTACTGTTTGGCACGGGTTTTAAGAAACTGAATATTTTAATAATATAGTGTGTTGGAAAGGTAAAAAAGTGTATATTTAACACGTCTTTTAAGAAAGTTTAATATTATTATATTGATTGTTTGTGATAGTTTTTTTTGCTAAATAAGGAAATTACAAAAGAGGTGGGACGCCCGATTTAGTAAAATGTACAAAAACTTTTGGGACGGAGGGAGTAATTAAAATGAAAAAGTTGTTTAGTTTTGCAATTGCAACATTGTTAAAAAGGTAACTATCATTGCACTTCCAATTTAAAAGTTTCACTATTTCTGATATTCTCTCGGCGAAAGTGGGAGTCGAGCCAGAGCCAACTCATTGATGCTGGTTCACGAGCTCGATGGACGATGAGTCGGCTAGACTAAAGCTGCTCGACTCCAGCTTGTCATTATCGAGCTGCTCGAAAGTCCATGATGAGACTTATCGCTTTTCGTAAGCTTTTTAAAATTTTTATTTTTATCTTTAAATCGAGCTTGACGGGGTAATGAGACGAACTCGAACATGACTGTTTACTATCGAGCTTAAGCCCAGAAAATCACAATCTCAATTGTATTTGCCCGAGCCTAAAATAATGAGCCAACTCTGTTTACACACGCACATAATCTCCATAGTTCTTTCTGACTAGGTCTGAAACTTATTTTAAAACTTTAAAGGGGCCTGAATCAAATTAACCCAAGAAAAAATAATGTAATTATATAACAAGGTTAGATAGAAGGATGCTACCATGGACCAAACAATAAATAGGCTTATAACAAAGAGTGTATTGTATGGCTTTAATTATTGCCCAGACAACGTGAAATGGATGGGCTTTACGCTCCAAGAATCATAATAATAATATCTTTGGTAATAGAAAACATCAAAATGACACTTTTTTTTCATTGCAGTAAAAGGGATGATAATATCTCAGCCATAGTCTTATCAGGCGCAGAAATCTCACCTTCGTCATCGCCGCCGCCTTGAAGCACCGCTGCGTCCAACGTCAGCTTCCTCTTCGCAATTTCGTACACATTCTCGTCCACCGTGTCCTTCGTCACAAGCCTATTTAAGTAAATCATCATATATGTATACATATATATATATTACGTAAATAAATCGAAGAAAATTTTCTTTTCAGTGTTGACCTGTAAACGGTGACGGGCTTTGTCTGGCCAATGCGATGGCATCGATCTTCAGCTTGCCTATCGATCTGAGGATTAAAGTCCATGTCGTGGATTATGACGGTATCTGCCCCAGTCAGGTTCAGCCCTTGACCGCCCGCCCGAGTGGAGAGCAAACAAGCAAAGATCGAAGTGTCCTTGTTGAACGTATCCACAATAGTCTGCCTCTCTGTCACTTGTGTACTGATCCCCCGCGTGCAAAAATAGAGAATATTGTCAATATTAAGACACACAGAGTGTTGGAAATATAATACAAAAAAAAATTGACACATCCTACAAGCTTAAGCTTTTAGATTAAGTAGTCATTCAATATGGTATCAGAGTTCAGGGACCAAAAAGGTGTTGTATATGAAAGCTTAAGCTTTCACGATCGCGACCACCGCTTGCGCGGGCCCCCTTCAATTCCTTTGAGTTTCATTCTTGCGAACGTACTACCCGGGCGGGAAGTCTAGAGCTCTAGACGTGAGCAGGCGTGTTGGAAATATAATATAAAGAATTAAAATATGACACACTTTCTACGAGCTTAAGCTTTTAGATAACGTGGTCATTAAACAGAAAGCCATTTTCAAGAAATTCGTAAGAAGTTCCGATGAAAAAAAATGAACTTACCTTCCGTCGAGACGCCTGTATGTTACGCCAATCACGTCTAAAGCCCACTCCAAAATGTCGAGCATTGACGTCCATTGGCTGAAGATGAGAACTCTACTCCCAGAACGGTTCAGTGCGGGGAGAAGTCTGGCCAATGCCTATCCATATATAAAAAAGGGAATGAGTATTTTTTTTCTTTCTTTTTAAATCGTTATAGTTGAGTAAAGTGGATGACCGAGACTTTACCCTGCATTTAGCAGAACTCATAACATGCTCCTCGGAAAGAATTCCATCCTTACTATCACCGTAGAAGAGCAAATTCTGCAAAGTGATTTTTATTTGAATCTCAAGTAATCATAATTCGTTGTCAGTTCTCCAAGGAAACAATTTTCTGGTGGATATTAATCACAAAATGGTTGCAAACTGAGGTCTCAGTTTCTCACGTTCCATGGATTACCTTATGAATTGAGAAATCATTATAACTCTTAAGCTCCTCTATGACACGTTCCAAGGTACACTCAAAGCCAAATACGCCTTTTCGGTGCAACATTTTGGCGAAACGAACAATTTCACTGTCTGAGTATATGCGTCTCACCAGTAAAGGATGATTTGCGATCTGGAAGGTTTCAGAATTACAAGAATTGGAAATAGATTTCAGTAAGCATTGCATTGGTTAGCTAAGGAATAAACGATAAAAGAAACACCAGCACCTTACGAAGCTCGAGAAAATAATTAGAAATTTGACGGCGAGGGAGGACATTAGTCACATTGTGCAGTGAATTTTCAGAAGACTTCAACATGCGAGCTTGAGTTATAGCGCGATAATTCTCAATTGCCTCCTTATAAGCAGATTCTTGCTGTTTTCCCATGTGCACATACTCCATCTAAACGATGATGTAAGGATTGGAACAAAAAGCGATCATATCAGAATCAGTTAAAATATGTTATGACTAGATCAAGGAAGGAATTTTCACCTTCTGAGTCTTCAGAACCAACTGCTGCATTACATCCGATTTTAATCGTCTTAAGATAAATGGTCCAAGAATAGACTTTATTCTACTTATTAGATCTCTATCTGCTGCTGTTAACAACTTTCTTAAATCAATATCCCCGGTTTCAAATAAATCAGGCATCATAAATTCCAACATCGACCAAAGTTCCTGCACCAAAAAAATCACCAACTCAATAACGAAACTCTGAAGCAAACAGAGGAAATTGAATTGCAATAACTTGGGTTGCTTTCTAGCTTCTGTTTATCTTCCAAATTAAGTTTAGACAGCACTATCCACCCACAGTGTAAAGCCACTCGAAAACCTAATCAATATTCATGTGATGTTAGCTCAAGGACAAGACAAAACATACATGTAGATCATTTTGCAGAGGGGTCCCAGTTAGCATCAAACGCTGTTTTGCATTTCTTGCTACGGACATCAAATTTTTCCACCTGTAACTGCTCTTGTCCTTTAAAGCATGGGCCTCATCCATTATAACACAGCTCCATCTCAAACGTCTAAGAATTTTGCGATCGTCTTTCTGCTGTGCACTGAACCATGGCTATCAGAAAACTGAAAAAAGACAATTCTCTACCAAAATAAAATACGATACAGACAAACAAACCTGTGGCGTTCAAAGAGTGAATAACACACAAGAATAACATCAAATAATGGTGGCAACCCAGATTTTGCCAGCGAGCTCAATTCTTTCGAATAAGCTGCACGTGCAGAACCATGATACTGAATCACGGTGAATGACGGACACCACTTGCTAAGCTCCCTTTCCCAGTTCTCCAAAACAGAAGCAGGGCATACGATTAAATGGGGACCAGGATCATTTTCCAAATGCTTCAGCAAGGTCAAATACGTTATGGCCTGAGAAACAAATTTAAATCGCAGTCATAATCATTCAAGTGACGTGAAACAATCATAGCAATGGTAGCCAAGAAATTTGAAGTTCTACAAACCTGGACAGTCTTTCCTAGACCCATCTCATCTGCCAATATGGCTGCATTGCAAACATGATAACTTAAACGAATACGTATGATTAAATCAATAAAACATATTTAACATCAAAGGAGATACCTCAATCTCAAACTCACGCAATCAACTAGGTGACATAAATAATACCTCCGCCAATTTTCTTTTTATACAAAAGCATCAGGAAATTGACTCCAATGAGCTGGTATGGCTTCAGCTCCGCCTTGAAATCAATATCCCCATCACCACATGCCTCATTGACGTCATCCTGAAGTTAACACTCTCCAAAATTCAAAACTTTTTCAGAGGGAAAGAAAAAAGATCGAAACAATATCAACCAGCATTGAAAGCAAAGCCACGATCACCATCTAAACTTTCGATTTTTTCTTTGTGTTCTATCAAATACCTGAGTGACGATCCTCACAGCCGAAGAAGCCCCAACTTCCACCTCCGAGAATCTGTCGCAAGCAGCAGATGTTGTGCCGTACAACTCACGCTTCAACTCCCTCGAAATATTCTCACACTTTCTCAAAGCCTTATTCACAATATCACCATCATCCTCCTCAGCGTCACCCTCATCCTCCTCAAAATAACCCCCAGGGTCATCCATCTCATCAATTTCGTCGTCGTCGTCTTCAACCACAAATCGATTACCCCGATTTCCACGACCTTTCCTGACCACTACGCCAGCATCGTCGTCCTCGAAATCATCGAGCCCGTTAACTTTGTCAGCTCCGAGCTCCTCGGAAGACGAACTGTCAATAACGTGGACGCAATTGGACGAATTTTCGGCCTTCTCGGGCTTTGAGAATCTAAACGACTCGATCGGCGGAGGGTTTGCGGAGGAGCTGAGGACGCGCGACGGCTTAAACGAGTGATTGGACCACTCTTCATCCGAGACTTCGATCATTTCCCTCACTCGCTTACTCATCTTGATTTAGGTTTGCTACTGACGATGAATCGATTCAGTGAACGGGAGGCGACGATTACTGAGATTGATGAAGTGTGTAAGAAGCAGAAGAAGAATCTACCGCCAATTTCCTTCCTACGTGTTTGGGGATTCTTTTTTCCCAGGGTTCGAGAAATTACGATTCAGTACATTATGTTTCGGTATTTCGTGATTTACTCCCAGCAATTTCGAAATAATTACCAATCGGCGGTGAAGTAACCATTATAGTTAATTTATAGGGGATTCAACACTTAAATACCTACACAATAAAAATTAAACATTTCAGTCCATTGTCAGTTCCATTTTTAATCTAGGTATCTAGTTGAATTATATTTTACTGATAAGTACCTAATGACGGATTTACCCCTAATAAAATTAGTTTTTTTACATCTTTTACCTGGTTCCCTTATTTCAAGTTCGTTTGTCCTTAAAATAAAAATCGCACCACCCCAAAACAACCAAATCGCGCGATTTAACCCAGAAATCGACCCGTGTTTCGTCTTGCTTCAGATTCAACGTCGCCTGTCCACTCGTTCGTCGTTGTATTCCCCTCTGAAATCGATAGGTAAGTGATTCGCAGTATTACCGTACGTCGTCGCACTTCGTCGCGGTATTTCCATTATCAATAGGCTTGTATCTAGTTTGATTTTGCCGTTATTCGTTGGGTTTAAGCATTTTCAATTAATGTTCGTAACGATGGCTGCGTGTTTTTGGAATGGCATCGGTTTGTTGTTTGATTAGGTATTTTTGTGCGTGTATTTCGTCGTGGATGCTTGATTTGGATTTTTTGGAATGGGTCGATTTTGGTTTTTTCAAATAGGGTGAATTTGTTGTGGTACTACATTATCACTGCATTTGGTACCCTTTGTTTCGGCAAATTGGTACCCCTTATGTGAATAAAATGGTACTGTTGGTAAAAGTGATTTTTTCGAATGGGGTCAATTTTTTGGTACTACATTATCACTGGGGCAAATTGGTACCCCTTGTGTGATTAAATTTGGTACTCCTTGTTAACAATGGTTTTTCGAATGGGGTCAATTTGTTTTGGTACCACATTATCACTGCATTTGGTACCCTCTGTTTGGTCACATTGGTACTCCTCGTGTGAAAAATGGTACTGCTTTTCAGCAGTGTATTTTTTTGCAGAATGCCTCCGCGGAACAAATTTGAGCTGTCTTCCAGGTGCCATCATGCGCTGTTTCGATCTATCATAAGCAATTTGAAGGGTAGCATGACCCCAGATCAAAAAGAAGCTATAAGAAGGTCTCCGTTTCATTTTTCTAGATATGCCTAAGATGTCTCATTAGGTGCTCGAATTATGGCATTCATAAAGCGTTATGGTGTAGAGGCGAACACGTTTAGGTTGGGGGAGAATACGAATGTAGTATTCTCCCCACAGAAATTTAGTGTAGTAATGGCCTTGCATAACGTAGGACAACTCGTTGACCTAAATTCGAAAATGAAATCGAAAGTCGTTGATCGGCTTTTCGGTGGGAAAATGGCAATGTAACCGTAAGAAAATCTTAGAGTTGTTGAATAAGTTTGTAGGAGAGTTTGGGAGGGAGAACACGTATGAGTTTGTAAGGTTGTTTGTTCTTTTCTTGTTTAACTCTGTATTATTCCCGATGGGGAATTCGAAAAACCCAAAGTTCGTGCGTACGTCGACGATGTCAACATGATGGGGGAGTACGCATGGGGAAGGGCGGTACACGAGTTTTTGATCGCCGAGATAAAGCAAATGGTTGCGAATTCGATGCGGATCGACTCGTCTAGCCTGATGATGAACATGTGTACTATTGGGCTGATGGTAATACTCTCCGTTACGTTGTGAGTTTACCTTTTTGATTATGTGTTTACTGATGAATTCAATGCTTTGGGAACTTTCAGATTTGGGTGTATAAGCACGTGCCCTCGTTGGCGCAGAAGCGAGAAATGTATATGTTTTCCCGAATGTTCAATTGGGAAGAAAGTAGGGTTCCGAATGACGTAATCGCTGCGGAGGCTGAATTGGCTGCAATTGCCTCTGTGGTCCCAATATACCCAACAAAAAAGGAAGTGAAGTTCGTGCATCCTATAAATTTGCTGCCAGAGGTATAAAATTCCCTACTTTTTTAGGTATTATTTGCTTTGTTTCTAACTGTTTAATGAATTATGTGTGGTTAAGGTTGATGGAGGAGTTGGCGGATCTCATTTAGAGTGGAGTGCTCGTGTGGAGAGGTTGGAAGTCGAGTTGAGATTGAAGGACGAGGTTATAAGAGATCTACAGTCAAGTGGTCGGACGTCGAAGGTTGATATGTCCAACGAGGATGCGAGGGAGAAGGCATCGTATTCACTAATGTAGTGTATACATTACTAAACAATTACTTCTTTCTTGAAGTTGTCAACCAAATGGCACAAGCAATATGCATGACGACTTCCTGAAAATGATATAGAAACAGCTTTAATAATACTCGGATGCCGATCAGATAAGAACGTCAGCTCCCTCAATGTCGACGGGTAATGATGAAACATGCTCCTCAACTTAGCAAAGAACCACTCCCAATTTTCATCATTTTCAACGCTTACAACGCCAAAGGCAATCGTGAACAAATCTTCGTTTGCATCCTTTACGACGCCTGTAACGAGCACTCCTTTAAACTTGGTCTTAATATGAGTACCATCCACAAATATCCACAAATATGAGCGGTCGACATCCACGAACAAAACCTACGAGACACGCGTGGAAGCAGATAAAGAGCCGACGAAACTTGTTGTCGTGAGGGTATACATTGTACTCCGCCACGCTACCCGGATTGGTTTCTCTATCGGCATTACAATACCACCTCAACTGATCAAATGTACCATTATCTAACCCATATATGTTACGAATGGCACTTTCTTTGCATACGCCTTATGGTACCCCACTTCAACTCCATAGTCCCTTAGGATGTCTTTAACCATGGCAACGGGACGATACGATGGCTCGTTTCGGACCCTCTCTTTCACTATGTTCCCTACCCACGACGCGTCCGCTCGCGGATGATCACGACTCCGAAGAGTATCTTCACCACAACTGTGTTGTAGATTGGATCTCTGAATGGCAAACGAATTGTTGCATTTATCCGCCACTTGCACGTCTCATCCTTGCAAACGGCAATGATTTTCTTACGCTCGTTCTTTGCATAGACAAAGTTTCTCCGGATTGCAATGGAGTAGTTCTTCAAATTCCGTCTAAATTTATCTGCATCCCTAAAGATTTGTCCATCTCCCCGAATGCAATGACTCCATGCATCTACTGTGTCTTTCAAAATCAAACTCCACGGATTCCCCGTTCTCTTCCGTACTACAAGTAATGTTATCAATCATCAATATGAAAACCCTAAATTTAAAGTTTAACAATAAAATAAAAACAAACCTGTTCGTCGGGCCACTTGTACCACATTCATCGGCACGTTCCACTTTCATCGGGTATCATTGAAAATTTGTATCGAATAAACAGCTGATACATATTGAAAACTGCTGCATTTTCTTTCAATGTCGAGTACAAACTTTGAAACGGAACTTGATACTTTATTGAGTCATGCCGGGAACCGATTTGCGACCACCTTCTTTGGAGGGATACGTATATATCGATAAGCGTCGTTGCTTCATTGATTAATAGTAAGGAAGACTCCCTTTTATACTCACACATTGCAAATAACGTCCTGCCACCAACGAATTTGCAGACGCCATATTTTCAGATAATATGACAACATGTATAAATGGTACGGTGTATAGTTTAGATTGATACTGCATAACTGGACATTTTGGTACCGTATAGACATGTTACTTGGTACGTAATATAAGTACACAAAGATACTACATAACATAAATGTCCAATCGGACTGTGTTGCATAATATATTTAGGTACGGTAAAACAACATACAATGATACGTAATATACATAAGAAATGGTACGTCGTAACAGTTATATAAAAGAAATCCGAAATCTCGATGGATTAGCCTCAATAACTATCAAATCCTAACATTCCACTCTTGTATGGAGCTCTTGGATCGCATTGAGCTCCCGGATTTGGGCTAAACCTTGAACAAACGCGTGAAATCGATTAACCAAACCCAAACCAAAAGAAAAGCTTAACTGACAAAATCAACGCCCAAAATCGAGAACCCAGCGTTCAAGAGGCTCTTCGATCGTTGTCCGGCGCCGGCACGAGCAGAAGGAGATGGTCGGCAAGAAGAAATTCGTCGGCGGAGGGTTGGAGCTCGATTTTTGCAGAGAAAAAAAACTGAAATGAAACTCTAAATCATTTAATAAGGGTATTTTGGTAATCTTAGGTGATTAGGTACCTAACTGTAAAATTTTTATTCGAATGGGTAGCTAGCTATAAAAGATATCTGACAAGGTACTTAAGTGGATTTTTAGTTTTCTATTGGGTATTTATGTGTAGATTGCCGTATTTATAAGAGGAATTGGATTATATTTTTATTATCTATTCTGTTACGAAGGGTGATGGTTATGATAAACCGTCAAATGGCCTGTCAATTGAGATTGAAAAAAATTAATTGAAAAAAAATTCAAAAAAATCACTAACTACCTTTAATTACTATATTTAGGTTAGTACTATTTTTAATTAATTACTATCTTACTTAAAATTTATAATAAATCAATTTGATCCTTTTTACATATTTAAAACAAACACATTAAATTTAAAATATGATTTCTATAAAATATATTTAATGAAAAATATTTATAGAAATAGCACATGCATTTTGAGGGTGCATAACCATAAGTTACTAGTATATTTAAGGCTTAATTATTTTTAACCTTGTAAATTGTGGGTGTTAGCATTTACATATAAATTAAAGAATTTCAATTTATGAATAAAGTTATGGTCTAGTGGTTAAGAGCGATGACTCAAGTCTCACGGTCGATTCTCCATGTCAGCAATTCATTAAGTTACAAAATGTCATACATGAACATGAACTAGTGTGTTTGAATCGATTGATGTGGTTTGCAGGCTATTGCGTTGATCAATGTGGTTTACTTGAGTCACCCAAAAACAAATTGAAGCAACATGAGATGACAAAAATTAAATACAATGTATATTAAGTTTCAAAACTAAAGTAATTTGAGGACAATTAGTCTCATCGCCAAGTATGTGGCACAATGCCGCCGCCTGAAACCATCTGTCCTACAATCCATGTCATCCTCTATTCCCAAACAACTAGAGCCGCTGAATCTAAAATTTCGGGGTTCATAAGTTTTATTTTTTATTTGTTATTCTTTTAATTATGTACCGTTATCTCATGTGGCTTTATAATAAAAACAAATAAACACATCTAATTATTCAGATGATCAAATTGATCTTCATTTATTGTATTTTCGATAATCATAAGAATAATTTTTTTACATAAAGTGGAACAGGGAATGGGACAACGGATTGTGAGACAGATGATTTCAGCCGCAATCCCGTTATCAGTTGAGTGAATCTGAGTCGTCAAAAAATGTTTTCATGAGGTTGGTTTTTTGCTTATAGTTATATAGCCTTTTATTTAGTATAAATACAAGGATAAAAATTATTTCCATTGCTAATAACAATTAATAGCATTGTGAAGCCAAGTAATGAGTTTTAATCCCTATAAAGGTTTTTGGCTCCGTAAGAAGCCAACTTGTCACGGCCAACTTAATGCATGACTTCCTACTGCATCACAAATATGTAATCACAATTCACAAACCATAGCATACTTGGAAAAATAATTATACCTAAAAGTTTAAACTTATAAAAGTTTAAACTTATAGGAAATTCATTATATTTTCGACACATTAAGTCGGTATTTCACCTATATTATTAATGTTATAGGAAATGTATCGTATTTTAACTTCATGTATATTATCTTTAACGTTTTTTTTATTATAAAGCTTTAGCTTTATATATGAATTTTTTCTCACGACTTGTTGGCCTGAACTCTATGATGTGAAATCGGATCCTATTGAGGAAATTATTCGAAATTAAAAGATTATTAATTGACTTTTATACATTTCATTATTTAGCGAGGCTCAAATGTAGAAGGCCTAAAGGGTCACTCCAAGCTGCCTATATTGCTTTGATCATTCATCATGAACAATAGTCAGTCAGTAATCACCAACCGAATAAAACGGTTAGAAAAATTTAGATCTTATAATATAAACTGATTGCCGTCTCATTTTAAAATATTTGCCATGGTCGAATATTTTCTTAAATAGATCACATGGTGCACTTTTTGTCCGTTGATATTCGCAAAAAGGTATTGTAGGCTACACGTATGTTTTCAAGTTGTGATTGTTGGATATATTTTTCTTTGATAATAATAGCCTCAAATTATAAATATTAAATTTCTAAAGCATCACTCTAAGTATTCCACTCTATAACAAACTCATCAAAAATTATTTGGTAATAAGGATACAACTTGAGGTAAAATGTAGGCTATAAATACTAAAAATATTTACTATTTTAGTGAAAGAGTCAAAGCGACAACATCATTGAAAGGGATATTCCTTCAAACTAATATTCGTCCCATTTCATTTATTCACTACAACCCAAAATCATATAACTTTTCCCCCGAATAAATTCATAGGTCAAAAAGAATGCGTGTGGAACAAAGACTTTTAAGACATTGATTTCGTCACAAGCTTACCGAAAAAAACACACCGCACGTGAAACTAAGACCATATACAACAATAATTTGACATTTGTCAGAACCTTATTGTTTCCTTTCTCGCAATGTAACAAAAAATAATATACGTTATGGATACAATATATATGTGAGATCTCTTTTGCCGTCTTCAAAAACCAATCTCCTAACACTATAAATCCCTCGCATCACGAACATCATGGTAAGAACTTTGAACCTATTACTACCTGTTGTTAGTATATTGTTCCTTTCTCACTTAAATCCTCCGAAAAATGGTAGCTTTCGACTCCATCGCCGAAAACCCGCCTCTTGCGAGAGACTACGAAAAAATCCTACGCAAATGTTCGAAAATTCGTCGGGCCCACGACGACGTGGTATTTACCGAATTACCCCTGATAGACCTTGGCGACCTATCGACCGAAAAGGCAGGTAAGTGCATCGAAGACATAGCCGACGCTTCTTCGGAGTGGGGTTTCTTTCAGTTGGTCAACCATGGGATTAGTCGCGAGCTAATTGACGAAATGAGAAGAGGGCAAATTAGGGTTTTTGATGCGCCCTTCGAGACGAAATCGAAGGGCGGGATTTTGAATGGATCTTACAGGTGGGGGACTCCAACGGCAAAATCGCCGGAGTACTTTTCCTGGAGCGAGGCGTTCCACATTTCCCTCGGAAAGATCTCCGATCCTTCGTGCTACGGAGAGTTTCTCGATCTTCGGTAATTATTCGTGCAAGAAAATTATTGGAAATAAAATATATAAATTTAAACCGTGATACCATCCCCTCAGCCTTAAACCTTTAGGTGGAATGATCGTTTACATGGTGTCATATAGCCCATGGCTAGAGGTGATGTGTATGAACCGTCACGAAATTTCATGTCTAATGCTCGATAAGAAGGAAATCAACCTATAGATGTAAGTTGGTTTGTCTGCAATATATCTAAAAAAAGATACACTCCCTACAGCCTAAACTTTTAGGTGAATGAAATAAGCCTAAACGTATGTGGGATTGTTTATCAAATATGAAATAAAAGATGATATACTTCAAACAATCTTAGTCTTTGAGGTAAAGTGGTCATGCAATAATCAACATATGTATTATATTTACACTTCACTTAGTATGCAATATACATTCTTCAAGATTAAGCTTTTACACGCAATGGTCATTTAAAAAATTACTGACGACGTTGCGATCGTATATACAGAGACGTGATTGTGGAGTACGCATCGAGGATGCAGAAGCTCGCGAAATTGCTGAGCACGATATTGATCGAGAGCTTAGGGCAAAGCGTCGAAGCGTTCGAAGAGAAGATACCATGCGACGAGAGCACTTGCTTCCTCCGTCTGAACAGATACCCCATATGTCCATATTCGTCTGGACATGCGTACGGTTTGGTCCCACACACTGACAGCGATTTCCTAACGATCCTTCACCAGGACGAAGTCGGGGGCCTTCAGGTTATAAAGGACGGGAAATGGAACGACGTGAAGCCTCGTAAGGACGCCCTTATCGTCAATATCGGCGACCTTTTCCAGGTAATATTAGATTTTGCTATTTTCAAGGAGCAATTGCTATTTCCAGATGCTCATATGTATTGCATTTTTTTCTGTAGGCTTGGAGCAATGACGTATACAAGAGCGTGCAACACAGAGTGATGGCTAATGACAGGGTTGAGAGATTCTCGGTTGCTTACTTCTTATGCCCTTCCTATGATTCTTTGATTGAGAGTTGCTCTCACAAAGATGAACCTTGTCTCTACAGTGGATTCACGTTCAGAGAATATAGAGAAAAGATCCAACAAGATAGTAAGATCCTTGGAAGGAAAGTCGGCCTCTCGAGATTTTTAAGATGAACTTTTTTTTTTTCTAATACATTACATAAGTGTGTTTTTTGCATAAATTACTAATAAACATCTCTAAAATATATTTAATTAATGCATAGACAACTTTACCCGATAACAAATTTTATTCAAATCAAACTTAACTTAATGGAGATATGTGGCGATACTAACAGCAAAAAAAAGGCTAAATAATAATAATTATAAGGAAGGGGATTTAACAGAAAAATACCCATTTATATAAAAAATTCGCAAGTCAGACCCCTGTCAGGTTTTTTTATATGCAGGTACCTGTCAGAATAAAATTTTTGCATATTGGTACCCGTTCCGCCGCAAGTACGTCATAGAACACATTTAGGTACCATATGAAAACATATTGTGGTACGTTATACAGTAAGAAAATGGTACATCATACTACACATTAAGACATATAGACCGTATATAGGTACCATATGTGGGTACCATATATACATGTGATATGATACTTAATACATATACAGAAAGGTACGTCAAGACTGGAAAAATGGTACGCACAATCGAACGGGTACTTATATGAAAATTTTTCTGACAGGGGGTCTGACTTGCAAATTTTTTATATAAATGGGTATTTTTCTGTAGATTACCGTATAAGGAAAGGCATAGAATGCTCAAGTCTCTCTCAATCATCACTGTTTGAATTGAATTGCTCTCTCTCTCTCTCTCTCTATATATATATGAGAGCTAGAGCTGTCAAAACGGGCCAGCGGTGCGGCCGATCTGCTGGCAAGCCCGACTACTGATGGGCCTGAGTAATAGAGTCCCGCCACGCCTGCAGGCGGGTAGCAAGCCTGGCGGCCTGGCCCGTCCGTTTAAAAAAAATAATAAAATAATGAAAAAATAGTAAACAAAATAGGAAGAATTCAAGTTGGAAGATATATCTAATTTGATCAACTTCTTAATATTAATTTATTTATGTCATTAAATTACAATAGCTTAAAAGACATAAAAATCAATATAATTTATTTAAATATCTATTATTTAATTAATTATATAATCTTTTATTGCCCTCCAAAGCCGCGGCCCGCGCGGGCTTGCACGCTCCCTGGCAGGCCTAAAATTTTGGGTCGCGGGTCCGTTTGACAGTTCTATTAAGAGTTTTAGCTTTACCAACAATACATGAACATAGTAGAGAGACGTTAAGGTGATGAAGACTTGGTGTTTGAGGACGATGACTTGACATAGGATATAGTGTCTAAAGTATCTGGTGCGGAGGAGTGTTCCTATCTGACAAGAGGATCTTCTACTACACCATGCAATGCTAAAGGAAAAGAGAAAGCTCCTAGGTCAAAAGGAACACATGTGATGAGTTTGATTGATGAGGAAGAAGAAGATATTGGAGATAACGATGGACAAGAGGACGATTTGAGATTACTCTTTGGATGACGAAGGGGATGCTGACTATTAGATTTAGACTATTGTCTATTAGTTATGTTAAACTTTGGTTTATGTTTGTGATGATGACTTTGTGAACTTGTTGCAATTTAATTTTGAATGATGTTGATCTCTATTATGTTTGCTAGCATTTTGTGCTATGTATTCATTGACATGATATGTATAATTTCTATACTATATATAATTGAAAATTGTTATTTAAGCAATAAATATCACATATAAAATTTACAATTAATTTATAAAAAAATATTCTTGCTATACGAAAAGCGTTCGCTTTCGCTCTTCACTTCACGCTTAAGCTTTGGGGGCCTTTTCGCTTCGCCTCGCTTTTCGTCTTTTTTAACCAATCTTTAGGCCAACCTTCCGATATCTCTTTCAGGTCCTCCTCGGAATCGGTACCAAACTCTCAACATACATATGCCTCCAAAAGATAGCATCATAGCTACTACCTTCCATATCGCATTCGAGGCTTTTATTTTCAGGATCTTACACAACAATTGATTCCTCTGACCCAACAAATATTTTTCATGCCTTAATACGAAGGAACTATAACAAAAGATAGGGGTGAGCATCGGGTCGGGTAGTCGGGTATCGGGTAATTCGGGTTCGGGTAGTTCGGGTTCGGGTTAAGATTTTCACTACCCGAACCCGACCCGATTTACAGCGGGTACCCGCTTGTCGAGTATATATCGGGTTCGGATACCCTACGTCGGGTAGTCGGGTACCTGATTTTTTAATTGGATATGACTAAAAATATTATAATTCAATAAACAAATTAAAATATTCATGTTATATATTAATATCACTTACAATATTTGGGTATTTTATTTTCAATAAATATAATACATACATATCTTTATGTATTTATTTGTAAAATTTTGAGTATATATTTTAAATATTTATATATGCATTCATATAAAATATCACTTCTTAATTATACAATTAAAATAAGAACTTAGTCGAAATATTATTTAAAACTTTAACATCACTCAAGTTAGATATTGATATATGTAATTATATATTTTTAATATTATGCAAAAAACTAATATTTTTTTAAAAAATAATATATCGGGTACCCGAATAACCCGATCCGGTAGTAAATTACTATCCGATATCCGACCCGATTAATAATTATCAGGTATCGGGTTACCCGATACCCGACAAATAACCCGAACTACCCGACCCGAACTACGGGTTCGGGTAAAACCCGAATACCCGAACCGAACGCCCACCCCTAACAAAAGATATGGTAAACGTAAGGAATGGTAGCTAATTTACCAATATACGTATGGTTATAGTACCAATGTATAGATGTTCGTAGTACCATAACGTGAGATCGTGTGGTACCATACGTAGGTTACTTGTGGTATCTTTTTTCGGTACCATGTGCTCAGCACAAGTAACCTACGTATGCTCCACACTAGCTCACGGTATGCTACCACAAACATCGATACACTGGTACTACAAACATACGTATATTGGTACTTCAAGTTTGGGTAAGAATTTTTGACGCCATCTGAATTATTTTTTGTCCGTGACCGTTGCCATAGATATTGGTACTACGAGACTACTCATGGTACCACACTAGATTACGATACGGTACCACGAACATCTGTATATTGGTACTACAAATATATGTGTATTGGTGCTACAATTTTAGGGTAGGAGTTGCGATAGTTAAGCACATGGTACGGAAAAGATACTACAAGTAACTTACGTATGGTACTACACTAGCTCACGGAATGGTACCACGGTATGGTACCACGAATATATATACATTGGTACTACAAGAATATGTATATTGGTACTACAAGTTTTGGGTAGGGGGTTCCGTGGGTGTTGACAGATTTTTTGGTAATATTACGATAGTTAAGCTAATGGTACGGAAAAAGGTACTACAAATAACTACGTATGGTACTACATTATCTCACGGAATGGTACCACGGTATGGTACCACGAATATCTATACATTGGTACTATAATACATATATTGATACTACAAGTTTTTGGGTAGGGGGTCCGTGGGTGTTGACAGGTTTTTTGTTAATATTGTTGTTTTTATAAGGCTAAAATCGTTCATTAGGTAGCTATGTAATATAAAAGTTTGAAATTGGGAGTTTGATGATAAAAGAATGGAAAGGGGGAGTTAGTTGATTAATAGTTTGAGAGTAGGGAGTTATGTGTAGATTTCTCAAAAGAAAATCGCCTCGCCATTTCTATTACTATTATAAAAGCATGAATGTGGCCAGTTTTCATTGCAAGTAGCAAGTTGTACTTCAAATGTTATTCTCTACCAGACAAAATGGTAATAGTAGGTTGCAGGTTTATTTGTAATTTATTTATTTAAAGGCTTTATTGGATAGTGGGGCCTACATTCAAATTAATAGTGTTGCACTTAAACAAACATCGACAACCAAGCCAAAAAAATAAATAAATAAGGTATATATATTAATTAAAGAGCTTATAGAGCATCGCCAATTGAGACTTAAAAACTCCAAAAGTAGAATAAAAAAACAAAAAGTATGACTTTCGAAATGAGATTCCCAAAATGAGTTTAAGGTTTTAAAATTACAATTCACACTCTTTTATTTGTATTAATTATTAAAGTACACATATAAAAAATAAAAACTAAATAAAAATATATAAAATGACATGTCCTATTAATAAATATTTTTCTATGTTTTCATATGATAAATATTGTTTATTATTATATTTATGAATTTTATCTAGCGAATTAAAATAGTGTGGTCTAATTTGTAAAGTAAGAAAATTATATAGATAATATTAAAAAGTTGGGTAAGAGAATCAATGGTCTTTTGAGTCTGAATAGGGTTTTCTTTCTTGTATATTCCGATTTTAAACCACTTAGTATATGATCGAGAAACATCCACATACAAACACATAGATAAATAGAAATAAAAAACCAGACTTTGAAAGAGATTTGAGTTTGACGTATGCGCATGTGCTTACGACAAAGTGAAAATCTTGTGGGAGAGAAGCTTGGAGAAAAGGCGGTTGTCGTTGATGCTTGAGAGAAGTGTTGAACTTGAGTTGAGGTCGCATTGTTGTACGGGAGGACTTAAATTGATGTTAAGCATATACTATAAGTAAGTGGACAATGAGTAGTTATACTAGAAACGATACGGTGGTTGTTGGCTGATTAACGTTACACGACGTTTCCTGAATCTGTCCATGATAGAGTGATTTAAGTATCAAGTGTCTTGCTTCAACCGAGAGGGCTTCTTAATGCCTTGAACTGGTTTTCTTTGACCAAGTGAAAGATAAGTTTTAAAGGAAGTAGCACTGTGCATCTAACCTTCTCGAAATCGATAATCTTATCGTGCATTTGAGGGTTGAAGTTGCGTGTTTCACACGCAAGCATTTCTAGACCCATCGAGATTATGCTGATAAAAATAATATTATTTTATCATATTGCATTTATCTAACATAACATCATTCTATTCTGTGTAAATCTATATTAACTATTTTAATTATTTGGGTTCGGGGTACACTTACACTGAGCCGCACAACGTGTGGCCACATCGTCTAGTATATATAAACCCATCATTAGAGGTGTCAAAACGACCTGTATCATTTCTTTTCTAACAAGTGACTGTTTTTCTATTATTTTTAGAAATCGGGTGTAGTAATACTAATCTATTTAAATGGCTAGCTAGGCTAAAGATGATGCAAAGATGCAGTATAAGTGGCTTCTAGTGAATGTGCAGTCCACCAAGGAGTTTAACTCTCACATGGTATTCCTTCTCGTCTCTTTCTGCTAGATATAAAATAATGTGTTCATCGACACCAAACTATTTTTTCCCCTTTGAAGGATGTAGTTTTGATATTCCCTATCAGAATCCAACTCTCTTATTCGGCCCCTAGTTCTGTTTCTCGTGCTCCTTATATCTCCTTTCGGTTCGTTTTTGGATTAGCTTACAACATGTCTGAGAATTTAACAATTGTATTTCATTTTTTCTAGCTGAATCGGGACACCTGGGCTAACGAAGCTGTAGAGCAAACCATCAAAAATAATTTTGTCTTCTGGCAGGTTTTTTTCCGTCTTATAACTAATGTCACCCCCTCCCCTATTTCTTACATCCTTTAATTTCTTTTCGAACTGTTCTACTTGATTTAATTACAGATCTATGATGATACCGAGGAGGTAGAAAGGTGTGCACCTATTCCAAACTAGATAACATCCCAGCAGTTCTCGTGATAGATCCCATCACTGGCCAAAAAATGCGTTCATGGCGTGGAATGGTGCAACCCGATAATCTGCTCGAGGTAAAACTGCCGTCTCGAGTTAGAAAGCAAATATGGAGTTAGAGACGGGAATTTGTTTAATCTTGATTCAGGATCTAGTACCATTCATGGATGGTAATCCCTCGAATAATCACATCAGCCTATCTTCTCACAAGCGCCCCCGAGATAATCCTCGTCCTACGGTTTCTCATATTCCTGGTAATATATTTCTCAAAACATAATTCACACGTACTATCTGATTGGGGTTGCTTTGGAAGCGATATTCAATTTGTCGTCAGTTATCTATCAGTCCTGTAATTTTTCGTGGGGGTGGCATTATAGGGAAGAGAGTTTTGGGAGACCATAATTTTAAAATTTAAGCAATTTATTAAGAACATTGAACCCAAAATTTTGGCAAAATTACGTAATTCTGGAAGTTATTTTCTATAGAATTTCACCCCTTAAATTCGCCGGAACCATAGAATTTGGGGCAAATCTAGGGTTTCGACGTATGATGTTCCTAATTGCTTAATTTTGAAATCCGTTGTCCCTATAATTCCACCCCTAAATTCGTTGTCCCTATAATTTCACCCTCCACAGTATACAGGACCAAAAAAAAATCAATGGGTCATACGACTTTTGGAACTGTTTCGTTTACCCCAAGATTTCAAATTCGTTGGTTGCAGAGGAGGAAGAAGCTGCCTACGATGAGGATGAAGAATTGCAGAGAGCGCTCGCAGAGCCTATGGAGACTATTAATAACCCGAAAGAACCGAGCGAAGAGAAGGAAGAACCCGAGAAGCCTTCTTATCCTCCTTTGCCCGAAGAACCAAAAGGCGCCGATAGAACCCTTCTATGTAGGGTAGGCGTTCACCTGCCCGGCAGGCGAAGAATCCAAAGGAACTTCAATCGCACCGACCAAATTCAGGTAATAAGAGCGTTATTAACCGACTTCGCAAAAAAAAAAAGAGCGCAGACGAATTCTTATCGTATTCTTGTTATAATTTCAGCTGCTATGGTCGTTTTGCTATACCGAGCTTAAGGAAGAAGGAACGAAGCCATTCCGACTAACGCATGCCATCCCAGGCGCTTCCAAGACCCTCGACTACGATAAGAATTCGACGTTCGAAGAAGAAGGCGTTGCAAATTCCATGATTTCCGTCACTTGGGAGTAGTAGCGAGTGACCGGCGACGAAAGACTTGAAATATATTCATCTCTGTTTCTTCTGTCCCCCTGCTATTGAAAAAATTCAACTTGGTTTAGTCTTGATGCATTTTCATTGCATTGATTTGAAAATGTGGGCATTATACAACAATGCTTCTCTGACTCACTATTGGAAGAAGAAGCCAAGTAACACACATAACTCAATCTTTCTTTCAAAACACTATATGTATAGTACTATGCTAGTAACACGCCAAGAGGAGAGGACAATGATGGCATATGTAATATATTAGGATATGATATGGTCAAGAATCCAAAGACCAGTCGAATTTCTGGTAAACTACGTTCGCAGGTCCTCCGTCGCTCAGAAGGTGCGTTAGAAGGCCTGCTTTGCTTGCGTCCAAGTAGTTCACAATCCACTTCAACATTTCCTTCTCTTGGCCGAAATCAGCACTATACCTGCAAATTTGTCGTCGCAAGCCATTGAGTTTTATATATACTAAACGGGAAACGTGCAAGTACAAGCGTACCATTTCATTATGAGGGAGAGATGAACGGTCCTCTTCGACAAGTCTACGAGCATTGCGTCGTCCCTTTGGAAAAATTCCCGAGCTGCATATTTGAGCTCTGACTCGACGCTCCGCGGTGTGAAGAATCTGAGGGACGGGCCTCCCCTCGTTGCGTTCCATAGCCCGAAATGTATGAGCGGGTTGAGTTTCTCGACGGCCACCTTCACACAATTGGCAAGAAAGAGGATGAATAGTCAGGCTAATTGCTTAACGAAGTGAGGTGGGCGAGTCGACCCGTGGGGCGGCCCGAAATGCCACGTCCACGCCTTACTCTATCGATCATTGTGAAAATTTTTAACATTAAGCTTAATTTAAGTCCATGTATATTTGGAAGAGCAACATTTTAAGGACACCTAAATTAGGGATAGATATTTTAAGGCAATAATCTCTAAATTTTAGCAATTTGAGGACATAAAATAAACTTGCCACTCTACGACTTTGAAGCAATTTGAGAACAATAAGTTTCAAGATTATTATAGTAGTCTTCCTTAAATTGATTCGATTTTAAAACTTATAGTCATAGAATTGCAATCTTAACCTCAAATTACTTCAATTTTGAAACGTATCGTTCTAAAATTGAAACTAGCATTACCTCTAATATACAAGACCAAAAAAATAATTAAGCAGATAATTATAGGGTAATTCGAACTTCGAATCATACCTCCAAACGCCTGTCGTTCTTGCCAAAGGGCTTCATAAGCGAGAAAGGCGCCCTTCGATTGCCTCTGAGAACACCGTTCTTGATGGAACTCAGCGAATACGGATATCCTCCGACAATATACATGAAATCGGCAAAAAACTGCCTCCTGTCAATCATGTTCCCGGGATTTCCAATCTTGATAGCCGCATGGATGGCCATCCCGTTGTGTAGATTCATGAAGAAGGCGAGCTTTTCGTACGATGTAAGTGTGTGTAGGTTCACTCTCTGCAGCTCCTCCACTACGTTCACATATCTGCATAAATAAATCTTTACTTTCTTTTTCAATTCTTGAACTTAGCGTATGCCGAAATATGCTTTTACCTTCTGAACTCTTCGCTGTTGCTTATTCCTATGTAATCGAGATTCTGACGATCATCGGAAGCATACGATTCGACTATTGCAGACAGAAGGCAGAATAGCTTATCGCCTAATGCAGAAGCGTCTTGAGGCTCGTTGTCGTTCACTGATCCTCGAAAGTTGTGGGATTTTGCGACGAAAGGTTCGTGTTCGAGGAGTCGGTACAATTGGGTCCCATCTTCGAATTCGTTTTCTCTGAATTCAGACACGCTGTTATGGGACGTAATATGGAAAGAAGAGAAAAAGGAATGCATCATAGAGGAAAGAGTGGAATCTTACCCAAAAACATGATGGATGTAATGCTTCCTTGCCATCTTCTTTCCAATTTCAATAGCCTACAAAGAGTTAACAAGATATAACAGTTATGATAATCAGCTGATGAATAAAGGAATTCACATTCAAGAAAAGCTGTTATAGCACTGTAGTATCCCCAACGTCTCTTCAATCACTTCATTGAAAATTCTAAAAATAATACATTATGTGTGTCCCAGCTAATAGATTTCAGACCTGTGACAAATGGGATTCTTCATCAATATCAGTAACCTAACTAGTTGTTCTCTAGACATTGACTTCTAGTAAAGTCAACTGGGCCCAAACACGTATTTTATATAACACCTAAATGAAAGTGAAGTATAAACTACGACAATTCTTTCCACAAGTAGGTTCGAGCCACATAATGCAATGCAATAAATAAGAGCTTTCAACGCCATTTTTTGTCAAATTGAACAGTAAAGGAAACGTATGCTTGACATAATGATCAGCTGAATATAATTCAAGAAAACCGTGCTTTATGACTTATTCTATTCAAAACATCCTAAAATCAGCTGACTTGCCCAAACCAACTTAGAGATATTTAATTAATAAATAAACAAAATAAACCTAGATAGAATGCGATGTTTTGCTGCTAAAAACGTCATCATAGCATGAAACTGTACCACATTGAAATAAGTAAACAAAGGTTTTTTAACCAAGGCTTATCGAAGGTAGACAAAGCAAATCATCGTTTTCTCTCGTGGTCTTCATTATTAGTGTTCGCACCTTTATCGATTACATCAAATTAAATGATTATTACGCCTCGTAACTATCTCCGAGTCCGATCACAGCGACCTTATTATATATACTATAAAAATAAAAAAAAATTAAAACCCTCACTAAACCCCTATGCATGTCACACTCTTGAAGTCAGACATTTTTTTTAGAAATGTTAATCTTATTTAAAATCAACGCAGCGAAAATAAATAAGAAAAAAAGATAGAATATATAAAAATAATTAATATAGGTTTTACCTTCTTTCTACCACAGTCCAAGCAACCAATCACGGCCTCGACGAGCTCACACCCTTCAAAGCAACCCCTGACAATCCTCATCCTCGTTACCCTATCCCTCATCGGAAGCCTTCCCCTCACCGCCCGAACCACCGCCGCCACGTCGTCCTCCTCCGATTCCGCGTCGCCGTCGTCGAATCCGTACACCGGCGGAGCCGGCGCGTCGTCGCCGCACTTTTCCCCCAAAATCTCCTGCATCTTGGAGTCCAGCAATCCGCCGTTCCTCAGCGAGTTGAGGACGACGATGCCTCCGATCAGCACCTCGTTGAAGAATATCTGAGGCACGGACAGAGATCCAGTCCGATCGAAGAGCTCCTTCTCTCGATTAGGGTAGACGTCGACGTTTATCTCGACGAATTGAACGTTTTTCTCGCGGAGGAACGATCGGACGGCGGAGCAATCGCGGTTGTTCGATCGCGAGAAGAAGGCAACTCGCCCTTTCAGCTGGTACCTAGGGCTTTCCGATTTGGGCGATTTGGTGACTCTTATCCCCGTGATTTTGAATTCCTTCACCTTGTCTTCGGCGCCGTCCTCGTCGTCGTAATCTCCGTCGTCGCTGCTCCTCAGGGACGATATGCGCCTGGTGATGGCGGACGTCTTGTCCTTGATGAATTTCCCGATCACCTCCAGGCTTACGTCGGGCGAAGATGGCGGAGACGGCGGCGAGTTCAGGCCACGTGGCGGCTCTGGATTCGGCAGATTCGCGTTGGCGTAGCGATTGTAGGCTACGACGGAGGAATCTTCCATTACTTCCGACGGATTCGACGGAGGAAGCTATGAGAAACAGAGATGAATCTGAAGAAGAAAAAACTAAAAAAAGGAGATGAGTTGAAATGAGATGATGAGGAGTCGGGTTTTAGGCAGTTATGCTTATGAAACGAGGAGGGAAGGTAACGTATATAAAGGGGGGAAATATTAATAAATAATTGTTATTTAAAAAATTAGAAAAGTGATATTAATAAGGGATGATTTTGACTTGTTTCTGTTGGACTTGGCCTAACTTTAAATTAACGATGGGAATATGGAAGATGTAATTGAATATCTTCCGTCAATTTCGATATATGCATATTTACCCAATTATTTATTTTTCAGCATTTATCCACGTGTCCTTGATCAAGTAAAATTAAGCTTAAATTCCATCAAATAAGGTCAAATAGTGCCATCATGGTCTAAAATTGTTTTCATCGAAACATAACGAAACATGACCAATTATAACTCATAATTAGCGACAAGAATAATATTTTAAATATCTATCTATTATATTTTCATATTTCTAACGAAGCTACCAAAGTTTTACATAGCTAAAACCAAATTTAGGGGGAAAAAAACAAGCTTCCTTGGAGAAAAAAAAGGAGGAAGAATTATTTTAAAAGAAAAAGAGACCGTTGATGAAGTCCACCACCAATGGATCAACCACAGTCCAGATGTAAATATGTAACGTTAGTTCGAGACTATGAACCGGCCAACTGATATCGACATCGTTCTTCGTTATTTCCGACTATTAGAATATCTAAATTAGTCCATACATAACATATTCCTGTCACGATTTTCTTAATTTTTTATTATGAAATTTGTATATGATTATTCAGTGGTAGTAGTTAATAGAGTAAAACTTACTTCAATGAAGATAAGTTTGCAGAAGTATTCTTCCCTTCTATAAGTCGTGAATCGGCCCTTGACTGACCTGGTAAGAATTATTAGCATTAACTAGTCATTTAATTGTTTGAAAGTTGACCCTTTCTAAGAGTTAGTCGTTAAGATAAAGTGTTTGTTTAACTTGTGGTAAGTGCATTTATAATTGAATTCTTTTCAAGCTGAAAAACACCCGAATCGTTGAATACTTGTTGGGCACTAAAATTGTTACCGAGACAACGTGAATAATATATAAGGCAACAGAAATGTTATGCGTAAAACCATCCGTGGACACCTGTTGTGTGGAATTTTTTTGTGCCACGTCAACATGCCAAATCAACCCCCGACGGGTTCACTAATCCCATGTGTAGGTTATAGATCAATAAAAAATCACATCGGATGCCGATATCAAGATTGTATCTTGCTTTTGCGTGGGCTTGGAAGTAAATAAAAGAGGATTATAATTCATTAATTAAACAGAGTTTACAGTGTCCATATTTATACAGAGGAAAATTGAAATAGCCGTTAATCCTACTTAACCGCCAACTAATAGAAACGCCAATGTTGGGAGCGATTCTAGGATCAACCCACTAAGCAGCCCAATAAACTGATAAAAACGTTAAACGTTTTAAATAACGCTGAATGAATTTAAAGGGAATAGGCGCGAGCTTCAGTTGCCTTTAGTTCCATCAGCCTTTAGTTCCATCAGCTGCTAACTGTGTAAGATTGGTTCTTGTTGGGTTTAATAGCCCCCGCAAGATGGATAGTAGAGATTCCTGACAGCCCGTTGAAGAAGAGGGCCGGTAAGAGGCTTAGTGAGAACATCTGCGACTTGATCCTCAGAACGAACCGGTAAGAGCCTGATTGTGCCGTTTTGGACATGGTGACGGACAAAGTGATAATCAACTTTAATATGTTTCGATCGTTCGTGGAACTTGGGATTGGAGGCTAGATGAAGAGCCGACAGAATATCACAATAGATGACAGGAGTAGGAAGAGAAGTTAGTGTCAATTCAGCGAGCAGCTGTTTGATCCACAGAACTTCACTGACAACAGAACCCAACGCACGGTATTCAACTTCAGTAGATGAGCGCGACACAGTGGGTTGCCGCTTGACTTTCCAGGTGATGAGGGAGTCTTCTAAAAAGGTGCAGTAGCCAGTTACAGACTTCCTTGAGTCTAGACAATTAGCCCAATCGGCGTCGCAGAAAGCCTTGACCTGCAAATTAGAAGAGGAGCTCATGAATACACCCTGTCCTGGAGAACCTTTTAAATACCTGAGAAGGTGGTGTGCGGCGGTGAGATGGCTAGTTCTGGGGGCGACGATATACTGGCTAAGCTTGTGAACCGTGAAGGCAATGTCAGGCCGAGTGAAGGTCAGGTACAACAAGCGTCCGACCAGTCTTCTGTACTTGAAAGGTTCGGGCAGCAATTCCCCTTCTTCAGCTGATAGTTTGCTGCCGGGATACATAGGTGTGGACAAGGGCTTGGAGTCTAGATAGCCCGTGTCGTCGAGGAGTTGAATGGTGTATTGGCGTTGAGAGAGGTAAATGCCCTCGCGGCTGCGGGCTACCTCAACACCGAGAAAAAAAGCGCAGGTCGCCAAGGTCTTTTATTTTGAAGCACTGACTCAAGAAGTCTTTTACCTTCTGAATTTCGTCAAGGGAAGGACCTGCAATGATGATATCATCAACATTACTAGTAAAACGAGCAGAGTGTGTCCTTTACCCTTGAGGAACAACGTGTGATCAGATTGGGTTTGTGAGAACCCAAACCTTTCCACAGCCTCGGTAAACCTTTTGTTCCACTGCGGAAAGATTGTTTTAAACCGTAGATAGATTTCTGAAGCCTGCAGACCATTCTGCCAGGGCCTTTTCTTGAATGTTGGGTGTAATATCCTTGTGGTAAGTCCATGTAAGCCTCATCGGCTAACTCTCCATTGAGAAAGGCATTATCCACATCGAGTTGAACACAGAACCAGTGAAGTTTGGCCGCGAGAGAAAGGATGACTTTGATGGTGCTGGGCTTTGCAACTGGAGCAAACGTGTCGATGTAATCCACTCCTTCCAGCTGATCATAACCCTTAGCTACCAGGCGAGCCTTGTCCTTTTCTATCTGCCCATTGGAGTTGAACTTCAGCTTAAAAACCATCGACAACCTATGGGATTCTTCCCTGTTGGTAAGGGAACTATGGTCCAGGTGTTATTGTTTTGAAGAGCTGTGTATTCTTCACCATGGCTTGCAGCCATTCCTGGGACTTTGAGGCTTCTGAGAAGCTCTTTGGCTCCTTTGCCATGGACACACTGCAAATTAGTGCTTGATAGTTATTAGAAAAATTCTGGTAAGTAAGAACATCAGACAAAGGATATAAACTGCTGCGAGTGACTAGGTTGCTGCAGTGGTAATCCTGCAGGTATTAAGGTCTTTTCTGCTGCCTATTTGATCTCCTTGGTATATCATGGCCATGTTGCAGCCCAGATACAGATTGCTGATGTTCCTGTACTGAAGCAGATGAAGCTGAGTCAGTTTGACCTATGGGAAGGTGTGCTGTGGTTTGGTCTTCTGAATGGTCCAGTTCTTCCTCAGTGTGGTGGCCTTCCATATATGGTCGAGGCAGAACAGAAGTGGGGAATGGATCTGCTTGGGCAGGGGCATTCTTGGCTTCTTTGAAGGGAGAGATATGCTCGTCAATCTAACATCCCTGGATATAAACACTTCTCTTGTATGCAGATCCATCAGCTGATATCCCTTCACTCCATTTGAATAGCCGAGGAAGATGCATTCCCTTGCTCTAGGGTCAAATTTCTTTCTCCCGACTGTCAAAGTAGAACTGAAACAGAGGGAAGCAAAGCTTCGAAGGAAGTTATAGTTAACAGACTCGTTGAATAATAGCTCAAAAGGACTCTTGTTATACAAGGTTGGTGAAGGTGTTCTGTTAATCAAGAAAGTGGCTGTGAGTATGCATTCAGACCAATATTCAAGGGGAACCTCTGATTGAAAAAACAATGCCCGAGCCACATTTAAAAGGTGTTGGTGCTTTCTTTCAACGATAGAGTTTTGTTGGGGGGTTTGTACGCATGACCAATGATGTATAATACCCTTATCTTTGAGTAGCTTATCAAGGTGAAACTTTGTGCATTATCTGTTCTTATCACTTTTACCTTGGAGCCGAATTGAGTTTCCACAAAATTCAGAAAGTAAGTGATGACAGATGAGACCTCAGATTTATATCTGAGCATAAAAACCCAAGTAAATCTTGAAAAATCATCTACTATGGTGAGAAAGTATCTATGTCCTAGATGAGATGACATGTGAAATGGTCCCCGAACATCACTATGAATGAGATCTAAAGGAGAGCAAACAGATTTGTTATCATTTGGAAAAGAAACCCTCTTTTGCTTAGCAATGGGGCAAGCTTTACAGCAAGAGTCTATCCTGGTCTCAGGATTATTTAAAGAAGACTTCAACATGTTTAGTACTTTATTTGAAGGATGACCCAGCGTCTGGTGCCAAACTTCGGCTGTTATCTTGTTAAGGAACACATGTGTGCAAGAAAAAGGCTTTGAATGTGCATCACCTTGAATGTAGTAAAGACCCTCTGCTTGGCTACCCTTGCCAATCATTCGCAGTGAAGCATCCTGGATTTCAAACCCATTAGTCTCAAAATAGAACCTGTAATTCCTTTCCTTGGCCAGGAAACTAACAGACAACAGATTGAAATGGAATTGGGGAATGAAAAGCACCTCAGTCAATGTAATATACTGCTTCAGTTTAACAGATCCTACTTTGTTGGCCTTTATGATCGTGTTATTTGGTAGAATCACATTATATTCTTCTATCTCAACAATTATGTAAGGAGTCTAGGTTTCCACATACATGCTTGGTGGCTCCTGAATCAATCAGCCATACATCTTTTCCATAAATGTTAGGCAGATTGAATGACAAGCACTTACCTGAAGGCCTACCTAGCTGGCTGATTGAGGCCATGTTTTCTGAGGGCAAGTTGAGGGAGTGTTGATTCAGCAAGTTCTTGAGGCTCAGGAGCTGGGAGGAGGTCATTTGGACCTGTACAAGGCTATCCTCTGAATGACTGTGTCTGGTAAGCTCTTGGTCAGTGTCCTACGAAGGTTTCTCTGTTGGCCATTCTGCCCCAAGTTGATTCACTCTAGCCCCTTTGTACCTTGCTCCTTGCCTAAATCCAGGTGGGAATCCATGTACATGATAGCAGGTGTCCACTATGTGTCCCCTTTTTCCACAGTAAGTGCATAGAGGCCTCACAGAATCCTTTCTTGGGTGAAACACTGCTTTCTTGGGCACTTCTTGGTTGTTGTTGGCAGTCATCATTGTCATGCTGCTCATGTGATCATCTGTTGTCCTAAGCATCCCAGAGGCCATCGACCTCTGCCTCTCCTCTTGCACCAAGAGACTGAATACCTTGTTGACAGCAGGCAATGGATCCATAAGAAGGATTTGACCTTTAACCTGCGAATAAGAATCATTTAACCCCATAAAAAAAGTGAGCACATATTCTTCATTGAAATAATCCTTCATCGCCTTTATTCCTATGAACAAGGACAGGTTGGCTGGTAATTCGTCAGCTCATCCCAAAGAGTCTTCAGCTTAGTAAAATACACGCCTATGCTGTTTGCTCCTTGCTCAAGATTGATGAGCTGCTTCTTCAACTGAAAGACTCTCGGTTTATTTGACTGACCAAACCTTTCTAGGAGATCGTCCCAGACTTCTTTGGCTGTTGAATTATACAACACACTGTCCGAGATCTCTTTCGAGACTGAATTGGCGATCCATGAGATTACAATGTTATTGTTTCGCTTCCAAGAAATCAGCTTATTCAGGTCTGCTGCGCCTGGGTGTTGAAGCTCACCATTTACGAACCCTTCTTTGTTTCTGCCGATGAGCGCTATCAGCATAGCTCTGCTCAAAGTCGCGTAGTTGTCGCCATTTAATTGTTCATGGACGAGCAACTGCCCTGAAGTGTCGGCATTGTTCAAAAAATATGGGTCGTTGGTCTGTGCTGCAGCTGTCGAGTTTGGCGCCGTTGATTGATCTGATTCCGCCATTGAGGGACTGGTTTTTCTGGGAGAATTTTAGGGTTCTTGGATCTTGGCTAACGCAGCTCAAGGGAATTGCTCTGATACCATATCAAGATTGTATCTTGCTTTTGCGTGGGATTGGAAGTAAATAAAAGAGGATTATATTTCATTAATTAAACAGAGTTTACAGTGTACATATTTATATAGAGGAAAATTGAAATAGCCGTTAATCCTACTTAACCGCCAACTAATAGAAACGCCAATGTTGGGAGCGATTCTAGGATCAGCCCACTAAGCAGCCCAATAAACTGATAAAAACGTTAAACGTTTTAAATAACGCTGAATGAATTTAAAGGGAATAGGCTCAGTTGCCTTTAGTTCCATCAGCCTTTAGTTCCATCAGCTGCTAACTGTGTAAGATTGGTTCTTGTTGGGTTTACTAGCCGATTTGGCGCGTTGATGTGGTTGGTGCTCACGAAGGTGCCCACGCAAGGTGACGTAGTACCAAATAGAAACGTATATGGGTATCATATAAACGCGTGACGTAGTACATAATACACACAGAAAATTGTACGTCAAGACTGAGAAAATAGTATGCACAGTCAAACACATACTTACATAAAGACAGAGGTACTGACTTGCAAATTTATTGTACACGTGGGTGTTTTTCTATAGATTCGTCTTAATTATAATACCTAATTTATTACAAATAGTGAAAATTTCAATTTTCAAGACCAACAAATGCTGTTTTCTAAGTCAATGTTATATAGCATTTATTACACCTAATTTTCAAGACCAACAAATGCTATTTTGAGGGTGTAGTATATATCAGTTATATTATTCATTTCACACCAACTAATTATCACTTTTTAAGTAATACTTAATTTTTACACGTTTTAATCTTTTATAAGATTAAAATTCAATGTTCCTAAGTGATATCATTTCTCGGTTTAAATATATCAGTGTAGGTGTATTTTTCTTCTAATATCTTTAAAAAGTTATAGAATAATATTGATAGATTAAAAAATAGTTACTTTTAAGTGTTAGTGTAAATTAACTTCAAATTAGTTAATTCATTGATATTTATTGGAAAGTGGGCTATACGTCAATGCATTAGTTAAATAAAACTTAATAATCAAATTAATATTATTATTGATGACTCAAATGCGGAGAACAAAACTTTTGAAATATTTTACAAATTCCGATAATGTTTTTTACACCCCCAAAGGGGGTGTCAATAGTAGTACGCTAATATTAGGGGGGAGAAAACCCAATACATCCCCATGTTTACCATATGGTTCTTTAGTCCCCGATTTTTCATGTGGACCCGATGTTGTCAATTTGAACCAAAATTGCCCTACAATTAGATGACTGTCAATTTGGATGAAAAGTTGATGCGTGTCGACATGCAATTGACCAAATTTAGAAACTCATAAATTAACACTGAAAAAAGGAAAAAATTTCAAAAAAAAAAGAAAAAAAGTTTCAGAAAAGAATACTATATTAAAATAAACTAAAGAGAGAATAAATATATTAAAATAAATAGATTAATATAAAATAAAAAAGAAAATAATTTACTGGGGACTATCCAAAAATAATTTCCCATGGCCTACCCAAGAAAGTAGAGTTGTCAATATGGGCCAAGCCCGTCTGGTTGGCCCGCCCCGCTGTTAATAATTAGTGGGTTGGGTTGATAAGGTTAAGGCCCGTTTAAAGGAGGTCTACTCGGGCCAGCCCATTTGGGTTGCGGGCTGACGCGGGCTGGGCGGGTTGGGGCGGGTTTGGCCCGCAAATATAAATAATTTTTAAAATAAAACATATAATAGTATTAAGAGTAAATATTATGTTTTTTTAAGTAATGGTTAATAATTCCCATCCCAAACCCTAATAACAGCGACAGCCCACAACCGATGATCTACTTCAGAGGTGAACGTCGATTGCCTACATCTCACAGGTGAGGATTTGTTCTAGATATGTAAATGTTAATTCGATTAAGCTTTGTAGTTGTTTTCTCCTGATATTAGACAACCGTTTTGCTCACTATAGTATAGGTTATCGCCTGTCCCGATTAGATCCTACCTTTTTGCACTTGTGATGATAGTCGACAGTCTTTTTGTGTAGTGATTATTTATTTGTTATCCAACACAATATCTTAAGCCATTAATATTTTCCCTTATTTTTTTTCAGGATCTTTATGGATTCGTCTTCATTAAATCAGAGTACCAACATAAATGAGAATTCCGAGGTGGAAGTTACTACAGCCTCCCAAGGCTCGGGGAAGAAGCGCAAAGTATATTCAGACGTATGGATTATACTAAGTTATAATACTTGTGACATGAATGTTGACTCTAATGTTGAGGTACACAAAACCCAACACAGAACACACAACGGATATGATAAATTTAGCACAACGGAAATAATTAAAAACTTCGTAGTTAAACCATTCAGGATCTAAATTGTGCAGCAAGTTGTAAAACTTGCTGCGAGCCCCATGGCAAAATTCCACTAATGAAAATGGATTACAAAAAGAACAAGCCTAGAAAAACGAATGTTACGATCCTACCAAAACTACAAAGTCCTACGACTTTTGCAAAGACAAAATACTAGGCTAAAAAAGATGAACGCTCTCTCGTTCTTTTCAAATCTCGTTCGCTCAAAGCCTCTCATGTGTTTCGCTCGTTGTCGCTCAAAAGTTACTCTGTCAAAGCTCTACATGGAGGCTCGAAATATCCTTTTATTTATAGGCCCTGGCTCCCTTTTGAATTGGTATGAGATCCCTTTAAAATCTCCTAAAATATCTCCTCGAATATCTCCCCAAATATAGTAAATATTTGAGTTCGAATCTTCTCATATTATTGGCTGATCTCATATCTTCTGTTTCTGGTAGCTGCTTGACTGATTCTCTATTGATATTCAAATCTTCTATTTTTGGTAGCGCTTGACTAATTCTCTTTTGATCCCAAATCTTTTAACTACGTACCCATCTCAAGATAATATCAGGTATGATTTCTACGAACGAGTTAAGCTTAATTCGCATGGATCTTTGTGAAATCGGTTTGATATGTTGATATAAAAATTTTAATTTCCACTGCGTATAATAATTCGATTATGTGCGCCGATTCCTTACAGTACCGACTCGGTGGAATCCACATATTTGATGTTGGAGTCGTCTATATTTTCTAGAGCGTTTACAAAATTTGAAGATGTGGATGCGGCATTTTGTTAATGATTTATCGAATGAGCCATTTTGTGGTGTTCCCACAGCGGACGATTGGGAAAGTGCAAGGTTGTTGGTAAAACTTTCGAGCCATTTTCATAAGCTTACGTTGAGTATTTCGGGTTCTTCGTATGTCACGTCTAATGCAGTTTTTCATGAAATAACTACCGTCGGCTTGCTTCTTCGAGGTTGGTTAGGTGAAGGCGATGAACTCAAAAGTAAATTCGACAAATATTGGGGATCGATAGAGATAGTGAACAATATTTTGTACTATGCCGTGATTATTGATCCTCGCTCCAAGTGGGAGATGATTGATTTCTCATTTGACCGGTTATATCCCGATTGTTTTACCTCGTCAACGATGAAAGAACAAATTAGGTGTGGCATCCAAGTACTGTTCAGGGTGTACAAGTTGAGTATGGAGTGCCCGATAGTTCACGTCCTATTGCTTCACAGCAAGTTAGTGGTGGTTCTTCCTTGTATATTGCTACAAATGCAACATATTTGTTTGATGAACTGAGGAAGAGAAAGAGAGACGGAAAAAGTGAACGTGTGAAGTCGAACTGGACAAATATTTGAGCGAAGATATTGAGGACCCATATAATGGCTTTGACATACTTAAGTGGTGGAAATTGAATTCTCATCGTTTCCGGGTGCCTTCTAAGATGAGTCGAGATATTTTGACCGTTCGGTCTCTAAGTTGCTTCCAAGTCCACTTTTAGTACGGGGGTTGTGCCCTTTTCGAAGAGCCATTTTCAAGAAATTAAAACAACACCAAAGTTCTTGTTGAGATGAGAAAACATTATAATTTCTTACAAATTAAAAGGAAAATCTGGGAAGAACTGAGCCAGTTTCAAGAAATTCAATAAATGGTTACCCCCTTCTTTCTCATGTAGGGTTGTAATAGTCAAGCTTCTTAGTTCAATGGTTACCCCCTTCTTTCTCATCAGCCTTAACAACGACTGTCTTATATAGGATGGCGATCGGCTTAAGATAAACTCCAATAGAAGTCAGGCCAGACGAATCACCACTTCCATGGAAGCCACCAAACTGACGATCGCCGCCTAGACTGATGCTGAATTCTATGTCTTGGTTTGATAGACCAAAGGGACCGTATTCTTTAAAATACGTTCCAAATTTGATCGATAGTGAAGACCCGCGCTTGTGACCACTGATAGAGGTTATGTACTCATCTGGGGAATTAAGCCTCACCTATATATGCAATTTAACACGTTGGAAATAAACTAGATAAGGTTAAAAAGTAATACAATCCTTTCAAGGTTAACCTTTTAGTTGGAGCGATCATTCAACAAATATGTTTCCGAACTACAGATATAGAGGCACGCAGAAAACTAACTTACGGTATCAAATTTCTGTATGTTATTTGACTTTGAGCCTATCCTCTCTGTTAGTGACACCTTCCCATTCTTAGCATATTGGAATTGGATCCAATCGATTTTGCTTCCGTGCGCAATGAATATCTGAACAACTTCAGTTAGGCCCTTATGATCGAAAGCATTACTACTGCTGCTTCCCACTGGGCCTAACTTGATGAGGGTTGAATCGTCGTTGGCCATGAAGCCAACCCAAAGGGAGGATTTTTAAGTGAATAATAATCTGTGATGAAAAGAGCCAAGAGTTAAGTCAGCTTTTTGTTTAGACTATCACACAAAGCGTTTCTAAATTTATATATATATGCATGACAAGGAGAAGAGATTAGACTTTTCATTGTCTTCTTTTATGAGGAAGACGAATTGTTTTGGGGGCTCTTCAATGTCCATACATTGGAACTTGCCAAATCATTAAATTTTTCGTTTTATCTGCAAGTGTAACTTAATCGAGTTAATTACAAATATGAGCACTTCACCAAGGGTCAATTACGAAAATAGGCATTGTGTGTATTTGTTTCAAAACTAGGCATTCTTTTTATTTTATTTTCTTTGTGAATTAATTTAATTATATAGAAAAAGTCATCAATAAATGGCATATTTTATTCAACTTCCTTATTATAAATTAATTTTATAATCAAATAAAAGACAAAATAAAATTGATGTTCAATATCATATCCGTATAAATGAAAAATAAATTCAACGTACAATCCATATTAGTGAGCTTTTTAATTTTTCAATATCTTATTAGAGAATGGAAATTGTCGCTAATTAAAAATAGGTTCAGGAACAGAAATCGATCCGATAGCCCAAAAAAGTAGATCGACTCTGGCAAAATCAAACTAGAATCAAACCACTAATTATTATATATAAACAACGTTATAAAATAAATTAATACATCAAAATTATGCCGAATCAGTCTGCAACTATTGTGCTCTGATATCGGTAGTTTGAACATCATTTATCCGGGCAATCAACGGTAAAAATTGAGCAGAATTTTCGATTAACCGAAGATTTTCGTTTAAATTTTTGAAATCATATGTTGAACCAAATTTTTTGTTTGATTTTGGTAGTTATCGATCTTTTAGTTTGGTTGAGTTAACTGGCTGAAATCGAACTTTTAGTAAAAAAAATTAAACTAAATAATATTTATAGTTATGAATATATAATATCATATATTACCATATATAATAAAAAAACAAAAATTCGGTTTCGGACCGAACCGTAGGTTATAGAAAGATCCAATTGAAATCATGTATGCTATACGAATCGAAAATTCGGCGACTGATTAAACAACTATGATCTCCCTAATGATTTATAAATAAATTTCGATAAAAAAATCAAAAAATAGAAGCAATAAAAAATTAAGAAAAGTAAATAGAAAAGGATTATGTCTAGTTTTGTAATAATTTACACGCAGTGCCTAGTTTTGTTAAATACAATAAAAAAGGTGCATATAATTGTAAAACACCCAACTTAATCTTGTTACTACATTATACGTGATATGGGGCTAACCCAATCAACGAAATTTATAAGTGTGGGAAAAGGAATTTATATAGCCGGAGAATCAATAATTATAAAGATTAGGGACGTGCGTAAGGTGCTTATTGGTGGGGGAAGTGGAAGGGATGTGTTTGGGATGTATTTAGGACATTGGGGACCTGTCTGGCCATGTTTGGGGACACTGGGGATCTGACTGGGCCGTGTTTGGGACGTTGGGGACCTGTCTGGCCATGTTTGGAACGCGGGGGACCTGTTTGAAGGAACGTAGGGGACCTGTTTGAACATAAACGAAATAACACCAGAATTACGTGGTTCAGATCTTTGCAGATCCTACGTCCACGGGCGCTCTAAAACGGGTCTTCACTATACTTAGAAGGTTTACACACTCATAACTCACTTTCGCTCATACATGTTGCCATCTACTAGAAAGGAATTATTACAGTGAGAGAGAAGGTGTTTTTCATGTGTGGAAAGATGTTAGAATGATAATCGTTGTTCTGAGAAATGGCTAAGTCTCTCCTTTTATAGCAGCTCCCAACAGCCTTCCCAAATAGTATCCCAAGATTTCAGGGGACGTGACTGGTATTGTACAATGAACAGTGACGAATGTTGATTGAATGACAGCCTGCAAATGGCTACAGCTTTTCCCACAGTGATACTGCCCCATCCATGGCCGACACGTGTCTCTGTGACTTCCTTCCCTCTTTTCTGCTGTTCCATCGTCCTGAAATACCCGAAAGTCTTCCCTTCTTTGTCCGGATAATGCCTATATCCGGGGGACCTTCGCAGGCCCTTTCTCCCGATTCTATACCTTATTATGGGCCTTCCTTCTTTCTGGGTTTATTGGGCTTCTCCTTTTTTTTTTGTTTTCTCGGCCCAGCTTACTTGAGTCCACATCAATACGTATGTTCATTTTGCACGGAAAAGTTAATGTATTACTTATTAGTGAAAGAATTAGTGGGGAAGCAATTGGTCTTGAATGAAAACCACGTAAAAACACTAGCGTCGTTTTTCTTTCTTTGTTCTATGGCACAAACAAATAATAATATGATACATTGATCATAGAGTTAATTTCGTTTCAGCCCCACTTAAGTAACTTTCATTTGGATTCAGCCCCAATTACTTTAAAATTCAGTTTAAAACACCCATCCCAAGTTTGCCTTAGAGTTAAGGACCCAATTGTGCTAAAAAGACTCATCTCAACTGTTGCGAAAATTTACAAAGCTATGCCATCATCCCTCTCGTACGATTTATAGTAGATCTGTGATTTTTACAACACCCAAACGCCTTCAAATCTCCGAAATCTTCGACGTTATTGAGGGAAAAGGTAAAATCGAGCTCAATTTCTCATGGGTTCTCGTAACCAAGGAAAAATTCGATGTTATGTTGGAATGATGCTTCAAACTCAAATCGAAAATTTTGGTACAAACACGAGTAAAATCTGATGTTTGTGCTCGAATAGTGTGGATTCACACCAATTCGGATGTGGGTCTTAGTAATCGACTCGAAATTACAACGAATCTTGCCGCGACCTAAGATCCAAACATTTTCAATTTCAGTAACAAATCACTTTAGCTGGTCACTTTCTGCTCGTACGAAAACACTAATATCAAAAAATATACCATATTCTTAACATTGACGAATAAATGTTGCCTCAGTAATAACAAATAATTCTTTGAAAAAAAGTAAGAACAAATAATTAGAAAACAATAACGTGTCACGAGAAAGATAAAAAATTCCAGTAACACATCACGTCATCGTGGTACCACTTGCGTCTGTTTCGGAAACAACATCCTAAAAAATAATAACAGATGACTAGCACTGAGGAACAAATGTTGCATTATGTATAACAAAAAATGAGAAAACAAAAACGGTTATTTCCTATAATAACTACATGCAACTAGTACGTACTAGGCTGTCAAGAGGAAGATAAAAAATTCGTACGACACTCAAAACGCCCTGAAAATATATCTTCGACGTTATTGAGCGAAAAAGGTAAAATCGAGCTCCATTTCTCATGGGTCCTCGTAACAAACGAAAATTTTCGATGTTATGTTGGAATAATGCTTCAAACTCAATTCGAAAATTTTGGTACAAACACGAGCAAAATCTTGACGTTTGTGCTCGAATAATGTGGATTCACACCAATTCGGATGTAGGTCTTAGTAATCGACACGAAATTACAACGAATCTAGCCGCGACCTAAGATCCGAACATTTTCAATTTCAGGAACAAATCACCTGATCTGGGTACTACTTTATGCTCATTTGGAAACACTACCATAAAAAACTATACCAGATTCTTAACATTGACGAATAAATGTTGCCTCACTAGTAACAAATCAGTTCAGTTACACGTCACTTTATCTACCACTTTTTACTAAGGTGTCACAGAAAGATCAAAAATTCGTATGCTAACCAAAACTCCCCGAAATTGAAGAAATCTTCAAAGTTAGTAATCGATAAAGGTGAAACCGATCTCAATTTTTCATGGGTCCTCATAAACAAGGAAAATTTTCGATGTTATGTTGGAATAATGTTTCAAACCCAATTCAAAAATTTGGTAAAAAAAACTAGTGAAATCTCGACTTTTATGCTCGAATAATGTGGATTCGCACCAATTCGGGTGTGGGTCTTACTGATCGACATTCGATGCTAGTCATGGAACGAAGACTTTTGATGCGACCTAAGATCGAAACATTTTTAATTTCTTAATAACGAAGAATTTTGATGGGAAATATTGGAACATCTGTCAATTATAAAGCTGGTAACACTTCATTTATTCTGAGTAACATTTCATGCATTCTAGGTAACACATCACTAAGAACATTCTAGAAGGTTCTATATTGTCAGAGATATTAATAGTACAATAACTTAATATTACCACATTGCCTGCAAATAGTACCACATGTCTGATAACAAATAACAATATAAATAAAGTTTATAACACATTTGTAGCTACAAAAACCACATAGCTGATAAATACCACATTACTGTTTCGATTAATTTCATTCATAAATTCATTTCGTTGGGATGTATAAGATTGACATTCATGGAAATAGATGATATGATGAAGCTAAATCACAAAATTTCATTAAAAGTCACGTTTTGCGAATGTTGATATCAATATGTGGAAGTTGAGATCAAAAGTCATGTAAACACATAGCTCTTCATTCACAAAATATATTAGTATCTCTTTTGATGAGACAAAACGTTATGAATTCCATCACAAACGTATTCAAAGTTCAGCATTAAAGCACGAACAACATTTAATAGACCATAAACTCAACATTCGAGACCTCAAACTAAACAATCGAAGTAAAATGGATTTTTGAGCGTAATTAATGAAATGTTTTAGAATATTACCACATTACCTGCAAATAATATCAGATGTCTGATATAAAGAAACAATACCAACCGAATTTATGACATGTCGTTTGGTACAGATACCACATAATACACTTTTCAGTATAACATCATTAATTAGACTTATTTTGTTCGTAACTTCACTTTTATGTTCATGTAAGTATGTGAGTTTACTAAGTTAACAAACCAAATTTCCTTAAAGAGATGTTATGCGAATGTTGATATCAATATGTGAAAATTGAGATCAAAAGTCATGTAAACACATAGCTCTTGTTTCACAAAATATACTAGTATCTCTTTTTGATGAGACATAACGTTATGAATTCAATCACAAACGTATTCATAGTTCAACATTAAAGCTCGAACAACATTTAATAGACCATAAACTCAAAATTCGAGACCTCAAACCCTAAAAAATCGAAGAAAAATGGATTTGTGAGCGAAATTAATGATATTGGTAGTGTGGTATGGAAAACCTATTATGCAGTATCAATATCTACAATAGTGTTAAAAATTGGATTTGTATTGTTCTTTTATATCGAAGATTCGGTATTATTGGCGAGTAATGTGGTAATATCCCTTGACAATGTAGAACATTCCGGGTAATGCAATTCCCGCCTAAATTATTGAGATCCCGCCAAGATTATTGAAATCCCGCATAAACTGGATAACACAAGTTACACAAAGAATAACAATTAATAACTCACTAGTACCACTTTCTTATTTCGAAAAATTAGGCAAAAATCCGACGATTGTATTTAAATTTCGGCAACATTGAGCGACGAACAATAGAGCCAACACGGTGTCTCGGTGCTTTGATCAGGATATGGGTCTCTCGAATTTGTACGAAGTATCTTCAATTTCGACCGAATCGTGATTCGATTTCACCGATTTTTATTATTTGTGTCAAAAGAATTCGAACAATTTACCAGTAAAATCGAACATTCGAGTCCAAAATAACATGATAAACCGTCTAGGACACACCCAACTTGGTTTGGTGCAGGTCGTGTAGATGGAAATAATATATACGATCGAGTTTCCACTGTTATAGTGATACCAGATATTTGGCATTTGGTAACAAATCCAGCATACTCGAACCTTTAAATCAGTATATATACCACATGATATCTTGACAATACCGGTTAACAGTTTTACTGTGACAGATGAATGACTACCCATACCACGTTTCGGGAACAGTTTTTTATGCAATAATCCGACGATTATAAATTTCGTCAAACCACGAGCGACGAACAATAGAGCCAATACTATGTTTCAGCGATTTGTTCAGGATATGGGTCTCTCGAATTTGTACAAAATATCTTCAATTTCGACCGAATCGGAATACGATTTTCACCATGTTTTTTATTATTTGCGTCGAAAGAACTCGAAAAATTTACCTGGAAAATCGAATATTTGAGACCCAAATAACATGATAAACAATCTAGGACACACCTGTGTTCATGCAGATGGAAATAATATACGATCGATTGTTTCGATTGAGTTTCCACTGTTATATCGATACCAGATAATAGGCATTTGGTACCAAATCGAGCTTACTGTTACGTTTAAATTAGTATATATACCATATGCCAGCTTATTAATACCTATTATCTGTTTTACGATGACAGATGCATGACCATCCATACCACGTTCTGGGAACAATTGTTTAGGCAACAATCTGGCGATTTTAAATTTCAGCAAACCATGAGCGACGAACAATCGAGCCAATACTGTGTTTCAGAGATTTGTTTAGGTTATGAGTCTCTTGAATTTGTACAAAGTATCTTCAATTTCGACCGAATCGGGATTCAATTTCATCGTGTTTTTGTTATTTGCGTCAAAAGAGTTCGAAGAATATACCCATAAAATCGAACATTCCGAGACCTGAATATCAAAATAAACCGTTGTGATAGATATAGTTTCGTTTTCGAGGATCGTTCGAACGAAAATAGAAATTTGCAAGATCTTTTTATCGTAAAAAATGTGGTTAACGATGGTAACAGAAAACATGTCTGGATACCACTTATTATACAGCTTTTGTAGGGGTATTTTGGTCAGATCAGCTTTTTGGTCCTTTTCTCTAACTTTGAAAGATATCGGGTCCTTTATACTGAAATTATTACTAACATGGGCTGAATTCTATTATGAAAGTTAAAAGGGGGCTGATTCTTAAAAGCCCCTTGATCATATGATTCCAATCAGATTCGATGAAGATATAATTTGGGTGAAATCTAATTTTGATTTGATCGCGTGCTTCGTCTGATTGGCTTGCGTTCTTTTAAGCACTCATAATTTTCGGCCCATATCTAAACCCATGCATGAAACTAGGGCTGGGGAAAAATACCGAAATACCAAAATACCGTCCTTATCGTATCGAATCGTATCGAAAATATCGAAAATTTTGGTATACCGAAGTTTTTGGTAAGGTATGATACCGTACCGAAAATTTTCGGTACGGTAATGGTATGAAAGTTTTTAAAAATAGGTATACTGATTATACTGAATACCAAAATTCTAAAATTTTTAATATATTTTATACATATATATACACACCTATATGTATTATATTATTTCAAAAAATATAAAATGAAAATTTAAGGATCTTCATAAACTTATTTAGCCCATAAATTATTAACTTATACACAACTTTCTAATATTAGGCCCACCATATTTTACTTATGTAACTCAAGTAAAGTTTAATTTTTGCCTTTTTAATGTTTTTTCATGATTTTTGAAAGAGTGAAGATGCAATACAATTACTTTTTGTTAATCTTCACTAATTTTTTAATATTGCCGCTTCGTTCTAATTAATCTTTATATAAAGTTGTGTTTTGTGGTTATGTAAAGTTTTTTATCTTACTAAGGAGACTAGCTAAAATATGTAAATTATTTAAGGTTAAAAAATCTTTTTATTTTGAAAAATTTGGTATTAATATCTTATTGGGGCCTAAGGAGTTTGAATTGATTAAAAATTCCAAAACAACGAATTAACAAGTCACGAGACATGCATGGTAAAAAACCCTCCGTATGAATGGTATAGAAGGTATGATACCGATACCATACCGAAATTTCGGTATGATACCGTATCGAAATTTAAGGTATACCGAAATTTTGGTATGGTATTGGTATGATTTTTTTGGATACCGAAATTTCGGTACGGTAGACGGTATCGCAGTTTTGGTACGGTATACCGTACCGAACCACCCCTACATGAAACCAATTCTAAATAACTAGCATCACATACTCGGATTAATAGAAAAATGAAGGTAAAGAGTAATTTTGCATGACATTCAAAATTAGTCGGAGTTTTACTGATTTGCAGTCTATTATTTTATCTCACTTCTTCATATTTTGAATCTTGTTTACTTTCGAGTTTATTTTTCTTTCTAGTCTAGTGACTATTTTTCTCTTAACATAATATTCTTTCCCTAATTAGTATTATGTTCTCAAATAAGTCATCTTTCTTCTTAGACCGTCTCAAAATTTTTCTTGGAATGACAAAAAGAAATTTTGGAATCAATTATTATTTAGAAAAATATTATCTCTCTTATATAAGCATTAATCCAAAAAGCAACACCAATGCAACACCTCAAAGACCAACCTGAAAAGGAATACCCGTGGAAGGAATCCACTGATCTCCATTAATCAACGATTTAACAGTAGTCTTACTCGCATAATTCTGAGTATTAGACACATTAACACTATTCCACTTTCCATGAAAACCGCGACCGCACACTTTCCTAGGGCCTGCCCAGGAAAGTGGCGACGCCCGAGAGGTCCTCGGCGGGCCCGACGTTGCATAGTTGAATTGTGATGCCTGTGTTGGCGTTGGGTACCCAAATGTATTGTATGGCGTACCTGCGGCGGATCGGGTAGCTGTCTGCAAGAAATTTATTCTGTTAGGTACCTAAGTGATATATTTCTCTGACAATGGAGTTTTGTGATAAAAAGTTTGCAAATAGGGATTTAAGTGAAAGTCTCCCTTAAAAAATTAAATTAAAAATAAACTAAAATCAAATAGAAAATATAATGAAAATACAAATTTAAACTAAAATAAAACATAAAAAGAAAATAAAAAATACATTAAAATAAAATGAATAAATAAAAACGCTATGTATAAATTTATGTTGAATACTTGGTAGGATATAAACCACACTCATAAGTTGGACAAGATGTAATAGAGACATAGGATGAAAGACATAAATGTAGTATCCAAGAAGGCATTACTATAACCTAAGAGAAATGATAACACAATGAAAAAGGGTTGATTACCAAATGTTGCGGTGTCGGGTGTTGTCTTCCCCGATGCTTCGCTCAGACTGCCCGAAACAACAGTTTTTTGTCCATTCCATCGCCATACATCCGATGAACTTCCGTAGATCGACCCTGACGATCTCATTACCCACTCCTTGCTTCACGTAAATAACGTACCTCTTGCCGTTGTTTACAGGCATCGAGCCATTTCGCGCTACCGTGAAGCGGGCTCCACAGTATTTTCGGCACCAAACAAGAGGCTCATGTCCTCTTCAGACAGCCAATTAGGCCAAGAATCATCGGTCTTGTAGTGATTTCCGGGCTCTGAACGCGAGCTCATGTAGCTATCGATTTTGGAGATTATCGCCAGACTGTTGTGCTCAAGCTTGGTCGAGTTATCCAAAGCTTGGAAGACGACAGATTTCGTTTCGTTCGACGCGTGGTCGAATGCGTCCTTGCACGTCCGCCCAGTGTGGAGCTCAACCTCGTTCGAAAATCTGCCCTTCTAACGTCGTCGCTAAAAACTCTCCCCCGGCAAAGACACGTTGAGATTGTGTAGAGCGAGGAAAAGCATCGCACGTCAACTTCCCAGTGATGAAATTAGGGATGTATTGTCCTTTCCGTCAACATTCTTCCAATCTCCTTTCTCCGAGAAATTGTTCGAGACTCCCAGTGTCTCGTTGACGGAGACTAGAATGGAAAGGTTGTAAAAGAACCCGGCGTCATGATCATAGTTGTGAAGGGTTGCTATCATCGGACTTAGACTGATATAACATTCTTTAGGGTACATAGTAAAGTTGCAAAGATTGTTGAGGGTGGTCGAATAGGTTTCCCCGGTATCTGATTCGCCTAGACACGATGAGGCACATGATGAATTTGATATTAGGAACACAAATATCAAAGTAATGTTGTAGAAAGCCATGGAGAGTATGGTTCAAGTCTCCAGCACATTCTTTTCATATAAAGATGGATGCAATGGACCCAGCAGGGAACCCGTGCTATATAGCACTGGACCCGCCCATACAATGCATAGCATGGGCGTGTCTGTAATACCGTAAATTTAATACGGGATTTTGATTAACTATGTAATTGGTTCTGTAGAAAGTTTTCGTGAAACACCCACCTTTGAAAACAAAGTTTTCGTATAAACCTACATAGAATTTTTACAATATAATCTCTTAGATATAATATTAGTTATCCATCAAATCAAAGGTTGAGAAACACACGTGGAAGTCAATTATTGTAAGAAGTGACTAATGAAAATTTGCTTAAACCTAAAAGTAAATCACGTCACCTCTCTAAACCTTAAAAGTTGGACAACTCTTATGAGGGCAAACACTGAAACACGAGCTTGAGCACTCCAAGCAGCGAAAATTTAAAACTCCAACCAAGGTATTTTTAAGTCTTCATACTCGATATGTTTATGATATGTTCACTATACTTACATATGCCTTGTGTGATTACATAATAATTCTAGGAAGATTGTCGAAGCAGGTATATTAAGAAAGCTCAGGGTTTCAAATTATAATTCATATTTAGGTGTGATTATTGATGACATAACCATGATAGTTTCGATGGTTAAAATGTTTTCAATAATTATATATATGACCTTGATATATGTTTGTAGGATAAAATGCGTGATGTGTGGATATATTCAGCTTAGGGTTTTGAGGAGAATCACATTTTCGGAAGTTCTCGAATTGGTGTTATACCACAAAAAAGATTTCGAAATATATGATGAACAGATCTCGAAAATTAATAACCTCATCATAGATAAATCTCGAGACATTTTATAAAATGATTTCGAGATTTAACAGCCTTTCTCATGGATAGATCCCGTTATATAATGATTAGAAGGATTTCAAGGTATATAATAGATAAAATTCGAGAGATATATTATACAGAGAGTTCGAGATATACTAATGTAAGATTTCGAGATGTTTGATAATAATAAAATAGATGTTGACATCATTATAGAGAGTATTTCGATATCATCATGATTTCGACATTTAAGGGTTTGACATATGGTCTCGACATTTGAGGGTTCGATATATGATCTCGAGATTTATAGAACGTCGACATTGGTTAAGGAATTCGACACTTGATATAATCTCAGCATTTAAAAGTTTTCTACACTTAATATTTTTGGTATTTTAGGGTTTTGCTATTTCTAGGGTTTTTGATATTTTAGGGTTTATTTATTTTAGGGATTTTATTATTTTTAAAGCTTTCATGAATTTTAGGGTTTTGATAATTTTAGAATTTCGAAATTTAGAGTTTGGAAATTTCGAAATTAGGTGACTTAGTAAATATACTAATATAATAATATTTTGTGCTCAGATATTCGAACTGTAGGGAATTCACCAGGATTGTCGACTAATTTTATCAGGAGGACAGGTAGGTGAATTATTCATCTACAATGCGTAAACACCTATGTGATATTTATGTGCTTCTAAGTGATTAAGTGAATTACGTGTTTTACGTGTTTTACATATGTCTCACATGAAAATATGTTTTTGTATATCACGTTTATATGCATGGCATATGCATATCATATCACAGGGGTGAGATATTTACACCGTATTGAGACGGTGACGATTTGAGATATTGACGAGCGGGGTAAAATGAGATGTTTGTGTTTTTGTTGTTGATTCGTTGAGGAGTCGAGGTTGGTACTCGTATGACACCTGACGGCAGACAGGCGTGATCGATCTGTCTACTCGGGCGTGAACGTCCCGATGTGCAAAACCGTCGTGATTATATTTTCAGCGGAGGGAGCGACCTGACAGGGCAGTTGCGTGATCGTCAAAACGCTGTCGGCGTAGGCTACCGCTTACGGAAGAGCGGTCTAGTAGGGCAGTTGCGTGATCGTCAAAACGCTGCTAGTGTAAGCTTCCGTATGTTATTATTATGGGCGCGCGAGGTGTCGAGTCTGACCTAGGGCCCTGTGTTTTGTTATTTGAGATAGGAATGTGGAAAGAGAAAGAGCGAACATTGCATGCGAGATATTGGGCTCGGGAATGAGCGTTCACGTGCATACATGCATTTTTATTCACCTACTGGGCAAATCGCTCAGTGTTTACGTGTTGTAGGTACTGAGTCTGACGCCGACGCGCGTCAAGACTGAGGCGACTGGTGGCGGTGCTCCACGGACTTTTGAGGGCAGGGCGGTACATGGATGAAGACCTGTGGAGCGACTTAGGATTTTTGTTCTTTTGGCGTTATTTTGAGCTACGGCCTTTGTATAGACTTGACTCTGTAGATAATATTTTGTTGTAATATATTATATTTTAGGAAAACATTTTTGTTAGACGGGCCTTCCGCGGCTTACGTTGCGGAAATCCGCCACTAACCTTAATTAGAAAACGAGGGTCGTACAGTGTCCCCTGCTCAGAGGGCCCATGCTATATAGCAGGGGCCCGTCCGTGATGTGCAGCAGACCCGCCCATGCTTTGGCAGCATGGGTGGGTCCCCTGCTCAGAGGGTCCGTGTTATATAGCAGGGGACCCGCCCATGTTGTGTAGCAGACTCGTCCATGCTATGAACAGCATAAACGGGTCCACTGTTATATAACAGGGGCCTCTGCCGGGTCCACTGCATCTTTTGCACAGCATGGGCGGTCCCGTGCTATATAGCACGGGTTCTCTGAACAGGGGCATCCGTGCTATATAGCAGGGAACCCTTGTTATTTTTTAAAAAGACACCATACAAAATAATGAAAAATACCCTTAAATTGATGCTATTTTTAAAACGACGAAATCAAGAAGGCTATTTTTAACGTTTGACTGAGTCAAATGCTATTTTTTTAAAAGACCCACCGATACCGCCTCTTTCTCCCACGGTACCTAACTTGATGATGTTCGAATCGTCGTTTTTCGCCATAAAAAGCTGTAGTCGAATTCTTTCGGTCCAAAAATGATGAGGATAGAAATTTATGAAGTTACGTCCTTAAATTATTAGGCCGGCAACACAAATGTTGTCTTGTTCTGTGTGGAAGGATGATAATTACCAAGTGATGCCGCCTAGGCGCTGATCGGAAGACACCGTGGCAAAAACCACATAATCGCCCGACTAGTTTAAAAAAGAACCAATCCGCCTAATCGGCCGATTAATCGGCCTGTTTTTGTATTAATCGGCGACTTATCTGATTATTAGCAAGATATATATAATTATTTTTAATCATAAAACTTAAAATCAGTACTTAGCCCCCCCAAAGTGTGACACGTGCCACACATATGTACATGGCAAGGCAGGGATACAATTTCAACACATGGTGTGGCTTTTAATATAAAAGATTCCCACATCACTACATGTTCTAACCGGTGTGGGACGTTCCCTTTCTTTTAGAGTAATAATATTTATTTATTTTTGGAGTTTAGTGGACCCATTTGCATAAAGGCCCAACGTGAACCAAACAAGCATTAAATTAAAATTATTATAATTTTCGAAAATGCATTTCGCCCGTCCAATCATCAGTCGAATTTCACGTTTAAAATTGTAAGTTAAAAATATCTTATTTCATGTACTAGCATAAAATTTGAAATATAGAAACATATAAAAACGGAAAATCGATAACTACTTTTGACGTCATCCCTAACACGTAATTTTTGTACTACTATTATTTTATTTCATTGTTGGGACATATTATTTATTTATAATTCTTAGATAAATTAGATATACTTTTATTTGGTAGAGTATTAAGCATAGTGGATATATAAATAATAAAATAACAAAGACCGCCTAATTTCCGCCTAGAAACCGCCTAGGCCCCGCCTAAGCCGTCTAGGCGCTAGGCCCCCCTCGGCCGCCCGACTAGCGCCTAGCGAATTTTACACATTGTATATAAGTGCGTTTGTGTCCAAGACCAAACCGCGTAAAAACCCTAGCGTCGTTTTTCTTTCTTTGTTCTTTACAGCACAAACTTAAACAAATAATCCATTTGATATATGTAGTGTTTGTTCAATTATCGCCAAATAGCATTTGAATATGAGTATTAGTGATTATTTTATTTTATAAAGATAAGATGCATTTGTGGTTGATTTGTATAGTATTAGAAGTGTGAGGATTAGACTGCAATTACTAGAACTGTGAGGAATGTGTAAGTCGTCTAGACTCCTCTCTGTAAAAGCTACTACTTTTCTTTTTCACAAGATAATGCGAATTTTTCTTTCTTTGATCTTGACAAGAATTTTCCTGTCTTTGATCTTGACGATCTTGACATGGTATCAGAGCCAGATTGATCACAAATAAAAATCCTACGTTCATAAGCCAGAAACATCCTAAAAAACTTAGGTCAAAATTAAAATGACGGGTCGGGAAAATACCCAAAGTGGTGGCGGACAAGAATATATGAAATCAGCGATTGTCGACATTCAGCGATCCGTTATTCCTCCACCCATCGGACACTCCGAATTTGGTTTTGGTGACAGAAGTGCAAAGGAACTGAGAATTATAAGGTTTCTTCAATGGTATGCAATGAAGAGGCACATAGGAACATTAACGTCCATGGGAACACATTCGAATCATCAAGGAAAGTCGTGGAAGGCACAGCCAGACAAGAATGTACAAAGCGTTGAGGCTGCGACTAATAATGCTGGAACAAAAGCTGAAACGGTGATCCCTCAGATAACGCCATTCCTGTTGACTAATCTCAATGCCCACAAGTGATATTGACTACAAACATATAAAGACAATACAAATATACAAGAAGATCACGTGTTTTATAAAAGGAAGAAAATCAAGATAAGCTACCATATGTAAAAGGAATTCAAGCGTGATAATATGGCAGCCAAGATCCAAGAAATCAACACTAGCCGAAAGAAAAGATATCATATAAGATATGATAAGATTTGTGCATTTAATTCTTAAGCTATCGTTGTCATCAATTATATACTATATATATGCATGATATGAGACGTAGAGTAGAAGTAGTGTGTGAGTGAGCCAAATATTGTAAGTGTCAGTACGTTAAGAAAAGATAAGAGATAACAAGAAAATTCATTGTCCTTATATCTTAGTTCACACGTCAGTACAACAACTCTCACACACAAATATTGTTCAATTCATCCTCCTCGTTCGATCTTATATTTAATAAAACAACAAAATGGTATCAGAGCCGAAGGTGTTAGCGGAGCGAACAGAGCCGATGATGTCGACAGAGCCGATGGTGCCGATGGTGTCGAAGCGAATATTATTTGCCCACATGTTAATCCCGCAACTCACCGAGAATAACTACGCAAGGTGGAGCGTCGAAATGAAAGCTCTATTCAAATCGCAAGGCTTATGAAAAATAGTCGAAGATGGATATTCACCCGATACGACGGGGTATACAAGATCGCGACGGAAGACGTTGGGAGCCGCCGTCAGAGAAAATGATCTCGCGGTCCTTCTTATCTTCCAAGCGTTAGATTTTACTGGTTTCGGCGCGATAGGCGCCACGAGAAATGCCAAGGAAGCCTGGGATCTGTTGGAGAAAGCGTACAAAGACGCTGATTACACCAATCAAGTTCAGCCACAAAAACTGGGCGAACTTGAAACGACGGAGGACGAGAAGAACGTTGAGTGCGAACCCGTACGAGAAGAGGGAGCTCGTGTCGTGGAGAGCGAGCGTGATAAAGATCACGCTGAGCCAGTGGTGGAAAAGAAAAATGATGAACCATCATCAAAACCCGAGATGGGAAAAGAAGAAGGCGAATCATCAAAGATGAAAGCCGATGGCGATGAAGAGGAGGAAATATATCCAAAGGCCGAGGAGCCCGTGGAAGAAGAAAAGAAAAAAAGAGTTCCAAACGAAGGAGAGCTCGAGAAAGAGGAGGCGGTCGAAGAAACGCCGCCACGACAACCACCTGAGAAAGTCGAGGAGATTGACGCGAAGATATCGGAAGATGCCGATGAGATGAAAAACAAGATCGCCGAATCCATGCATGCGTCGCCGGAGAAGGCTGAAGATAATGCCTACAAGGAGAACATAAAATCTATAGAGACATACGAGATGGTGCCAAAGAAAGGCGATTATGCCAACAAAGAAATAAGAGAGAAGATGACGCCCAAGCAGGCTGAAGAAGCCGTGCGAGGAGGGAACCAGGAGCGCGGCGTGAAAGAGACGACCGACGCGTCCACGATGGAGGCCCTGCGACATGTTGATCGCAAAGTCGCTAAACAAATGACTGGAGAACCTATCAAGGCCAGTCCTACCGACAAAGACCACACTCACGAGGAAAAGGTACGTGAAAAAGCTAATGAGGTGAAGCAGTTTATCAAGGCGAGAGACAGCCTTGAGGCCTACATGAACAACTTGAAAATTCGAAGCAACGAGAAGTACAAGCTCGCCGGAAAATTAGAGGCGGATGATATCGCGAAGACGACCAAGGAAGCACCCAAGCTGATAGACAATAACCAAAGTATGAAAGGAAAAGAGATCGACGAAAACCGCAAAGAAGTCGCGGAGGACATCGTCAATAATATTGATGTATTCACGAGAAACGAGATGGAGCAATACAAAATTGTTCTCGTGGAGGTCATCAATGAGAAGAAGCTTGTTAAGGAGTACGAAAGATTCGACACGCCAGATGCTAGCGACGAGCCGACGCGCTTGACGGGCTACGTCCCGAAGATGGGAGAAAAACATGCCTATGTTTATTACAGCACCGACGAAAGCCAAAAGGTTAAAGATAGCTCTCTACACTTTGAACGCCCGATGAAGAAGTGCTACGAAGTTTTGCATGTGGTTGATGCGATCGACGAATATGCAGTCGTGCAGTTGAAAGAATACGATAAGATGAAGTTGGTCTTCATACTAAAGAGCATATGAAGCTAGACGACGTAACTGAGGAAGTAGAAGAGATGGTCGTCTACGATAAGGTCGCTGACTCATCGAGGTATCTGATAACTGGCGAGTACGGCAGGACAACAAATTTGGAGAAAATTACGAAGGCATATAAAGACGTCAAGTGGCGAGCCGCGACATATGACAGACGGAAGAGAGTTAAGTTCAAGGAATGACGAAAGATCCGAGGCATTGAGATTAAGGGGGGAATTTGTTGACTAATCTCAATGCCCACAAGTGATATTGACTACAAACATATAAAGACAATACAAATATACAAGAAGATCACGTGTTTTATAAAAGGAAGAAAATCAAGATAAGCTACCATATGTAAAAGGAACTCAAGCGTGATAATATGGCAGCCAAGATCCAAGAAGTCAACACTAGCCGAAAGAAAAGATAACATATAAGATATGATAAGATTTGTGCATTTAATTCTTAAGCTATCATTGTCATCAATTATGTACTATATATATGCATGATATGAGACGTAGAGTAGGAGTAGTGTGTGAGTGAGCCAAATATTGTAAGTGTCGGTACGTTAAGAAAAGATAAGAGAGAACAAGAAAATTCGTTGTCCTTATATCTTAGTTCACACGTCAGTACAACAACTCTCACACACAAATATTGTTCAATTCATCCTCCTCGTTCGATCTTATATTTAATAAAACAACAATTCCAATATCGACAATTGTTGAAAATCCTTGGAGGTCACATTGATATGAATCCGCAGCTGGGGTCTGTCATGCAATAGACAAACTTACACGACTTTGAACAAGTTAAGGCGATATTTTCTTCAAAATCTCTTTGAAGACCATTTAACAACTCTTTTACTTTCTCCAGTCTTTATAAAGACACTCTTATCATCAAGGGAGTAGTACTTTAGAGTGGTGTTGGATTAAAATAAACTCAAATAGAAGTGCCATGAAAGCCAACGAACTGACGAGATTGAAGTGAAATTCGCTTTGTAACGAGATTGTAGTGAAAGCCAACCATCATATTAATGAAAATAATATAATAAAATATTCATATTATATTATGAATCTAAGGGTGTTGCTCAAAAAACATGGGATTGTAAAGCTTTTTAATTGTTCTTTGATTCATCGGTACAAGCTTTACGTATTACTTTATTAAACTTTATTTTCATTAATGCTTTGATCAACGCTCTTATTTACTAGCTTTCAATAAATATTATTTAGTTACTTTATATTTGAAGTTAAGTATACACACTCTAACGCTTAAAAATAAAAAGATATTTTTAAACTTATCAATATTATTCAAACCTTCATTAATATTTCAAATTAACATACAAGTAGATTTAAATAAAACCAAGATTAATATCATATCTACAACTACTGCCTTTTAATCTTATACAATTTTATTTGATAAATGTGTAAGAAAATATAATATAAATACTACTTAAAATGTGATTACTTAATTGTGTAAATGAACAGTTTAATAAAACCAAGATTTATATGTGATTACTTAATTGTGTAAATGAATAGTTTAATATTATTTCATAGTAACATACACAAGTAGATCAACTATTGACTTTTCATCTTACAATGTTAGTTAATAAATGTGTAAAATAAAACCTAAAATGTTAATTATTTAATTATGTAAATAACTAGTTTAATTCATTGTTACTAAACCCGCAAAATTATCTACAAATAATAAATAAACAATAGAGAAGAGTAATTATGCAAAACAAATGACAATCAACAGTAATTAATATTAGACTGAAAGTACGGCCAATTGGTGGTCTTGAAAATTAGAAAATTCACAATTTTAAGTTATAATAGATTAGGGGGTGTATATAGGGTTTCGGATCGTCTGTGCCACAACAGTGTTCCACCTTTGTGTTCCACCAACCATTCCCGACAAGTGTTAAACTGAGTTGACCAACTGTACACTTGTCGCAATTTGATTGGTGGAACACCAATCTGGAACAGATGATTCAATCTATATATATAGTAGTTTGGGGTGCATATAGAATTTCCCTTAATCTAAGGGTCGTGCGAAATTTGGATCACTGGTTCCGAGTCGTCTATAAGAACTTTAAGACATCTATAAATAGGTTGGAGATTCTTAGGTATAATTATAACAAGTTCATTCGAACATTGTAATACACAACAGTGTAGTCCGAGTGTGAAGTTATCATTTTCGGTGGAAACTAATAGGCTTCCATCCACGAAGATGTGGATGAGAGAAGCCGAGCGTCGTTATTTTTTTATTATAGTGAAAGTTTTATCGACTCGGCCTTGGTTTTTCCCACTTGCTTTTTCTTATGGGAATTTTATTTTTACAATGATAGTTAATGTGCGGGTACCACTAAAGTTAAAGGTTGGAAAATTGTGGAGTGTGAGGCCCTATTTCTCATGTCTTATTTCATGTTAGTTTACCGCTTTAGCGGCACTAGATGTGGGGATAGAACAAGGTTATATAATTTAAACATCGTTAATGAAGGTGAGAAAATAATATATTGTATCCAATAAATTCGACTTTGCTAGGTCCACATGAATCGAAGTGTATTAGCTCGAACTCACCATCTTGAGTTTTTTTTTCTTCAGAATGAAACGCTCATAAATGGAAAAAAACCCAAAACAGTCATCCTTGTTTACCCTATGGACTAATTTAGTCTCCGATGTTTTACGTGGATCAACTTAATCCCCGATGTTAATAAATTTGAACCAATTTAGTCCCTCCGTTTAGTTTGAAAGTTAATTTTGGCAGAATGCCACGTGTCAGTGTGATTGGTCAGAATTAAAATATATATATAATTACTAAGGGAAAAAACTGCAAAAAAAAGAAAAATTCTACCATAGAGAGAATCATACAATATTTTAAGAAAGAATAAATCTAATTAAAATGGAAAAAATAACATACATTGAAAAATAAAATAAACGAAATACAAAATAAATACAAAAGATAGAAGATTTTAAGAATAAAAATTAGAATATATACTTTTATTTATCAAAACTAAAAAAGTAAATAAAAACGAAAATAAACGCCGATGGAGTATACGAGAATTTCCGTTCCTTTCCATGCCAAGTTAACGGGATGCAATCCTCCCAGTTCTCGACAAAATATTTTTTTAAAAAATACATTGTAGATATACGTTCTATAATTTAAAGTATCGTCTAATCCTTTTGAAATTAGATAATTTCGTAAAAATTCTTTGAAGTTATCAAATTTATTATTTTAATATAAAAAGTATCTTTAAAAAAAAGAAATTTCTGAGATCTGCAAAGTGCGTCCTTGGTAACTTGGCAGGACGGGGTCCAAGTTTTCATAAATTTGAGTCGAGATTAGACAGACTATTCATTTTCTTCTTTTATGAAGAGAACCTTAGGTTATCCAGTGTTTTAGTGGGGCTCGTTGACATCTGCCCGTGTCCTTTAATCTTTCATCGAAACCTATCATTGGGATTACAAATTATCCATTATTACATGAGCTTTTGGCCTCTTTCTGCGTGCATCTTTAATCATTTTATTATATATGATATATGAAGCTACAAATCTTTGCCCTAATCCTTGGTGAAGAGACTTTTTATTGTCTCATGTCTAACCTACTATTTGCCCCTACAATTTCTCCACCATCGTTCGAACCTATTAGTGTCCGCTTTACTGAATGTTGAGTCTTGTTTGGCGTGAAAGATGATCAGATCAAATCCTCACAAGTTCGTGAGTTAATTACAAAACTAGGCATCCTTCCAACCTTGAATAACAAAAATAGGCACTGTGTGTATTGTGTTACAAAAATAGGCATTCTTATATTTTATTTTCTTTTTTTGAATTAGTTTTATTATGTGCACAAGATTATTACATAGGTAGGCATCCTTTAAACATTGTATGAATTAATTTTATAATATTCAAAAATTAAAGACAAAAATACAATAGAAATTAAATGTATGATTCATAAAAATAAAAAGAAGACGACACACGATTCACACAAATACAAGAAAGACGCACAATTGGAAAAAAAAAAAAGAAACCATAGTAGTCACTAATAAAAATTTGCTCCATGTTTCTCAAAAAAAGTTTTGTTCCTTGTTAAAAAATTTTATAGTATTTTTCGTAGATATTGAGAGTGTCGATGGATCAAGACAGACATCAACCTTGTTTTCGAGAATGGTTGAAGAACCGAAATCGACTGAATAACCCAACAAAATTGATTATTTCGAGCGAAGTCGACCAAAATCGAAGTTTTTTTGTCCTGAATAAGTTAAACCAACACAGAGTCAAAAAAATAAAAAATTAAGAAAAATAAATCAACTGGCCTAAAATATTTATATATCAATGTGGTTCCAAATAGTTGCTTGCAAATAAAAAATTGAATAGTTTTAATGTTATTTATATAGATATAAAATATTGTATATATTACAATATTTAAAAATAAAAAGTTGGTTTTCAGGACTGAAAATATATTTTATGAAACTTAGAAACCAAATATCGAATTAAAAATACGATTCTATAATCTGCATAAACGATTTCGACATTGGTTCGATTCCATTAATCGTACGAAAAATTCTTTAATTTATAAAATAAATTTAAGCATCAGAAATATATTACCTAATAAATTATAAAAAAAAGTGTGCCTAATTGTGTAAAAGTTAACACGCAGTGCCTATTTTTGTAAATCACTATTAGAAAAGTGCCTACAAATGTAAAACACCCCAAGTTCGTTGCATTACAAACTTGCCAGTGAATTGTTAGCATGGAGTGAATTTCCGCACAGGGAAGTAAATTTCCATTTCGGCTACGTTAATATATATCTAAGCGCATAGACTGCTTAAGAAAAGCAAAGGTACACACATATTCAACGGCAAATGGATAAGGAAGCAAACAACTAAGGCAAAATACCATAATTTTCTACCAGCTCTTTCGCTCGAGCTAATTAATTAGTACTCCAAAGTCATGATCGGCTTGAAATAAACTCCAATAGACTTTAGCCCATAACCGGTCGCACTGCCATGAAAGCCGCCGAACTGACGATTTCCAAGGCGGAAGGAAAACTCTTCATCTTTTCCACCCTTTTCCCCACCAAAGGGACCATATTCTCCACAGTTGGTTTCGAATTTGATCGAAAATATCCCTGCATTACTGTAGTGACCGCTGATCCCCGTAATGTACTCAGATGGATAATTAAGCTTCACCTGCCATACATGCATGCAATTATGTTATAGCAATCAGCATATTTTAATCTGAAACTACTCCATAAAGACAGAGATAAAATAAGCATTATTATTATTACGACGTCGAATTTGTTTTCGAAATATTGGAATCCGAGCCTATTTGAGAGCGACAGAGTTCCTTCTTTCGCGGCGTATTGGAATTGGATCGAACTAATCATATAAGTGTGTGAAACCCAAATCTGAACGACATGGATTAAACCCTTATGGTCGAACTCAACGCTTTCGTAAGCCTCTCCTGCGGTGGGCAGCTTGATGATGCTAGAATCCTCGCTGGCCATTTATGTATGCTTTTAGCTTTTAGACTAAGACCAAAATATTTGATGTGAACAATCTGTTATATAGAGCCGAGAGTTGAGTCGTCAGCTTCGTTTAGACTGCCTGTATGCTACACAAAGCTGCGTTTCTTCATTTATATGTGCATATGAGATGAGAAGCGATTAGACTCTTCATTGTCTTCTTTTGTGAAGAAGACGATTAGTTTAGGGGCTCTTCAGTGTCCGTACATTGGAACTTGTCAAATTATTATATTTTTTTTATCACCATTTAACTTCTCCGTTGGGATTAAAAATTATACACTATTATTAAATGAGCTTGATTGGCCTTCTTTCTGCGTGATTTATTGTAACGATAATTGAGAGCTACAAATCATGCCCTAATTTTCATCGCAGCCACTCACGTATGAATGAAAAGGGAATATACTTACTAAATCGTCTCTTCATGGCTAACAAACTATTTGCTCGCCTACAATTTCTCGCCATCATAGTAACAACCTTTTAGTGTCATTTTCTGAATGGTTTGCGGGGCGTGAAAGATGCGAAGATTAAATCCCCGTTATCTCAAACACAACTTCATAGAAAGAGCATACCGACTTGCTGTTGAATACTGTTAGAATTAAGGGAATTTCTCACAAGGAAGTAAATTCATCATTCCATTTCTTGCTACTGCGCATATCTTCGAAAATATGTCTGCAACGATAATATGTTTAAGCGCATCGACTGCTCAAGCAAAGATGGAGATATTCAACGGCAAATGGGTCATAACATTCAGAAAACAAAACGAAGGGCAAAATCTAATAACTCTGACTGCTCTTTCGCTCGGGCTAATTAATTAATACTCCAAAGTCATCGTCGGCTTGAAATAAACTCCTTGTTAGGCTGCTAAGTATATATTTAGTATGGTTTAAATTAATATAATTTATATAAAACTAATTAATATATAAAATAAATGTGTTCTGTTAGTTTGGTTTAGATAAACACATTTTGAGGAGGCGTGCTTATATAGACTAGCTAGTAGGCATGAGCTTCGAAAATGATTACATACACTCATTGTATTTATAGGGTGAATTCCTTATCAGGCCCTTTCGTATTTTCAAGTTCCTTATCAGTACCTCTGACAAAAAATCTTCATTTTCAATACCCATCTGCGAAAAAATTGTGTAATTAATACCCCAAACAGTGAACGGACTAAAATACCCTTTTCTGAAATTAAATGGACATCATACCAACTGTTTTGATTATTATACCAACTGTTATTCTAATTATACCAACCGTTATCATTATTATACCAAATGATATAATGTACAATTTTGTTGGTATAATAACGTCAACAGTTAATTTCTACAGTGTCTGGTATAGTTCGCATATCGTCCAATTTCACTGTATAAAATTCAAATTTCTACAATTTCAGGTATAATAGCAAAATCAGTTGGTATAACGTCCAATTTCGCTGTAAATTATAATAATACTATTTAAATTGGACATCATATCAACTGTATACCAACTGCTATTCAAATTATACCAACTGTTGTCATTATTATACCAACTGGTATAGTGTACAGTTCTGTTGGTATAATTACGACAACAGTTGGTATAATTTCTACAGTTTCTGGTATAATTTCAAAATCAGTTGGTATAACGTCCAATTTCACTGTATAAAATTCCAATACGTTATTTACCGGTATAATAACCAAAACATATGTTATAATTTCTACAGTTTCTGGTGTAATTTCAAAATCAGTTGGTATAATTACGTCCAATTTCGCTGTAATTTGTAATAACGCTATTTAATGGTATAATAACGAAAACATATGGTATAATTTCAATATTTTCTGGTACAATGTCTAATTTTGTTGGTATAATAACTTTTTTTGTATAATTCATGTGAAAATAATTATTCAGCTTTTTTGAATATGTGAGACAGGGGTATTTTCGTCCATTTAATGCTGAAAAGGGTTTTTTAGGTACTGAACAGGAATAAATTTTCAAATGGGTACTTATAAGGAAGATATAATTCGAGGTGTATTTAAAAGGAAGTTGAAATGTTGAAAGGGACTGATAAGGAATTAACCCTTATTTATATAGTTATGACGCTACAAAAAGAGACAGATTAGCCACGACAAGAACCATAGCAAAGCCGTCGCAAAAACAGAGTAGCGACGGAAAATATCCGTCGCTAAAACGTTGTCACAAACCGCGTTTCTTCGCAAAAACCCGTCGCAAACTTAGCGACGGAAATGTTAACGACGGCGCATCCATCGCTAAATGAGGCGAAAAATAAAAAAAAATAAATAAAATAAAATGCAGCGCCGGCAGCCTGCTGGCCGCCGAGCCAACCTCGCTGATATTTACTAAACCAATTAAAATACCTAAGCCGATGAAACAAAGGCCAAGCGACTCGAGGATAATCGTCCGTACTGCCATGAAAACGATCACAATCGGTCTCAATTTTTACAGAAGATATGCGTTTGAATGCGTCACTGTAGTGACCGCAGATCCCCATAATTTGACAATAGAAACCCTAAATTGCGGACTTGAGAAAATTGACACATATGATACGTTGAATGGATCTGAATTAGTAGTCATTCTGATGATGTAGTTCTATTCTAATTCATCATATAGTGCTTGCTATCGTCTTGATTTTCTCTTATCTTATTTTTGGCTGGTCTAGGGAGACATTTTTCGTTTCATCTTGGATCGCTAATTTTCCCTTCTCGTTTTCTGTCATTTATGGAGTTGTTTTCCTCTTTTTGGAGGTGTCTCATTCGTAGCTAGATGTTCGATTTAACGAAAGGAGCTTGTTTTGCTCGTTAGCTACTTGTAATTCGTTGTGGAACGAAAACTATCGTTTTTAGGAAAAAATAAGAAATATGAAAGATTGTCGTTCCCATTGAACGTCCCAATTGTGGATGGAACTATCTATTCGATAATCTTAAGTGAGAGGTGGCTATAAGCTGCTTTTGGTATGTCGAATAGATAGTTCTTTTACAATTTTATTTATTACTCCTTCCGTCTCATCAACTTTTTCACATAAGTTGTTGGGCACGCAAATTAATGTTGCATTATTGTAATAATATAATACAATGAAAATGTAAAAAAAGTGTATATTTTGACACGTCTTTTAAGATTATTTAATATTATTATATTGATTATTTGTGATAGTTGTTTTGCTAAATAAGAAAAGGTGATAAAATTATTGGGACGCCCAAAATGGAAAAGTGTGATAAAATTAGCGGGACGGAGGGAGTACAATTTTATATTTAGTTCAAAAGTTATTTTTTAAATAACTTAATTAAAAATATAAAATAACTGATTTATTTTCACTTCATAGAATGTGCTAGTAATCTTTGATAATTAATTGTGGTATTTGCAATCGAAATCCAAGCACTGGTCATTTTTTTACTAATATCTTTTGCACACTAATGCATGTGTTATATAATAAATAAATTAATATATTATTTGTGAATAAATAAATAAAAATAGATGAGTGAAACAAAAATATAAATGAAAAAATATAGTAAGTGATTTCTTTCAATTTTAATATTATTACTAAATTGACAGGCCTAACTCGGAAGTTTAAACCAAGTTTGAGACTGCGGTGACATTGTGTGGGAATACCTATTGACCGGAAAAAAAAAGCCTTGAGGCTTAACAAAAACATTATAAATTATGTATTAACTATCTATCATACTAAGGCTAGATATAAACTGCTCATTTGGTTTGTCAAACTATTTATAATTTAACCTATTTATTTTTAATTATCGTACTTATACCCCTACAAATTATTTTTCTTTTATGTATATAAATTATATTTCACATAAACATAAAAATTATAAATCTCAAAATTAAAAATAACACAATTATATTTAAAGCACACTCATATAGCGCCTCCAGAAAAGTACTAGTTTAAATTTAAAGGAGAAGTTGTGAATTGTGATTTGATTATTTGTCTCAAAAAGATGGAATAAAATTTCAAAATGGGGAAGAAGTTTAAATCAAAATCTCTACAAAAAGCCATACCGCCCCGACCCGGACCACCGCCACCACCTTCAAATCACCAAGCAAACGAAAAGCCCTAATTCGTAATTAATATCACATCATCTCATTTTTCATTCTCAGAATTGGACTTTCGCAGCGATGGAAAATCCTAATTCCAAGGGGGAATCAAACAACAATTCCTCTTCAGCGGACCAAAGCCCTAGTAATGATAATGGAAACAACACCGGCAATCAAATTAACGGTGGTGATAACGCCGGTAATAGACGCCGTCGAACGCCGTTTACGGACCTCAGCCAAGAGGATGCCGATCTTGCTCTTGCCCGTGCTCTCCAAGAGCAGGTTCCCCTCCTCGAGTGTTGATTTTTGAGTTTTTTTTATTTGAATTTCCATTTGCAATTTCAATTCTTGATTTTTTGGGTTCTTAGGTTGTGCTGCAATGGATTGAATACTATTTTTTGGCTTTCTAATCCAATACTCGTTTATGTTCGGTGTGTTTTCTGTGGCTTTTGCGTTTGTAGTAATGATTCTCTGAGAAAGGAATTTATATTCTATTATCAGTAGTCGAGAGTGAATCTCAAAGTTTGTTGTTGTGGTGAATACCTGCTATAGTAAATATGTTTGTAGGTTCTCATTGCTTAGCTACTTATAATGGTTAAGAAGTTTCGTGCATTTTCTTTTCATTTCTTCCGAAAGGAAAATTTAGAGGATTTTGATTTTTGATTTCTTGACGTGCCTGACCTAGCATCTTATCATGTGATCTTTTTACTCCCCAAAATATTCCTCAATACTTTGTACGATGGAGATCTTTAAATCCATAAGAGCAAATTCAGATTATGCAGAACTATTCTTTAATGACACATGTTAATCCAGTTGACAATGTCGACTTGCTTGGCCAACACTTGACGGTTATCGAATGGAATTAAGTATTTCTATTTTTTTTTCTTTCCAAATCAACTTTTAAGATTGATGCTTATAACTTACCAGAATTTCGGATTAACTATTCATTGACGACATGTGTTTGTCCAGTTGGCAATGTCAGCTTGATTGGCCAACATGGTGCCCAGATATAATTCGAAAAAGTGTTTTTTTTCTGTTAACATCAAGATTTAAGATTAATGATTATAACTTAGCAATATTCTAGAGATTTCTATTGGGTTTGTATTTTTGGAGACATTAAAGATTTGCTATCGTCGATGATGCTTAAAAACGATTATGCTGAACCCCTCTTTCATTTCTGGGAAATAGGAAAGAGCTTACATGATGTTGAGGATGAACGCTGAAGGCGGTTACTATGGTAGTTGGGAATATGGGTTCGAAGATGAAATCGACGATGAAGACAACGATTATGATGATGCCAGCGAAGATGATTACGATGGTTCTGCTGCCGAGGCAGAAGATGCATTCGATGCAAACGCCGACGATCATCAAGTAGGAAATGTAGACCAAAACAGTGAAATTGATCTTTCAAGTGATGAAGCGTACGCTAGAGCCTTGCAAGACGCTGAAGAGCGTGAAATGGCTTCAAGGTTGATGGCTCTTGCTGGGATAAGCGAACGTAAGATCCTACGCTTTTTATCTTAGTTATTATTCGCTCAAGTTGTAATTATTTCCATGCTGCTGCTGCTGATATGTAGTGGTTGGTGGGGATGATAATGGAGATGAAGATGAAGATGAAGATGAAGACGACAACGAAGATGAAGAGGAATACGACGAAGATGAAGAAGACATTGGTGGCGATTCTTTGGTATCCATGCTGTTTCCTAACATCATAGTTTGCTTTCTATGTGCCCATTTATGTGATGGTGTTTGTAATTGTTTTCTAGGATGCATGGGAGGATTTGGACCCCGACGAACTATCGTACGAGGTAAGAATTAAGACCCAATTCTTCGTGTCTCTTTTTGGCGTATAGAGTTACTGTTTGACCTACAGGAGTTAATTGCGCTTGGAGATGTCGTGGGCACAGAAAGCAGAGGCCTTTCTTCCGACTCCATTGCTTCGTTACCTTCCGTGAAGTATAAATCGGAGGGTTTTCAAGAGGTCATCGGCGACTCGTAAGTAGTTGGCGATTAGTTTAGTCTATCGAAGAAGACAATAACGAAGATAATAATGTCGTTGTTCTTCTTCAGATGTGTTATATGCAGGTTGGAGTATGAGGAAGACGAGACCCTTACTGTTCTTTCTTGCAAGCACTCGTACCACGCGGAGTGCATCAACGATTGGCTCAAAATAAACAAGGTGTTCGTCGAACGTCTTTTATGACTCCCATTCTCTATGTTCATCGCATAATCGCGGATTTGCATTCTCTGATTAAATAAGATCGAAAAACTTTCTATTTATTGCAGGTTTGCCCTGTCTGCAGTGCTGTAGTCTCCACTTCAACGATTACTTAGATGTTTTCGATAGCAACTGTTTGTGTAGTAGTGTCAAGTGTGTCTATTGATATAGCAGCCCAAAACAGAGCTTTAAGGGACCCGATCTTCTATATGCTATGCTTGACATTTCTCTATATTCATTCTTTTTTTTGGTAGAATGATTTTATTCATTTACCACTATCGAAGGTTAGTTCCCCTTTACATCAGTGTTCCCAACCTAGCAATTCATATTAAGGTTCCTACAGTATCCCCTTTCTCCCAATTTTTACAAAATTTCAATAGTTCAGATATTTTACAACTTTATGTTTTAGACTATAAAATATTATTGTAATATAATAGAGAGAAAACTTAATAAAATTACTAATCGTTTCCTGTCGTAAAGCCAATGAACTAATACGGTATTTCGTATATAGTTTGCGTAAGAAACTCAAAAACGAACGCAATGCTTGTCCCGGGTATCAAGTGCAAGTGCAAGTGCAAGAACCAAAACGAATGAATTTCGACGTTTCGTGGGTGCTTTGTACTACCCTAAGTCAGAATCTCATGCATCATTAATCTACTCATGAAGTAAAATACAAACCCATCCCATGAAAATGTCGGACGGTGCTCATCAAAGCACAAAATAAGCAGACCATGGGTTCATACCACGCAAGGTCGAAAGAAAGAAGATAGATAATTAATTAGGTGACATAAGCCTCAAATAACCATATGGAAAAAACTTAACCTTGCATGTTGTCTTCGTCATCCTTGTCGAGGCCATCAGCGTTGGTCTTTGTCCGATAATGTCGACTTTGTCTCTGCTTGCCCGCCATTGAAGGCTGTTCATCCATCGCAGAAGCCTTTTCCTCTTGAGCTTCGTCTGCTTCAGACAAGGTAGACGGGCCCTTGGCAACATACTCGCTCTCGTTCTTGGTAACCGTCGATTCACCTTCTGATTTCTTTCTTGGAGTGAACACTATCGATTTAGATGGGGTTTTATCCTCCACAGCAGAGCTGTCATCACCCGACTTCTTCCTCAGCTGATTGAACAAGTCCATGTAAGCTTTACGGTTCGATCGGTCGTCCAAATCGTCAGTGGAATCGAAGGTATACCTCGTGTAATTTGAAGGGTTTCTGACATAATCTGGGACGCTCGGTGAATACTCAGAAAGATTGGACGAAGTTAGTTCACGGACTGATCCATGGTTAGAAACAGAATCATCATCAGCTTCTTCGTTGGCCTCTGTGCTGCTCTTATTGTCCATAGAGAAACGTACACGCTTTTGGGATCTTGAGCTCGTAAGATTCTCTTTCCTTTTGAGAATGGGCTTTGGCTTTTCGCCGTTTGGTTCCGATGATCTCCTCTGATCGCTAGTGTTGGGAGGGGTTGCTAATTCGTTCTCTGAGAGCTGCAAAGTGTGGAAATCGCCGGCAGTTTCTGCGTCTTCTTTCAGCCTAGCTTTGGCAGCTTCGTGGTTTGCTCGAGGATCTCTGAGAGAGGAGTGGAATGAGCTGGGAAGTTCGCTCTGAACTGTGAACTGTTCTATTTCGTAGTCTGAATGTTTCACGTCTTTCATGTACAGGCGATCACCGGTATGGTCTTTGCCAACTGCCACTTTGTCGTATTTGTCTTCCTCTTCCTGCGCAAATGGGGATGACAAAAAAACGTGAGGAAGACTTTATTGGAAAGAGTTAACGATCTTAAATTGAACAATATCGGAGCAACGACAAAAATAATAGTCGTGATTTTTATCCAAATGAAGCATTCCCATCAATGATGATTTTATCCATATGAAGCATTCGCATCAATGATTGGTCAAGAAACGATGAGATGACATGTCATCCCTGAGTGAAATCATTCGACAATGAAATTCGAACGTTTTATCAGCAAGAAAGCAGCACTAGGGCAAAGAACCAAGTGCACACCGTGCAATCATTTGATGAGTCTCATTCTAGCACCTTAACCATAACAGCCAGCTTAATCCTCTGGATACAACTGCGTTATCGACGTTCACTTCCTAATCTGGAGAAAATCCCAGGTTAAAAACCCTAATATGTAAGAACACCAGTAAATCGCTCTCCTAAACTTCAAACATAATAATAATCGGACAAGCCCCCACTCAAACCTATTAGGCAAACAGAGGAACCAAAAATATGAATTAAAAATACACAGTAAAATATTACCTCATGATCTAAGGTGCAGTCGCGCCCGATATTCGCCCGAACATCCAAAAAGTCGTCAGAAGCATCGTCGGCGGTCGATTTCGCGCTCTTCTCCCTAACGAAGCCGCCTTCCTCGTCTCCTTTGTCCTCTTCGTCTTCTTCGCCGCCGTCGCTAAGCTCCTGCAGATCGGACTCAAACTGATCTACAGACACAAACGATCCAGAAACTCCGTCCTCTCCACCGCGTTCTATTCTCTCCTCCTCCTTCGCATCGCCCAATTCTTCCTCACCATCAACATCATCATCGTCGTCCTTGTGCCGCCTCCACTCGCGCCTCTCGACTTTGTCGTCGGAAAGGCACCACGAAGAGGCGGAGCTAACGCCGGCGTCCGCCGCCGCGTTGAGAGAGCCGAAGACCCTATCGACGCGAACTCTGAAGCTATCATCCATCGATGTTAACGTCTGTGGGCGTAGCTGTGCTGTGTGTTTTGTGCGTTTGTGTTCCAATCTGAAAGGCGGTGGCTTAACCTTTTTTCAAAGTAATTAATAATTAATGGAATTATATTACCTTGCAATTTTCATAAGAGCTCGATTAACCCTTTAAAATTTGGGCCTTACTTTGGAGCTTTTAGTAATTAATGGGCCTATGGAATTCATTAATGGGCTTAGTAGAGTTAATTGGACTAAATTTGTCAATCTGATGTGTTTTGTTTTTCGAACGATATTTGATAGTTTGTCATAAATTATAGACAGTGCAAACGAGCTAAATAAATAGCACACGGAGCACTCTAATCATATCATGCCAGTAGGAAAAACACTTCATAAAAAGGACAAATCACTCCTAAATCCTAATAAGGAGACAAGACTCCCATGCAGGAAAAGAGAAGGAGAAAGAAAACAAAGTTTAAAAATTACATCAAGAAAAACTAAAGAACCCATTATAAATTGAGTTTAAAACTCCATGTCAGTGGTTATTAAACTCAAATTTGAAGTACTCTTCACTTAACTTTCTCCCGTCTTCACTTCAAAAACTTGCCTTCTTCGAAAATAACCTCCAACAAGTGGAGAACAATCTGATGTGTAAACTAGTCGAACTCTGCTCATTTCCTATGTTTGAGTTGGAAAGGAAAATTTCCGCTCATTTCCTAGGTTTGAGTTGGATACGAAAATTTTATATCAGGTTAGGGCTCGAGTTCGACGAGTTATTTATTTAAAGCTCAAAATCGTACCCGATGATAAAAATTAGGCTCGATAGTGTCTCATATGTCCATTTACTCACGAACTAAGCTCGGGTTGAATGTTGAGATTTGCAACTATTTTCATGATATTCAAAAACTATTCAACATCTAAATATCTAATTTTTTTTATCAAAACATAGACCAATTAGTATAATGCTTACGAGCCATCTTCATGAGCTTTCCGACAAGCATACAGAAGTTCAAGATCGCCCTATTGGGGAAAAGCTCAAGTTCAAAATTTGAATTTAGCTTCAACCGATCCACTCATCTTCCACCTTGTAGAGCACTTATAACTTTTTAAAAAGATAAGGAAAATCAAATAGATGTATGGAACTTAGCAAGTAGTTTCATTGGAACACTAAAGACAAGATTTACATAGTTTCATATTAGTCTAACACAATTAGAGTTTAGTTAATTACCTTAACGTAGCCTTTTTTATATATCTCTTATTAAAGGTGAAACTCATATACAGTTCATAAACCATTGGTGTGTCAATTTTTACATTAGAACAATATTAATTAAAAATGAATTCTAACCTTAATGTTATACAAATAACTACCCGATTATATTTCTAGTCTATCACTTATTTTTGGGTAAATAATATAAAAAATATTATTAAAAACAAATATTCACTATTAATTAATTTTTATTTTATTGGACATATATAGGATGTGCTAAAATTGCTAGTGAATATGTCCTTGGTGACCATGATGGTAAACCTTGGGAGCTTCGGTGCTCACACGGTGACGAAGACGAAATCATCTGTCCCACAAATCTCAAAAAATCTGAGGCGTTCAAATTTTAATCATCTGTTCACAAATTTTCTGTTTTATTTTTTAATTCCTGTAATTCTATTTCCACCAAGTTATAAAATCATCATTATTTCATGTGATTTATATGATAAAAATAAATAAACACATCCATGTTTATTCATTATTTATGATGATTAAATTGATGTCCATATATTATATTTTTGGATTCTTTTTTTTACTTAAATTCTACAACTCGGACAGGAAATGAAATATGAATGGTGGGACAAGGTTGTCATCCGCACGGGGACACAGTACACTGCTAACCATTTCGAATCCCTAATTCCCAAATTTCGACAATGCGTTTCTTCTCTCGCAATCTGAGTGTCCACAAATCTGTGCCAATAATTCTCAACCGTTAATCGGCAGAAGATGGTACAGACTTATACCGATGGTTGTCGAACACTCGTCTCACGCGCGAGTGCGCGTAAGACATATGCTTGCGGCTTTGAAGGAACGAATCATCTGCATCAACGGTCCGATTGCAGACGATACGTCACACGTCGTGGTTGCCCAGACCCTTCGAAGCCGAGTCACATGCATATCAATTCCCCCGGCGACGCAGTTACTGCTGGTGATCGCCTTATTTGGTATGTGATGCCCTTTTCTCTTCGTGTCTTGGATGAACTGTAGTGAAATTTATTACCCTATCCTTTAGCTGAATGTCGAGGATATTGGCGGAGCAGCAGAAAATTAGATTGCATACTCTGAATTGAGTCGTACATAAGAGATATTACCTTTCTTTTCCCAAGCATTACCAGACATTCCTATATAGATTTTAGGTGGATTTTGTCAAGAATATTAATGGAGTACACTGGGATGGTGCTCATTATCAGACATGCGTTTTTTTGTTTATATATCAGTTAAAATCGTTGGGTCTTGGGTGAATGCTGAGTGGTATTGAGTTGTAGAGAGTTAGATGCATAACCTGAATTGAGACGTACATAAAAGATATTACTTTTCTTTCCCTCAAGCATTACTAGGCATTCTCATGTAGATTGTAGGTGGTTTTAGCCAAGAACATTAGTGGATTATGCTGGGACTATGCTCATTATCAGTGATGCATTTTTGTTTATATGAGTTTAAATCGTTGGAGGAAAATGTTTCCCTTCTTTCTCCTAGGTCGAATTTCCACTAATGGTATAACTGTCGAAGTGTGTGAGGAAATATTTGCATTCGTTTTAGTCACAGTTTCAAATAGGTACCTCTTTCTGCAAGTTCCTATCATCAAGGTCAAGGCTACATTTTCTTCGGGGCATTATCCTTAGATTAAATTTCATATAACATATCCGTAGTTTAAAAACTAATCACCAAAATCCATTTGATTTGTAAGTAGCGTAAAACACCTTGCTGTGTGTGCTCCTTGCATTTACACCCCCTAATTGGGGGCATCTGGTAAATTTCAGACAACAATGAGAGTATGGTGCTTAGTTTAAACCAGCACAATGGAGCGTGTAATAAAAAAAACATAGGGTGTGGTTTAGCATAATTTAATTCTTGATGTAGGCCTTGCCATATACGACACGATGCAAGACATACGATCTCCCATAAACACCATTTGCCTGGGCCAAGCTGCATCGATAGGCTCCCTCCTACTGACCGCAGGCACAAAGGGCGAGCGACAGTTGCTTCCAAACGCCACCGTGATGATCCATCAGCCCTCGGGCAGGTAGTAAGTACAATGGTCAGGTAGAGCTGAAAAGTTGGGCGGGCCAGCCCATCCGGCCCAGATTGAGTGGGCTGCCCGATGTTGTATGGGCCGAATTGGGCTGGCCAGAAGTTGTATGGACTAATGAAATCTAGGCCCTAGCCGAAAGAATAGTGGGTCGGGCCAACCCCGCCCTAGCCCATGGGGCTAATGTTTTTGAAACTTCAAAAATTTATTTTTAAAAAAATTCTTTTAGTTACATAGCAAAGGATCTACTATACCAAAAACCAAATGAAACCAAATAACAGGCAAAGGAAGAGAGAGAGGGAGAGAGAGAGAGAGAGAAGGAGAGGGAGAGAGAGGGAGAGAGAGATAGAGATTGTAAGAAAAGACTCACACTTTAGAGGCAGCATAAACTGAGTAGAGAGGATCCGAAGGTATAACAATGGCGGCGCCAGACCCAATATTGACGATGGCCCCCTTTCTCCTTTGAACCATCCCTCGTAACCTTGCTAGTGCCCTCGACGTTCACCTTAATCAGATATCCCAGCAGTTTCTCGTCCACCTCGTGGAAGTACCTGGCGTACGGATACGAAACGCCGACGCACCAAGACGCCGACGTCCAGCCCTTCGATCTCCTCTGCGATCCTCCTCACCCCGCCCTTCGACCTCCTTGAGCTTCTCCTCGTATCTTCCTTGTCAGCTTGTCCTTGTCGTTGATTTGGTTCTTCATGTTGTGAAAACTTGAGATTTCTTAGTTAGTTAACAGTGTTTCTTGGAATTAATTTGGTCATTACTCCTCGATCGATTTCGATTCCAGTCAAGGAGAAGAACTACAGTGAAGTTTAGGGCGATGATGCTAATTTGGGATTTTGAGAAATTGAAATTCAGTTCTACCTATTAAGTTGCACTCTAACGGGCTAATTTTGCCCAAAACCCATCGGGTTTTTCGGCCCGCGGCCCACTAACCCGTTGGGCCCGGTGGGTTGGGCGAATAGGCCCGAAATGGTTTTGGGCTACCTAAATATAGGCTCATATCAAACTTTTTTCGGGCGGATCGGGCTGGCCCATGGGCTCAGGCCCAAACTTCCACCTCTATGGTCAGGTGAAGGTCGTAAGCATTCACACTCAGTAGATTATTCGTATTTGGGATTCGCTAAACGCTATCTACACTAAGCACATTGGGCAGCTGCTCGAAGTGATTAAGAAGAATATGGACCGAGATTATTTCATGACGGCTGAAGTGGCGAAGGAGTTTCGGATCATAGATGAAGTCATAGATGTGAGGCCTATGAACCTCATGGCCGACTCTGTTTCTGATGATGGCGGAAAGGATTGACATAGCTATTTGTTTCTTTTGCTTTTTCGAATGACTTTTGAACTGAAGTACCAGATGTGAGAAAAAAAGGGTTTGAAATCTATTTTATGTTCTCTTTTTACTCCTTGAGGTATTTATTCTAAATATCTTTGCAGGATTGAGAGTTACGGTGATTTTCCGTTGATGAGACTGATATGGGATTCAAGTTCCTCAGTTATCCCCGAGCCCGACTCTATTTGATCCAAATGGTGATTTTTTTTTTCTATCCTCCGATTTATTTATTAATATCTATATGGATTATTGCCGCTTTGGTCCCCCAGTTATACCCTAAAATCACAAACTAATGGGTTGACCGTTTCACACCGTTAAACACTTTGAACAATTGCGAAATAACCCCTGATAAATTAAAAAACAACGACGACGGTGTTTTTTAATTTGTCTGGGTTATTTTTAAATTTTTTATTTTGTTAAGTGTTGTTTTTTATTTGTCAGGGGTTATTTTGCAATTGTTCAAAGTGTTTAACGGTGTGAAACGGTCAATCCGTTAGTTTTGATGGTCAACAGACGGAAACGACGAATACTGATTAACGGAACTGAGGGACTAACAATGATGGAGTGTGTTTTCGAGGGACCAAAAGTGATTTTATGGTATAACTGGGGGATCAAATGGCAATTATCCCTATATATTTATTAATATGCAACGTAAACTATGTCTACCATATTATATATGTTGTGTAATCTTATTATGAGAAGTCTTATGATATTCACCTTAAGTGGTGAGTCATTTGTGGTCATTGCTTATGTGACGGTGATTGGTGACACGTCGACATATCACGTCAACATAAGATGTGTGAATCAATGCATGTAAAAGTGTTAATCTGATTTATCGTAATTGTAGTAGTAAATTTTTTTATTGCGTGTTGTGGCGATGTTAGTTTAATTTTTTTCTATAACCAAATTTTTGGAGATGTATTAGTATCGGAAATTCGAATTCATCCTCTCCTTACTTGATTTTGCGGGCTTTAGCTCTCGAGCAAGAATGTAATGTAAGGCCATATTTACCCTCGGCCCAACAAAGTATAATATATCTCAGGGGCAAAAACTTAAAGTGGTCCCCGATGTTTACCCTCTTGACCAATTTAGCCTCCGATGTTAGCGAGGACCAATTTAGTCCCCGATGTTATCGAATTTGAAAAAAATTGGTCCCCGCCGCTAAATAGCCGTTAATTTGGATGGAAGTTGACACGTGTCGACATGTGATTGACCAGATTTAAAAAATCACAAATTAACATTACAAAATGGAAAACAATTGAAAAAAAAGAAAAAAATAGAGTAAAAAAATCAAAAAAAAAGAGAAATTTACTAACTAATCAAATAAAAAATAAATAAAGAATGAAAAATAAAATTTAAAAATAATAAATTAAAATCAAATAAAAAAGAAAGAGAGAATGAAAATATATTAAAGATAGTTAATTAAATAAAGAAAAAATAAAAGAGAAAAATAAAAATAAATAAGGAGAGCAGATTAAAAATAAAAAATGATAAATAAAAATTTAAGATTTAAAAAAAAAGTAAAAAAATATATTTATTCTTAAAACTAAATAAAAAAGAAAAACAAAATTAAGGATAAAAAATGCCTCTAAAAGTTTTACGAAGACCGTCCTTACCTAGTTAATGAGGACATAATCGTCCCAGTTCTCAAACTTTTTTTTTAATACTGGGACGATTGCATCCCCGCTAATCGACAAAGACGAGATCGGGAATTCTCGTCAATTTTCACTGACATTTTTATCCTATTTTATTTTCACTTATTTTTAGTGTTTAATAAATAAATATTTTTTAAATGTTTCTTATTTATTAATTTTTTCGTTTTAACATATTCTCTCTTTTTTGTTTATTTTTTACTTAAGATATTTTAATCTTCTCTTTATTTTATTTTATTTTAATTTATTAGTTTTTTCTTTTCTTTATTTTTTTGAATTTTTTTCCTTTTTTTTTTTCCACTTTTTTAATTTTTATATTATGAATTTTATCGTAATGTCGACGCATCAATTTCCGTCTAAATTCTATTTAACGACGGGGAACAATTTGGTTCAACGATAATATCAGGGGCTAAATGGTCTCGCGAAACACGTGAACTAAATTGGTCCATATGGTAAAAACATTGAGACCATTTTAGGTTTTTGCCGTATTATCTCAGCTACATATATGAATTTCGCGAAATACGAAATAAAATAATAGAGGAAAAAAATAAATTAGAAACAATTTTTCTTGTCTGGACACTGGCGGCAACCAACGCCGAAAGCACGGCTTCGACGCGACTCTGTTCCGACGAATAAATTTTACTGTCAAGGCATTAGGGCAATTGGGGATTGTTCCGATTTCAAATTGGAAGGTTTTTTCAATCTGAAAGTGGAAATTAGAGTGGAGCTTCCCTAGGGCATGGCTCCAGGCCGTAAGCGTGGAGCGAAGGGGGCGAAGTCAATCGACGAATTGAAGCTTGGCGATCTCGTGCTCGCGAAAGTCAAGGGCTATCCTTATTGGCCGGCGAAGGTTTTGTGTTTTTGTTTTTCTTCCTATTTTTCAGCCATTGATTTAAAGTTCGGAATTGCGGTTCCTTTTTCCTGGGTTTGCTTCATGTGGGTTTAAATGAGTTTTGTGGAATCTGAAGGGTTTGATTGGTAAGTTTGTGATCGAGGTCGGTTGCCTGAGATTGAGAATCGGAGGCAGAATTAGGAACTTCTGGCAAGTTAGTAGGTTTTTGTCGTTATGTATTGGGATTGCTCGTTTTGGGACAAGGATTTGCACTTGTAGCCATGTGTTAAGATTATCGTTTGCAGTATTTTGGCAGAAACATTGTACCTGTAGGTGATCTTAGGATTGTTGGCTCTTAGATGAGATAAAGCGTCGATTTTCTACATATGTGTTTAGTTTAATAGTGACAGAATGTTGTGATATGTTTGAGGTTGTAACATGAAGTGTGATGTCTGCACGTGGCATCTTCTTCTTCAGGAGGTTTTGTAGTTTTGTTTTGGCAAAGCTATATAATTCTTCAGGTTTCTTGATTCTTTTTCGTCATGCAAATCATTTGCCTTCATTGATTCGGGAGGTTTTGTAATCTGTGCTGAAGCATAATGTCCAGTATTTGATTACAAGTATTTGAATTTCTTAATGTGGTTATTGTTGTCTAGGAATTCTTTTGGCTGGTTTATGATAATCTTAGTTGGTCACTGATGTGAGTAACCTTTTGTGCCCCCAGATTAGCAGACCTGAAGACTGGAAACGTTCTCCTGACCCTAAAAAGTATTTCGTCTATTTCTTTGGTACAGCAGAGATGTAAGTCCTACGTCCTATTTATGTATGCTTTACCTTATTTCCTTTCCATAACAACATATTTCATGTATGTATAAGGTCGTCTTAGATGCATAATGCTGTTGAACATAAGTGCAGTGTTTCATTTTTCTTAATCAAAATCAGTTGAATAGAGATCGAAAAAATAAAACTTCGTTGTCCTGTAGTCAACATTTAAGTTTGTTAGACAGCATTAATCTGCTAAGTAATAAACAACTTCCGTTTCTTGGCTTCAAAATCCTATTCTTCTGTACCAAGAGAAATCCCATTGTCTCTCCTCACCTTAGTGACAGCCATCCCATTCGGTCTTCTTAAATCTTTAGCACCTGCGAAAAAATTGTCTTCTTGAGTTTTTTATTTTTATTCTTGTAAGGGTCAAACATTTGTTTGGATGTCATATGTCTATAAGTTAATATTTCACGAAGCTAGTCTTCTTGTACTTTATGGTAATCTTGTTTGCTTGTACTGATACCTCGTGCTTCATTTGAGTTTTGATGTCAAATGGCTTGCTTTTTTAACTGTAAACCTTTGGAAATTGGAAGTGACATTTCATTGTTTATGGATTTTTCATTCACGGGTCTTATCACATTGATGATTCAAAATGGGAGGTGTGTGATGTCCTTTGGTAAAGGAGAATGTTGCTTAGTAAAAATCTGAATCTTTATGTGGGCATTTGTCATCATAATGAAAATATCTACATGCCACCAACCTCATTCGAAGTAAATTCTTCATTCTTGTTCCATGTTGTGTACGATACTATTGAAAATCAAATTATTATCTGGGAGGCCCCTAAAGAAATTATGTCTTATATTTATATGGCTTTCTGTAGTTTGGCAATAACATGGTCTCAGGAGTCAGCAGCTGACTGTTCTTGGTAATCCTATCTAGCAAACAATAGTGTCAGTTGCCAGTATTCAATATTGCCATGTGACATTTCTTTTTGGGTAAAATCATCAAAATATGACTCTTTAGAGTTGGAAAAGACCTTGGAAAATCCCAAAGAATGAGCTTTTTGACTTTGGACGAAGTGCCTATCATTATAGTTCCTTGTCGCACTCTTGTCTTGGTTTGTGCGCTTCTTTTTCGTATATTCACTGTTGAGTAGATTATTTAAAAAAAGCGTGTGCATCTGGTTATAAATTTTGGTTTAAATTTCTCTTTGCAGAGCTTTCGTCGCTCCTGCAGATGTTCAGGCGTTCACTAGCGAAACGATAAGCAAATTGTCTGCTCGATGTCAGGGTAAGACTCACAAATTTTTCCCCCAGGCAGTGACTGAAATATTAGAAGAATTTGAACGGTTACAGCAACAAAGTTCAAGTGGTATGAGAGAAGACAACAATACACCTGGCACTGCATCAACCCATTGTACTAGTCCACATGTAAATCAGACCTTTAACATTTCTGGAAATAATGACACAAGTCCCGAAGGACCAGATATCAAATTGGAGATTAAAAGTGACAGTGGTATTGGCTCTCAAAGTCTCGCAGACACTGAGCATCAAGATTTGAAGGATCACTCGTCAGAAGACATGGATAGTGTTTCTCCGCATATATCTTCAGGAAAGGCCAAAAGGCTAGCTTCTCATGGGAAAGCCAAGGATTCTGATGTTGACCCAGAAGAATTGGCTGAAGGAGGGATAAAAAAGCTGGGAAAGGGGAAGAAGAGTAAGCAAGACGGCACGGTAAACAAGAATAGTGGGTTGGTTGTGTCTCAAGACCGTAAAAAAGAAGATGGGATGCAAACAAAACTTACTCCAGATTGTAGTATTAAGGAGTCATCCGTAGATGATGCAGTAGTGTTAGGTTTAGCTGTTGGGAGTAGAAATGATAAAAAATTGGTCCAAGAAAAATTGCGTTCGGATGGGGCTGCCAAGGTACCGGTTGACATCAAACGGAAGGCTGTCGGAAATGAAAGAAAGATTTCTCGAAAAAACGCAAAGCCCCTACAGCATGAAAATGGTACTACTAAAGGGTCCATTCCTTCTAAAACGTCTTTACTTGATGATGTGGACGAATCTAGCAGTATGAGACCTCAGAAAAGGAGAAAAACAGATGCCAAAGGACATATTATCCCTGATAACAAAAGCAAACTGTCTAAAAGGTTAAGTTCAGGGGGTGAGGCCGGGAATCATCTGACCTCCAGCGTCCAGATAAGTGCTGAGCCCAAGCATTCTTCTAATGAAGATGGTAGCCCTCCATCCAAGCGTCTTAATAAAGCGCAGGAAAGTAGGTCTACTCCAGCCTCAATAAACGAAGCTAAATCGGGGAATATTGCTTCAGGGAATAAAGGATTGGATGCGACCCAAGATCAATCTCCAGTGAGGCAGTTGCCAACGAAGCGAAGAGCTGTACGTCTATGTGATGATGAGTGTGATGAACTCCCTAAAACTCCAATTCATGGAGGAGTTACAAATAAGGCTTCTGTCATCCCTCGACCGTCAGACTCAAAGATAAAAACTGTTGTACGACGTGAGATGTTTCTTCACGATCAACAAAGGGTTTTGAGAACTTCAGGAACTGTGAACGACGCCTTTAGGATACAGACACAGCATGATCGAGCATCCAGTAAAGCTTTATCATTTTCTTCCCAGAAAACCATGGAGAAAAAGGCCTATAAAATGACTGCTGAACATGTAACTCCCAGTGTCCCCAAGTCAGAGACTGATAAATTAGCTGCAATGAATTCTAAGTCCAGTGTAGTTTCGACAAAAAGGTCTCCTGGATCTATTAGTGGTACACCATCATCAGAACTACAAGTCAAAAATTATAGCAAAGCACCCGATAGTACCAGTAATGTGGTTCAGAAGAAAATTGAAGAAGCCGATAGTGGAGTTAGTTTGTCTGATCCTTCAAGTTCTTTTCTTAGTCAATCAATGGGTGGAAAAAGAAAGCAAGAATACTCTGAAGAGGAAAGGAAAACTACTCCAAAGGCATATTCACTGACTACAGCTGCTTCTATGCCTGGAAATTCCGAGTTGAATGGTACCTCACCTGGTTTAAGGTAATAATAATAAATTCATTGTAAGATGGAGCTAATCACTTCTCTTTTTAATTGTTATTCTCAGGTTCCTATGTATTGTTTCACAGAATTGATGCTGGTAAACACGAGCAGGCGAATTTCTCGGTCAAGCCAAAAACTCTAGGGTCTGATGTCCCCATGAAAAATCTGATTGCTGCTGCTCAAGCAAGAAAGAGACAGACTCATTTGCAAACCTATAACAAAAATCCGTTTCCCTTCTTGGCTTCGGATTTTGAGTTGAGTCGGGTGACTCCAAGCCCAACCGCCGCCATTGAATCGGCTAAAATTTCACAAGTAGATGACGGGGCCACTTCTCCCTCTTCTCGTATCCGCCAAATTTCATCTAGTAGTCAACATGATAACGATGAATCTGAGGAGAGAAAAATGAGTGCAGACCCTCAGGCTAGTGGAAGTCCACCTGTTAGCGGTGGTGTTGATGCAGCTGTAGCCAGGGATGCTTTTGAAGGAATGATAGAGACATTATCGAGGACTAAAGAGAGTATCGGGCGTGCAACTCGTCAGGCAGTTGATTGCGCAAAATATGGGATTTCCAATGAGGTACATAATTTATATGCAGCCTATGTTATGATGTTGGCTTTCTGTGTTGTTAATCTTAAACTCTCCATGCTTAGCTGAGATGACTTATATTCATCAGCGTCTTTCTTGTCCCTTCTTGTGGCCCTAATATTATAAGATCTGTTGGGTATTTAGCGGGAAGCATGGCATGTTACCCATTTATCATCATTGAGGTTGGATTTAGTCCTCTGTTGGTCCTCCATGAGAAACAGTGACTTGGTTGGATGGCTGCTATGTTTAATATTCTTTTAACAGTTCCCAGTGCTTCTTACAGTTTTCCAAGCTTTTTTTTATTGATGTATCGGAGATATTGTTGGTTCGGTAATTGGTATTTTAGTGCTTAGCACCGAACTTTTCATTTTAAATGGTCTGCCAGCTTATATATTACTGTTTTTTGTTTTGTGGGTCGAACATGCTTTCCATTTGTCTTGGACAGTTTTGGGGCCTTAAACCCTGTCTACTTTCAGGTGGTTGAGCTACTTGTACGTAAGTTGGAAAATGAACCAAGTTTGCGCCGCAAAGTGGATCTGTTCTTTCTAGTGGACTCAATAACCCAATGCTCTCATAGTCAAAAAGGTATGCAAAGTACTTAAATGAAATGAATGTTTAAATTAGGATCTGAATCACACATCTGAAAACTCCATTCCATTCAAATTAGTGGTACTTGATAGTCTGGTTTGTTCAGTTAGCTGCTGTCTTTCGTAAAAATATAATCACGCCGATATTAAATGGTGCCTGCACTCTGCAATAGTAATGTTGCAAGCTGTATCGGAAGAAGTGAATACATTATGGACGAGAGTGCATATACAGCTTAAAACTATCCCGTGCAATGTCTTTATGCCTTGCATGTGGGCTCTCGGCTCCTAGAGATTGTTCCCTTTGTGAAATAGTAGTTGATATAATTGCACCAGTTTGATCTGATTTTCTTCCTATTTTTCATGTCGATCAAATGATCATGCCTTAACCTTTCCTCAACCACTCTGTTGGAATATCTTCCAGCTCCTTTATTTCTATGTATTTATTTATTTGGTACGGTGAAAGGGATCGCTGGGGCCTCATATATTCCTGCTATTCAAGCTGCACTACCCCGTATAATTTCTTCCGCTGCTCCACCTGGTGCAAGTGCTCAGGAAAATCGGCGTCAATGTAATAAGGTAAAGGTTAATTCTGTTATAGTTACTTACTTAATATTGAAATGTTAAATCTGAATATATATGCCACCAACAGCTTGATTGCTTATCTGCAATTATTGTCAGGTCTTGCGTCTATGGCTTGAGAGGAAAATCTTGCCTGAATTTGTTCTCAGGCAGCACATAAGTGATTTAGGTGCAATAAATGACGATCCATCTGCTGGGATTTCCTCTAGGAGGCCTTCACGGGCTGAGCGGGCTTTCGACGATCCAATCAGAGAAATGGAAGGAATGCTTGTCGATGAGTATGGAAGGTCAGGATTTTAATCGTTTCTTGCCTCTCTCTTTATTTCAAACTCATTCTCTTATACTTTTGCAGCATGAAATTTCATATCATTAATGTTTCAGTCATCGGCCACTTTTGCACATCTGCCTTTTTCTGTTATCATTATGCTTTTGCTTGATTCATATGCTTTTCTTTTAACTGATCTTCCGAACAGAACATTTAAGATAAAATTGCCATTCCCTCTGATTTATATTCAACATTTTATGGCCTGGAAGTTGACTGTGCAGATTTGTATCACAGTGCAGGATTGTATGTAGTATTTGCTGTATTCTAACTTACGTATATGCTAGTTGACTAATATAACCTTTTCCTAATTCTCCTCGGGTTTCAGCAATGCTACATTTCAGCTGCCTGGACTCATGGCATCCCATATATTCGATGAAGACGACGACGAAGAAGATGAGCATAATATTTCAACCAATTTAAGCAATGAAATTGGACGTACTTCACCATCGGACAGAGCAGTTGTTACCCCAGATGACCGTCGCTGCTTTGTATTAGAGGACGTCGACGGCGAGCTTGAAATGGAAGACGTCTCCGAACAACAACAACAACAACAAAACGAAAGCGCTTTCGCCGAATCGAACGAAAATCGAGCCTCAGAATTAGCACCAAGCTCGTCCGACTTTCTTCCTTCGCCCGAAAAATCTCCACCTATGCCATTCGATACTCCACCCGAAAGTCCACCTCTCCCATCTTCACCTTGGCCATTTGCTCCACCACCACCACCACCGGCGGCGGTGGTGGTGCCTCCGCCGCCGCCTTCGTCGGAGCAAAATTTACGCCTTTGCCCTCCAGTTTTCGCTTCACAGCAAGCAATCCCGACACCTTTTATTCCCCATCACAGGCCGCCTTTTCTCTACCCCCCTTTGCCACACGAAGTCAGCGGCGCCCCAAATGTAAGTCCATCGTCCTTTAGTTATACTACTTAAAAGTTCATTTCGACGTTGGGATTTTCTCCTCAACTCTTCCGTCTTTTTTTTCAGGGTAGTCAACTCCACGGTATGAGTAGCTCTCATAATCTCAGGGGCGAAGCGTTTTCTCAGCAAGCGCCTTTACTTCATCCATCGAGGCAACCTTCAGAGTATGGGCACGTCGATTCGTACGCTAATTTCCAAGCTCTACAGCCAAGGCAGTTGTACCACTCGGGGGTTGCGCCTTTCCCATCGCCAAGCGTACATAGCCATCTCATTCATACCAACAGTAACTTGCCACAGCAGCATCCACCCTATTCGTCGCCGATCTTTCCTAATGATCCTAGAAGATATCCTAGCGACGCCCATTGGAGTTTTCAAGGTATTTCCTGTTATCTTTCAAATTGCCATAACACTGTTATTTGTATTCCTATTCGTTTATCCTAAAACAGTCATATATCTTTCACGAAATCTGCTACTGTGAAATGATTAAATATGATCAATTGCCGAAAAAACTACAAAAAGGCCTATTTATGATCTTGGACGAGGGACGAGTTAGAGGACGAAAAGCGAATTTCGTGAAAGTCATAGGACTAAAACTTTAGTTACTCCAAATAACATGCATGCTCTATCTTCTATAATCATTATACAATCCAAAGAACTCCGACAATACAACACATGATGAAGAAGAAATGGGCGGATTTCGACTAACTAAGAGTTCACTTTCTTATCGTCTTTATCCATTTTATCTCTTTTAGGTTATTACGGAACAACGCCTCAAGAGAGGCCTGTGGCAATTTCTGCTCCAAATTCCGGTAATATCTCGCCCCTGAATTTAATTAGATGGAGATGGCAATTTCATGCGCTAAATGTGTTCGTACTTTGCGCTTTTTTTTTCCTAATATTTTTCAGACCACGGCGGGCATTTGCCGCCGCCTTCTTCTAGGCCGGGCATGTCGACTGGTAATTGGAGGAGAGCTTAAATTATCTTCGGTAAGATTTTTTTTTATTTATTTTCGGAAGAGCAAAGTACCATTCGTTGACAAATATCATTTTGGTTTTTGCTTGCGTTGTTTTAAGGTTGGCTTTTGTAACGGAGAGGTTATTGAGGAACTTCGGCGGGGATTGTTTATGTTAGAATTTGTGGGACGGCGGATATATTCTCTGCTAAAATGTAAGGATGTCTTTTTTGCTTTTCTTATAATCCTACGAGTCTTGTATAAATGAGATATTCATAGACTTGCGATATTTTATATTTAATATCGGATCTATTTCGTTTCTGGTTCCAAACTAGAGATATATGTTGTTGTTGTTTTTTAATAAAATTTACGAAGTAGAACTAATTATCAAATATATAGGAGACCATGGGACTTTTGGGCACGGAGCTGCGTTCTTTATTTTGGTTCCTTCCTCAATAATATTTTTAATGAATAAAATTAAATAAAATTATACGTTAAATTGATAAGAATCACCTCCACTTTTGGGCGGGAATCGTTGATATCCTTCCTTCCTTGACGTTAAACTCATTGGCTATCTTTAATCTCGATGGGCTCTGTTTTTTGATAATGATACGTGTGATATATTTATTGTGGTATATATTATATCCGTATCTGTTGAAATCCTCCCAATTCTGCTGTTAAATTACTTTATGCTGATTTAGTTCTTTCTTTGCTTAATGCCTATATATGGAGAGTTAGAATATGCAGTTCATGTCATTTTTTATGGTTTCTTTTTTTATATATTTTTGTTTTTAAATCACCCGCATATATCCCTGCGCACATGTCACTATTCGAATTTACGGTAAACCTAATGCTGAATAGATAACATATGTTTATCTACTTTCAGGGCAAGCAGCTCTGAGTTGCAGGATTCAGAGAATAGCAGCAATCCTTTGTCTTCTCTTTGGCCGACGAATTTCAATCCTTTCTCTGCCTCGGCGATTGCTAGGCCTATCTTCGATGGCCTACCTAAGCCCATGAGTCGGAAGAATGAAGCAGCACTTGATTAGCTCGCCTGATTTCGTTATATATATATATATATATATATATATATATATATATATATATATCAGTTGCCTTGTTCATCATATATATTGGACTCAAAGGGGGAGAGAGAGATAGCAGAGAATGGTTCATCATAAACAAAGATCGAATTGTAAGCCTTAGTAGTCATTTTTTTTTTTGTTTTTTGTATTTGTAACTTTGTAAGTGTATGTTGGTTTGCAAATGTGCAATTGAGTCTTTGTTGGGACTTTGTAAAGATCGAATCAGGGCTGTCAAAACGGGCCAGCGGGGCGGGGCGGGCCGGCCCGTATCCCGCCAAAGCCGGCCACTGGCGGGGCGGGCGTGTGCAACCCTGGAAATGAAGGCTCTCCCCGCCTGCAGGTGGGCAGCGGGCCTGACGGGCTCATTTTTTTAAAAATTGAAAATAGGAAAAAAAATAAAAATAGAAACATAATAAAACTAGGGAAAAAAATGAAGAATTCAAGTTAGAAAATATATCTCATTTAATCAATTTCTTTAATATTAATTTATTTATGTTATTAAAGTACAAAACGTAGCTCATAAAACATAAAAATCAATACAGTTTATTTATATATCTTATTATTTGATATAAATAAATATTATTTTATTTTTTGGCGGGCCTAGCCAGCCCCGCCACCGGGGGGCCTATTTGACACCTCTAGATGGAATTGTGGGCTTTTTAATTAAAATAGGGTTTTTTTTAAGCCAAATTAGCTAAAATAGGGCTACTTCGACAGAAATTAATAAAATCGAGCGAAACGTGATTATTAATAGCGACGCCGCATCCATTGCCCGCGGCGATGACGTGGCAACGACGATGGGCTTCGCGCGGGCCTGATCGGGCCCGATATTTGAAAATCGGGCCTAGTCGGGCCCGATATTTGAAAATCGGGCCTGACTTTTAAATTAAAATTGCCTGGGCCGATCGTTGGCCCAGTAAATAGGCCGTCGCGCTTATTAGGCGCGACGTCACGGTTAATGGCCGCGACGACGTGCTTAATAAAGGCCGCGAGCTCTTCTTCTTCCTCCCCATTTCTCCTCTTCTCCTCCCCACCGATTCCGGCGATTTACAGCGGCGAACGACGGCGGCCAACACCACGTGATAGATCCATTCTTCCTCGTCATCTTCGATTAAGCTTTTTTTTTGGGTATGAAACTCCTAATTTGTTTAAATCTTGATTTTGATGTTTCGTTAAATTTCGTCGAATTCGTACGTTTAAGTTTGTGTTTTTGGTATAATATGTGCTTTACATATTGTGGGTTGTTTAATAGATTGATATAACACACTAATTTTACATAATTGATTCGATTTAGAAATTTCCCCTAATTTCGAAACCTAATTTTGAAATTAGGGTTTCTAGGTTATTTGATTCGTTTGTTAGTACATGAGTCAATTTATGTGTTTGTTTATTGTTTTTTGTTGCGATATTGACTTTGAAACGCTAATTTAGGATGGATACGAACGAATATTACGGTCCGATCGATAGATCACTTTTGACGTCATCTTCACGCGGTCGGACGCAGGACCCTGGCCCGTCGTCTTCACGTGGTCGTACGTCACAGTACGGTGATGGTACTTATTTTACACCGCCGGGGTTTGATCTCGTCACAGTACGGTGATGGTACTTATTTCGGTTTGAAGACTGCTCGCAGTGTCCAGTTACAATCGTCGTTGTGGTTGCATCTCACGCTCCATGCAGTTCTGTTACTTTCGGTCTCGTGGTACTCACGTCTAACGACCCTCAAATGGTATTCGTTAACAGCACATTTAATTGTTCTTTGCTATTAAACGTCATACCTACGTAAAATGCGGGATCGTCCGTGTCGTAAAAATCACCACCAGTTTCGTCAGCTTCTGTGGGAGCCATTTGATAAGAGGTATTAAACGGCACCGACTGGTATAGTGCTCTATTCTCTTCTAGTTCACTTGGCATTGGTTCATCGTCATTTTCATCATTGGCAATTGTGGGATCTGGCAAATCGTCTAGTGCCCCACCCTCGTCATCGGCTTCAGAGTCACTGACGTCATCTTGGACGGCGTCGTGATCGATCTCAAGCTGCGCCACCATCGAACTAATAGGAACGCTACGGCTGCTCGAAGGTATATCTTTGTCAGGAGCAAACGAAATATTCGTCAATCCTTCAGTAACTGAAGCAATGTCAGAAATCGAAAAGCTCGGCGCGGTATTCGTGTACTCGTCGGGAGGATATACGTTGTGCTAGGACTGAACGATCTCGGTTGCCTCGACAAAGACTTCGATGTAATCGAGCTCGTTGTCGGGATCCAAGAAGTATGCCAGGTCGGCATCACTAGACAATAGCAGGAGATTATGATACAGTTGTGAGTGTTGATAGTATTCGTTCTTCGCACGAACGATTAAAAAGAAAGCATTGCTGTCGACAGAAGTCATGTCGTACACCATACTAAGAAATTGCTCGAAATTGGTATCGCGACGAATTCGTCGATAACCGATGGGTTGAAGACTATACTGTACGGTGTTTGATCCGTGTATGATTTCACCGCCATAATAAACAACTATTTGAATTTTTAAGACATTGGATATGTATGAAATTTATGAATTGATAATCGAAAATCGAGCGGCTTTAAATAGGGGAGAAAGCCGCATTTATTAAACGCGACGTCGCATGTAATAGCCGCGACGACGCGTCCATTAACAGCGACGGTGTCCCATTATCGTATGGGCCGTCGTTAGTGGGTCGTTAGTGGGTTTAGTGGTGGGTTTAGTGGCCGTTACTGTGTCTAGGTCAATCGTTGCGCTTATTAAACGCGTCGTCGCGTCCAATAACTGCGACGCGGGCCACATGCGGGCCCAGCCGGGCCCACCTGTATTTTCGCGATGGTTATTAATTTCCACGTCATCGTCGCTACCAATAGATGCGGCGTCGCTTCTAATAGCCACGTTTCGCTCGATTTTGTTAATTTCCACCAAATTAACCTTATTTTATCGATTTTGGCTTAAAAAACCCTATTTTAATTAAAAAGCCTGGAATTGTGCACAACATTTGTGACTTTTGGGGGAAGAGGGGATCACGCTTGCATCTCATTCTCAAGCATAATATTCCTCTTTTGCTTTTATAATAATTCGAAATACTTGATATATGAAATTATAATATTGTTGAGAATAAAATAAAAATTGAAATGTGTATATGGTTTTTATATACTAATTTACAGGTAGTTAGAGGTCTTGATTATAGACTTCTCCAATCGTAATTCGATGATAATCTATTATACTAAGAGAGAGCATTCCATATAATTAGAGGTCTTGATTATAGACTTATGCAATCAATTGATGATAATCTATTATTAGGGAGAACATTCCATAGTAACTCTAATTTGTAATGTGTCAATTTACTTTAGTTATATTTTCGCCTTTATTAAACAAATTAATAATTATTTATTATTTAAATAATATATTTTAAGCACGACACCATTTTTGTAATTAAACAAAGACCTTAACTTCAATTTTTCATTAACATACTAAGCACTCAGTAACTAATTTATTAATTAAAACTATTCGAAAATTTATCTAATATTTTTAGATAGCACCACAAAGTGCTAAATTACTACTAGTGATAGTAATACACAAGGCACATGTAATTACTTATGACAGACAAAATAGATAAATAAACCTTGTTTTGTTAAGATTCTATTTTGTAATTCTATTAAATTGGTGGGCCGAAGTGTAATAAACAACGAAACCCCAGTATTCAGTCTATAAAAGGGCTTTCGTTAGGAAGAAAATATCTCACCAGCCACTTAAACCCTAGACGCTCTCTTTAGGGTTCTTGCCATCAGCCGTCCCTTTTTCCTGTGACGGCGAATCTACATCGCTTCTCTTCTCTTTTGCTGATTAGTTTGCGTCTTTAGTAGCATATTCTATGGGTAAATCCACCAAGAAATCAGCTACCAAGGTAAGAAGAAGGACAAATTTTATTTTATTGGCTGATTTGTTCGCTTGGTTGATTAGTTTTGCGTTGGTTTTGACGTTGTTTTCCTCGGTGTTTGTGTTTTCAGGTCGATGCTGCTGTTGTCCCTGCTCCAGCGAAGCCCTTGAAGAAAGGTTTGGGTTTTCTTTAGTGAATGTTTATTTGTTATCTGGGCTGTAGATTCTTTTTTTGCTTGTTATTAATATGGGTATGCTGATCGCTTACTTAGAGTTTCCTGTTTTATTCAACTATTTTGTGGTGTAACAGGGAAGAGAGAAGCAGAGGATGTTGTAGAGAAGGGAGTTGTGAGTGCTAAGAAGCAGAAGGTCGAGGAGAAGAAGACGGAGATCAAGGTTGAGAAGAAAGTTGTCAAGAAGAAAGTTGAGTCCTCGTCGGAAGATGACAGCTCCTCTGACGACTCTATGCAAGTGGACAAGGTTTCCGCTTTTTATCATTTGGAACCTCTTTATGCTAATGATTTGTTATTGTATCTTGTTCTACTAAGTTTATTAGCTATGATATGAACTCATGAACCATGTAGACGTGTTTGGTAGTTATGCTGCAATTCATTTTTGCCGATTGTCGTTCATTAGAAATAGAACGGGAAACACTTGAAAGAACATAGTATGTGGTGTTGTAAGTTTGCTTCCGATGTTGAGTTTTCTCTATTTGTTGTTTTTCTGATGTGAGGTTTCACATCTCTGATTTTTTGTTAAAGAAGTTTTTTAATTAACCGCCGCCATTCTTTTACAGAAGGTTAAGGCTGCGAAAAATGGCAAGGTAGAATCTGACTCTTCAGAAGAAAGCAGTGGTTTGGATGAAGCTGTTGTGGGAGCGGGAGCCAAGAAAAATGCAGCCCCAGCAAAGAATGGGAAGGCAGCTGCTGCTAAGAAGAAACAAGAATCGAGTGATGATTCTGAGTCTGAAGATGAGAGCAGTTCTGACGAGGATGTTGCTGCAGCTAAGAAGGCTACAAAGGTACCTGCCAAGAAGAAGGATGAGTCAAGTGATGATTCTTCCTCCGAAGATGACAGTCCTGCGGCCAAAAAAGCTCCTGCCAAGAAGGACGAATCAAGCGATGAATCTGATGATGATAGCAGCTCTGATGAGGATGATGCTCCCAAGAAAGTGGTTCCTGCTGCTAAAAATGGTACTCAAAAGAAGGCAGAGTCAAGCAGTGATGAATCTGAATCCGATGATAGCAGCTCGGAGGATGATGTTGCAGCGAAGAAAGTTCCTGCTGCCGCCAAGAAGAAAGAAGAATCTAGCGAGGAATCTGAATCAGATGATGAAAGCAGCGATGATGAGGTAACATTGCTGCTGTGATTGTTTTATATTCTTTATAAGCACTATTAGCTTTTTGTGTGTCTTTCACTATTTCTTCACCCTTAATCATATGGTGTTCTCTTGTCATAGGAGCCTAAAGCTACTTCTGTGAAGGTCACGGCGGCACCAACAAAGGTTTTGTGGCTTCCTTGGACCCTTGTCCTTGATTTTCTACCATGTCAGTCGGTTTGATAAATGATTAATTATTATTACCTGCAGTCGAAAAAGGATGAGTCTGACGATGATAGCGAAGATGAAAGTTCTGAAGAAAGTGAAGACGAAGCCCCTAAGAACAAAAATGCTAAAGTGCCAGTTGCAAGCAAGAAAAGTAGTTCAGATGAGTCTTCTGATGAGGATGAAGATGATTCTTCAGAGGAAGAAGAAAAGCCTTCGAAGACACCTAAGAAGACTGTAAGCCCTTTTTTCATGTGATTTGCTTGGCATCCATCTTAATTTAAATAACATGTTATTCAACTAATTTAAGCTCTGCGTGGCTGCATTTATTAGCTTCTTACGTCTGCTATTTGTGACTGTATTTGTTAAACTACAGGACACCAAGATGACTGATGTCGCAAGTGCAACTGTAAGTGTTTGTACATCATACGACTAAATTTTGCTCAAGTAACCCGATATAATTAATTTCCCTATAAGAAATCCATTTTCTGCAAGTTATGCAGTTTCCAACATTTCATCTTGTTTTTAAATATGACATACCTGTTATGCAGCCCAAGACTCCCGTCACTCCCAAGTCCCAATCTAATGGATCGAAAACTATATTTGTTGGGAATTTATCCTTTTCCGTTGAGCAGGCTGACGTGTAAGTGCTTCTTGAATTGGCCATAGTGTCTTTACCTGTTACTTCTTACCTGACAGTTTTTATATGTTCCACTTCCAGTGAGAACTTCTTCAAAGAAGTTGGGGAAGTTGTGGATGTTCGCTTTGCCTTGAATAGGGAAGACAACTCATTTAGGGGCTTTGGTCATGTTGAATTTGCTACTGCAGAACAAGCAGAGAAGGTACACTTCTCAATTCATCCCATGGGAATCACTGTCCGCTTTTTTCTACTCATAACTGCGTCAATAACTGATATTCTTCAATTAAAATGATCTTTCTCGGACAAGATAAATCTTCTATGCGTATGCATGTTACACAATAATAACAATTCCCAGATGATAAAACCTTGTTCTGATTCCTTATGCACATGTTATTATTGCACCTATCAGGCGTTGAAGGAAATGAATGGTAAAGACTTGCTCGGCCGTGCTGTGAGGCTCGACGTGGCCATGGACAGAGGAGCTTACACTCCCAACTCTGGGTATGTCGAACACCTTAAGAACTTGGTACATTTTTTTCTCATTCCCATAAAAAAATACATTCGTTCATCACTAACAAGAGATCATATAAATCATCAGCGGACGACAAGACTCCCAATCGTTCCAAAGAGGCGCAAGAAGTCAGGAGCAATCAGTATACATTCGCGGATTCGACAAGAATTCCGGCGAAGATCAGGTGAGTTCATCTTCACACCTCTACAAAAGTTTACGCTTTCGCCGTACTTTTCTCATTTATTAAAATATTTGCACAGATAAGGAGCTCACTTGAAACGTTTTTCGGTTCCTGCGGCGAGATCACGAGGGTCTCTATTCCAACCGACCCAGACGGCTACCCCAAAGGGTATTATTATTTTTATACGTTCGATTTACTTCGCAGCCCTCGTAGTAGCGGTACGAAGCTTTTCGCTTGTTCAAAACACTGATTTTTTTGCCGTTTTTTACCTTTTAACAGAATGGCGTACGTTCACTTTAACGATGCCAATGCCGTCAACCAAGCTATTCAGCTCAACGGGTCTCAGCTCGAAGGCAGCTACTTGACTGTAGAGCAAGCGAGGCCGAGGGCCGACGGTGACGGTGGCAGTGGCCGAGGCCGTGGCGGTAGATTTGGCGACTCTGGCGGCCGAGGTGGCCGTGGCGGAAGATTCAGCGGCGATTCCGGCGGCAGATTTGGTGGCAGAGGTGGTGGTCGTGGCCGTGGCCGTGGTGGCCGTGATGGTGGTGGCCGAGGACGTGGGACCCCTTATAATAGGCCGAGCATGGGTGCAGCAGCAACTGGTATATATATAATATAATATAATATAATATAATATAATATAATATAATATAATATAATACTTGAGCTGATTCTCTGTGCTTTCTCTTCTATTTTGTGAATGTGGGCTTGTGTATTTTTTGAATTTTGCAGGGAAGAAGACGACGTTTGGTGATGATTAGTTGGGGAGAGATGAGATGGTAGAGTTATTTTGATTAAGTTCTATGTGTTTTACTTTTGATTTCGTTGTGTTATGTTTTGCTTTGCTATATTCTAAAGTACGCTTAATTTAAGTGTCTTTTCGTTGTGGAATGTGGGATTTGGATTTAAATGTTATGATTTATTACGATGATCTATTGTGCTTATGCTATTTCCTATTTTTTTTTTCATCTTTTGGTAATTTCCTGATATAGATTTTCCTTGCTGCATTATATAATGTGTACTTATTCTATGAATATCCATTATATAGCTATCTGTGGAAGGAACCAATAATTATTAATGGATGCTGTTGTCACCGTAGTGGGAAAAGAAATGGCTTACTCGAGCCGGGCGTATATTTTTTCTACATAAACAACATATTTTACATGTAGGAGATTACAGACATTATACGACGACAACAGTTACTTACATGTCGCCACAAACTGCTTTAGTATTATTACACAAAGCAAGAACAAGAACATGCAAGAGAGTTCTCCCCCCAAAAAAAACACATAAGCATCTTATACGTCGACGAAAATCATCCCAAACACAGACATTCATCCAAGCATAAATCTCACGACGTTCTCTAGACCGACGAGGACAATGACGAATCTTTGCAGCTGTAAAACTCACTCTTCGAACTCTCATACTTCTCATCGCCTCCCTTCTCCTCCTTCACAATCTCACGATTCTCGGTATTATTACTCTCCCAATGATCATAAACGTCCAAGTGAACGCCTGGATCTTTGGCCTTGTACCTCCCGCCCACCATGATAGAGTTGTTTACCGCCTGAAAGTTGCTGTTCACATAAGCAGCAAATAATTCTTCGCTGTTATCGATCGTGGGACCCACGTTTTGCGGGCCCACATCGTTCGTTCCCCAGCCCATCGTGGCTCCCACGTTATTACCACCCAATGTAATGATCCCAGGATCGTCGTCGTTTTCGAGTTCTTGATGGTGTTGGCCGCTTTGGGACCGTTGGATTTGGGCGAGGCGGTTGATGAGGTTCGAGATCACGCCTCGTAATTCTTGATCGAGATTATTGATTGGCTTGTCGAGCTTGGCCATGATTGTGATTTATCTTCGTCTTTCTTCGATCGATGAAAAAGAATTAGAGAGTTATAAACATGGTACAAAAGAAGAACGAAGAGAAACAGGGGTTTAAATAGCAGCAAAAGAAGAGACAGAAACAGGGGTAGTACTTTGCTTGCCTTGGCAATGCAAGAATTTTCTCTTTTCTGATGGCTTTTTGGTAATCACTTGAAGCAAAGCACATGTCTTTGTTCATCTCACAGTAGCAATCTGCAAAGTGTTTTGCGTGTTTTAAGTCTTCGTTCTTACTATACCTGAGTTCGATTCTCTTTGTGTGCTTAGTCGATAATGCTCTAAGCTTTCTCTCGCCAGTGTAATGCTCCATTCTTGCGCACGGCGACGGTAAGGAATCAATGCCTATGTGCACAGTTAAACCATCAAGGGCTCGATACAAAATCCCGATAATCGTAGGGTTTTCATATCGAACCACTTATTCAAATCCATTCCAAATACGCCAAGTTAGTGCCGATTTCAGTCTGCACTTTTCAACAGCTTCGCATAAGTTTCCATAGCTTGCTGTAAGAAACTGCATGATACGAACAGAAAACCACTACAACGCTTTGAAAAAGGTTCGAATATCCTCCACACATCTCCTACGCCAACCACATTTCGAGTATCGATCAATTAAATCCCACTCTTTCAATCCCAGTCACAGCACACTTGCTTAAGAAGCCAAACTATTTGGAGACGGTACCATTTACTGTGCATGGCCAGAAAAAAAGCTTCAAGCTTTCGTCACTACTTCCAAGCAACGACGTTTCTCAGCTTCTTCATTTCATCAATAACCACACATACTCATAACCAAAGCTCGCAACAGCGAGTCATGCACATCAAAGTAGTTCGACGCTAGAACCAATCAACGATTCTGAAATGCAAAATCCCAATCTTTGTGCCCCTCGTTTCAAGTTCATCCATAAGAAAAGAGAGATCCATGTATCCTTCTTCATGGGCATTGTTATAAAGAAAATAGTTGTTCAAAGTCTTTATGAAGGAACAACCAACGTATTTATTCCATGTGCTATATGAGATACATATATAGCAGTTCAGAAACAAGAAAACTAAAAATACGGACTCCACTAAGCTAATATCTAGTAACTGACTTACGGACTCTAAAGAGACTTATTCAGAATAGACTTATTCAAACATATCTAATTCCCACCCTTAAACTGAACTATCGCTAATTCAGTTTACATTTGCAACAACTCCTAGCTTTCTTCTCATTTGAAGAAAATCTTCCAGCTTGAGTGGCTTCGTCATAACATCAGCGACTTGTTCCTTTGAAGAACAGTGTAGTAGCTCCACTGTTTCATTCTTAGTAAGATCCCTCAAAAAATGAAAGCGTACGTCAATATGTTTGCTCCGCCCATGCATAACTGGATTCTTTGACAACTTTATGGTCGAACTATTGTCGCAATAAATAACTGTTGGCCTTGTTTGATGTCTTCCCACTGCCTCAAGTATTCGCCTAAGCCACACAGCCTGACATGAACTTGCAGCTGCTGCAATAAATTCGGCTTCAGTTTTTGATAAACTAACCACCGGTTGCTTCTTCGAACTCCACGAGATAGCAGCTTCACTTAGCATGAAAACATACCCAGACGTACTTTTCCGGTCTTCAACTTCATTTGCGTAGTCGCTATCTGAATAACCGATAAGATCTTTTCCTCCATTTCTTTCATAGAACGGTCCGAACTCGCAAGTTCCTTTGAGATAGCGAATGATCCGCTTCACTGCTTGTAGATGAAGTTCCTTAGGATTTTCCATAAACCGACTAACTCGACTCACACTGTACATTATATCTGGCCGCGTGGCTGTCGCATACATTAAACTGCCGATCATCTGCTTGTAGAGTGTTTTATCAACTTGCTTTCCTTCCTCGTCTTTGCCTAATTTACTTCCCGGAACCATTGGATTTTGAGCAGAATTTGAATTGCTCATCCCAAACCTCTGTAAATGATCTGCCACATACTTCTTCTGACAAACAAAAATACCATCATCTTTCTGAGTTGCTTCTAGACCAAGAAAGAATTTCATTTTCCCCATGTCACTCATAGCAAATTCCAACTGCATTGATTTCTTAAACTCAATCATTAGCTTATCATCATTCCCTGCATAAATTAGGTCACCCACGTAAACTCACCACCATAATTCTGTTCTCCTTCATCTTAGTAAACAGCGTAGGTTCATACTCACATTTTGCGAATCCATGGCTCAGAAAATAGCCTTCAACACGACTGTACCAGGCTCGAGGTGCCTGTTTTAGGCCGTATAAAGCACGCTTCAGCTTATAAACTTTTCTTTCCTCCCCAGCTTTCTCGAATCCTAGTGGTTGTTCAACAAAAACATCTTCGGTTAATTCCCCATGCAAGAAGGCAGATTTAACATCCAATTGGTAGATAGGCCATCCATGATAAGCTGCTACAGCGATAACCATTCGGATCGTCTCCATACGAGTGACAGGGGAGAACACTTCCTTATAATCTACTCCGTATTCTTGAGTGTATCCTCGAACCACTAATCGCGCTTTATGCTTACTAACATCACCTTTCTCATCTCGCTTTGTTTTGAAGATCCACTTAACACCTATCTTCTTAGCACCTTCAGGAAGCTCAGTCAAATACCACGTTCCATTTCTTTCAATTGCTTCAATTTCTTCCTTCATGGCTTTTCTCCAAATCGGATTCTTTTCTGCTTCTTCATATTGGATGGGATCGTTATCGCTGCCAATTGTATGATTTGACTCGAAGTCATCAAACGAAATCTCTTCACCTGTCACGTAATCTTGCATCCAAGAAGGTCGAGTGTGCTGTCGTCGTGGAAATTGATGTTCAGGGGTTGCTCTTTCTTGGATAGATCCTTCTTCATGGTATACGTCTTCTTCTTCAGCTGCTGCTTCAGCTTGCTCTTCTTCTACTGCTTCTAACGGATCATTATCTACTTCAGCATCTCTTTCATTTTCATTCCAGTCTAATTCAGAATGAATTGAGCTTCTGAATTCGTCTCCCCATTTCCAGCATTCATCCTCCTCAAAGACAACATCTCGGCTAATAATGATCTTCTTATCAGTGGGATTATAGAGTCTATACGCCTTTGATTGTTCACTAACTCCCAGTAGAACGCAAGTTACACTACGGTTATCCAATTTAGTTCGAGATTCATGACCCACATGAACATGCGCCAAACAACCGAAGACTTTAAAATACCCAACAGAAGGTTTTTCCCCGCTCCAAGCTTCCTCTGGCGTCTTGTTTTGCACTGCGACTGTCGGACTTCTGTTGAGGATATGAACAGCCCAGTTCACTGCCTCGGGCCAAAAATTCTTCGGAATACTTTTAGCGATCATCATACTTCGAACCATATTCATAATGGTACGATTCTTTCGCTCAGCTACACCATTTTGCTGAGGCGAGTACGGAGCAGTCAGTTGCCTTTTTATCCCATTTTCAGCACAAAACTTTGAAAATTCTGATGAAGTAAATTCGCCTCCGCGATCTGTTCGAAGGCCCTTGATTTTCAGATTTGCCTCACTTTCAACCTTGGCTTTAAACACCTTGAAGTACTTGAAAGCTTCTGATTTTTCATGTAGAAAATAGATCCACGTCTTCCGAGTACAATCATCAATAAAAGAAACGAAGTACCTCTTACTACTGTTGGAAATTGGCTGAATTGGACCACATAAATCAGAGTGAATTAATTGCAACGGCAACTCAGCTCTCCAAGCGCTCTTCTTAGGAAATGGATCTCGTTGTTGCTTCCCATACAGACATTCCTTGCATACTGTTGATGGTTTCATCAACTGCGGCAGGCCCACTACCATTTCCTTCTGTTGTAAGGTGTTGAGTCCGTTAAAACTCAAATGACCATAATGACAGTGCCATAATTGACCAACATCTTCGGTTATCGTATTGAAGCAAGTTGTACCAGATGATAGAGACGTTGCTGCAATTTTAAACATGCGATTGGAGGACATCGCGGATTTCATGATAACACCCCTTTCAGGATAATAAACCTTGCAACTGTTGTGTTGAATAAGCACGGCCAAACCTTTCTCTTGAAGTTGCGCAATACTCAGCAAATTATTTTTCAAATCAGGCACAAAGAAAACTTCAGTTATTACCTGTATTTGATTGTTAATTTGCAGCCGCACATTTCCTTTTCCTCTCACGATTAAAGTTGCGTTATTGCCTAACGTCACCTTATTAACAAACTGCTCATTGAGGTCTGCAAAATATTCTCTCCTATCGCACATATGGTTGCTGCAACCAGAGTCCAAAAACCAATCATTAGTCTGTAGTTGTTCCTCTCCCACTTGAGCCATTAGCAACATTTCTTCAGAAAAATCCGTATAATTGGTTTCTTTGCTTTGACATTCCCACTGGAAGTGCCCTAATTTATGACAATTGAAGCACTCAATAGTGGATTTGTCAAAATTTGCTCTTCCTCGTCCTCGATAGCTGCCACGACCTCTTCCTCGATTAGAAGAATCCCCGTAACTTACCTTCAAAGCTTGTTCCTCTTCAGGGGTAGTCATCTTCTGCTCATATAGCAAACTACTTTGTAATTCATCTATAGATAGTTTGGTTGTATCCTGAGCCTCTTCAATCGCACAAACCACGTAGTTGAATTTCGAAGTCATTGATCGTAGTATCTTTCCCACCACTTCTGTATCACACTTGATTTCACCATTAGCCTTTATCTTGTTCGCAATTGTAAGTGTGCGTGCGAAATAGTCATTCACAGTCTCTCCGACCTTCATGTGGAGAGTCTCAAATTCCTTCCTCAATGCCTGTAACTGAGCCCGCTTAACCCGTGTCGAACCTTGGTACTTCTTCTTCACAGAGTCCCATATATCTTTAGCAGTATCCTTATTGAGAATCGTCTCAAGAAGGGAACGGTCCAGGGCTTGAAAAAGATAGTTCTTTGCTTTCAAGTCCTTGAGCTTCTGTTCTTCAAGTACACGTTTCTGCGCCTCAGTCGGTGTCGTTCCAACAGGTGTAACTGGGATTCCAGTTTCCACTAAACTCCAATATTCTTTTGAGCGCAAAAAATTCTCCCAACATTGCCCAATGATCATAGTGACCATCGAACTTAGGAATTGAAGGTTGCACAAAAGTATTTTCTGTTGCCATCACTCTCTATCTTTTCTAGCTAGCTGCAGCTAAGCTTTATCAGGCCTTTGATGGCTCTGATACCAGAATGTTATAAAGAAAATAATTGTTCAAAGTCTTTATGAAGGAACAACCAACGTATTTATTCCATGTGCTATATGAGATACATATATAGCAGTTCAGAAACAAGAAAACTAAAAATACGGACTCCACTAAGCTAATATCTAGTAACTGACTTACGGACTCTAAAGAGACTTATTCAAAATAGACTTATTCAAACATATCTAATAGGCATAACGTCGAACGCCTCAGCTGCGTGAGGGCAACTTTGCATCATATACTGAGCAGATAAGTCTTGCTTTGGCATGGGACGGAGAAATTCTTCTGTTGAGAAGCGTAAAGGGGAATTCCTCAACAATTAATGTGCTGAGACAGAATCCACATCTCTTGCTGAGAGGGTTTGATGACTTTGAAATTAGAAACAAATCAAGAATGTTATGCGAAGTCATCAAGCCATTCAAAGACCTCGCTCGTCGCTACATCCCCCAACATTATGGCTATTTCCGATATTTGCTTAGACATAAGGAGTAATTTCTAAATAGGTTGACGTATATGGGTTATTTTGCAATTTCGCTATTAATCAATCACGCCATCGAACAAATCCCTCCAACTTCTGATACTTTGGCATTTTCCAACACTCCACAGACACCAAAATCCGCAGTTTCAGCTCACCAAATTCGAACCACTCGTTCATCTCAATCCTTCGTCATGTCAAATACAGTTTTTTGCTTGTTGTATATGATTAATATTGTTGCCAATTAGGTGGACGAGGTATGGTGGTTTCGAACGCCGACGTCGATAGGCATCGTGGTGATCGGGCGGAGGATGGCGTGGAGCTTGTCGAAGTTGTAGTCGTCGATCGAGCGGCCAACGACGATGCTAATCTCGCGAGAAATCTCTCAATTTCTCATGATCAGTGCAGGTTTAAAGTTCGTGTATGCCTATTTCTGAATTGATTGAATTATTTGTTTCTTTGTGCTTTTATGTATTGAAGTGTCGATTTCCTAGGGTTGGGGAGGATAGTTGATTGATTCCAATTTTGTTTTTGAGGTGTGGATTTCCTTGTGCCTATAATAAATATACTATTTGATTCCACTTTTGCTTCGGTTCTGACAAAATATGGACAAGTGGGCAACAACATTTGATAAAAGCTACTTGATTTATACTTATCAAAAAAAGAATTAGAAAAATGTAGCAACTCAAGTGCGGCATGTTGTAGCTTGATTTCTTCAAAATCAAAACTCATTACATGAATTCTTCGCATTTTTCCGATCTGAATAAAGCTTGATTGGTGATTGTAAATTGTATGCTTCCCTTTTGCAGGGTATGTCAGGAGGATGATGAAGAAGCATTAATCAATCTGGGATGCCAATGTCGAGGTGGTCTTGCGAAAGCACACAAATCATGCATAGTCAAATGGTTTACTTCTCGGGGTTCAAACAAATGCGAGATATGCCAGTAAGTTTGTAGCTTAACGATATAGTTAATCCACGAGGGGACATAACAAGCCTATATACTTATTATGCAGGCAAATTGCAACTAATGTAGCACCACCCGAGTCTCAGGCAAGTGTTGGTACCGTTTATTCTCTTATGCCAAGTTTTGATGTTTGCCATTTATAGATTTAGAGTCCTTAATTATCTTTCTGTTCATTCTTATGTGAACTCTACTCTCTGTTCTTGGAATTTGCAATCCCTGTGAATCTTGGAATATATCAAAAGAGTGACTAATTTGGAACGGTCAGCTACTAAATTTTTTACGATGAACCAACCAACGTGATGTACTTTATTTGATAGGCATGTTTTTGCTCTTCGTAGCTGCAATTCAGTTAAATGTCACCATCATCAGAGTTAGGTCCTAACAATTCCCCTCCGACTTTCCACAGAAGTTAAAGTTAATCTTTTTCCGTTGAATTTTCATTCCGGGAAATAGAAAATATCTGCAGTTCCATAAATGGACCAATATCAGCTAGAATGTAGTTAATGTTTATCAAATAATGAGCTTGCTTATGACGCCAGCAAACCAGTTACTGGGTTTGGAGGGTTGATCCAGCCTACAGGCCTGAAGAACGAGAAGGGGTAAGAGCAGTCTTTACGCAACTTTGGTAACCCGTCACCTTAATCATTTCTTAAGTACAATAATTTGCTCATTGTTATGTACACCAGAGATGCTTTCGTCCTCTTTGGGTGGCATTCGCAATCCTCATCGGTGGACTTCTGTTGGATGTACTAATCTCCGTAACTCTCGGCGTCTCAGCACTCCCTGTTAATATCATCATCGGTAATACTCTAGAAGAGAAGTTGCGACATTTTAGATATATGGTACCTTTTGGTTGTGAGAAATGAAATTTACGTTGTAAAATATATGTAGGTGTCATAGTTGTTTTGGGACTTGGAACGGCCCTTCGTCTTGCCTTGGAGTTTTGCCAGGAATGGAACGTGAGAAGAACGGTGCAAAGGGTAGAAGCAAACGCCACGATTGGATATCATCCTACACTGTAAGTAGGTGAAAGAACAAACCAATGTGGGTATGTACGTATATAAAAAAAAGAAATTCCAGATGCATATATGGAAAGTCGAAAATGATGATGTGCTGTTACTAAGTTTAGGCATTTTGAGGTTGAAAATGAAACATTGGATTGGTTTATAGATAGGTTTCTTGCCGTGTTACAAATCTTGTTTCGTTGTCTATGTCAAGGAAGCCCATTTGAAATACCTTGTGTCCTACATTAAGAAATAGAGATAGATGCATTGTTGTAAGTTGTACGTAGTAGTAGTACTACCATTACACATACCTACTTTAGTAAGAGAGCTGCCCTTTACCTTTCAATTTTCGGATTTACACTATAATTTTATTGAGTATGTCAATGAAAGAATAACGAAAAAAATTGCAACTTCTGTGTTGATTCTTTGTAATTTGTTGAATGGCGTTCATTTCTCAATAATTAGTGGTTCTTAAATCATCATAAATTACATTCATGAAAAATTAGTTAGCCTCTGGAGGCCAAATCTAATGTAGGTCATGATTCGAACTTCACTTAAACTCCTTTTACCAACGTAGTTGTGTGACCTTTGAATGGTACGTGAGTCCGTAGTCGATCGAGTGAGGATATATCGAGATATAAAAGATAAATAAATAATTGGGAGAATATCAACCAAATATTTAGAATTTATAACGGACGTCAAGGGCGTGTTTGGTTTATGGAATTTAGTGAGGAAATGAAAAGAAAATTAGTTTTTGTATTTGGTTGATAAGGTAAAGAAAAGAAAATATAGTTAAGTTTAGACCTATGATGGCGAGGAAAACGAAGGAAAACTTATTAAAATCATTTTTTCTCACATTTTCTTTTCCAGGCCACATTCTTCAAACCAAACACAGTGCAACTACTAAAAATGATATTATGTAATCATTTTTACATGGACATCATAAAATCTATCGTGACGATGCCAAGGTGGATTCTCATGAGGTCATCAACCTTACAGGTCATGTGCTCAAGTCTCCAATGATTGCAGTTTCGCTTTCATGACTAAACATGTGAACGTAATTGCACGTCACACTTAGGGAGTGATTCACAACTTAAAGTCGAGTTAAATGTTTTGCATAATCATACTCAAATGTGCTTAAGGCAAAGTGGTAGATTAGCTATACGTCGCCGGAAAGTAGATTATATGCTCTCACTTGTTAAATTTCGTCTAAATTAACGATTATATCGGTTGACTAAAACGACCCAAGATCGATAATATCGTGGACTATAAGAAGTTCTCAAAATATGGAGATCAGAAACACCCATAACTCAAATATTGAGAACTAAAAATGACGTTCAATATTCGAAAAACTTATTGCGTGAAGTGTTATGAAGTGTTATATGGAGTAGTATCCTTTTATTTTTATGCTTTCGAAATTGCTTTTACTGAGAAATTCACAACAAACACTAATTATTCGGAGAATAGAAACCTCAGAACTCCAAACAGAATGAAGTCATGAATTACTTTAGTACCTGAAAGAAACTACAGTCGATAGATTGATTACTCAGAGAAAAACCATTATCAGCTTTTGCTCATTACTTCCTCAAGCTATGGAGGATGTACTCAGCGTAGAGGTCCCTGGAAAAACCAGTAATTCATTTTTAAACCCCAATTTCGAAGAAAAATACAAAGAAAAATCCAAAGAGAGAGGATACTATAAAACTTACATTGAGTATTGAATGGCCTCTAAAGCAGTCCCAGAAGGCAAGAACTCATCCACAGCAACCTCTTTATTCTCATTCTTCTTGTCTGAAAAAAGTTAACATTAAATGTTCTTTTATAATATATAACACATACAAAAGGGAAAGTTATATAAATCTATATAGAGAAAATATTACAGTCTTCGAAGAATCGACGAATTTCAGCAAGACGATGAGGCGCAAGCTGGCTGATATCAGTTAAATGACGGTACTCGGGATCATCAGCACACACTGCAATGATCTTATCATCTTTTTCGCCCTAGACATAAAAAATTCAATGATCATTACATGCATTTAATCTTACGGTGCGTTTGATGTCCATCATAAGACAATACATAAAAATTGTAGGCATTTATACGTTATGTTAATGAAGTAAATAAAATAATTATACTATTCCATGGAATTATGTATTACCTGGTCAATCATAGGCATAAGCCCAATCGCCCTCGCCCGAAGGAAACATCCCGGGACGACGGGTTCCTGAAATGAAATTATTCGACGTCTTCATAAGTCCGACCCGTAAAAAGATTTCTTATATATATATATATATATATATATATAAATATATTCCATTATCGAAAAACTTTTCTGATTTTTCTACCTGCATGATGACGAGCACGTCCATTGGGTCGTTATCTTCGCAAAGCGTTCTCGGTATGAAACCGTAGTTGTGAGGATAAACCACCGACGAGTAAAGCACACGGTCCACCTAATTAGGATACCGTAATAAATCCATCTTCTTATTACCAAAAAGAAGTAAGATTAATCGTATGAAGTTGTCTTTTATTTTTTCATATTATCCTCGTACTTTGATCAGTCCAGTCTTCTTATCGAGTTCATACTTGACTTTACTTCCTTTCGGTATCTCAATCACCTGGAAAAAAGAAGACGAAATCTTTTATAATGATAGAAATAAGATTTGCTTTTGGTCCGATTTCGACGTTGTAACAAAAGAAAATTGATTGGCTTACAACGTTGATGATCTCGGGCGCGCCAGATCCTGCATATATTTTTCGATAATCAATTTGCAGGTTTTTTAAAAAAGATGAGAAATTTTAGAATTAATTTATCGGATACCTATCTCGAGATCGTGCCAAGAATGAGCAGCAACTGATCGCCTCGACAGGGACGAGAGAATCCTCTCGTTCAATTTCGGAGCACGAATTTGCTCTGAGGGCTCTTCTTCGCTCATTTTTTTCCGATCTCTGATTTCAAATCTAAAACATATTTTACGTAGATTTTAATAAAGAATGATGAGAACGCAAAAAAACGTAAAAAAATGTAAAGATGATTGAATAACAAGTAATAGACTTGTGAATGGGACGGGATTTCTAATCCTCATCATGGGGATTGCATTTTCGGGGAAATTTCCGCCCCATTGACAAGCGTTAATCATAATGGATGGAATAAATTAGAAAAAAAATGGCATTACCCTGGAAAAATAATGGGATTTGTATTTGAAGGTCTATGGCAGTTTATGGGCACTTGTAAGCTTTATATAGGATACGAACGAATTGGTTCAATGGTTGGCCTTACCTGTGAATAGTAAAAGAGTATTAATAGATTTTTGTTCTAATTATGTCTACGCCTAGGTATTTTTTTTCTTTTCTTTCCGTAAAGAAAGGAGAGATGAGATTAAATTAATTTTTATTACTAGAATTTCATTTTCACCATAAGATTGTTTGCTTTAACTATGGTCAAAGATTTAGTAAATAGGATAATGCAGATCTTTGACATGACACGAAGGTCAATCGATTTCTTTTGTTTTTTACTTTTTAGCATAGACTATACGCCACATTTTTCAGGACGTCCAATTTACAATGTTGCATTTAGGAACACTGACTTTCAACATTATCAATTTAAGGACATCAATTTACTTCAATTTAGAAAACCCCTCACGTCCGACGTACTTAAAAGACAAATTCCCCCAACTTAGTCGAAAAAACTAGTTTGGCTGAAAATTGATAAACTCGGTAACTTTGAGTTTGACCCGTCAAGCTAAACTCAGCCGAGCCAACTTACCCTACCATATACAAAATAAAAATAACCATAAAATGTTGGAACAAAGTGTGGAAAGAGAAGAATTCCTAATGTCTCGTCTTTTGGCAACAACATTCTATGTCCGAAGCATGTACTTACAATATTCAATTCAAAAGTGATTTATATTCAATTAAAAAGTGCTCCACAATTCCCAACCACCCTTCCACATTAAAACTTCAATAGAAAACTAAGAAAGAACAAGATGCATCTCCCACTGAGTTTTAAATAACAATACTTGAGCATAAACTTTCAATATGCTTTCTTCTACTATTTAGTAGCCGCAAATATACAAATAAATATTGCAATTAATTTGCAGAAAAAATTAAACAAGCTCCTTCTTCTTCGTCTCAAGAACCGGCGGGGTCCACGCCGATTCCCATATTTGCAGCCGTGCCGGAGATAAACCCTCGTGGCTGACTCGACGGTCGAACCGATTTTTATTCTTCGATTTCATGCTAAATGGTTATTAATGCACACAATTCAGTTTTGCATCAATCGGTCAAAAATTGGGAAGAAAAAGTATTAACTATTTTTTTGTCCGGTAAGTTACTGGTGGTAGCCTAAGGACAAAACAGTTTTAATGGAGTACAATTTAAGAACACGAACTTTCAAATTATCCCAAATCTGCAACATAGAGTTATCCCCAAGCAACTTCAAGGCATGTGGGATTTCAAATAATTATTTGCCTGTGTAGATAATGTTTCGAAGTTCTGGTCAATAGCTAGGTTTTCGTCACATTATGTCATTGTTTCAATTTTGATCTTCACCGTCCTTAACAACCATGTTAATGAGTAACTTGAAATTTCTCCAAATTTTAGAAGTTAGTGTCCTTAAGTGCAACCATGTCAGTTAGGTATCGAAAGTGTTATACCCGTAACTGGGAAATAATAGGCAAACCAGAAGGAAAAAAGAAAAACTTGCACGAAAGGAGAACGCTGATGCATATCAACAACAAAACTTAGTTAGTTTTGAAGTGTTTGTTTTGAGGTGATCCTCCAAAACATCACCATGATCTTCACATCACCTTCTCATCACTGTGTTTGTTTTTCGTAGGTGATACTGACATTACGGTGATGCGAGTATTACCGTGATGCTGGATCACCAGAAACAAACACCCACTTAAAGTTATCTAGTTTTGAAACTTTTTTTTTTAAAAAACCAACACTATTTTTGTTATACACTCCATATTCCACATAGAGCTGTCAATGGGCCGGGCCGGGGCGGGCTGGCCCGCCGCCCGCCAAAGCCTGCCATTTGGCGGGGCGGGCGGGCTGGCCCGCCATGTAGCGGGCCTGGAAAAATGGAACCCAGCCCGCCCCGCAGCGGGCCGCGGGCCTGGCAGGCCATGCCCGCCCGCTTAGACGTTTTTACTTTTTTTTCCTTTTTAATTTTATACTTCAATTTATTATATATTTTTGAATTAATTAAGTTATTTATTAATAAATTATGGATAACCAACATATAATTATATATTTATTAATATATATGTAGTTAATTATGGTATAATTAATGAATTATTAACTATAAATTTAATTATATATTTATTAACATTAATATAATATATGATATATAATTAATAAAAATGGCGGGCCCGCCCCGCCAAGCCTGCGGCCCGCGCGGGCTGGCCGTTCTGGCCTGCTCCTTGACGGGCCTAAAAAATTCCAGCCCAGCCCGCCCTTTTGAAGGGGCGGGGCGGGCCGGCCTGCGGGCCACGAGCCAAATTGACAGCTCTAATTCCACACATGATGTCACCGTCCGTGGTCATTATGTTTCGACTTAGTTTACTTAAATCGAAAATGAACCTTATTATCACTTACGCGGTAGACTATCTGATTAAATTCATTATTTAATGAATTTAAACATCATTGTCAAGTGTGTGACATTCTCCACACTACAACTAAGTTAGAATTTGAATCGAATCGAAACATAATTTTCAGTCATGACAAGCTCATCAGCTTCAAGTAGGACTAATAATGTTGGCCATTGTCACATTTTAAATCCACACAAATAACGATCTTTCAAAAAAGTGCAAGTGGTGAATCGAACTACTTAGCTCCTTGTGGATTAGTCTTGAACAACTATTTTTCAGCCATCAACATCGTAAATCCTCGATTCGAAAAACAGCAAACTCTATTAATTTCTTCAGCTTCTAAGGCTCTATTTGCACTGAAGAAAAGTAGTTTAGAAGAGGAAACGATTTCAACAAATTTTCTTTCGTTTCCCTCGTGCATTAAGTGAAAGAAATTAATTTCCCTTTAACTTAAACCTAGATTTTCTTTCGGGTTTCAGTGGCAATGCGATTCCTCAATTCAAATGGCTAGAATAGTTTCACTTGTGAAGTGATGATTATGAATGATGATAAATGTGATATAGGGTTGTCGTTGGAGCTATTATTGAGTCAAGAACAAATCCTTTTCAAATTGCAGTGAAAGATACATATATTTACTCTTCTATTAAGGCTCAATTGTATCACTCTATATCTAGGCTTGTCAATGGGGCGGGGAATCCCCGAATTTTAATTCCCGCGAGGCGGAGATGGGGAAAATTTTGTCCGCGTAGGCGGGGACGGGGCGGGGACGGGGATCATAGTCCCCGCCCCATCCCCGCCACTAATATTATTTAAAAATATATTTTATATCTTAAATTATATCTAAATAATATTTTTTATACATAGTTTATATTATTATAGTTGAAATAATATTTTTTAACTCATTTTTTATTATTATAATATAAATATTATCTAAAATATAGTATAAATAATATTTCTAATTATATTATAATGAAAATATAATTTTTTTTAAAAAAAACGTGGGGACGGGGAATCCCCGCGGGGACGGGGACCCGACGGGGACGGGGATGGGGACGAATTTTTCCCCGCTAAGTTCGCGGGGATGGGGATGGGGATTCCCGTCGACGCGGGGACGTAGATGGGGACCTAATCCCCGGCCCCGCCCCGTTGACATCCCTTATATCTAGTAATTATTATTTTAAAATGAATATTATACATTTATATTTTATATATACATATATATATATGTATTTATTATTGTAAATATATTGTACAACAGGTAGGCTTGTCAACGGGGCGGGGCGGGGGCGGGGATTAGATCCCCATCCCCGTCCCCGCGTCGACGGGGAATCTCCGTCCCCGTCCCCGCGAATTCAACGGGGAAAATTTCGTCCCCATCCCCATCCCCGCCGGGTCCCCCCGCCCCCGCGGGGATTCCCCGTCCCCGCGACTGTTTTTAAAAAAATTATATTTATAATATATATAAATTGTAAATATTATTTAAATTATATTTTAATTAGTATTTTTATTAATATAAATCAGTTTTGTTAAAAAAAAGTATTACTTAAATTTTATTTTGTATTATAATAATATAAAATTTGTATAAAAAATATTATTTAATATTTGTTTTAGGTATAATTTTATTTATTTAGATATTATATTTGGGGGGGAACGGGGCGGGGACTATAATCCCCGTCCCCGTCCCGTTCCCGCCAACGGGGATAGATTATTCCCCATCCCCGCCCCGCGGGGATAAAATAGCGGGGATTCCCCGCCCCGTTCGGGGCGGATCCCCGCGGGGACGGGGAATCCCCGCCCCATTGACAAGCCTAACAACAGGGCACAACATTTGAGCCTGCAGAAAAGACTAGTTATGACTTCGTTAGCTGCCAAAGAAATAAAGGAACGAAAGCAAAAAAAAAAAAAACCATGAAAATAGTAGTAAACCTCTAAATTCATTACCCAAAAATAGAGTTACCCATTGATCGGTTTTCTCCCGTCCATCATAGTTGGTTGAGCGACGAATATAATAATCACAAACAAAAAAAAACATGAGAAATCTTACGCCGCCGCCGTCTTCATATCAACATCGTTCTCGCCGCTACAGTAGGAGTCGTATTAACACGCCGATAGAACAACACATACGCAGCTGATGTCCTTACATCGGCTTCACTTACAGGGGAAACATAAGAGTCGTCGAAATGGTACCATCTGTTCTCGTCGATTAGCTGCAAGAAACCCAAAAAAAAATGCGAGCTTGGTTAAAAACTCTACAGGTTAGAAGAACAGTTTTACGGTGAATAGGGACGGGAATCACGAGTTTTATGTATGTTTGTTGTTACCTTGCAGTGAGCAGAATAGTGTCCCCCGCCAAGGCCACCGTAATGGTTGCTGATGGCGTAGAGCTCATACACGTTCGGTGGTTTCCCTTCGTACGAACTGCTATTCACATATTTGCTCAGATCGAGGCCGTGGATGGGAAAATCGACGAAACTCTCGAGTTTGCTCTTCAGCCATCTGCTGTAAGAAAATCGTTTCAGGTGAAAGACTAGAACTTCGGGCAATCTCCACAAGTCCAATTTCTTGCTCGCTTGCCTATGTTCCTTGCATTGCGGACAGTACCTGAAAAAACGTTTCATGCAGTAATAAGAATAATGATCATAGTTTGGCACCGAAATCGCGGGCATTGAATGGAGAATCGTCATATCACATACCACATGTCGTCTGGGCCGAGGGGTTCCTCTTTGAGAAAAGCTTCCAAGCATGAAAATAGAGATATTGACTCTTAATTGGTTTTCTTCGCAATACCGCCCGATTTTTGAACTTCGGGGAGATCTTTCAAGTAGTTCGAATCGTATAAGTCGTACTCTCTCTTTGTCCAGTCGAGTATGACTTTTATCGCACGGCTAGGATTTATTGGGGTTTCCTTTGCAATGGGTCGGCATGCATAGCCCTTATCATCCGTGAGGCAAAGATGGAAAGATAGCTTTCTGGTGGTTTCTATTGGCTCTAAATCATCTTTTCTTGCATTCAAAATAGAGCCTTCGTTTTCCATACAACTGCAAAACGATTTCTTCAGAGGGGAAAGAACTCTGCCGACGGCTCGATCCACGTCAGCAGCACACTGTGGATCCTCGATAAAAGTCACCAATGGCGCCAAGAATAGCTTCCTCTCACTGTCAAAGGAATAAAACTTTCATTAAATGATAATTTTTTCGCAAGTATCGTAAATCAAGCTATGTCAAGAGACTCACATGTCCTGATATCTATGGGAAATCTCTAGCCACGTCACCTCTTTTCCCTCCATTTTTGGAAGTCGATAAGCAACTATGTGTTCGTCGTCTTTTATCGTAGTGAGGAATTCTGAAGGATTTTCTAGGTACCGATATATCCGATGGTTATAAACCTGCACAAATTAGAACCAGCACTGTGATTAAATGCAAAAAACAACACATTCGTCGATTAGGTAAATGAAAGTTTGTGTATATTGACAACCTCAACAAAGAGAAGGTATTCGTCAGAACGTAAGCAGCATGCGACGGCCAAGGCCTTGTTTAGATCGCTACAACAACCTTGTTTTAAAACTGTAACGGTGAATGGCATAGGATGGGCACTTCCATCGCCGTAGATTACAGTTATCGTCATTGTCCTAGTTGCTGTTGAAGGAAGAGGCACAGACAAGTACATGAATGGATCGAATGTAATAGATATTTTGTTGCAGTCTGGGCAGACAAGCGTCGATTTGTATTGACCCTGCGAAAATGCACAGATAATGGTATGGTAGAAAAAGGTTTTAGAAACGATCTTATAACACAAATCATCAAGTCGAGGCAATCCCTTCTTACCTGGCAAATATCTACCATGATTGAATCGTTTCTGGCCTTGTGATTTCTCCACAACTCTTCTGCAACTTCTGAATCAGGTCGATCGTCGTAATCCCTCGTATCAAAATATGGCTTCTGCTTGACGCGATTCAAATCTTCGTGTAGCCCATCGAGCAAAAACGCAAGCAGCTCCTAAGGTGAGGCGAGATAAAAACTCATCATGAGAAACAATCGGTGTAAGACAAAAAATGAGGAAAATTAATCACATCGTTTTTCGGAAGAAGCTAACCTGCGAATCATGCTGGTTATAGCCGCTAAACCGTGGGGCAAAACGAGCAAGTTTTCCTTTGAATACACGGGGAGCAACTGGACTTTTACCAGAGGACCATAGTTTACGCAGTAGCTGACCAAATGAAATGGCAAGCTCCCCCTACAAAACAGAATGAAAGAGATCTTCGAATGCTTATTACGACGCACAAAGTAAAGAAGCGTTGCCCCAAGGGCTTACATGCATCCCCAAAGGATTGTCTGTGTTCATTTCATCGGTATAATCATTTAGGAAATAGTCAACTATGTGTGGAGTATGAACCAAACACTGAAGAGCGCTATTCATGAAGCACGTGTTTCCCAAATTCTGCAGCCCAACTAATCCACTTCCATCTTTTGTTGCAAGCTTTGAACTTTCATTTTCGTCATCCATGTCACCATTTGTATAAGACGATGAACTTCTCAAGTAGTATGGATTACAAATGGAACCATTGGTAGTCCCATTAGACATAGTTGGGCCACCACCAATTGAGAAATTTAACCGAGCAGGTTCTACTGGCATCAATGCTAAGCTGTTCCCAATTGAGTCGTTGCCAAATCCATCGGTTGTAATCTCGAAAAGAATCTACAAAAATGAGGAGATAGGGCAGACGAAATCATCAGGACAATTTAATTTGGTACTTGGGACAACCAGCTGCAGCTGATAAGAATCATTCTTTTCTAGCTGCTGTGCTTACTCTCGGTCGTTGTATTATGAGTAAATAGAGGGAAAGTTCCGAAAACCCTTACAGAACCATGAGGTTAAAATACAAATATATTAATATAGTCACTGACAACGCATGGTTAGCTTACACATTGATCCATCAGTAAATTAGTCTCCTCCAACGTCTGATCAGAAGGAACTAATCTTGTTTGCTTTTCCTTATTGAAGTAATCCCAAATGTGAAACTGCATAAATTCGGGCAGGTGCAAAAGGTGGTTACTTCTAGCTATCTAATTGAAGCGCAAGGAAGCCAATACGATTCGGCAGTACAACACACCTTTTCGAATTCTACATCTTTAAGCTGACATACTTCTCCATAGAGCTCGCGCAAAGAAGCCTGAAGCACAAAGCCAAGAATTCAATCAAAAATTCCGTTGGAGAAACTCTACGAGTTTGTTAACGAGCATCTCTTCTTTACTCACAAATTATTGTTGGAATAGTTCCAAATAAAAAATAAACAACAGATTATGATGAAAGATAACACAACTAAATACTTCAACTTCTGACTAAAGATAAGGCAGGAAAAAGTACCTTCTTACTTATTCTGATAACTACTTCACTCTGGTCTCTAGAGTCTATTAGCCTCAAACACAGAGGAAGAACCTCCACAAGAAATTGCTTGTGTTGATCTCCAACAGAAATCATACTTCGCGGCAAAGCCGGTCCACCTTCATACCTGGATTACAGAAGTAAAAGTTCCAGTAAACGCAAGCAGACGTGAAGTATAACCTACACTGTGCTTACATTGACAAATATCATAACATCTAACCATAAAACATTTTGTGCATTGAGTTTTAAAGCCATGAAAAGAACTATACATCTCATGTTACTGTTTGAAGTAGATCTCCATATACGAGACTGAAGGTCATGATTTTTATAATTTAGGACAACTGCATTCTTTATGCACTGCTTGGAAACCCAAAACACAAGATGCTTAGGATAGAACGAGGTCGAGGCATAAAAGGAAAAGATATGAAAAGGCAAGAAAAGAAGTACCACTCGAAAAGTTTCTCCCAAACTTCTTGAGGAACTAATACATAATCTTTTTCTTCTTCGGAAGTTCTGAGAAGCTGTGGATCGATATCTTTACTGTCTTTCCCGTCCACAATAATGTCAGTATTATCAATAGGTCCAGGCCTATCTTCCGTAGTTGATGGTGTCGATGATCGAGATAAAATGGAATAACCATTAAATGGATAAGAATCGTCAACTTGCCCTGTATACCTTTTCCAAGCCGTGAACCACCTAGCAAACATGACAGTAAAGAGCACATAATGTAAATGGACAAAGACTAACACTATTGGATTAATAACGAGTAAAAGATCGCTCAAGTTCAAAAGGTGTGATGAAATTGTGCTGTGATGTATGAAAAAGAAAACAGGCCAAAAAGCTCATTAGTAATGCCAAAAGCAATCACAGATGATTGACCTTTCAAAGTTTTCACAAATATAGTGCTGGCAATTGTATTCTAGTGAAACGTGTTACACGAACACTCACGCCAGCGACTATCCAAGATAAAGAGGCTAAATTCGTTAAACAAAAAACTCCATCTTGGTTCATATTTGAAACTGCCGCTACGACATCCTACTTGCTCAGTAACATGGGTTGATATAGGCTTATGAATATCTATTTAATTAACACATACATTGTCTTGCTTTTCAAGGAATAAAAACTGGCCAATTGAAGTACTACGACCAACTCGAAATCGTATCATGCATTAAAGGAGATGACGACATTTCAATCTGAATTCAACTATATATTCCAAGAAATCAATTCTGGCACAGTGGCCCAATCGTTCTTTCAAGGGCAAGGACAATAAAAGCTGTCTTCTTTCGACAATGTACTAAAGGCTAAACACCTTTTACCAAAATCCTAGCACTCGAAATTTCTAAATACGCAATGAAGTTTGATCAAAGTTCGAAATCCCACAGGCTCATGTAAAATTTCAAGATCGGCACAATCTACATTTTCATAAGCATAATATATATACCTTAACCATAAAAACTGAATAGAATAATCATTAGTTCAATCTTACACTGACTCTCGATGATGAAATCGTAATCCATTAACGCTTCACTCAATGCACATACTTCCTTCTATTTCACGTTTTAAAAATTGGACAGAGACCCAATCAATCGAAATGTAACATGATCAATAAAACTAACTCGTATCAACGAAACTACAGTAAGATGTAACAGAATGAAAATGCAGACCTATTTGAAATAGCGTAGTACAAGTTGCCCTCACGCAAATCCGCCTCTGCTTTAACTCTCAATTCGTTAATAATTCTCTTCTCTTCCTCAGGCTTGCATGGAAACTCAATGCTTCCGTTCTCCGTCGCCAATTCATCTGAATCTTGAACCATCATGATCTACACACAAACAAAAAATAATCAAATTAAAAAAACACACACGCACACGTCTCACAAGCAAAATCAGTGCGAAAGATTGTAAAACCAATAAAAACAATTCAAAACGCATTGAACTCACCGCAGATCGAAGATATACAACAAATCGAATTCACAATAACTGTCTCTAGCGAATACCTTCGGCGGCAAAAAAGAAAACAAAAATTGGTTCAAGAAAAAAATACAGAACTCCAAAGATTTTCGTATTAAATCGCAACGTACCAGGCTATCCAATCCTGAAAATCCTCTGATCAAGAATCTAGATAGAGGAATTCGGTAGAGGCGTACTGTTCATCGCCTCTCCTTCAAAATGCATTTTCAGTTATTTTCGTCCATTGCTTTTGCTGGCGTTTTGGGTTTATATGTTAATTACGACGGCGTTTGTTTGTTGAGGAACTCTCCTAATATTTTACCATATTCGCCGCCGCGTGACACGCTGTTAATTAAATTTTGTTATTAACCAAATACGAAATGATGAAATAGTCCATCTTGGTCACGGCGAGGTATTATCCTAATTCTGTTAATTACTTTGCTTTATGTCGTAATTAAATCAAATTTTGGATTTTAATGATAACAAAAGGTAGAAAGAGATTTGAGTCCAAGTCATAATTAATGGATATTGGTTGCCGGAAGTCGGAGTCAGTATTAAATGCAATTCCTTAATTACCGTAGTTTGTGTATAATGCGGTTGGAAAATGAACGATCTACCGCCGTGGGCGACGAGCTGCCTTCTTCCTCTTTCCGCCTGAACTTCGCCGCAACATGGACTTCTAGGCTGTTGAAACAGGATTAGGGGTGAGAGCGTTTTCCCTCTTGCCTAGGTCAAGAGGGCGGTTTCCATATTCCTAGCGTAAAATAGTATATGAAGTGATGTAAAAATGGTGTAAAATGATAGCAGAATGGTAGAACGAGCAGCGAAAATGGTATAGTAACGGTAGAGATCGATTGGCTAGTTTCGTACCTTGGAAGTGTCTCGTAGTATTTATAACGTACCTAGCTCTGGTGGTTTCCGCCGATTTCGCCCACGTTCCGTGTTTTTCGGACTTGGGCTTGCCCCTGCCCCTCATCTTCCACGATCCCACGTTCTTTGGGTCGCATGCGCAGTGGAGATCGTGTGTTACCACGATCCTTACTTCTTTCCAAGGGGCTCGAGGGCGGCCTGCCTCTTGTCTCGTAGGGTATACTTTCCCTGCCTTTTGCCCGAGGGGCATATTTTCCCTGCATCTGCCCGAGGGGCATATTTTCCTCGAGGACGGCGTGCCTTCTGTCTCGTAGGGTATATTTTCCCTGTCTCTGCCCGAGGGACATATTTTCCTCGAGGACGGCATGTCTCCTGTCTCGTAGGGTATATTTTTCCTTCCTCTGCCCGAGGGGCATATTTTCCTTCCTGGCCGAGGGGGTATGTTTCTCAGCGAACTCCTCCATCTCTCGTAGTGCTTCCCGCCTTATTCCGTTTTAGTCATTTTAACGGTCTCTGAGCGTTTCGTCTGGACCCGGTGAAATTCGGGGGTAACAATAATCCCCCTCTTAAATGGTCCAAAAGAGTGTAGTGAATTTTGGACGTAAAAGTGGTGACGAAATGCTCAGATGTGTTGTTTTCTGTTGTTGGTCGCACGTAGAAGTTCGCTCGGGCCGAGGGGATAAACGCCATAGCAGATTTCAAAGTTGCGGTCTCGTATCCTCGAGCCTGTAAGAAATGGTCAGGGTATGTGTAAAAAGATATAATCCGTGGGCTTACCAAGCCCCTACCAATTCAAAAGCAGCAAAAGAGATGACATCCATACTCTCACAGTTGGTATGAATTCATCAATGGGGATACCCGCACCGACCGGGATAAAAGGTTACGATAGCAAGCCCATCCCCTTCCAGGATCATAACTCTCGGTCTCCTTGAATTTTTTCATCCTGGCATGGGACAACTTAGATCACCCTCCTGCGCCTCAATAGATCCCATTATATATCCTTTGAAAGCACTCTCGAGCCAAGTTCTTAATCAGTCCGGGTGGGAAGCCCTTGTTCCAGCTTTGAGGGAAAAGCGCCACACTATAAAGAAAAGGGTTGGATTACTTGAGTGTAAAAGAGAATACAGGGACTTGTTCTCATGGTCTCCTAAGGGACTTGCCCTAGGCTAGAACCAATCCCGCAGAGAAGGAGAAAGCTCAATTACTCTATTGGGAGGAATATAAGGTAGATATAGAGAGTAAGATAACCCTTTCAAAGTTCCAAGGGATACGTTCTCTTCCATTCCGAGTCCTCCGACTGACATGGATCGAGTACAGATTCTCGTAGGTGAGACTTTAGGGCCTCATCCGAGGGTTTTGTCTTCTTTCCTTGCTCTGTCCGCGAGCATGCCTCGTCCGAGGGCTTTTTCTGCCTCTTAGAGAGTGGTTTCTGCCTCTTAGAGAGGGATTTCTGCCTCTTAGAGAGGGATTTCTGCCTCTTAGAAGGGGGTTTCTGCCTCTTAGAGAGGGATCTTCTGCCTCTTAGAGAGGGATTTCTGCCTCTTAGAAAGGTATTTTCTGTCTCTTAGAGAGGGATTTCTGCCTCTTAGAGAGGGGTATCTACCTCTTAGAGAGGTATTTCTGCCTCTTAGAGAGTGATTTCTCTTCCTCTTAGAGAGGGGTTTCTGCCTCTTAGAGAGGTATTTCTGCCTCTTAGAGAGTGATTTCTCTTCCTCTTAGAGAGGGGTTTCTGCCTCTTAGGGAGGGATCTCTGCCCCTTAGAGAGGAATTTCTGCCTCAAGGGGAGGGATTTCTCTTCTTTGGCCAAGGTCTTCGATCTTGTTTATCAGGCGAAGTTTTTGATCGGCGCTTTCATTTTGCAAATGGGCGAGTCTTCGGCGTATATAGTCTATTAGGAGAATCTCGGGGCATCGTCGATTTACCCGGAAATGATCTGCGAAGGGAAGTAAAAATTTTCGAAATATCATAATAGAACCAGGGGTACCTTCCATTTTGCAGGAGCGACGCGTTTGACTTGGCGAGTTTGGATGTGGAGTTCCTTGGCACCAGCGAAATCTGGTTCTCGAAGTCAATACCTTTGTCATTCTCGACCATGTCGGTTACCTACGTGCGTATCGGGCCTTGTCGAAGGGTTTGATGGTGGTCGCCTTAGGTCCGGGATTTGGCCTCATGCAGAGGGACTTTCTGCCCCTTAATGAGGGATTTTCAGCCTCACGGGGAGGGATCCTCAGCTTCTTTAAAGGCCTTCAATTTGTGCCTCCATGGGGAGTGCTTTATGCCTATGGAGAAATATCACAACACGTAATAGATATTGTTGTACCTTTTGTCCGATAGCTTTTTCTTTCTTGGTTCATCCGCGAATCGCTTTTTGAGGCCTCCCCCGGGGAATTAATCTTGTTGATTGCATCCCATGACTCTGGTTTCTTGTCTTTCCCGAGGTTTGTTTTTCCGGAGAAATACCGAGGAGTCGGGTTATATATGTATATATTTTTTCAGATATATCTTGCTCTTGCCTCCTAGCACGTTCAGGCCTTACTTGGTGTGATCATGTTCGGGCCTCGCCCCATGAGTCTTCCTAATGAGTCCACCTCTGAATCGGGCCTTATTGGGTTCTGACTTTCCTCGCAAAATTGTAGGGCTGAAGTGGCGGTCTATCAAGCGTTTGACCAGAGATAGCTTTGACGACCATGATCATTTTAAGCAGGCCTACTCCTTGATGGGCGAGACTGTGAAGCGCGTCCTCACGCTTCGAGACTCCAACACGAAGCTGCAGCGTGCCAACTCGAACTTGGAAGCTAAGAACGAAAAGTATATTCTGGAGGTTGACAAACACAAGGCTCGAGAAAACTCTTTAGAGGTGAAAATAGCCAAGCTGAGGGAAGAACTCAAGTTAAGTCAGGAAAAGACCCTAGTGTACGAGGGAGTCATAGCTCAACTTGAGGAGAAAATCACTAGCAAGTATGTGCCGGCGGACGAAGTGGCTGAGAAGGCGTGTGTCTACTTTGACCATGGCTTCAAAGGGTGTTTGGCCCAGAATCGAGCACAAGGTTTTTCTGAGTCCGAGTATCCATTTGACTTCCTAAATGTAGCCGAGGCATTTAGTTACCTTCCCCTCGACGACTCACTTGCAGATGCTGCCCCGGAGATTGAGGTCCCGAAGGGTGGGCGTGCAGGGAGTGCTGACGCCGGCCATCCCTAATTGAGTCGGCCTCGGGTGTTTCCTTTTGTCTATCTATTATGCTAGAACTTCGATTTGATCCCATCGTAGACTAAGTATTTTGACTTGGCGTAAGCGAACCGCCACGTGCACATTAATTTTGATGTATTTTGGCGGTGTCTCGTCGCGATTTTCTATCGTAACTGTTGAAAATGCGTTTATCTTCTCTTCCCTGGTTCCGATGCTAACTGTTCACCGATTGCCTTGGGAATAATCTCCATATATAAGTTAGCGATGGCCTCTCGATGGTTTGTTCGCCCCTAACGCAAAGGTCGTATTGGCCACTGGGCCCAAACATAACTACGTTCGGTGTTTAAACTTCCTTGGAGTGCATTTCATCCTCCTTAACATGTTCCCCGTACCAGCGCATAGCCTTTTTGGCGGTGCTTGACCTGTTCCGACCAGCGTCAAATGAATTTTTTAAGAACTAAACGTTCCCACAGACGGCGCCAATTTGATGCGGTCGGAAAATGAATGATCCACCGCCGTGGGCGACGAGCTGCCTTCTTCCTCTTTCCGCCTTAACTTCGTCGCGAACTTGGACTTGTAGGCTGTTGAAACAGGATTAGGGGTGCGGGCGTTTTCCCTATATATAACGTACCTAGCTCTGGCGGTTTTCGCCGGTTTCGCCCACGTTCCGTGTTTTTCGGACTTGGGCTTGCCCCTGCCTCCTCATCTTCCACGATCCCACGTTCATTCGCATGCGCAGTAGAGATCGTGTGTTACCACGATCCTTACTTCTTCCCGAGGGGCTCGAGGGCGGCCTGCCTTTTGTCTCGTAGGGTATACTTTCCCTGCCTCTGCCCGAGGGGCATTCCTCGAGGACGGCGTGCCTTCTGTCTCGTAGGGTATATTTTCCCTGCCTCTGTCCGAGGGGCATATTTTCCTCGAGGACGGCATGTCTCCTGTCTCGTAGGGTATATTTTCCCTGCCTCTGCCCGAGGGGCATATTTTCCCTCCTGGCCGAGGGGGTATGTTTCTCAGCGAACTCCTCCATCTCTCGCAGGGCTTCCCATTTTATTTCGTTTTAGTCGTTTTAACGGTCTTTGAGCGTTTCATCTGGACCCGGTGAAATCCGGGGGTAACAGTGTGCCTTTCTTATAACTAGTAGTACGTTTTCGCACGCCCTATATCCGTGTGCTTAGAATATAATTTATTTATGTTACTTCTAATTTTGAGCTTCATAATTTATAATGTTTAATATATAAAATGTAATTTTAACTATATAAACAAAAATGATGTGTGGGCTATAAGTATAATAAATAAAAACTTTAAAAGTAATATAAGAATTACTGAAGTAATTAATTAATAAAGAGATGACTAAACTGCAAGACCAAATGTCCACTCCACACCCTTTATATAATAGAATAGATACCCTAATCGGTTAGCGGTATTAGTTTAGCTGAAAGTTGGAATCGTCACAGCTGACAATTAGGTTCAAAATCGTTCAAACTTTACTTATTAAGCGTGGGAACAATAGGGTACATGCCAGGGGATTAATCCCGCTAGAAGTCGGAATCTTATCATAATCAACCATAAGGGTCAAAATTCATTTGAAGTTATTCAGTGTGGAACTACGATGCCTGTCAATAGATTAGTACTATCAGAGCCTCGCTCGTCCAATAACCAAAATAATGTATATTCCGATTTGTGAAATTTTATTATTTGACCTATGCACCGGTTTATAGGAGGACTGTTGACCCACTTTAAGCTTGATAGGGCTCCATTATAAAACCAATTAGTGATAAGTGGAGTAACCCATCAACTTATAGACCAGTCAATCTTAACTTATTCGGTCATCTAGTTTAACAAAATTCACTTAAGTAGTTTAAATAATATGAAGAGTGGCTATGTTCGGTTATAAAGTCAAGGCAGGATAAAGGCCCAATATAAATTTATTTTAGTAAACCCATATAATTTATCTTAAACCATCAACCTAGTTTACTTATATCGGGCTAGTGAATAGATTCTGACCAGAATAGAGAAACCAAACATGCTAATATATGTTAATATTTATATTAATCTGCTATGGGATAGCAAACTGCCCTATCTATGATGACATTGCACTGATACTAATACATAAGAGAAGGGAAAAAATAAAAGAAAACTACGCATTCGAACGTCTAGGAACCTTTCCTTTTTGTTATTTAGTTGTATAAGAAGACAAATAAGGACGTAATAGTAAAACTGGCACATGCATCATAATTCCAATAAAAAGAACTAAAAGAAAATCCTCATCATTATTACTACAGACGCTGATACAACAAGAAAACTAAAAAAAAAAGAAATGAAAGAAAGCCCTTAATCAACAAAGCAAAATAAAAAAAATAAAAATAAAAATCTAGCATATACACAAGCTAAATGTAACTAAGAGGTCATTATATCAAGAACTGTTCCAAAATCCTACACTACACCTCAGATAGTAACAAGCAAAGCAAGCCACCAAGCCACAAAGAAGTCAGTCATAAATCAAAGAAAAGAAAAAAAAAAGAAAAAAAAATACCAAAAAAAAGTTACTACTGGGTCTCACCCGAGCTAGACGACGTGGCTTCATTACCAGCCGTCGATGTGCCACCGCCCTGTATTTCGTCGTCGCTCGACAAACTCTGTTCTTCGCTCGAAGAATCAGAAAACGAATCACTCTCATCATCATCGCTGACAACCTCAGCCCTTCGCCTTCTTTGGACCAAACCCCTACTACTGCCCTGTAAGGCGAGCCTTCTTCCTTGCCTCGTCTTACTACTACGCTTGCCTTTTGTCTGAGAATCGAAGCTCCCCCCCTTTGATTTCTTGGTGGTTCTGATGTGTTCTTCGCTGCTATCGTCTGAATCGTTGCTTAAAGAGTCTGTGTCGTCTTTACGTCTCTTTCTGCTCGAACTTGTCTGAAAAACAACCGCAAGTAGCGTTTTTGTTTTGGGTCCATCGAGTGGCAGTTTGTACACAGGAGGGTAACAGCATAGAAGCATACGTATATATATGTCTATATATATACCTTAGGCCCACGATCTACAAGGCGAGCCCATTCACTTCGGTTCCTAAGGCAGTCAAGCACAGCTTGGGAATGGCTTGAGTATGCGTATCTCTCTCCATTGTGCTTTCTCAGGTGAGGCCAATGCTGTCGAATAACAAACGATGGGAGTTAGTTATAAAACGTATGCAAAGAATATACGTAGAAAATCAGACGTTATTCTGAGAAGGGAAGAATATACAGGCAGCACGGCATTGCAGAGTTCTTCTAGGGTCATCCGCTTGCCATCGCTCATGATCTCAGCAATCAAATCTACAGATATAAGAGCAAATGACTCAAACAAGAACACAAAATAATTATTTTTTTCCCAATTTTTCCCAAAAGCACGAACCAGGCAATGTACGACGGCGGTTCCTCGAATCATAATCAGAGGTGCTCCTTGACGAACGTCGACTGGTTAGATTGTGCCCATTGGTTAAATCGCCAGAAGATGACATAGAACTGCTCTTCTTATATTGCATGCTTCTACCAATGCCTCGACTATCTGTGTCCCTTTTGGAAAGAGAATCAACGCTTGATCCGCCTTCTCGCCTTCTGTTTTCTGAGGACACATGCTTTCTCTTTAGGTTCACATCGGCGTCATGACGACCACGTGAGCGTTCTCTAGCCAAATCCTTGGATCTCCTCCTAGAAGTCTAAATCAATAAAAAGTTATCAAATTGCAATGTTGAGCACATTTGATTGGACCGAGAAAAGGTGAGCTGAGAAAACAAAATGAAGAGAGGCTCACCATACTGATATCTTTGTGGCCACTGCTAGACGCCCGTTTCATCAGCGTGCTTGAGGAGTTCGGAGATGTTATTTGAGGTAAACTTCCAGCATGGCGCATGCGAGGCACGCGGGGAACTCTAGGAGAACTATTGAGCTCTTGATGTAGAAGAAATGCAAGCTGCGATAAAGATAAAAAATTATAGATAAAGAGAGGTAAGTGATTTAGTTCTAAGTAGTTTATTTGTACCGCTTCATCACTTAGGTTAGAAGCCACATTTCCCTTAGCTATCGGGTGACTATCTGAGTGATGTGACTTTCCTCCACTACCAGTTAGAGCTGAACCAACTAAACCAGATTTGCTCTGCGAATTTGTAGCACTGTCAATATGAACTGAAGTGGCACGATCACCTGATCGTGGAGCAGCTGGTGATTTTGCTGACAATATCACCTTAGAAGTAGAGCTAACGGTGGAATCCTTTACTTCAGACGGTAACGGATTGGCATCAGATATTTGTGGCTTTGTCGATGATGATGTCTTGGAGACAGGGTTCAGGCGAGAAGACTCTTTCACTAACTTTTTTCTTCTCTCATACTTCTCATCATCCTTAACATTGTAGGATGAGGAACTGTCTTTTATGGTTCCACCACTATTTTTTGACGACTCCTTCTGTTTGTCAGTAAAAGGGTTTCTAACAAAAGAAGTAACATGATTGTTGTGGAACTTGGATGCATTTCCACTTGAAATCGATGTGTGTCTTCCCACACAAGCAACTCCTTTACCCTGATGAGAAGTTGTTGAATGACTCGAGACTTTAATATCTGGTTTTGATACACTATCAGAAATCTCTGTATTATTCTTAAGCACATAAGATTTTTTTCTTGTTCCAATGCCACTCTCCGTACCATCAGTTTGCTTGAGCAGATGTGCGTGGCCATGTACTACATCAAATCTGTAATTACTAGAAGTCTCTACAGAGAGGTTCTTGTTTGCCTCATTCATCTTCGGTTGACTAGCTAGTGAGGTCTCTATTATCTTAGTTTCTACAGATAAAAGTTCGGCATGAGACTTTGGATGTTGAGGCAAAAGTTTCGGACTGTCTGCATTAACACAGTGTACAGGAAAAGACTTCTTCTGATAACCTTCATGAGTGCCGACAATAACATCTTTCAGTTTCTTGTTAGGTCCTGAGTCAGCTTCGTCGATATTTAAATCCTGGCCATTTGAATTATCTTTGGCATCCAAGGCAGGTGGCTCCTTAAGTTGTGTCGTAACGTTTATAGCAGTTTCTCCACAATCATGATGATGGTGAAGAGAATCTTCTTGGACCTAATTAAAAAGATAAGTGACAAACAAAATATGTGAGAAAACAACAGAAAACAATACAAGCAGTTGGAGGTCTACTTTACAAGCTATATCTATGTTCGAGATCATTGAACGAGCAATAGCCCAAAGGAAGTAATTGGGAGAACAATAGACATACCACACGTGCCATCATCTAATATCAAATTGTTACTTTCTTTTCTTGTGATGACAGAGGCCAAGTGTCTTCTTTGTGTGACGTCCTTAGTTAACACAAACAAGCAGACATACTAAACTAAATATAATACGGCACCAAAATGGTTGATACACATTGATCACTAGATTATAGCAGAAAACAGCCCAACTTAATGCGTACTTCACAGTCACGCAATTGTATGAAAATGAAAATACAAGTAGCTCCGGCAGCAATGAAACCACATTACACTGATATACTTTTAACTATTCATTGATTGTGGATATGCATCAAATGAAACATTTTCACATACCTCTTCCTTCACAGCTTCGCACTGGGAAGCAGCGAGTCCAGACAATGTCACAGAGTCGTCATCAGTGTTACTAAAACTCCCAGACCCCACAAGAGCTCGATCTACTTTACTCGTCATGTTTGACTTGTCATCATTTGAGATGTCTTTTCCGACTGTGGCCTCTGGAGCACGATCAGTCAAAGCTAAATTGGTAGCACATTCACCGAGAACATCACTGCAATATACATCATCATTAACAGTCGTGGGGCCTCGGGCTTGAGAAAATTCCAACTGTTTTGCATCACTCGAGAATGTTGAAGCTAGTACTAAAGATACAGAAAAGTTTTTAGTCAACATAAACACTGTTAAAATTATAAACACATACAACATTCACATTGCATTCACTAAACCCAAGCAAGACGAAGAATAGGATAATGAGGATATAAAGACATGGTACCTGCATGAGAAGCATGACCAGGTAGCCTTGGATCAGCAGCCTCTTCCTCAGAGACCCTCACCCTTTTCATTTCAGTCTGAACTTTTGACATACTAAGCTCCTTGTGCGTGCTGTAGGGTAACATAGTATGCTTAGGCTTCACTGTGCTACTTTCAGTCACAGCATCGCCGAGGCACCGAGAACTAACCTTCTCACCATTTAACTTCCTCAGAGAGACCAGGACATCACCTTCAAGTGGGCTCTTTGCAACATCAGAGTTCCCTATTGAATTAATCCCGCGATTGTTCTTCTCCTTGTTGGAAAATGATAGCAACAACCCAGCACCATCATTCCCATTATTGGCATCTTCCTCACAGTTACCACCCTTATTATTTGAATGTCCATCTCCATTCTCCTTGACCTCTCCATTACCACACCAAGGAAAGTCATTATACTTAGAGCTGAACTTCTTTGGAACATATCCACTGCACCTCCACAACACAGGGCCAAAGACAGACGACATCTTAGACCCTGAAAACAACCCGGGATCTCCACCAGGTACACCGTGCACATGAACCCTCTCCTCCATTGGAATATTAGTCCAAAGCCTATGGTCCTGGCTATGGCTAACACTAGGATTGTCCATTGCTAATGTTTTTGTCGGCAATTCAACTAAAACCTCAGCAACCTCTGTCTCCTCACTGTCATTACCAATTCCACTATTGTTTCTGTTCTTACACTTATCACAAGAAAAAGATTTCTCTCCCTTCACAAAACGCACACACCGAGTGTGGACCCACACGCCACACTCATCGCAGTCGACCATTTCTTCTCCATCATCAAAATTGACCCCACAAATGCAATCAACGGTCCACGAACCGTTAACCCAGTCATCGTTGCGAGGTTCGGATATAGGTTGCCGATGGGAACGGCTCTTCATTTTATCTACTCACGCTAAAACCTCTAAACCCAGCAATCAAATATATCATTTTTCAAAGCGAACCCAAATTCTGACTTCATATCTGCCAATAACCCCTCGCCCGGCAACATAAATCGAAGCACAAATCCAATAGGAAATGGATATTTTCTGATTTTCTGACAATTGAATTCCACCCAAACCCTAAAAAACAATAATTTATCCAACGACAAGCCAAATCAGATGATGCGTCCGCCTATAAACTATCATAGCCACGAGCATCGAATTCAAATCCACCAATCTTCTATATTACAGATTAATATGCCTACAGATGAAAACGTACCTTCCGAAGCGATTGCTCGAAACAAACAGCAGCTGAGTTTTTTTGCTAGTTTCAGTGTTTCCGCCTCTGACTTTTTTTTTCTCCTCCGTTTTCTTCTTTAACCTTAGGGGGTCCATGTGAGCGGAACTGAAATAAGAATTAGATTAGAGTTGGGGAAGATGCGTGGCGTCCGTGAGGACTTTAGCGCGTCACGAAAATATCTCAGCTCGTTTTGTGGCCGCCGATTCCCGAGCATCCAACGGCTTTCATCGATTAAAAATATTATCGAAGTCACCCCAATATTTTGAACAAATTACTTTTAAGCCCTTTTAGATTTAATTGTCAAATGATATCCGCAATGGCGTATTTATAAGTTCTCATAATCCCTACATTATAATCGTTATGAGGTTAGATGTCTAGTTCTACCTCTGCTCAATGTTGATTATATGATGCAAATTGTTGAATTAGCTTCGCAGAAATCGAAAATGTATCAAAATTTGCATAGAAATGTTGTTTTTTTTTTCCGTGAAAGGTGTTGAATTGTCTATCGATGCCGCTAATGTTGGAAAAAAACTCCTCTTAAAGCCCAACCCCGATGCCCAAATTCTTAAGCCCACGAGGTTTCACTCTAAAACCATTTGGTAATAAAAGGAATAGCCCACAAGCTTATAAACTGCTCAGAACTTATCTAATTATCCGATATGGACTTGGATTTACTATCCAACTCAAATACAAGACCACCAAATGGGTCCCCTTGAACGAAAATCATCTTGTATCAGCGTTTCTGCCGAACGGGACACTTCGACACAAAACACCAAACTGGATCAACTTGCTCTCAACCGAGCTATTAACACGTTCCACACCCTCTGCTGAGCACACACACAATCATTGCAAGTGCGGGGACACATCATCCACATCGTATTTGGGCTAGAACCATAGCTCTGATACCACTGCTGGGAATAAAATCCCTCTTAAAGCCCACTCTCAGAAGCCCAAACAGTGGAACCCCGTGGGCTTATGAGTTTGGACAAGCTTTAAGGGATTTTATTCCCAACAACTAATCGTTGTTTTATGTGCTTTATAATACGCTTTGCGAAAGTTGTTAATTTGATACAAACTTTTGAGACATACTTCATTTGTTACATTTTAAGCAACGAAGTTATCTTCTCACATACATCGCCCAATAGCGCTAAATAGACTTCCCTCAACGATATCTTGAAGATAAGTACAACCAAGAAGCTCGACAATCCTATCGTATATCCCAAAGGAGAAGAGCACTACGAACCAATTTACTTCAACCCTATGTGGTACGACACTCGTATCCTCACTGTCGCTGTTGTGATCTGTAGGATAGCATTTACTCGTAGTCAGTGGAGGACCACAAAGATTGATTTTGACAAAGCTCGAAGCGTTCATGCTCTGAAGTTCTGGTATTTCCCCTGTTAAGTTGTTATAAGACAAGTTAAGATCGTTCAGGCGAACATTGATGCAAAGCTGGTGGGAATCCCTCATGTAAGAGAGTTGATCGATAAATCGAGCGAATTTAACTGCTTCATTTCGCCGATGTTGACTGGGATCAACCCCGTCAAGTGATTTCTTGATAAATTTAGCAGTCTCAAGTTCGCCAGGCGCGTGAGCTCTTGTGGAATATTGCCAGATAGATTAATGTCGAAAGATAAATACTGGTAACCAAAGTAAGTATGACGTCGTATTGGCGTTGATATCCTTTAGTCATGATGTTCATGCTATTTATAAAGGGTCGGGCTTATGGAATCATCGTCGCAGGAGAAGTTTGGTTCACGCTTTCTATGAATGATTGGTATCTTGCTTGAGTCGTCGTTGAAGAAGAAAAGTCGTCGTACGCGTCGGGAAGTATTGGAATTTTGGTCTGCAGCATCTTGGAAAAATTATGGAAACATTTGGGGATGGTTCCGTGAAGACTATTGCTCGATAAAACCAAGATTTGAAGAGAGGAAAACCGGCATATGTCTCGAATTAATTCGACCACTCAACATGTTGGATCTTAAAATGATAATCCTCATATCAATTGAATTCGTCTCCGTCCATTTCGGAAGATTTTCATAAAAATACTTATCGGAGAGGTCAACGTTAACCAACGATTTAGAGCTAAATATCGAAGGAGGTATGTTGACAGAGATACGGTTATTATGAAGATTTAACGTGTAGTTGTGTCAGACATTCGATGGTAGAATGAACGACTCCATACCAGATCATTATCCGCGAGATTCAACAATTTGAGATTTTCCAGTTTCGTCCAACAATCCGGTAACAATCCACTCAATCGATTATCACCAAGATGGAGAACCTCCAACGCATAAGAATCAACCCCGTTGACGTCACAAATTGCATTTGAGACATCTCCAGAAATCGAATTGTTCGAAAGGTCGAACTCTTAACATGTTATGTGCTATACGAGGCAGTGGACCACTAAATTTCTTTGAGCTCAAGTATAAGTTGGTATTCCAAGAATTGAAGTTTGTTATATTTCCGTGGAGGTTGTTGTGAGACAGATTCATGTTCGGAATATTCCATACCCCAATTTGGGACCAGACTGTGAATCCCAGAGTTTGCTAAATCGAGAAAGTCGATCCTCTATTGTGTTCTTAGCCACGAGGAAAATGGCCCGCTAAGCTTTGTCGAATGGAGATTGAGAGATTGCAACTGGAAACGTGGCATCCAGTTCGAGCTCACCTCGAAATTTAATCGATTTCCACATGCATCAAACGATGCCAAATTCTTTAGGTTGATCAAATGACTCTCAGAGACAACGCCTTCGAGCAAGTTATTCGAGACGTCAAATGTTCCAAGTCGAACAACTGCCCGAGGTTCTCAGAAGGATTTCCGACAAATTTATTGTCATTTAGGTACATAGTCTGAAGAGACGATAATTCCCCTAAAACTGAAGGTATGACCCTTGACATTGAGTTACGAGTAAGATCCAAATCTTGTAGGTTCGTAAAGTTTTTGAATCGATCACTTATATGGCCAGAAAATTGGTTGTTACCCAGGCTTAGACTCCTCAACGATATAATATCACAATCAGACATATTTCCAATAGCATCCGACTAGAGCTGTCAAATGGACCGACCCACCCCGTCCCGCCCCACCTCAACCCGCCATTAAAAGGGGGGGGGGGGGCAGCACGCCAACATAACGGGCTACTAAACTAGTAGCCAGCCCGACCCGCAGTAGGTTGGCCCCGCTATTTTTTTTATTTATTTTTTTAATTTTTGTGTTTTTGTTTTCAAATAATACTTTTATTAATAATTTATGTTGGAATAATTAACGAAAATTCGTAAATCATTTATGAATTATATAAGTTCATAACTACATCAATTATAATTAATTACTAATAAATATTATTTATTAATATTTAGCATACAAAAATGTTTACAATATATATACATAATAATTTAAAAAAATAAATTACTGGCGGGCCAGCCCGTCCCGACCCGCGGCCCCACGAGCTGGCGCGTTTTGGCCCGGTTTTAAACAGGCCGGGAATTTGTTAGCCCAACCCGCCTATTTTTTCATGGAGGGACGGGCCAACCCGACGGGCTCGGCCCGTTTTGATAGCTCTACATCCGACATTTCACCATGCAACTTATTCCTAGACAGGGACACCATTTGCAATTTGTACGACCGCCAAACTCCGGTGGAATATTTCCGTAGAGATCATTGTCTTCCAGAGAGAGTATACTTGAGAGGTAAAATTGAAATATCATTCAAAATCGTTCCAACGAGAAGTTATCCCCAAAATCCACAACCTCGAGGTTGTTACAGGAATAGAGCCAATCTGGAATCATATAGCCGACAACACGTTCGAGCAACGTAACGTTGCTAGCGCTAGGGATTGCGCCTTCGATACAGTTATCTCTCAGGTACAGATGCTTAAGTTTCTCGAGTTGTAGAATCCATCTCGGGAACTCAACACAATTTCCTGACAAGACGAGAGTTTGCAGAGAAGATAAATTAACAAAACCGACCTCCCTTGTCGGAAAACCGAGCATGTCGTACCCCAAACGTAGTTCTGACAGAGAAGGGAGCGTGCCGAACAACGAAAGGCTATCAGAGACACTACACATATACGGAAAACTCATGTCCAAGCTCTCTAGTTTGGATAGCCTGGACAACCAGTCGAGATTGTCTGTGTAGGTGCTTTTGGACCACGATTGTAACCTAAGGGTGCGCAAATTCGAGAGATTGCCGATGTACGAGGAATTGCTCCTTGAAATCCCGCCTCACTCAGATCTAAGTACTCCAAGTCGACGAACGACCCGACGAACGAAGATATCGTTCCTCGGAAGCCATGTTCGCTCAGATCGAAGTACTTGAGATGTTTCAGATTCGATAAAGAAGAACTGACGTTATTACCTCGTAAACCAAATAACCTCCAAGGCGTAGCTCGTGAACGTGGCCCATCGAATTGCTACAGGCAACACCTTTCCACGCGCAGCAATCTGCTTCCTCGTCCTTCCGTGAAGAGAGGAGGTCGTCGTTATATTCTAGCGACTCTTTGAAGGATAAAAGCGCTCGTCTTTCGATTTGGGGACATTTTACGGTCGTGGAACGGCTGATTTCGAAGTAGGTCATTGTGAAGAGTGAGTAATGAAAACAAATGCTCAAGGATAATGAAACTTGAGAGAATGGCAAAAATAGTGTTATAGAATTGCAAATATAGTTAACTTTTTAACAATGTTGCAAAACTAAACAACTTTTCAATTTTATTATTATTATTATTATTATTATTATTATTATTATCTTTATTTTCACCATAAAACTATTTAAAATTTCAATTCTCCCTTCTCATTATTACAAATAAGCAATGCTCTATTGATAATTGTATATTTAACCCCCGTTAATCATTTTTCATTAAAACATAAACTCAAGACGTAACATGATTCATATAATCTATTGTCATATACTGCGCATATATCATCAATAAATTATCATGCAACCCACTAGTATCTCGCAACTGAGTCAAAATTGCATCGAGCGAAACATCGCGGGAAAATATGCCACTATCTTTTGGAGGTTGATCATAAACTATGTGATTGTCAACTGTAATTAAGTTGCCATCCCAATAAACCGTCACAATAATTGAATTCGACATTTCTGCAAATTGGGAACCGAAATTTCAGAAACAAAGGCAGATTCACTCACAAAAAATGGTGATTCTTAAAACAAAATAAAATAATCACTTACATGGAGCAACATGGAGAAACTAGCCTGATAAAAAATATGAGGTTTGTTCAAATGTAGACGGACGATGCACTTGTCTCCCTCGTCCATGTTAACTTAAAAGGAACGTTCAATAGGTTCTCTTATTCATATGATCTTCTTTATATTTTTTAAGTAACAAAATAATGATAATAACAAAGATATTCTATATTATGAAAAGATTCTGTAAGAGAAGGAAGAAATTGTTCTGTATATTGATTCTATAAGACAGCGTACAAGAGATACATATATACACTAAATTGAGCATAACTGTTCCTAGAATAAAGCAATCCCATTTAGTATCAATAAAGACATATTAAAGACAAATGATTCCCTTAATCCTGATTTGGTGCAATTGTTGACTATACGTTTCTGAACACTCCCCCTCAAGTTTGGAATGAATGTTGATGATTCCTAACTTGCTCCGTAGAGTCGAAAATTGCAAAGAACTCAAGGGTTTTGTAAAAATGTCCGCCGGTTGGCTTGACGTCCTTACATGGGCCATCTTGACCGTCCCTTCTTGAACTTTTATCTCGAACAAGATGACAATCTATTTCTATGTGCTTCGTACGTTCGTGTTAAACTGGATTTGAAGCGATATGTAGTGCCGCTTGTATCACAGTATAAGTTGACGGGTGATGAATGCTTGATACCCAAGTCCTGTAGAATAACTTTCAGCCATGTGATCTCACAACAAGTCGCAGCCATGGAGCGGGATTCAGCTTCTGCACTTGACCGTGATACAGTCGTTTGCTTTTTGGTCTTCCAAGAAACAAGTGAGCTTCCAAGAAATATACAATACCCAGTAACCGATCGTCGTGTGTCACGACATCTAGCCCAATCAGCATCGCAGAACGCATTCAACTGAATTGAATTTTCTACAGGAAAAAATAATCCTTGTCCAGGCGTTTGTTTGACGTACCGTAAAACACGATAAGCCGCTTCCAAATGCGGCACCCTTGGTTTGTCCATAAAATGACTTAATACATGGACTGCATACGCCAAGTCGAGTCATGTTATAGTCAAATAAATCAGTCGACCAACAAGCCTCCGATATGAAGATGGATTGTCAATATAATCTCACTCAAAATTGCTAAGTGCAAGGTTCTGTTCCATTGGGGACGAGGCTGGTTTTGCACCAAGATATCCTACCTCTTCAAGAATATCAAGAGCACATTTTCGTTGTGAAAGAGCAATACCATTGCTGGACCGTGCAACCTCTATACCGAGGAAATATTTAATCTTCCTAGATCCTTCAGCTTGAACTGAATCTTCAGAAATGATGTAGTATCTTTGATATCTTGCAGATTATTTCCCGTTAGGATAACATCATCCACGTAAATAAGGAGGCAAGTAAATTTACCATGATGGGATCGGACGAATAACGAATAATCAGCCTTGGACTGCTTGAAGTTGGCGTTCTTGAGGGCATTAGTAAGCTTAGTGAACCATTGCCGTGAAGCTTGCTTAAGGCCGTATAAAGACTTGTGCAGTTTGCAAACTCGTGTCTCCCCCTTTCGTCCAAAACCAGGTGGTAATGACATGTAAACGTCTTCATCGAGATCTCCATGTAAGAATGCATTGTTAACATCAAGTTGATGAAGATGCCATCTTTGAGTTGAAGCCGCGGCAAGAAGGATCCGAACCGTAACAAGTTTTGCGACAGGAGCGAAAGTCTCTTGGTAGTCAATTCCATCAACTTGGTTATAGCCTTTTGCGACCAAACGAGCTTTGTAACGTTCCACAGTACCATCACCTCGCAATTTGATCTTATATACCCATTTGCACCCGATCGGCTTTTTGCCAGGAGTCAATGATTGTAAGACCATATGCCATTTTCAACAAGCGCGTCAAGCTCTTGCTGCATAGCAAGACGCCATTTAGGATCGCAAACAGCTTCTGTAAATGAGGATGGTTCCTTCTCAACTGAAAGAGACGTGGTGAAAGCCTTGTGTTTGGGAGATAATTTATCATATGAAATAAAAGTGGACAAAGGATAGGTCGTACCTGTTGCAGTAACCAAAGTTAGACGTTGAGATGTTCCGTGAAGGAAGAGAAATACTAACTTGATACTCATCGAGGTGTTTGGGTGGCTTTGTAGCACGGGTTAATCGTGGTGACCTGGTCTGTGTGGCGGAAGGTTCATCAGTGGAGAAGGTGTGATTGGATGATTGTTTTGGGGAGTAGCTTCAGTGTTGATAAGTGAACTCTCTCTTTGTGAAGGACTGAGGGGTGAGGAAGTGGGGCCATCATCGTATATTGGTAAAGGGTGAGGAATAAGAGGTGAACTTGCAGCGGAAGTCGAAAATGGAAAATTTTCTTCAAAGAAAATGACATCATGTGAGGTGAAAATTTTTCCTGTGGAGAGATCATAAACCCTGTACCCTTTCTGGTTGTATGGGTAACCCAAGAAAATACATTGTATGGCTCTAGCATCAAACTTTGTTGGACGATGATGATGAGTTGAAACAAAACATAAGCACCCAAAGACACGTAGATGGTCATACGTAGGCTGTTTGTGAAACGGTACCTCAAAAGGAGATTTCCCTTTAAGAAGAGGTGTGGGTATGCGATTGATGAGGTATGTAGCTCTTAAGATTGCATCCCCCCAGAATTTCTTAGGGAGGTTAGCTTGGAATAATAGTGCTCGGGCTACATTGAGTAAGATGCCGATGTTTTCTTTCGGCTACTCCATTTTGCTGGGGGGTGAAAACACAACTAGTTTGATGAATGATACCTTTGTCTGAGTATAGGCTATTCAAGGTGAACTCAGGGCCATTATCACTGCGGAGAACTTTGACCTTCAAAGAATATTGTGTTTCAACAAGGTTAATGAATGCAGTGATATATGTTTTTGTTTCTGACTTATGAGCCATCAAGTAAGTCCAGGTGCAACGAGTATAATCATCGACGATTGTGAGAAAATATTGTGCCCTTGTGATAGACGGAAAGTGATATCCCCCCCCATATATCGACATGAATTATTTCGAAAGGTGATTGAGTGCGGACAGAACTCAATGGGAATAAAAACGAGTCTGTTTGGCTAATGGACAAATCAAACAATCAGAAATATCACAATATCGAATTTTCGTAACAGAATGAGAGAGTAAATGAAAAATCGTATTGGATAGATGACCAAGACGTTGATGCCAAAGTTTTGGGGAAGAAGGGATAGAGGTAATGGCTGAATTACAGCTGGTTATCTATTAGATCGACACAGGTGAAGGAGCAGAAAAATCTCAAATGCAAAGAATGAAAAGATATGAAGATGTTGCTGGATAGTGACACGCTTTTAAGATACTGTATTCATTATATTAAAAGTCGGCTTGGGCAACTCACGCTTAATAGCCGTTATAGCTAGTTTATTGTCTATATATATCCAAACACTACTGTATGCAATTGATTTTATCATTTTTCATCAATAAAAGAATTATTTTTATCTTTCAATAGAGTCTCCCAATTCTTATTATGGTATCAGAGAGTTAAAAGTTTCTGCCCTTCTTCAGTTCGATCAATAGAACAAGTTTATTCTTTTTCAAGATCTTGTTCTCCCCTGAAAGAAGCAAATCTTGATTAGGTTTTGAGAAATCATATCTTCTTCTCAACAAGAAATCATATCATCGTCTCTTCTCTGAACATGGCGGAATCAAATTCATTAGGGGAATTAGTGCCAGGAAATTTACAGGATAATCAGCTTGATCCGTATTTCATCCACCACTCAGATAATCCGGGCCTTACCATAGTACAACAACAGCTTACAGGTGACAACTATCCTTCTTGGAACGTGGCAATGAGCATCGCACTTGACATAAAAAACAAGATGGGTTTCGTTGATGGTACCATTAAGAAACCAGCGGCTGATAAGATCAAGCTATTGCAAGCCTGGAAGCGCAGCAATGGCATTGTGAAGTCGTGGATTATGAATTCAGTGTCTAAAGAAATATCAGCGAGTATTATGTATTCAGAATCAGCTAAAGAGATATGGGACGATTTGAAGGAACGATTTCAACAGACGAATGGTCCAAGAATTTATCAGATTCGACGGGAATTAATCAATTTGAAGCAGAATCAATTATCAGTTGGGAATTATTTCACAAGATTGAAATCTTTATGGGATGAAATGTCGAATTTTAGGCCTCCGTGTGAATCTCAGCAGTGCAGGCTCAATCATGACCAGGAATACATACTCGCTTTCCTTATGGATTGAATGATTCGTTTTCACAAGTTAGAAGTCAAATCTTGTTGTTGGATCCTTTACCTCAGATATCTAGAGTTTTTGCTCTTGTCCTTCAAGAAGAAAAGCAAAGGATGGTGACTTCTCCTGATATAGAAGGCAATATGCAGCAGATGGCCATGTTGGTAGGAAAGAGTTCTTTTAATAAATTTTCAGAGCAAAACAAGAAGCAGTCGGGCCAAAAGAAGGACGGAAATAGGGCAATGTGTACTCATTGTAATAAGCTTGGTCATACAGTGGATGCTTGCTACCGATTGCATGGTTTTCCTCCAGGCTTCAAACCAAATTCTAAATTCAGAAGTCATCCAAGGGTCAATCAAGTTGCGATGGAGTCAGCAGATCTTCTGAATTCCAATCAGACAAAGCTTACAGATGATCATCATTTAGGAGCTACGGAAAATTTTTTACAGGAATTGAATACTTCACAGATACAATATCTGAGGCATCTGTTGAGCCAACCTGTAGCTGCAAATCCTCCACAAGTTAACAACATCAATATTGCTCAAGAAACAGGTTTCTGTTTTTATTTTGATCTTTCTGTTAAATTGAGTTCAGTTGATTGGCTTGTGGATTCAGGAGCTTCAAGACATATATGTTGTAATGCTGATCTTTTCATGTCTTTGTCTAATACTGAACCAATAACTGTTACTTTGCCAAATAAATCTCATATTCATGTTTACAGATCAGGTAGTATTAAAATAAACGAGTTATTAATACTTGAGCATGTATTGTTTGTTCCTGAATTTCACTTTAATCTCTTGTCTGTGAGTGCTTCAACAGCAAAAACGGACCTACAAGTGATATTTTCATCTAACCAGTTCATTATACAGGACAAAAGATTCAAAGTTTTGATTGGCAAGGGTAGCATTCATGAAGGATTATATGCGTTGAAGGGTTACTCCTTAGTTAAAACTCAGGATTTAGAATCTTCCTTATTGTGTATGAGCAAGGTTTCTGTAAACACTTGGCATCAAAGATTAGGCCATCCATCTTCTAAAGTGTTATGTTTTGAAATCTGTATTGAAGTACTCAGATTCTACGCCTGATCGTGTATGTCATATATGCCAGCAAGCTAAACAAAGAAGGCTTGCTTTTCAGTCTAATAATAATTTTGCTTCTTCAAGTTTTGATTTGATTCATTGTGATATATGGGGACCGTTTAATCTTTTATCACATTGCAATCATAAGTATTTTTTAACAATAGTTGATATTATAGTCGATTCACTTGGGTATTTTTGCTTAAGCACAAATCAGAGGTACTTGGTATTATGAAATATTTTCTTAACATGATAGAAACACAATTTTCAAAGAAAGTAAAGATGTTAAGGTCTGATAATGCGAAAGAGCTCGAACTAACATCTTTGCTGCAGCAAAAAGGAATTTTACATCAGTTCAGCTGTACTTATACTCCTCAGCAAAATTCAGTGGTGGAGAGGAAGCACCAGCATCTGTTAAATGTATTCTGACAGCGGTTTTTTTAATTAATAGACTGCCCTGTAGTTTTGAAAAATAAATCTCCTTATGAACTTCTTTTCAAGAAATCTCTGAATTATAATAATCTGAAAGTTTTTGGTTCTCTTGTTTATGCATATGTATTTAGTCCTCATAGGGATAAGTTTGAGTCAAGGTCTAGGAAATGTGTTTTTATTGGTTATCCAAATGGCATGAAGGGATATAAACTGCTTGATATTCAGACATTTCAAATTTTTATTGCTAGAGATGTTAAGTTTGATGAGAATGTTTTTCCTTTTCATCAGAATCAAACAAGTTTTCATTCAGAATCTGTATGTGATCCTTTTCAAGATATAGTGTTACCTAACATTACTCATGAAGATGTGCAGCTAGACGATAGTATTGTTCAGGCCGACCAATTTGAAGATGAACCAAATCAGCATGGACCAAATCAACATGCCTTGGATTCTCATATCACAAAGGAAGGTGGGGAATCAGATGATGTTCAGAGCATTGATGAGCATTTATCTAACCCAAGCTTGATTAGGAGATCTTCACGGCAAAAAAGGCAGCCTATATATCTAAAGGACTTCCATTGTAACTCCACTTCAGATCAGCCTTCAACATTATATCCTTTATCAAACGATGTGTCATATGATATGTTATCAGACAACTATAGACACTATATTCTGACAGCATCTATTGTTCACGAACCTAGATTTTTTCATGAAGCAGTAACTAAACCGGAATGGGTCCAGGCCATGCATGAGGAGTTGCAGGCTATGGAAGAAAACCAGACTTGGACTGTGGTGCCTTTACCTGCTGGAAAAAGGGCAATAGGATGCCGATGGGTTTATAAGCTGAAGCACGATTCGTCTGGTAATGTAGAAAGGTTTAAAGCATGGTTGGGAGCTAAAGGTTATAATCAACAAGAAGGGGTTGATTATATTGACACCTTTTCACCAGTGACTAAGCCAACTACGGTTCGAGTTCTTCTTTCGTTAGCAGCTCTTTACAATTGGGACTTATTTCAGCTAGATGTTAATAATGCGTTCCTTAATGGGGATCTTTTTGAAGAAGTCTATATGCAATTGCCTCAAGGTTATAGTCCTAAGGCTCACTCTTGCAATGGTGATTTGGTTTGTTGCCTACATAAGTCCATATATGGTCTCAAGCAAGCTTCAAGGCAATGGAATGTCAAATTTACCTCCGCTATGACAAAATATGGTTTTCATCAAACTGCCTCTGATCATACTTTATTTGTGAAAGGTTCAGGAGTAAATTTCATTGCTTTATTAGTTTATGTGGATGATATTATTATTGCTGGTCCATCTGTTGAAGTAATTGATGATGTTAAAGCGTTCTTGCATGATAGTTTTAGACTTAAAGACTTGGGTGTTTTGCGGTTCTTCTTAGGATTGGAAATAGCTCGTTGTTCTAAAGGGTTGTGTGTTTCACAGCGGTTATATGCCTTGAAATTGTTAGAAGAAACAGGTTATCTTGGAGCAAAGCCATTGACCACTCCAATGAATGTTTCTAACAAGCTAACAGAGGAAGAAGGAGAGCTGTTGAAAGATGCAACTCAATATCGAAGGATTATTGGGAAGCTTTTGTATTTAACTTTTACGCGACCTGACATCTGTTTTGCAGTGAACAAATTAAGTCAATATGTGTCAAATCCCAGGACCTCTCATTAACTGCATTACATCATCTTCTTAGGTACATTAAAGGAACAGCAGGACAAGGACTGATGTTGTCTTCCTCATCAGATCTGCAGATTCGAGGCTTTGCAGATTCAGACTGGGCTGCTTGCTCCGATTCAAGAAAATCAGTCACCGGCTACTGCGTTTTTATTGGATCTTCTTTAGTCTCATGGAAGGTTAAGAAGCAAAATACAGTTTCCAGGTCATCTACTGAGGCGGAATATAGGGCCTTGGGATCAATCACAGCTGAAGTTCTTTGGTTGAGACAGTTATTTTCTGACCTTGGATTGTCATTACATTCAGTTCCAGTTGTTTTGCGACAACAAGTCAGCAATTCAAATAGCTCAGAATCCAAAATTTCATGAACGGACGAAGCATATAGAGATTGATGCGCACTTTGTTCGCCATCATATTCAAGAAAAATCCATCAAGATTCTACCTGTATCAAGCATAAACCAAATAGCAGATGTCTTCACTAAGGTCTTGCCTGCTCCTAGAATCAAGGAACTGTTATCCAAAATGTCCGTAATTGATATATTTCGTCCAGTTTGTGGGGGGCATATTAGATCGACACAGGTGAAGGAGCAGAAAAATCTCAAATGCAAAGAAGTAAAAAGATATGAAGATGTTGCTGGATAGTGACACGCTTTTAAGATACTGTATTCATTAGATTAAAAGTCGGCTTGGGCAACTCACGCTTAATAGCCGTTATAGCTAGTTTATTGTCTATATATATCCAAACACTAATGTATGCAATTGATTTTATCATTTTTCATCAATAAAAGAATTATTTTTATCTTTCAATAGAGTCTCCAATTCTTATTATTATCTGTGAAGTATCAAGGTAGTAAAGTCCTCCTCGTTCAGTTCCCATCCCAATCATCTTCCCCGATCGTGGGTCCTGTAGCATACAATTGTGGTTGGTGAATGTAACGACATAATTGGATTTATAGAGGAGTTTGCTGACTGAAATAAGGTTGAGTTTAAAGGAGGGGACATATAGCACATCATGTAAGACAAAATTGGGAAAATGAATGTTGCCTATGTGTGTCACAGCAGCGACAGCTCCATTTGGTAGAGATACGGTTCGATTGGTAACACGACGGTTGGAGGTTAACAAATCAGTTGAGCATACCATGTGGTCTGTGGCTCCTGTGTCAAGTATCCAACACATATCTTTGTGAATAACTGATGCACAAAAAGTCGTACCTGAGACATCACTCATGGCCGATGTGTTACTAACGTTATTTGCATTTGCACTCGCCTTATTCCCATTCAGCAATGTCATCAGATTTTGATATTGTTCAGCCATCAGAGTATATTCATTATTGGTTGTAGGTGTGGCCGCATTTGCATTATTGACTTTGGAGAGAACATTCTTCTGAACCTGTTTATTACCTGTGGAATTCCTTTGCAACTTTCTACAGAAATCCATGGTGTGACCTTGCCAGCCGCAATAATCACATTTGAGATGTGATCGACATGTCTCCGTGGTGTGGCCAACTTTATTGCAAGTTCCACATTTCAGGTGAGGATTTTCTCCATTGGAATTTCTTTCCGAACTTTTGGAATAGTTCTTCACGACAAAAGCTGAAGCCTCAACCACGGGTGTGCCCCCCTTTGATGTACCTCGCTGTTTTTCATATTGAAGAATCAAAGAATGAGCTAGTAATGGATCCATTAGAAGAAAATGTCCTCGAACGGCGGAGTAAATTTCGTTGAGTCCCATGAGAAACTTCATGGTCTTCTGATTTTGTTGAAATTGTAGAACTTCCTTCATAGTATTGCAGGTACATGTTGGAATGTTGCATAAAGAATCACGTTCATCCCAAAGACCTTTAAGCTTTGTGTAATACGCTCCAATGGTCATATTATACTGTTTGCAATTGTGAATGGCTTCTTCGACTTGGAAAAGGTGAACACTGTTGGTGTTTGAATAGCGCTCTTGCAAATCGGCCCAAATCTTCTGGGCACTATTGATGTATATGATGCTTGCTCCAATATCAGGTGATATCGAGTTGAAAATCCATGCTCTTACGAGGTTATTGCAGCGCTTCCATTGCTGATACTCTTCGTGAGAAGTCTCTAATGGTTGTCTGATGGTACCATTAACGAAACCTTCCTTGTTTTTTATGCTAAGACCCATAAGCATGGCTCGACTCCAGGTACTGTAATTTTCTTCACTCAACAATTGTGTGACGAGTATCAGACCGGGTTGGTCTGAATGGTGTAGGTGGAGTGGGTCATTTGGGTTGTCGAATTTGCTAGCTTCAGACTTGGCTGAGCTTTCAGTATCATCTTTTCTTGCCATAGATTTTGGCTAAAGATAAACAATTGTGAAAGGGGTTAGGAGCGTGTCTGCTCTGATACCATGTAAAAGAAGGAAGAAATTGTTCTGTATATTGATTCTATAAGACAGCGTACAAGAGATACATATATACACTAAATTGAGCATAACTGTTCCTAAAATAAAGCAATCCCATTTAGTATCAATAAAGACAGATTAAAGACAAATGATTCCCTTAATCCTGATTTGGTGCAATTGTTGACTATACGTTTCTTAACAGATTCTCCTTAGCGCTTGGACGAATGAAAGGCAAGAAAAACTTGATTTTATTTAAAATCTTCAATTGAAAATGATTAAATTTACTTGGGGGTTAAATATATAATTATCAATTGCTTATTTGTAGTAATAAGAGTTTTGGAACTGTAATTTTAAATAGTTTTGTGGTGATAAAAACAAAATAATAATAATAAAAATTGTAATAGTTGTTTAGTTTTTCAACATTTAAAAAATTAACTATATTTGCAATTCTACTTTAAAAATATCACTATTTTGCCATTCTCTCAATGAAACTTGAGCTTAGTTGATGCACTTGTCAACTCCATTTTGCTCGATATACAATAAAATGACTACTTAGTATATAAATACATGATTTACTCATTTTTCTTTTTATGGTCGGTCAGCATTTAATTACTGTAGATGTGGAATAACATAAGTAGATTGGTGTGATAAGTCTGTGAAGTTAAGACCAAGACAAAAACATAACACGAACGATGACTTGACTTGATTGAATTGACCAAAGACTTACGTAATGTAACACCAACCTTAAAAAGCCAATAGATGAATCCAACGAAGACCTGTTGAATCGTGAGTATTTAAATTGCTTGATTTGAATAAATGAAGAAAAATAAAACGAAATATCATGCATATTGATGGGAAGGGCATATTAATTCGAGGGAGTTGCGAGTAAGGGTTGCAAACGATTCGAATCAAGTCGAATATCATAATATTCTATCCGTATTCTATTTAATGATTTGAATATTAGATACATGCGTCGCGTTTTCACCCGAATATTGTGTAGCATAAATAGCGTTGTGTATATTGCGTGGTATTTTGGGCAATCAATTTATAGTGTACATATATATTTTATTATGTAACGAATATAAATATGCTACAAAATCATCTATGTTTCTCTACGAATTTAATGAAATAAAAATAAGAGATACAATTTGTTGATTCGATTTTGAAATTACCGTATTACATATTAAAGGAATATAACAAACAAATAATAAAATAGGTCCAAAAAATATAAAATATATTTTCAATCGTATTTATAATTGAATTTATACTCATCCCAACACATAAATGGACCCAAATTTGAATAGTCCAGCCCATAGGAAGCATTTTTTAATTATTTAAAAAAAACAAAAAAGATAAAAAACACCAAACGCTAAAAAGAAAACGCGTCAGAGCGTTTTGCACAAAAATAACGCTATAGCGCGCCACGTGGCGCGCTATAGTCCGCTTTTTTAAACAATGGTATACATATGATTACTATTCGTATCCTAAAATCGATTCTTATTCGTATTTCAAAATGTTCGAATTGAATTTTCGAATATAAGAATATTTATATTTTATTTTTATCTTTTATTTTAAAAATTATTAATAATATTACATTTAAAAATAAATATTGAATTATAATATACTATGTATTTATTTTTTATCTTCTCCATTTAATAAAAATATTACATTTAAGAAAGAGGAATCTATATTGAACATAATATGCTATATAAATAAATATTAAATTATAAATATTTGACAAGAAATCCAATCAAATCCAATACTTTGATAGTTGTATTCGTATTCTAAAATTATTCGAATTAGAAAACTATTTGTAATTCAAAACTTAAATGTTCCAATCGACTATTCGAACAAAACAAAATCGATTCCTTTGCAACACGACTCACGAGCTTTCGAGCACTCATGAGCTTTGACGCCCGGGGCCGACGAGGACGGGGGGTGATCGCCGGTGCCAAAGAGGTTCACGGACAAGGAGCGGCTCCTGACAGGCTTCTAGGCGGAGGGGTACATGAATGAATCGATCCCACTCGAATAAAAGGAATTACGAGACTGGGAAGTGTATGGACAATGTAAAGTCAATGAATAGTATAAGAGACTTGATCGTGCTACTCATACCACCAAGGTGCACCTTTCTTTTCGGGAGCTCATCCATAAGAACATCAAAGTTAAGCGTGCTTGACTTGCAGTAGCACTGAAATGGGTGACCCTCTGGGAAGTTTGTCCAGGGTGAGTGCGGGTGATGACAAAGCGCGCTAAGAAGGCTAGTGGTGGTATTAGTGAGGATAGACTATCAATCGGAGTGCGATGGGCCCAACTCCACAGGTCTCGGGACGGGATGTTCCATGAGCAGGATCGACAATCATGAGGATTGAGCTTGAGCGAGCTTAAATTGAGCCGATTCGACAATTAGAGGTGTAAATGAGCCGAGCTGAGGCCGAACAGACCCAACTCAAGCAGGCTCGATTAAGATTTACAGGGCTCGAGCTCGTTCGGTTAAAAACGTCATGCGAGGTATTTGAGCGAATTCGGGCTCGGACTCAAGTTCAGTATATATTATTAAATAATAACTAATTATAATATAAAGCTTTGACCGAGCTGCTGGCGAGCGGTCTGCGAGCAGCTCTGCTCATTCGTCTACGCCCCTACTGTTCCAACATAATCCAAGCAGTTTCCGAGCATAACGCGATATTACTACACAATAAAGAGGTTTTCCGAAATTACGCAAAATGTGGTGTGAGGATGATTTGATTCATGCCTAGTTTTCAACATCGTGATAATCAATTCCCGCTAACGAATCTATTCCTCGATAGGAAATGGGCTTAAAATCCTCGATTTCATGCAAAAATCGAGCGCAACGCCCGCGAAGAAAAAGATCAAAAGGCTCTCGGATACATAACCAGCGCCGTCCAATGCAAGCTTTGCTATGCCGCTCGCATCTAGTGCCATCGGCCCATCTCCGCCGGTCAACATACCAAGGCCTGAAACATAAAATTAGTTCACTTTCCATATCTCGGAGTAAATAAAAATTTAGTCCTATAACTTTCACAAAATTGGCTTCTCGTCCTCTAACTTGTCTCTTTCTAAAACTAGTCCAGTTTCTTTATGAGTAACTAAAATTTAGACAGAAATTTACAAAATAGTTGTTTATGATAAAATAGTGTAAGCATACGAACTAGTCATGAACAAAGGCAAGTTAGCTGACGAAAATCGAATTTGTAAAGGTTATATGACTACTTTTAGGCAACTTAAAGGACATAAAGCAAATTTCGTGAAAGTTACGGGACTAATCCCAAAATTGAGATACCTCATTTTCGAACATCTCACTACCTTTGACAAAGCCGAAAGCCGCGCATGTCCCCGATTTGAGCTGAAAATTGTCCAAATCTCTCCTGACGGCATACCTATACGTGACTCCGAACAACGCACAATTGAACAACGTGATCGCTAAAGGAAGTATCAGTTGCGACGAATTGGCATCTACGCGCGTTAGGGTTATCGGAAGGTGAGCCAAGAAGCCAGTTATTGCGGCTACGGAAGCCGCTTTCACCGACTCCAATCTTTCTGCGTCGACGCCGATCGGCCCGACCAAAGCATCAGTGGAGTTTTCCGTAAGGGAATGCTCAGCTTCTTCGATCATCACCCTCGCCTCTAATATTTCTTTCTGGCACTCTTCGATCTGTCGTCGGGTAAGGAAGTTAGTATTGATTGAATTAAACGATTAATTTGATCATATTGGCAGCGAGTAATTGGAGTGATAAGAGCATCTTCAACGGTACTTTATTTTTGTGTAAAACACAAAAATATGGCACGTATCTACTCCAATTGAACTCTATATTTAACACTATATTGTGTTGATTAGTAGAGAAACTCTAGTTTTATAGTACATACAATTTTAAACACAAAATAGAATTGTACTTTCTATTTATTTAAATATTATTTAATAAAATATATTTTATTTAATACAATTTTAAACACAAAATAAAGTTGTAGTTTCAATTTATTTATATTTTATTTATAAAATATGTTTATTTATATTAATAATAGTTGATATTTTCGTATAATAATAAGTAACATCTACACATAAATACCTACTTGAATAAAATTTTTACAGATAGGTACCCATGTCAGAAATTTTTGCAGATATGTTTACCAGTTTCTTCATGCCATTCCTTCCTGTGTGTGTATGGCGTACCATAACACGTTGATATAGGGTACCTAAATGTGTTTATACGGCGTACGTTATGTGTTATAGATAGCGTACCTAAATGTGCTAATACGGCGTACGATTTTATCAACGTACGACGTACCACAATACGTTAATATAGGGTACCTAAATGTGTTGTATGGCGTACTTGCGGCGGATTGGGTACCCTAGAAAAAATTTATTCTACTAGGTCCTACATATAAAAAAAAACTCCGACAGGTACTGAATTACAAGTTTTTTTCAAATTGAATATTTATGTTTTAAAGATCCCTAATAATAAAAGTAAAAATAATACTATATTTTCTTTTATTTATTGATATTTCCTTTCAGTGTAATATAATATAACTAAATAATATTTAATTTTATAATTTATTTCATTTTTAAAATATTAATTAAATATCAAGTTTAAAACGTCAATATTTATGATAGCAATATATAAAATTTGATTTTTTTTTTTAGTGTTAAAAATAGAGTTAATGAGTTATGAGTAAAAATTAGGTTGAAGTAAAAGCCCTTTGCCAAATTATACTATTGAAGAATTCCTAATTTCTGTATTTGCAGGAACCAAGAGATTCCTACCAACGAAGACAATGGGAAGAGAAAAAGAAATCAAAAGATCGATCGAAGCTTTTTCTTACCTCCGCCGCCCTCGATTCGAGCTCGGTGACGTAATCCCTCGTCATCTTCGCCTCCATTTCTCGCCTTTCGATGTCGGCGAGCTCTCTCCTCGCCGCCTCGACCCTCTCCGACGCCTTCTCAAGCCCATCTAACAGAACCTTATTCTCCTCTTTGTTCAGAATCTGCTCCACTCTCTCGTCGACCATGCCTGAGAGCAAATCCTTCAGACTTCCTCCGCCGCCGCCGGCGATTGGGGTTTCTGGGGCGCATTTGATTGGGTTAGCGGAGATATTGAGGCGGCGAGGAGGAGCTTTTGCGAACTGTTTGAAGGATGAGCTATGGTCTTTATGGGAAAACGAGTTCTTGGCATTTAATTGTGGGATTGATGAAGCTTGGGTGGTTGTCATGGCGACCCTCATCGTTGGGAAATTGTCCTGAAATATAGCTTGCGATGTTCATTGTGTTGCTATAACTTGTTATCTACCTATTGAGATGAGCTGAACTCTAGCGTTTGTTATTAAAACAAATCAGGTTTGGACAACAAAGGTGTCGTGGTGTAGTTGGTTATCACGTCAGTCTAACACACTGAAGGTCTCCGGTTCGAGTCCGGGCGACGCCATTTCTTTTCTTTAAATTTTTTATTATTGTTCTTTTTAATTTTTTTAATGGGCCTTTTACGACAGTGCTCAAATTTTATTTTAGACTTTGAAATTTGAAACTGGTGTTTATCATCTTACTATATTGGTCGGTACTTTTGTGTTTGTCCCATTCATGATCAACTTGACAACTGGCTGAGCCCTTTCGAAAAATGCCCACTAACTCAGCCCAATTACAATAACTTTTTTTTTTTCACGGGAGGTACGTTAGTGATGGGTGATAGAAGATATGAGACTTTTTGTTTTCAGGAAATTCCACTTGCTACCATGTCTTTAACGTTTATTTCGTTTGGTGCACAAAGTTATTCACTTTCAGTAGGACTGCGTTTAAGACTTTTTAACTGCTACCTGAAGTGTTTTTCAATTCCATATCGTATCCATGTATTTAAGGTTTTCCAAATTAATGTTCGAAGTGATTTCAAGGTAGGTACCCCTAATGTATGTCGTCGTGATTTTAAATGACGAGAAAATGATATTTTCTAGGTGAAAACCTTGTTAATTGCTATTGAACTGTAAAAATGACTAAAAAGGGTTTCTACACCTAAAGATCATATTTGTAGCTTTTTAAATTACGATGTTATACGTTAGGGGTGCCTACCATAAAAATACTTTCGGCGCCAATTGAAAAAAACCTTCAACGCAAGAGTAACACTGGAATTGTAAAATACTTTGCGATCAGTGTATTAAACATGGGTACGTACCGAAATTGAAAATAACTTTGTGCAACAACTGAAAAAGCCTTAAACACAGGCGTACCAAGTGTAATTTAAGCATAACTTATGACATTACATTGGCACATCAGGGTTAGTTGTTGACTAAGACAAAATAGTGGGTGTTTATGATAATTATTGCACGCGAAGGATGGAGTTATGGCGTAACATTTTCACGACAGAGTCGGGTGTTGACTATACCAAAAGATGGTCAGAATAGACCGTCGAACCGATGTAATTTTCAACCCAGAAAACTTAGGTTGTGTTTGCTTTGTAGGATAAACTTAGAAAATGAGTTACATAATAGTTAGTAATACATTTTCTCATTTTGGTTCAATAAGATAAAGCTCAGAAAAACTAATAAAGCTCGAAAGTATCAAACGGCCCTTCTATTATGTATCCTAAATGGACCCCTGTTATAACTTCATCTTCTGATACTATTTATTATCGGGTTTGGTTTTCTCCAATTCTCATAAATGGGTTTATAAAGCAAATGCGGCCTTAGTGGACTAAACGATTTTCGTGAAAGCTACCTGACCAAACTATTAGTTTCTCCTTATTAGCTTCATAATTCATACTTCATAGTCAAGTAGCTCCCCCGAAGCCCGTGACCCGCGCGGGCCTAATTGACAAGTCTACAAGTATATCGCAATTACATTGACTAAAATAATAATGTGAAAAGATATTTATGGCTCACGCTTGTTCCAAGGACGAGGGCGATCAGTCAGTAAGTTGTTCTTTTCTCTTCAATGCTCTACGTGTACTGTTGTCGTTTAGTATAAGGTCAAGCATCTTACTTGTAGGTTTTCCTAATTATTTTGTCAATTGTTCTTTTATATATATAGGAATTTTATGGTGCTCACCTTATGTGAGCACCTTACATGGGCACCTATTGATGTCGTACGCCATGTCAACTCCCCACATCGACATCCGAGGTAATGTCATCTTAAATGCACCTTCTAGGTGCCATTAATCGACATTTCGCATGTTGATGTGGCGTATTAACGCGATATATTCATTGACACGTAACATGTGTTATGTAAAGCGTTAATATGCCACATCAACATCTGAAATGTCGATTAATGGCACTTAGAAGGTGTCATTTAAGACGACATAACCTCGGATGTCCATATGAGCGTTGACATGGCACGAATCGATATCACATCAACAGGTGCCCACATAAGGTGCTCACATAAGGTGAGCACCATAAATTCCTCTCATATATATATATATATATATATATATATATATATATATATCTTATCATATATAACTATAGAGATGGAGAGGCATAGAATGTTGTCACTTGTCCAAAAATTTTAAAAAAAAATATTAAATACACACTATCAATTGTAAATTTCTCAAAAAGCACTATCATTCATAAATTCATAATTATATTAATATAAAATGTACCGTGCATTGCACGGGTAAAAAAAGGGGCAATTTGATGTCATATCCCAACATAAGTTTCATTTACGTTTCAGGCCCCTGTCAGAAAATTTTTAGTTTTAAGGACTCGATACACTTAAGTGTTTTTCAGTACCACATCATGGGCCTGCAGTATCACTTCATGGATCTGAAGTATCACTTCATGGTTCCGCAGTAACGATTCATCGTTTGGCAGTCCCACTTCATCGTTCGGCAGTACCACTTCATTGTTCTGTAATAACGCAAAACGATAGTCCGATACCAGTTCATATACACTGATAACACTTGGTAAATTTTAGGTGCTGAAAGGGCCTGAAACCTAACAATTTTCTGAAAGGGCCTGAAACCTAACAATTTTCTGAAAGGGCCTGAAACCTAACTTAAAACTTTTTTTGGGTGCTGAAACTTATTTAGCACTAACAAAAATAGTATATATATGTTTCGGACCTCACTAGTATTATTTTTATTCAACATTCTTGATAATCTTTGTATAGTAAGGTAGTACTTTATATTGAATCATGTTGATAAATTAGTCACAGAAAATACGTGCATTAATTGAACATTTTGTCTTTGTATAGTAACATAGTAAGGTAGTATTTTATAGTAGCATCAATATTCGTGATAATGTTTGTATAGTAAGATAGTAAGGTAGTATATAGGGTGCCCTTTTTCCACCCCATATAAGGGGAAAATGAGTTTTAATGTTAATAATTTAATATATGTAAAGTACCATTAAATAAATACTTGCAAGTTAAAATAGACCTAGTTAAAAACAATTGTTCCATAGTGCACTAATTGAAAACAATCGTTCCAAATAAGTTGTCGTGGATCTACGTGTCGTCATAAAAAAGTTTAATTGAAGTTTTATCCATGAATTGACTGATAATTTTGCACGAATTTGTAAAGATATACTTTTTATTGCTAATTAAAAACATTTGGAACCATGATCTATGATATATATTAATATGGCTGATGAATATTCTCTAAGCCTTGTTTCAATTTTTTTTTCCTAGTGTTTACTATTTTGCATGAATTTGTAAAGATATACTTTTTTTGCAAATTAAAGACATTTGGAACCATGAGAATATATATCTACATATATATATATATTAAATATGGCCGACGAATATTCTCTATGACTCGTTTCACTATTTTTTTCCAATACTATAATGTCTCCTTTTTAATTTGAATCAATTTTTTTTGGAGAAACAGTACTATATACATAGTGTGTCGTCATGTGAGAGATAAGACAAGTCCCATCCCAAACAAGTTGGAATAATTAAAACTGCAATGTGCACATTCACATTCATTCATTTTATTTCAAAATGTTAGCAATCAATTCAACAAGTATTTCTGGCATACCCTACGTGTGTACAATAAAATAAAGTTAATTAGTATTAAATAGTTTTAATAAGTAATCTGCTAAAAATAGTATTTGGTATTTATTAGGAGTGGATTTTGAGTGACCACTTTTCCTGAAAGGTTAACCTGAAGGAAGTGCATCACTTTTTAATTTTATATAATTTATTTCTAACACGTCACTCACGTATAGGCTGATTTCTCTATTATCTAACATTAGACGTGTAACTCTCATAAATGGGTGGTCGTAAGGATTCGTATCCAGGACCTACGGATCCCTAAGTTTTGCACCAATGATAAGGTTTGACGATGTAAAGAATATGGAGAATAAAACAACGTAACCTCTTGATAATAAACTAGTAGATGACTCAATATATAGACTTAATCTCTAATGACGTCTAAGCTAATAATTAGGAACAACCCAATAACTTAAATAAAGACCAAGTAAAACAGACTAAGTAAACTAATGACTTAGACTTGACTGAGAAGAATTATTCAAAAATGTAATTTTTTTTAATAGATGTAAAAAATCTGACTGGTCAATTGATACAGACTGATTGACGGTTTATCCTAGTTCCTCACCCCTTAATATAATAGAATAGATATGTGGTTGTTCGTTAGTTCGTACATTCGAATTCGTTAGTTCGTACATTCGAATTCTTTGTTTTTAACGCTTAGTAATTTTTTTGTTAGTTAATGTTACAGTAAAACCTCTATACATTAATAACATTGGGACCATGACATTTTATTAATTTAGAGAGATATTAATATATTGATAAATTAATATTTTATTAATTAAAAGAGAGACTCTTTAAATTCAACAAATTTAAAATGTATTGACGATAAATGAATTCAAATATGCCTCATTAACTATATTCATGTACTTAAAACAATTTACAAGTGTGAATTAATGAAAAATATCGTTTCAAAATAAGTCAAGGTACAATATCAAATGCTCTGGATATCATTGAAGCATGTTCAACCAACTTCCAGAAGTGTGGGAATACTAAGCGACACAAAATAGCGACAACAACCACAATTTTTGTTGCCTAGAAAACCCAACATCGGAACTACTGACTATAATTAAAAAAGTTGAGGATGAAATCCAAAGAGAAAAAAAAAAAGAAATCTCGTAACAATTAGATTCTTATTTTAGCAAATTATTATAATTTATATGAAATATTAATTTAGAGTTTTAAGGGAACCTAATATTTACAAAGGAATTTACAAAAAATTATTATCTTATTATCTTATCGAATTTGACGATTTTTAACAAAGGCCCAAGTCGGGATCGGAAGATTTTATTATAGAGGTTATTAATTTATCGAGTATTAATTTATAGAGGTTTTACTGTATTTGTCAGGTTCTATCGTCCGTATTTTCTTTCAATTAGCACCGTTCCTTATGCGAGAGCGAGACAAAGAATTTTATAACAAAATTATTACGTTTTATATAAAACTAGATGCCCATAAGTATCTAACATGATTAAGGAGAGATAATAATAATAACCAAGTCAAATCCCCAATTATTTTCAGACACATACACAAAATGCACACTCTACAGATCAGTCGAGAATGCAATGGCCACCCAATCTGGCTGTGAAGATGACTGTTATAGTTGTTCAATTTCAGCTCCAACAGAGAGTAGACGAGAAACGATTCCATCCCCTTCGTGTTATGTTTTTCGTTTAGTTTAGGGATGGATGTTTTTTTTTTTTTGCTAAAATGCATATAATCCTCTCGTAGTTTCGCCGAAATGCACATAAACCCACGTGGTTTTTTTATTGTACGATACTCCCTCGTGGTTTAATTAATATTGCACCGTACTCCCGAGCAGCAGTTTTTCCCCGAAATTGGATTACACGCGCTCTTACTGCAGGTGGGTTAAGCTTGGACCATATTATTTACTGTTAAAATGACTGGAATAATTCCAAATATTCACCTTCTTTTCAAATGATTAACCCCTGGCCCTCTCCAGAATAAAAATTGCTGCTCTTGAAAGAATGTGAATAGTTGGGGTTATTCTGTTCATTTAACAGTAAATAATATGGTCATTTGAGCGCGTGTAATCCAAATTTCCGGCAAAAGCTGCTGCTCGGGGTTATCATTTGAAAATAAGGTGAATAGTTGGGGTTATTATGGTCATTTAACAGTAAATAATATGGTCCAAGCTTAACACATGCAGTAAGAGCGCATGTAATCCAATTTCGCAAAAACTGCTGCTCGGGGTACGATGCAACATTATTTAAACCACGAGGGAATACCGCACAATAAAAAAACCACGGAGGTTTATGTGCATTTCGGCGAAACCACGAGGGGGTTATATGCATTTTAGACTTTTTCTTTTACTATAATTGCGGGTTTTTTAATGTTTTCTTTTGGGTTTATTTTCTGTCTTTATTTTATTCACTAGAAGAACGCGTGAAATCTCCATTCATGGAAGAATCGCGTGTTTTGATATATATTGTTAAGAGGAAGAAAGACGGCTTTGAGGGTATTTTAGTTGTCTTAGGTCAAGAAATATGGACAAGTCATATTTCAGTCGCATTAATAGCGCCTGTAACGTACTCATTGGCAGAAGGTTCTTCTGACACGATGCTAACTTTTACAAAGCACAAGGGAGTTTTGTGTAATGAAAAAAACAACGTAAGAACGTGCATTTCAGTTTATCCAATTCACGTGGGGTACTTTACCTTTCGAAGTTTAATTTATTTTTCTTTGAATGTAACAGGGAATATAGTACTCCCTTGATATCGCCCTCTAAATCTACACATATGTAACCGATCTCCTTACAACGGTAATCTTGGAAGCATCACCACCGATTTCCTCGAACACTACCAATAGATTCTGCGTAGGCTTCATCCACGATCTAGGAACATGATACCTGGTGATCACACCGCCAGAAAATGCAATAATATAGTAAAATATTGTACTCCAAACGTCAACATATATGTACATATATATATATATATACAAATACCATCGTTGAGTTGGTTTTCCACAACCGTATTGGCACTTTGCTTGTCTAAAAGTCCCTCCGTAGTTACAACCGTTGCATTGTCCTTTGGCATATGTAGTCCAATACCTTCCAATGCTTTGCCCGTTAACCCATATTTGTCCCTTTCCCATACTGCCCATGTCCAGTGCTAACGGCTCCGTCCCTTGCGGCGCGTCGAAGTACGCCTTTCACGAGAATGATGTCATAATTTGACGACCTTTGAATTATTGGATTGAACTACCCTAAGTAAAAAACATGGGCCTACCTACCTTGTACCATGTGAGTGGCTGTTGTTGGCTGTTTGCTGCTAAAGACCGTCCGTTTATCCAATCACGAGTGAGGGAAGAAGAAGCTTCATCGGTGGACGACGACGCTAACTTCACAGCCTCGCCTTTCAGTCCGATCTATAAGACAGAACAAGAGTTACATACTACAATAAATGATATCTATATTATTTACCTAATACCTTGTAAGACCATTTTTGCCTGGATAAATCTCTACTAGCTCCAATGTCCAGCCCATGTAAGACAACTGGTCCGACGACGCCAGTCTTCCATGTTTCGAAACCGCGGCCGTCGTTCTATATCATATTTTTAACCCACCTAAGAGGAGAAGATTCCACCAAATAAAATAAAAAAAAGGGGATGAATACACTACACTAACCGGTAATCCAACGGCTACGCTTAGTAGGGCAATGCTATTGAGTCCAGCATGGAAATTGGCATCGCCCGTGAATGTGATTCTCGTGTTGTCACGACTTCCAAAAGCAGATCCTGACATAAATTAGATAGAGATAGTCTGTTTTAGAAAAAAAAAAGTTCATTTCAAAAGAAATGAATGCAACGATGGATTGTACGATGTATTAGCTTTTGACTTGCCAGAAAGTTGCCCATTTATAAAGACGTGCAAGCCATGTCCGGCTGAGTTAACCGTCAAAGACGGATGGTTGCCTCTACGTAGGAACGATTCACTTGGGCTTATGTCTACACTGTTTATATATAGAAACTTACGTATTTTTTTTTTCAGTTCAAGGTTATTGAATGGGTGTCAGTGTTGTGTTACTAACCTAGTCGTGTACCAAAGGTAGTCACTAGCATCCCTGGTGACATTCAACTGTTCTAACAGCCCAACAACTGAGAATTTGGCGTCGACATCCTCAGCTGATACGTCTTCGCTGAATGATTCCCAAGACAACATTCCGACTTCTGTGGGCAACATCTGCGGCCAAGACGTCTTCGACCCCACCTGCAATGCATTGTGATCCAAACAATATTGGAACTATAAATATACGCAATCAATAGGTAAATAAACTACTAGTTTGTCAGTCTTAATGGTATATATATGGGCTTACTCTGGCAGTGTTAAAAACGACATTTATGCAGTCGGGAAGTATGCTGATGGACCAAGGAGGAAGATCATAGTGCAGACCGTTGAACGCGACTCTCGCGGGCGTGTCGAAATGGTAGTTTGTCAAAAAAGCCGCGCAACGACCAGACTTAGAATCCAAGAACACATGTGCCTGAAGATGATGAAGGTATATATTGGCCCTCTCCCATCTTTAACTCTGCAAAAGAAAGATGAAATTCGACGTACATGTTCGTAATTTCCCAGAGGCGTAACGGCTGGATCTGCAGAAACCAAGGCGCCCTCGCATTGTTTCATCGCTTTGTGGAACTCCTTGAGGTGGTCGTACTTGGGCTGTCTGAGTAATCCTGTAAAAGAGAATCCGATTATTCACTGGTGATGAAAACGAAAGATAATAATACAAAGTGAGGAGCTACACCATAGATACGCTTGCTTACCGTATTCATCGATGGGTGCATCGTAGTCGTAGCTCGTGGTTATGAAAGGACCACCAGCCGACCTACCAAAGTTGGTTCCTCCATGATACTGAGATACATTTACATTTTATTAAAGAAGGAATCAATGTGCTTAAGAGAAATGTTGCATATGTACCATGTAGTAGTTAACGAAGGAGCCTCCTTTTTGGATGAATCTAGCAACGGCAAACGCCAAATCTTCGACGGGCCGATGATGGATCGGCCCGCCAAAATCTTCGAACCTTGAGAAAAGGAAAAAAAAAGTTAAATTAATACCGTAAGAACATAAAAAATCTCCCTGGCCTAAGCTCGAGGGTTACCAGCCAGTCCAAGCCTCGGTCCAAATCGTGGGCTTGTAAGGTTTGTTGGGAGAGAAGTAATCGCAGTAAAAACCATTGCAGGTATTGATCTGCCAAAACAAGAACCTTTTTCTTGTCGAGAAAATGCCGACAAAAATCAAACTAAAAAGGGACAAAAGTAATTGTTATTGTTATTACCAGAGGGTCAGGTGCATCGTCTTCCTTACACATAACCCACGGAACGCCGGTGTTCAAGTCAAGAGCCATTTTGGCAGCCCAGGTCATATATGAATGGCCAGAAGGTCCGAGGTTTCTGCTTTCATACTCGTTTTCAATCTGTGTAATGTAATACATTATGATGATTATTAATAACAGAGAGAACAACACAAGATAGATAACAAGAGACAGATTCGTACATGCCTGAGAAAGAATAATAGGGCCGCCCTGAGATTGAAACAGTCCCTCATACTTCATCATTTCGACAATTTTCGTGGTAAATCTTTGCATTGCCATCTACCCAGAAATTAACTTAAACTGTGAAAGGAAAAAGAAACCATACAGAACGTTTTCGAGTATGACCAACAAACTATACCTTGAAAGGCTCATTATCAGTTCGAAACTTCATCCCAGGAACATACTTGAGCCAAACTGGGAAACCTCTGAGATTCACAAAGGTAGCTTTAGGTGCAATCATCGACCTTGAGTTAAAAACATTATTAAAAAGAAAAAGGAATACATATCATTACCCAAAGTTCCACTCTGCGCAAACATAAGGGCCAATGCGCAGATGCATGTACAAACCTGCTCTTTGGACCAATTTCACGAACCGAACTATATCATTTCTTCCCTCGAAGTTGTACTTGACAGAACGCCCAAAAAATTTATAAAAAGTGAAGAGAGAATTTTTATAGAACATTATTACTTTGTCGATGGATGACTAAGTATAATTAGAGAGAGAGAGAGATAGATAGAGAGGTGTACAATTCCAGGTGAAGGTTCATGAATGTCCCAAAACACATAAGTGTCTATGGCATCTAAACCTCCATCTTTTGCCTTTTGAATGAGACCTTCCCACATCTGCATTGAAGGAAAAAAAAAGGGAAGATAACTCGTCTTTGTAAGAAGCCCGCATAATGAATTTTATTACAAAAAAAAATGAAGGAATGAAACTCACATCAGGTGTGCTTCTTGGATAATGTATTGAGCCAGAAAATATAATTCTTCTCTGGCCATTGATAAGGAGAGCCTTTCTATCATAGGTAACACTGCACCGTGAAAAACGAACAGCACACAACAAGATTAAACCGACAAACAAAATGCATTTTGAAGCTGCCATCGAATCCGAGAAAGAACAAGAATGAAAAAGAAGAACACAAAAAAAAAAGCTTTCTTCTTATGGAGGGCGTTAAATGCACAAATGAATAACGCCAAGGCGAGAATGATGAGTTTCTTCTACTTGACACATGACATATAAAGCTTTTCTTCCTTTCTTTTCTTTATTTATCTTTATTTTACTTAAAACTTTGAGAATAATTATAACAGCATTGGCACACTAGCGTGCTAACACTTGACACGACACACGATGACATGAGATAGAACAAACTATGCATAAAAGTGTGAATCACTTTTTGGCTATTTAATGGTTGTCTGTTTTCCTCGGTGATATTAATATATCACGATTCCAGCATTGCTTGCTGAGTTTGCTCCTGGTTCTTTTGGTTTCGTTTACTGATTTAGTTCTCTTTTCTATTTTTTTTTATTTTTTCTATTTGGGAAATGTGAATGGTTTTGGGTTAATTTGAAAAAGAAAAGAAAATGTCCTCCTGTTATACCATCTCCAACCGAAATACTCATTCTCAAACTCAAACTTATTCTACAACTCAAAATGCAGTAATTCTCCTCCAACCGACAAACCAATTCTTAAACTCAAAAGTACCATTTTCTCTTCCATAAAAGCTTTTACGAAATTTTAACATTACCCACATGTTTTATAATTTTTCAGATGATATTATATGATTATATTCCACAAATAAAACAAAATAACATAAAGCCTATATAATTTAAATAGAAATTATATACAAATAAATAAGACCTTCTACATATCTTTATTATTTATTTATATTTATTTGTGTCTTCTTTAATAATTAAAATAACTAAAAGGGTTTATATGTGATATTAAAAATACAAACGCATAATGGGAGAGAGAAACGCAAAAGATGCGTTCAAAAGACAAGATAGAAATGTAATAACGCATTTTGAGTTTTAATTTACAATACGGTTTCTTTGCTATTTTTGTGGGTTATGAGGTACTATTTGAGATGCTCTTAGTCACTACATCTATGCGTTTTTTTTTTCAAAACATGGAAAATTTGTAAATCTGGCTACCTAATTTTGTAATTATCTAATTTTGTAAATATCTAATGATTTGACTTACGCAACATATAATTTTACAACAGTGATACTGTGAGAATTTGGGTATGATCAATCTTTATATGTATATTCTATCTATTCTATTATAGAGTGAAGTGTGACTTAAACTGTCACTTTGGTCTATCAACTCATTTAGAATTTACTCCATCTAATAATTGAACTAATTGACTAATTATTACATCACTTTTAAACTTTTTTAGTATTGTATTTATCACCCTACACATTTAAACATATATTTCATCTATTAAATTAAAAATTATAAATCTCAAAATGGATACTAACATTAAATATATTTATATTTTAAGCACATACCACATAAAATGTCCTGAGAAGTGCTAGTTCCTACAAATGGTAAAGCATTCACATGCCATAGTTATTTTGGAAGAATATTACTATCTCAATTACAAGGATAAGCACATTCAGGTTTCCTTTCCGCCGGGGCTTATTTAATTCCATATCATGTGGTGTCGTTATCGTCTTACTTTATACTTTATAGCAATTGAAAGATAATAATGATAACTATATTGTAATTTAATAACGTCTATACTATTATTATTACTACACCTACATCATCGGTTATCACAATTTCTTTTTAATTATTACGATTTCGATTATCAACCTAATTCATAGAAAATGACATACAACGACGACCCCCACCTCCACTCCGTTACCACCTATTCATTTATCACATCACCATATCGTCAATTATTTGGAATGCGCATCAAAATTAGTTGTGATATCGGTAAGAAGTATACTTTACAAAAAAGATCTAAAAACAATGGTATGTGTGATTTTTTATCAAGACAACATAACAAAAATGGAGCTTGTACATACCAACTCGCACGGGGCTATTTTTTGTCCAATACACACCATTTTCAGGTTTATATTTTACTAGCAAGATTTGTCACACACCTCAATCTTTTTATTGTGTAACATAAAATTATTGCATGATTATCTTTAACATTTTACAAAAACAAGAATGAAAAATATTCTACAGTCTCACAGTCGTACAATCTTACAATGTCTAAGTAGTGCAGTCTGATATTTGTGCATCGTACAATCTTACAATGTTTAAAAGAAGATGTGCAATCTTACATTACAATGTTGAAGTAGTGTTGTCTCTTAGCCGAGTGCAGTCTCATAACTGTGCATTGTACAGTCTTACAATGTTTAAGTAGTGCAGCCCCACAGTCTTACAGTCATACAATCATATAAACTAAAATATCGTTCTTTTGGTCGCACGACGTGACACGGTCTTCAACCTTCGCACTATATTCTGAGATATTTGGTAATATGATCGCAATATACTCCACTTGTTAGCCCATGAGCGATGATTATGTTACATTTTTTAAGTGGACGCAATATCAAAAGCACATTTTTAATCGTCTATAAAATGATAAAAGACCTAGACAGCCAATGACATATTTATATAATCGGTTCCAAGAACTACGACCAGTTGTTGAAGAATACTGATACGATGAGGAATTCCCCGAACTCCTGAATATCCTCGGACGAAACATTGTACACATCGTTGTCTGCACACATCAATGAAAGAGCCGATCGCAGCATGTATACACCACATTTCCCGCTGATTTGTACAGAGAAAAGAAATGAAAAAACTAATTTACAAAATAGTAATTTTCCTAAATACATTAAGGATTTTGCAATATCTTCTCGTCTGCCATGCCCAAATCTCGAAGAATATATATTATCATAAGTTGTATTGTTTGAAACGCCTTTTCAAAGAATCTCATAGCCCGGTCAACCGAAGATTCAAACTAGTGCACTATTATTGATCGTTTTCTGTAATCAACAATGCATAGATATTCATTAATGTTCACTGGAATAATTATAAGATACGCTCTTGCCATGGAACAGATGGCCAATTCTCCACGATACCCTCTACATATGGGCGAAGGGCGGATAGGTCTATATGTCCGTCACTCCTAAATTCCGTTGCAACAATTTGGTTGAATGTTGTATGCATAAACGGAACGCTTGAGTTTTGAAACTTTGTATGCCTCGTTTTCTCGATGAATCCCCGTACGCATTCATCTATGTGCTGGTCAAGAACAAAATATATTAGACAAATTTGCGTAGACAATATACATGAAATATTATAACTTGTGTACCTCATCATGTAAAAGTTCCTTTTGTCATAAGATCTTTGAAAAATACTACCTGTGTTTTCTGCCATTCATTGTCCATCATGCTTAATGCTAATATTTTTGTGTACAAAAATTATATGTACTTGAATGTGGAGTTATATGTAATAATATTGTACTCTATTTTGTAAAAAAATGATTAACTTACCAAGATTCTGCTCTATCTTCGTAAGTCTCTGAGAATTTCGAATTAGTTCGTATTGATCTTCCTTGTCAGATCATTTAGTAGACTAACCTGTACATTATATCTTGAATGCAGTTCATTGAACCTTTGCTGACATATATAAGATCTTCAAATGCAAACATTTTCTTGTTAAAAATATTGTGAATGGATATGGGCATTTTCCCAGTACTTTTTACGAAAGAATGCACTTTGGAGAGTACCTTATTGTAAGTCCCCATCCCAAATCGACCACAATCCCTCGTATATTCTGGCAACCAATTGCTACAACCTTGACGTATAACAACATAAGAATTGAATAAGGAAACTTACCTATTCAAAAAAATTGGTCATTAAAATTGAGATTTCTCGTCAACTTGAAAAGTGTCCGATGACGTGGGATAATAAAAATCAGGTAAATATTATCAGGAAAATGCTTATAAATTTTATCATTAGTAGGCATTCAAACATTGTTTTTATCAATCTAATGTTTCGGAACAATTTGTATGGAAAAATATATGCTGAGCAACGTCGATCATTTAGATTTTGAACCCATTAGTTGGCACTTCGGTGAATTTTTGTGTGTTGTTCTCCTCATATATGATATCTTCAATTATCATATATAAAGGCATGCCATGACGAGAGAAGAAATGCCATGATGAAAGAAGAAAGAGACAAGATTGCAAAACGAATATGATACCACAAAGTTGAATGATTCGTGCCGGAAAAACCGCATTAGTTAGTCTCATTTTACTGAATTTATGGTCATTCGTATTTATCCCTACCTTTTGAAAAACTGTCCTGTAACAGCACAAGGCGGAGTTAGGAAATAATTTGAGAGTCGGCAAAAATAATTAAAATGAACCACGAAAAAATGCTCGAGATTGGGCATGATAAACCATATAGTACTATAAATTTTTCAACCGATTTGTTACTATTTTTCTTAGTGTAGAATGATGTCGAGATCTATATATATATACAGATGCATAATTACAAGTCAGATAATGATGCTTTCCATTCCCGCAATATCGAAAGGCAATCAATCCCTTTCAGTAGACAATCCATAAATATACTTTATTATTTAACATATCAAATATGTTTAAATAATTAAATAGTACTAGGGTAATGTGCAGTTTCATCCAAGGTATAATTTTATGTTAGTTTTCTATGTTTCTCGACCTCTAACTTTATACACCAGAATTCAACCAAGACTGCGCTACAAAATACACTTAATAAATTGGTGTGTCGGTGACTATGAATTTAGCTGGACAAAAATAATAAAATAGATTAATAAACTTAATAAATAGGTGTTTTTGGTGACTATGAAATTAGCTGTGTACATACTCCGTGTCCGTAGTGGCAGCTCACTTCACCTTATCTCCTATTTGACAAGTTTCGCTGTAATAGCACACCGTCCAATTATATGAAAATAATTTAAAAATATAGCCCCCTAGAAACAAATGTTCCCTAATATTTATATATGGAAAAAAAAAGCAAAATTCCAGACAAAGCCAATTATTGCTTCAGACTTCCGAGAGAGCTTACAAAGAACGAAAACAAAATCTAGAAAAAAAAAATCAATCGCCCCTTTTGCAACGGCCATAAAATAAATCCACCATCTTTATTCTCTTCTGAAGCTTTTTCTTGTCTTCTTCCTCTGTCCAAAACTCAGAAACAATAACTACAACAGCTCAAATTCCCCTCGCAAGAATGGATAATTCTTCAGACCAAAGGCCAAAGAGAAAACGCGTTTCGAACCAAACGCCGTCGTATCGCATCGTCTCTTTGAGCTCAGCTTTCATGTCCTTCACCTTCCTCGCCTTTCTCTATACTATTTCTTCTTCAGCCCCTTTCAAGCCCATTTTAGTAGCTTCGAGGATTCCTTCAATGGCGTCTCCGCTCTCTTTGATGGACAAATCCTTCCGAGGATTTCGCCGGCGGCCGTCACAGCTGAGAATCGAAGGCAGCGTCTCCTTCCCCGACCACGTCCTATTCCTCGTCTCCAAGGCGAGCTTCGCCGACGACGACCTCCACTGCGTCTACTACAGGCGGCCCAGCGACGGCGGCGAAAGAAAGGCAGTTCGCACCTTATCGCAATCGAGGGTTAATTCCGTCGATGGGTACGACGAATTCAGGTCAATAGTGAGCTGCCCACCGCCGCCGTCCCTCAATTCCACCGCCGTGGGTTTAATTCAGCGCCGCCGCCGCCTTAATTACGGTTTAGTGGGGCCCATCGGTAGTAATAGTAATAATAATAATGATACTAATTATTCGTGGGACAATTTGGTGTACGAGGCTGTAATTGACGGGGAAACCGCCGTAGTATTTGCAAAGGGGTTAAACCTCCGACCGGGCCGAGGATCCGACCCTGGCCCGTTTACCTGCCACTTTGAATGGGGGCATAATCGTAATTTCACTCGGGCTTCGACGGCCGCTCAAGAGGTGGTGAGGTGTCCTTTGCCGCCGGGCGTGGAAGGAAATCGAGAAATTCGTATCACCGTAGGAATCTCCCGAAATAGACGGAGGATCGCGTTGCTACCTTCGGTCGCCAAGGTTTCAGTCCAAGGCGGTAATAAGGACGGGAATACGATCGGGCCGAGCTGGGCCCACAAGAAAAAGTACGAACTCTGCGCGTGCACGATGCTGTGGAACCAAGCCGGGGCGTTCGGGAATGGATCGCTTACCATTCCTGGCTCGGGATCGAGAGATGGTTCATATACGACAACAACAGCGACGACGGTACCGACGAAATCGTAAGAGAACTCGCCAGAGAAAGAAATTACAGTGTGAGCATTCGTAACTGGCCCTGGATCAAGACCCAAGAGTCTGGATTCTCCCACTGCGCGATTAGGGCGAAGGGCGATTGCGAGTGGGTCGCGTTCATGGACGTGGACGAATTTTTCTACTTCCCGTACTACTACGGGCCCGGGCCCGGGAACTTTCGGGCTTTAGGGCACGCGGTGGAAGGCTCGCTCCGGCATCTGGTGGGAAACTTTTCGGCAGCGTTTCAGAACGTGGGGGAGATTCGAACGTCATGCCACAGCTTCGGTCCGTCGGGCCTCGGGTCGAGGCCCGAGAGGGGGGTTGTGGAGGGCTACACGTGCCGAATGCAGAGCCCCGAGAGGCACAAGTCGATCGTCAGGCCCGAGGCCTTGCACCCCGACGCGATGAACGCGGTGCACCACTTTCGACTCAAGGAGGGATACGATTTCTTCGACCTGCCGAGAGGCGTGGCAGTTATAAACCACTACAAGTATCAGGCTTGGGAGGTTTTTAAGGCCAAGTTTCGACGGAGGGTTTCTGCCTACGTGGCGGACTGGACGGAGAGTCAGAACGAGGGGTCGAGGGATCGGGCCCCGGGATTGGGGACCGAGGCGGTCGAGCCCTCGGACTGGTCGAGGAGGTTCTGCGAGGTTTGGGACACGGGCCTCAGGGATTTTGTGTTGGGGAGAATGGCCGACGTTTCGACGGGCTTTTTGCCTTGGGAGGGAGCAGTTCGAGCATGATTGGTTAAGGTTTCGAGGGCTCGAATATTCATTAATTTTTTATTTGTATCTTGTTTTTTGGCACACTCAATCACGTGTACTATATAATTTATATGTATATAATCTTAAAATAATAATTAAGTAATAACAGAAAATATAAAATTGAGAATATAAAAATGCATGTAGGTGGTGGTTTTAGAACTATTTAATATTATTTTAAAATTGATTTAAATTGAATTAACAAAGACTGTTTATCCAAAGCCTTTTCAATCTTTAGGTACCAAGATACCAGTTTTACCTCACATCACTCATTGAGATGTAGATAGATATTCATACCACGCCGGCCGCCTCACACAACAACGCCAGGATTGCAGCCAGATCTTAATGGTGGTTGTCAACTAGCCCTCCCGAAATCTGGTCGGCCTGTAGCAACATCTGCTGAGAGTAAAAATTAAATGCTCAAACGTGTGTATCTTTTAGCTCAAATTCTATGTACAGGATCGTGGGTTTTGTCAAATGCTGTGATTTCATGCTCTTGAGCTCGATTTCATAATTGATTCGCGAATCGTCACATTTGAAATGGAAATCCACGCAGTTCTTGTTGCTAAGGCTGTTCCCCACAAAATTCCCTTCAACAGATTTGCTTGATGTGGTCACGTTTTGAGAGCTAATGGCAAGCACGAATACCTCGAACCCACCGTAGCATATGCGGCAGTATTTCTCCTACGAGGGGATTGGAGGCGTCGTCAGCTGAGGCAATAGGGTAGGTCGGGAAGAATGAAGAGGTTGGGGGCCCGTGAAGATTGCACCATGAGGAAAAGTGTGTATTGGTTTTATTGTGGGCGAACGATATTTTAAGTTCCCTTTGGGTATGGGCGTTTCTGGTCCCCATGTTTCGATGTGGCACTTTTAGTCCTCAATGTTATTGATTTTGGACGGTTTGGGTCCTTCGATTAATATAATTACTAATTTAGACGAAATTTAACAAGTGAGAGAACATGATCTCCTTTTACTCAACGTAAAACCTCATAACACATCTTCTTCTTCGAGTTAAACGCACGTGAGCATCATTACGTATCACATTTAACTCATTTTCAAGGTTGTCGATTCTTTCCTAAATATGATGTATGATGATGTTCATGTACATTTAAGTCGAAGAAGAAGATGTGTTATGAGGTTTTACGTTGAGTAAAAGGAGATCATGTGCTCTTAAATTTCGTCTAAATAAGCAATTATATTAATCGAGGGACCAAAACCGTCCAAAATCAGTGACATTGGGGACTAAAAGTGTCACCTCGGAACAGATGGTCATGTGCATTTAAGTCGAAGACGAAGATGTGTTATGAGGTTTTACGTTGAGTAAAAGGAGATCATGTGCTCTCACGTGTTAATTTCGACTAAATTAGCAATTATGTAAATCGAGGGACCAAAACCGTCCGAAATTGGTACCGTTGTGGACTAAAAGTGTCACCTCGAACATGGAGGACAAAAAACGTCCATGCTCCAAAATTATTTATTGTATTTTTTAGCTGTACTGCTTGTCCGAATGATGTCTATGGTGTGGAACAGATACTCACTGACGTTGTAGGAAAGCTCACAAGAAACAATTGGCCAGGCCAGGCAGAAGGCGAGTCATCTTTATTGATAAACTCTCCTCGATTCGTGTGTAATTAATAATGGTTCATATGTAGTTCTTTTTGTTTGAAATTTATGCAGGATTGATCTCCTTCGATTAAGCCCTGCAAGTGGAAAAGAATCATGAAATCACCCCCAAAAACTTTTATAGCTATTGGGATTTTTATCTCGCAATGATTTGATCTATATACGTTAATGCAGCTGAATGTACATGTCTTTATTGCCCCAGAAGCTATCTTTCTTTATCTTTCTATATAGTTTGTGTCGCTTAGTAATTTAGTATAGGGCCTTTAGGCTTTTGTGGCTCGACTATTATGCATGGAACAGTTATTACTGACAAGTATATGCGAATAAGTATTGGTTAACAGATGAGAATAAGTTTTCCTTCTTTGGCTAGAAAAGATTATGGAAATATGCTAATACCATTTGCTTATACATTTCCTATCATTGTATGATTCCTTTATGCGATTCCCTCTCTCAACGTTCAATTTCCTAATAGCAACAAGTTTATCTGGGTTGTAATTTCATCACAGCCACACAACGTGCGACAACATTAAGCTAGTATTATAAAAATGCATGTAGGTGTGTGGGTGTGTGTGTGTTTTCTTACTTTTTTTTTTTTTTTCATTGTTTCATTTTTGTTCTGACTAGATTGTAGGTTAAATCTTTCTTTTATGGTATAAATTTGTGCCACATAGTGGGTGGCTGGAATCATGGGCAGGTAAGCCCAATTACATATTAATACTTACCCCATTAACGGGCTCAGAACAAAAAAAGGCCCAATATAGGTCAATAGATGTGAAACATTTATTACCAAGAATCTCTGTTTTTCTTTATGAAAATGATTTTGAATAGGCTACAACTTCAATATTTTTTTTCCTCTCTTGATAAGTTACGCCAAAATAATTCCACCGTACTGAATGTATCTGAAGCAAATTCGAACAATATCGTCGATTAATAGACGACATTAGCTTTCAGTAGGAGTAATCCTCTAATCTTTGTGTATCGTCTCAAGTTCAAACAGACTATGATAGTCAAAGAGTTTATCCACGTGAATTGGAATTTTTAGCTACTCCGTAATTTCTACAGAATATATCCGAAAGTGTAAATAAAAATATAACAATGAAATACTTGACGTGGAAATTGATCTGTTAACAAAGACATAAAAACCATCAAATATGTTCGATGTGATGAATTGATCACTCAACATATTTATATACATATATCTTCAATACATGCTCGAGAGTATTTATTGATCGTTTTCTATTATTTTTTTTGTACTGGAGAAAGAAAAGGAATTAATGTGCTCACGAGTTGTTCAATTATGATATATAGAGAGCATGCACACATGGTTTTGTACCCCACAAGCATAAATTATAATACAATAATAATCACATATATTATAGCAACTAGTTTATTACATTTTCCTCCATTTAATGCGTTATTGCACTTACCGTCATCTCCCATAAATTCGTGGGCAGACAGCAGTTCGTGTCCTCAGGAATTTTATGATATTATGAACAATTTGATTTATGTGTATATATATATATATCTGATATATATAAGTTTATATTTTCTCCGAAGACAAGTAAGTTTGCACTATTATATCCACAAATTGTTCACGCCGTGACTCAAGGGAACGAACTGTTTTAAAGTATTTTGTCTGTATATTGATTTGATTGGAAAACTAAAATAAAATTAAATATAGACCATGTGAACAACTAAGAACATGATGGTCCAACGAAGCTTTTAAATTTCTAAAGATTGAAGTCAATAGGACTCACATGGGATTGTGGCTCTAATGTCTTGGTAAGGCAAAGTGGGGGACCTAATTGAATTTTAACACACACACACACACACGCACACACACACACACACACACACATATATATATATATATATATACAAAGAAAATATAAAAACCGTGAATATAGATGGGGATGGCACTATTCTCATGTGCATGCATGTTCCCATAACGGTGCACTTGTCATGATTTGATTATCGTACAAGTTTCTTTGTAAACATGTGTGACATTTAATTATGTGATAGCAATGTCGTAAATGCTTATAGTTATACATATACGTGTGTGTAAATTTATCACATTGCTAGGTTCGATATTTTGATGCATGTGTGGGAGATTGAATATGTCTTTAAACGGTAAATATGAGATGTATTTATATATACTAGTATTTCTTGCACATTAGTGTGCTAAAGATATACTCTGGTTAATGTTATTTTACATTTTATAGTTTATCATGTTTGATCAAATTTATTTTTAAACATGTTAAAAGAAAAATAATTTGTGCGATGTAATTCTAATATAAAAAATAAATGAGTGAAATGATAAATTACTTAAAGCTGATGATTAATTTGTAATTACATAAATAATAAAATTTTAATTGAATAACAAAATTGACACACCAATTCAGTTATGCCAGGAGCCTTAATAAAATAGAAAGATAAAAAAAATTGATAGCGTTTAGTATTAGGGGTATTTATAGTTAAATACACATTTATATAAAAAATTCGCAAATCAGACCCCTGTCAGATGTTTCTTATATGCAGGTACCTGTCAGAACAAATTTTTGCAGATTGGTACCCGTTCCGCTGCAAGTACGTCATAGAACACATTTAGGTACCATATGGAAACAAATATGGTACGTAATACAGTGAGAAAATGGTAAATCATACAACACACATTAAGATACCATATAGACCGTATATATGTACTATATGTGGGTACCATATATACGCGTGACATGATACTTAATACACATACAGAAAGGTACGTCAAGGCTGAAAAAATGGTACACACAATCGAACGGGTATATGAAAATTTTTCTGACATAGGGTATGACTAAATTTATGTAAATAGGTATTTTATAGTAAATTCCAATAATAAAAAAATAATATTACCTTTGAATTATAACGATAATGTAACGTTGTAATAGCATTTTTTTTAATAAAATTCAATATTTTTTGTGGTACATGAAAGAATGGAGTCGTAAGTTCCACCACGTGTGGAGTGGAGAAGAACAGTTCAGATTTACACATATATTTTTAGTTAAGATTGCTTGCCAGCAATGTGAAGTTATGTGACATGAGATTGAGAACATCAGCTGTCAGAAACCCAAGAAAAACCTCTTACTACTTATGTTCATTACCAAACTCAAAATAAAATCCAAATATAATAATAGTTGTCAAATAAGAATAGTGCATAGTAGATGCATGCAAGAAGGCTAACACATTTCAAATATCAAAGGCTATTAATAACCGAAAGTTAATATATATTTATATACGTAGTAAGCATATGATATCTTCACCTAAACTCTCTTGACTTTTGGCTTGGTATCCTATATTCCAAATGATATTCCACTACGTGTTCCAAATCAAAATAGTATGTTTTTCTTCCTCATATTCATCAAAATAATTTTTCTTTTTGTATTTAAACACTATGTGGAATATATAGGTGTAATAATATATATGGGTGTTTCAACACTTGATTGATAGAGGGTGTAATGATATTTCCTAAATTGAAATACCTAGTGGAACACAACTTTGAATAGATGATCTAATACGTTTGACATTTATTGTCTTGATAGATCTCACAGTGCTTGGGATTCTATTCCAAATTGTATTTCATTAGGTATTCCAAATCAATAATATATATGTTTTCCTATCTCATAATCATTAAAATTATATATATATATATAATACATATATATATATATATATATATATACTCTGTTTAAACACTCGGTGTAATGATACCTATTAGTCTAATGATATTTTGGTGTGTCTAAACACTTGGTAGGGGAATTTGTAACGATTTTTCCTAAGTTAGAATAAATAGTGGAACGCGGTTTGGAGTAGAAGGATCTCGTACCGACCTGAAACGACACATACCATAAATTAAATTTGTTAGAATTCAGATATTCTATAACCAATGTCAATGCTAAGTTTTGCTCAAATTGAACTTTGTTACTGAAAAAAAATGACATATACCAATATATATATATATATATATATATATATACTGAAAGAAAGAAATTATAGAGAAAAACGACAAAAAGGGTTTCATTAAGTGAAACAGCTCAAGTGTACAGCCAAAGCCTGGCCAATATCCCACATGGCTTGTGCCCATCTCTATCGATCTCTTATTACAACCTTTTCTTTCACTCCGTTCATTCACTTGCAAACCCTTTCTCTATCTATATATCAATCTCTTCTCCCCGTTTCTCATTGTTTGTTTAGAACATCACAACACTTAAATTTTCCATCATCTGGTGATTGTTGTCCTAGTTCTTTTACATTGGTGAAGCTTTCTTTCATTTTTATATAACTAAATCATGGGATGCAAGAAAATGAAGAGTTTGAGAAGAAAAACAAGGAAAGGTCAGAAATGTTCATCGATACCATCGAAGGTAATGAAGCTTCAGAAGATCATACCAGGAGGAAAAGGAATGAACCCAGAAATGCTTTTGCTTAGGACAGCAGATTATATCCTGAATTTGAAGTCAAGGATTCATGTATTGCAGTATTTGTCAGATTTGTACCTTCATCATGGAAAGAACATCTAATCTTGTAATCTTTATACTATAATATATATATATATATATATATAATGTAACCCTTTTCTTCTATGAGGGAATTGATATTTTATAACAATTTTCGTGGGAGGTTAGGGTTGGTTATTTTTTTCCTTGTGTTGTACAAAACTATGCACTGTTTGTATTACGAACCATTTTATTCTTAGATGGTTCGGTATGGTCTTACGATGTGAGTGAAGGAAGAGTGAAGGGTAAAGTTTTTCCATGTAACGAAAAATTCTTATATTCCTTGTTCCTTCAACGAGGGAAGAAGAAATACTGACGACACTACATAGGGTTGCGAAGTTGAGAATTCTACTTCTTAGGGACTATAATTAATGATCTTAATTAAATAGGCAATTTCATATCAGGTCCTTTTAAGTTTCATAATATAGTTTACACCCTGTTAGGATATTTTGTAGTTTTGAGAACCTTTTATTGAAAAATTTAATGATAAAGACTCAAACTATGTTGACTAAAATACCTTTAATAAAATATTATCTGAATGTGTATTCGACGCCAGTTTTATGTTACATAGATACGATGATATGTTACCATAAAAACCATAAGTGTTACGTTAAAATGATAAATGTTACTTATCGATAGTAAAATGTTATTAACAGATTTATATTTATTTCTTCGGATAATCGAACACCATTTTTCACAATGAATCGAGTACAATCAACTGTCCCATCAATCAATCAATTTCGATGTGTGATGTAGGATTTATTCTAATATTGATGACGTACGATGTAAGAATTGTACTGAATTTTTATATGGGTTCAAATTCCAGAAAATCTTGCCAAGTCGAACTAGATTTTAGCAGCAATTGCAGCTAATATGCATGGACCCATAATTTGGGCGTTTCATAGGCTCTGTGAATTTTTAAACAATCGTCACCTCCACTTCTAAAACGTAAGTTGTGTGAAGCAGGTCGTATGAAAGGCATCGATTCATCTGGAATACGTGTTACTATATTATGCATTTTTATCCGATCAAGTGGTGTACAATGACTTTGTTTTGTTTATAATAAGTATTGATGTGGTATTGTTTGTCCAACATGTGGTACTAAATACAAAGTGAGTCGTGATACAAGGGGTAACTCATAATCGACTTTTTTCGCCGATTGATTGGTATATTATGACCTACGTTTGTTTTTCATAAGTATTGATGTGATACTGTGTTTAACTGATCTGTTTCGATAATTTTTGGCATCGAACTGTTATGACATTAAATCGAAGCGTTATTGGGATTATCTGACGTGGTATATTATGACCTACTTTTGTTTTCATAAGTATTGATGTGGTATTTTGTTTACAGACATGTTTCGATACTTTTTGGCATCGAACTGTTACTACATGAAATCGAAGCGTTACTTGGATTATCTGAAGTGGTATATTATGACCTACTTTTGTTTTTCATAAGTATTGATGTGATATTTTGCTTAACAACCCTGTTTCGATATTTTTGGCACCGAACTATTACTGTTACTACATTAAATCGAAGCGTTACTTGAATTATTTGAAGTGGTATATTATTACCTACTTTTGTTTTTCGTAAGTATTGATGTGATATTTTATTTAACAGACCTGTTTCGATAATTTTTTGTTATCGACGTGGATTAGTGATGTTAATAATGGAATATCGAATAACTTTTGATGGCAAGAAAGTTTGAAATGTATGCGATTAACACGCTAGCTCGGTAACACTTCGTCCTTTCTGGATAACACTTCCTTATTTCTGGGTAACACTTTTCTTATAATTCATTTTTTGTAAGTAACGCATTCTGTCACATTCGAAAACCACTAACGACACCAAAAAATCATTGAAATCGCTATCCTCTTCACGTTAGTGACCTAATAAGGTTAAATCAACCTCAATTTCTCGCGGGTCTTCATAATCAAAGAAAATTTTTGAAGTTCATACTGGAATGACGATTCATAAATCTCGCTGAAAATGGCTAAAATCTCGACTCTAATTGATGAATGAGGTGAATTTGACTCAATTTGATCACGTGTCCTAGTAAGTAGTCGACAAATATATTAATCAAGAAACAATGCCAATTTAGCTTTCTTTTCTCGAAATTGAAACGTTTTCAAGGTGAGTAACACTTTCTGCAAATAAAATAACACATGTATAGATAAAAGAAAACATTTCATTAAGAATATTCTTGAATGTTCTATATTGTTAAGAAATATTACCACATTTACTTGCCAATTATACCGAATGTTCGATATAAAATAACAATACAAATCCAATATTTAACATGATTGCAGATATTGGTACTGCGTAACAGGTTCTTCGTACCACATTATAAATTTCATTAATTTCGCTCACAAATCCACTTCCTTTCGATTGTTTAGGGTTTGGAGTCTCGAATTTTGAGTTTATGGTCTATTAAATGTTGTTTGTGCTTTAATGTTGAACTTTGAATACGTTTGTGATGGAATTAATAACGTTATATCTCATTAAAAGAGATACTAGTATTTTTGTGAAAGAATAGCTATATGTTTACATGGCTTTTGATTTCAACTTTCACATATTGATATCAACATTAGCATACATGTCTTTTAAGGGAATTTGGTTTGTTAAGTTAATGAATCACATACTTACATGAACATAAATCTTATACATTTGGGGAAAAAATACATTTACGAACAAAATTAGAGGGTGTTTGGAAACACATTTGAAATGGACTTCTAGTCCAAAATATGGTCTCACCAAGACCATTACCGTCTAGATGGATTTCAGCATCTAGAACCCATGACAAGTAATTCTTCCCCGTGATATCAAGAGCGACGAACTCAAGTTCTGCAAGGTCTACCATAAAGAAAATGTGTAGAAAAAACGTAAAGTAGAACGTACCGAACAATTTGATGTGTTGATGTTGTTAGATTCTTAGAGAAGACTAGCTTTTTATTTAATACATGTTTTTTAGCTCATTTCATATATAAGGTATATATAATAGTTGCCGAGATTATTAAAACCATGGTGGTGTTGAAATGGGATTCAGTCCATCCCGGTCCGATCTAGCTTTAATAAATAAAAGTGATAATATTGAATAAAATGCAACAAAAGTACAAAATGAGTGCTTGGTTCAATGGTGGTGTTTGAAATGGAATCTCTCCTAGCTGGTAAATTTAATTTTTGACATCCTATTATACCATATTTTTCACAACCAACACAATTTACTTTTATTCAATTTATGGTTCCTATTAATTTCTTATTGAAAAAAATTTATAAAAACATCTATGTATATTATTTGATTGATTCATTTATAAAAGATATATTTATTAAATCTTAAAGGTACCAGTTTTGTACCGGTTTGATTTCGGTTTTATACCGGTTAAATCACGAAACCTTAAACCACTAACACAAAATTTTAATTTTCCAGGATTAAGAAATAGAAAACCCAAAATAGAAATAGTAGGTACTACATCACTTTGTATTTGAGTGCTTACGGATAAATAGTAAAGAAATTACGGAGTATATAACCTTATCTCAAATTCATCAAAGTCAAATTTCCATACATATTTCTTATCAGTCTATGACTACGAATTTCAATATGGAAGGAAGACTATGATTATTTGCATTTCAACATATTCTCTAGAACAATATATTACAAGAACAATATATTATTACAATCATTAAATAAGTCTAAAAGACTACCAAAAATATCAACTCATATCCCATAAACATCTATTTAAACTAAACCCTAAAAAAAATAAACTACTACAAAACAAACCCTTAGGCCTTAACTACACCATTTCACTTGCAAAAAAAAATGTCCCTCAAAATGTTTTTTATCACCTTAGCCCTATTCATCTTCGCCACCGTAAACTCCACCGACCCAATTTGCAATTCAGCCCTAACTTACCTAGACGTAGACCGTTGCTGGAAAATGACCAAAAATGCCCCTCAATGGCCAGACGCCATAACAAACGCCATAAAGGACGAGTTGGGAGTTGTCAAGGGTGGGAAATCGACAGTCGATCGCATTGGGTCGAAGCTTAGCAAAGATCTCGAGCCTAGCGAGAAAGAAGAAGTGGTCAGCGCATGTAATAACAATTACCAAACTATGTTAGACAACCTTAAAAAAGCGTTAGGGTTTGTTACGAAAGAGCCTTCCCCAGGCACCTTAGATGGGACGGTTTTAGGCTCGAATTTTAAGCTTTGTACCGATACGATTGGTGAATTTACTGACGAGCCAGTGCCCGATGATGTGGCGAAGTATGGAGATGAGATTGAAAGGAATGTTGGTGTTTTAGGGTTTCTTGCTAAGGCTAGGCCCAAGGCTTGAGATGCCTATAAGTGTTAATCATTTTACCCATATGATTATCGATCTTTGGGTTTCGGATGATGTATGTTTTTCCAGCATTCCCAAAAGGGTTGCATGACTTTTAAAATGATGTTATGTTAATAGTGATATATGAAGCTCTTGTTTGATGTAATATTTCATATATACATGGAGCTATCAAAAAGGGCCAGCAAGGCGGGCCGACCTGTAGGCCGACAATGCTCTCATTGACAGCACGGTGCGCGTAAGCCCGCCATTCGGAGGGCATGAGAAATGTAGGCCTTCCCCGCCTATTACCAAATAAAAATAAAAAAAGAATAAAAACAAAATATTTAAACTCGAAATTACCTCTAAACTAATTCAACATTTTTTAAAATAATATAAAACTCGATTAAACTAAAAATCGGAGCTCAAAAAATAAAAACAAAACCCACATGATTTATTTATATAGCAATTTTAATAAAAAGATATATTTTTCAATACCTGAAGGGCTACTAGGGTCCCGTTAGGCCCTTCCTGCCAAAACCCGCGGCCCGAGCGGGCTTGCTTGCCGAAGGTGGCAGGGCAGCCCACCCCGCCAAAGGTGGCAGGGCAGGCCGCCCCGCCAAAGGTGGCAGGGCAGGCCTGACGGGCTTGCGGGTCGTAGGTCATTTGTGAGCTGTATATATACCTATAATGGGCAAACACGGTGATCCATATAAACTCGTATTTGTGTACACTCTTGATAAACGCATTTTCATTCGTTTATCTCCATCATTTTTATGTTGAATATTTGACTTTTGTGAGTTGTCTCGTGCACTTATTCATAACTTTTACATATTTCGATGTCAAAGGTACATGAGACGATATTTGGGACGAACCGCGTAACATGGAGCACAAATCACCACTTTTTAATCAAACACGGCTTATCTAATAATTTTGAGGACCACACGACCGTGTTCGACTCCAGAGACAAGTTAGATAGTTGCTGCGCATCAACATGGCCTAACACACGGCCATGTTTGTCCGCAGAATGGAAAAACAAACTTGCTGCACGTGGCCATGTTTGTTAGCAGAAAGGAAAATCATACTTTCAGGCCGTGTTGGCCAATAGTGTTGGGCCTTAAACCCTAAGCCCGAATGATACATGGTTGTGTTTGAAGCCGTGTTCACCCCTGTTTTGTTAAGCCGCAATTTGAAGCCGTAAGAGCATCTAAGCCGCCACAACTCATGTGTAATCATTGAAGACACCTCAAGGACGACCTAAGAACCCTAGAGATCAATCTCAAATGATCTATAGGTGCTAAAGTGAAGATTTGAAGCTCATTTACACCGAAAATCGAACAAAGTACGGGGGATAAGCTTGAGCTCGTTAAACAAGGAAGAATCTATGTATTTCACTGCTTTGTTTCGTATACATTTCGTGGCTTCTTCATTCATTATGAGTAGCTAATCATTTGTGTGTTTGGGATGAAAAGAACGCTAGATAGCGCCGTAGTTTGGACGTAAACTACTCGTGACACATGATATGGCTTTGTATCGTTTATAACAGCTTTTATTCGATTCAATATGTCTATGTATTGTTTTGAACAATGTTGCAAAACTCGCTAGGCGCTAGTCGGGCGGCCGGGGGACCTAGCGCCTAGGCGGTTTCTAGGCGGAAATTAGTCGGTTTATATGTTTTTTTCAGTGCGAAGATACTCTAACATACTTGATCCCCCACTATATTTTGTAAGGATTCCACATCATTTCCCACAAAACAAGATCAACATTACTATGAAATATTCCAAGCATTCCCACAACATCCGAATCAAGACCAACAAAAGCAACATCGAAATAAAGTTTAGTGTGAAAATTTAGCATTCGAGACAAAAAACAAGACATCCACTGGACCAACAAACCTAATTGAAAACAAAAACAAGTTTGTCCATCATATAAGAAAAATGACATCAACATATTTCAGCCCTCCTGAAATGCCTCCAAGTTATCCTCGTTTACCTCATCCTCGTATTCGAATTCATCATTCTCTTGTCGGTTGATGCTGTGCATGTCTGACCTTATCCGCCTCTTCCTCCTCTTCCTCAATCACATCATCGTCACTAGCTTCAATTCCATCGACAATCCATTCTTGTGCGGTAGTAGCATCATATAGATAAAACATCTACATCGCTTCTATCTTTTTCTCTTTTTGTCTACTCAATAATCTTGCGTTAAATTGGATAAATACAAGATTATTGAGTAGAGTTGCACTGAGCCTATTCCTTTTCTTTGTGTGAACCTAAGAAACAAGTTAACAAAATAACTAAAATTAAGGAGTATCAAATCATATAACATCTTTCTCAAAAAATAATAATAATGAAAATAATATAACATCATTTGTGACAAATACACTAACCCCTTCAAAGGCGCTCTAATTTCTTTCGCAACCGGATGAACTAGTTGTCAATGAGAGGATTCTCATGGCCAAACTTCGAAGATTTGGAGTTATCGAACCAAAAGTTGACCACCAAGTCACTACATAAACAAAGTAAAATAATCACTACAAACAATTAGTTGTAGAAATATAATGTAAAAGAATATACCTGGATCAAAGCTATCGTCGTTCGAGAGGCATCTAGACGCTACATTTGACCTTCCAAAAATTGATCATTTCTCTTTGTAGATAGGAAGCTCATCCAACAAGATCGTATTTTGCATAACATCATCTCCCGGAAATAAAGCATCCATGCAATCAATCACTCCAATCGACACTTCATTTTTTAATTGAATGAGAGGATCTTTATAATGATAATAAGGATTCAACAAATAAGCCGTCAAATGAAAGGACTATCAAGTCTTCCTTGCATTTTCACATCAATAACTTCAACGATCGACTCATAATTGCTGGGAATATTATTTTGAGAAACCTTGATCTCTTCCTTTGCACGGATGAGCTCACCATATACAAAGCCCATTGATGGTTTTCTATCGGAATCAGCAATGCGAAGGACCTTGATTAAAGGTGTGAACACCAGTAGACAAGATGATACACCATTCAAAATCCCAAACTCATCACAGTTGTATAAGCCTCCTTTCCTTTCACGGCCTTCGAAAATTTACATTCCTCCCATTCAGAACTTCCAAACATCATCTTCGGCTCTGATTTTTTTCCATCAGACTTTGTAGGGTAAGAAACGCTGAAGCAAACCGGGTCACCCCCGGTCTGACAATGTCCTTCTTCTTTGTATGTGCTCTCATCATCGCCAAGACTTTGTGGTGTGCATATAGAAAAATCGTCAATTTCTTCGCTTGATCAATAACATTCTTGAACCTTGTCTGCTTCTCAATAGCTTCAAGCATGAGATTTATTGTATGAGCAGCACACGAAGTCCAAAAGATTTTTGGTCTCTTAAGTTTTAGTAACTTCGAGGCACCAATGTTGTTCGATGCATTATCGGTAACAATTTGGACAACGTGATCTGGGCCAACTTCCTCGATGCACTTATCAACATATTCAAATATGAAATTACTTGTGTGTGCAATATTCAAAAAGTCATTAGATGATAGAAAGACAGTACCTAAGCGAAAATTGACACACAGATTCATGATGCTTCTCCTCTTTCAACTCCAAGCATCTGTCATAATTGAGCATCTGTTTATTTTCCACTCTTCTTCGTGTGTCTTCAACCAACTCTTAGTTTTATCAACTGCTTTCCTTAATAGTGTTACTGTCAGTTCGTATCTTGTCGGTGGCACAAATCCGGGTCCGAATTGACCAATCGCTTCCACCATCATCTTGAAGCTATCTAGCTCAATAGCATTTAATGGAATACCGGCTTCATATATTCTCGCACGGACTCAGTTATTTGTTTGAAGAGTGCTTCATTAATGTTTTGATCCCGTACCTTGCTCTTACCGGAAACCGTAGAAGTCTCCGGATTGATAGCACTAGCAAACTTATCCATGGGACCAAGAGTACGGACTGATTTCAATTGCCCAAGAGACTCTTCTAGTTGACCTCCAAGAATATCCTCTTCATTAGAGTCAGTGAGGATATTAACTTGTGATCGCAACTCTACACTTTCCTCCTTCCTCTTTCTCCTTTTAAGTTTCGCTTCATTGATTGCATTTCTACAGATAGCTTGATCTTCTTTTGAAGATTTGAGCACGGAGCAACATTCCATGTTATATGCGCTATGTGTTCTTTGATTCGGTGAATTCCTCCACTCATCATCTTCCCGCACTTGATGCATTGAACTTTATCCATGTTTCTGCCCTCAATTAACATGTCATAATCCCATCCAACGTCTTTTGAATTTCGTTTGAGAATCGATAGAACATTGGATGGTTGAGAAATACTTTGAGAAGCTGCGCTTGAGGTTGTCATCTTGAAATCTGAAATCGTATCACAAATGTGTATCGTTATCTTGCATAATCCATACACATCGAAAAAGACAATTACAACTTCGAGCTCAAAATTAGACCAACCGAAAGCATACCTATTTCATACAAATTACAACAAATCTATTTTATACAAATTGCAATACACAGATCATCACAAACACAACACATAATTATGAACAATTCTATCATCTGAACAATTACCATGAAGCACAAACGCATTTACAATTTGCAGCTCTTAAATAAAATCGAAATTTATACCAGTGCTTGCTGCCGACGACGATGGGCTGAGTGGGTTGAGGTCTTGAGGAGGGCCGTGGATGGCTGGGCAGAGGCTGCGCGGCCGGGTTGAGGCGTGAAGAGCTCACGGCTGAGAGGCTGCGACGGGTTGAGGTAGGACGGCGACTTGAGGTTGCGGTGAAGGTCTGAGGTAGGGCGACGACGGGCTGAGAGATGAGACTGAGATTTGCTTTTTTGGTTCTTCCCTTCTTTGCCAGTGAGTGACGAGGGCGACTTCATTCAGCTAGGTTAAAATTGGGATTTTTTATATAAACGAATTTTTAACATTTTTGTAATGAAAAGAGTACTTGGTTACTAATCGGAAACTCGGCCGGTTAGTCGGCCTGGGCGCCGAGTAGGCGGTCCCAACGCCTAAATGCGCCGACTAGGTGAAACTCGCCTCGTTTAAGGCCGCCGAGCGCCTAGGCGAGGCCGAGTTTTTCAACAATGGTTTTGAGAATCACAGTTGGCATGTCTGCGTGTAGGTGTGACGTTTAGTGACCGTTAAGGGCGAAAGCTAAATAACGGTTCGTTCTATCATAGACGTTAGGCGTCGACTATAGGGCGAAAGCAAATACTCGACCCTCGCCTTAGATAAACTACTATATATTCTCGTGACCACTTAGGGCGAAAGCTAAGTTGAAAACAAGTAGGAATTATTGTGACAGTCATTAATCATGTGGTAACGATAGTTACGACTTCATTGACGGTATCTAGCGGGATTCGAAAACCCAAGCACATTCCATTTATTCAAAGTTACTCAATCTTTACTTGTGTTTTGAACATTTTTCTGTATTAGTTTAAGTTGTTGTGACTTAGTTCAAATATAAAAATCTCAATAATTCGTTAGGCTAGATATTTAATTGATAGGTTATTATTAGTAATCAAAATTATTCCTCGTGTTCGATACTCGGATACTCGCTATAGCCATTTTACAAACGATAGGTACACTGCCTATCGCGCGTGGTGATGGTTATAACATATTCGTTTTAATTATTACTTAACGTAATTGCACGAACGTTTATTTAATATATTAGCGTACCGCTCGCGATCAACTCTCAAATATGTGTATATAAACGTATACTAAAAATAAAAACAAATGTAGCGGTGATTTCTTTTAGTTATAAAATTGTTTGTTATAATTAATTTAAAACCACAAACAAAATTTGACATCTTTACAAGCCTTGAGACTCAATAAAAGAGTTACATAATTTAGTCAATATTCCAAATTTACTATAGCTTGTTATGTTTTGCAATTTGATTTTAGTTTGAGATTATCTACTTGTCCAACCTAAAGATACTTTTTCTCGTTCAAAACCCTCAAAAAATAAATCACTAAAAAACCCTTAATTACATCATTTCACTTGACAAAAAAAAAAATTCCCTCAAAACGTTTTTTTATCACCTTAGCCCTATTCACCATCTTCGCCACCGTAAACTCCACCGACCCAATTCGCAATCCAGCCCCAACTGACCTAGACGTAGCTTGTTGCTGGAAAATGACCAAAAATGCCCTCAATGGCCTGACGCCATAACAAACGCCATAATGTACGAGTTGGGAGTTGTCAAGGGCGGGAAATCGACAGTCGATCGTATTGGGTTGAAGCTTAGCAAAGATTTTTTAGCCCAGCCGACAGAGAAGTAGTATATGCACGTGTAATTTCACTCACAATTCTACGATAGACAGCCTTAAAAATGGTAATTTGATCGCAACATGATTATTCCTCCAATCCAAAAAAGCTTATGGATATTATCATCACATGATGCTTTGTATCGACGACTGATCGGAGCGATAACTCCAATCAAAAGAGGTTACAAGTTCGAATCCACTTGGTCGTCCCGTGATCTCTGTCTACGTAGTTGCTGGTGACGATTGAATTACCATAGTTTTTACTTTTTAGTTGCCCAAATTTTATATTTCTTAAACAAAGTTTTTTTTCGGCATTCGATTTGTATCGTACCAAATTGGGAATACATCAATGTTTAATGTCAGTTGTGGAAATGTTACATAATCTTTTTTACTACAACAAAGTTGCCTTAGTCGAAATTCGGATCTCGGTCGGAAAGTCGATCATGGTACGGTTAGAACTGTCAAACGGGCCCGCCAAGGGGCGGGCCTGGGTGGGCAAGTCCGCGGGCCGTAGACAGGCCCGTGGACTTTGGCGGGCTGGCCTGTCGACCCGTTTTGGCAGCTTTAGCTTCGGTGCTCTTCAATAGAGTTGCTGTCCGCGCCGACGATTTTACTTTCGTTCTCATCTGTCCAGATGGCAGATGTTCTAACGAAGTCAAAAGAACTGACATTCTGAAATCCATAGCTTACCCCGTCATCGATCTCTACAAATCAATTGCATAACATTCGATTTGCAAATCCCAATCGCCGAGAAACATGAAAGCTCTTCTCAGTCAAGAACCGAAACTATCTCCGAAGAAGTTTAATTTCGACGGCAATCCCAATAATTCGATCTCCCTCGTCAGTCGACCGTCCATCCGATTGCCGCCGAAACGGCGTCATTCCTCAAGAGCCGTCCTGGAGCTTTCCGACATCCGAAACCCCGCCGTGTCGACGTCGTATCGGAACCCTAAGCTGCCGAGGCCCAATCAGACGGTGTTGGAGGCGCAGACGAAGGTCTGCACTGGGCCGACGCAGACCAAGCCGCTCGACGCAGAGCAGGCCTTCAAGGTTATCGAAACTATCCTAAAATCAGGTGATTTTCGCCCTTGTCGTTTTTCCTCGGATAGCTTGTGTGGAATCGTTGACTGATTAGATTTCAATTGCATATCAATATTTGAATGTTTAAGTTGCGAAAAAGGAGAATGTGATTTCTGTGCTGAACATATCTTTATCATATGTTAATTACAGATGTAAAGATCTACGATCTCACTACCTGAAGCTCTCAGTCCTATAGATTAGTTTGCCATTTTCTTTTAGCAGCTTGATTTTGTTGGAAAATCATCGCCTATGTCACAATACATTTTGATCGATCGTTTCGTTTATTTGTTCAAAACTAGTGAGGGGAGAGCTGAGAGACGAAGAAGCAGTATCGCGTGCTCAGCTCGGCGCATTTTTCGCTGCGATGACCATTCGGGCCAATGCATTTCCCGAGGGCACTCAATGGAGTGAGGGCGAAAGGAGAGCAATGTCATATTTTTGGCCTCACTTAGTTCGATCCCTACCTCGAGATGTAATCTTCTTAGCCGATCCCGAGGGGTCGATCATGGGAGTGAATAGTTCGATAGGCCCGAGCTTTGTAGGTAATGGCAGTGCTGAGATGAGATTGGTAGGTGCTCTTAGGGAAGTTTTGGCTGGCGGTCACTTAGGGTACGAGGAAGTTCAAGGCGTCTTAAGAGATGTTCTTCCTTTGTCTTCAGAGGACAGTAGAGAGGGGACTGTGAGTGAATCGCTGCTTTCGGCGTTCTTGATTGGACAGCGTATGAATAGGGAAACTGATCGTGAATTGAAAGCGTACTGTCTTGCATTTGACAATGAACTTGGTAATATATGATTCGATCTTAGGTTTTTGGGCTGTTACAGATTCTCTGTGTTGAAGTTTAGTAAGATGCTCTCTCAGGTCCCGCGCCTGTAGCTGATGTGAAATCTTTGACGCATTACGGAGAACCATACGATGGCAACACGCGGTTTTTCAGGAGTACGCTTTTCGTTGCTGCAGTTAGATCGTGTTATGATGAGTCTTGTCTGCTTCATGGAGTTGAGTGGATGCCTCCTAAGGTGGTCACCATTCGATTTACTTTCTGTTGGAAGATCATTCTCAGTGGATGATTGTGTTTGAACAATTGAATTCGTATCATTTCAGGGAGGTGTTACAGAAGAACAGATGTTGAAGTTCATGGGAGCAAACACGCACATAACTCCCACTCAAGTGAAAAAGCTTCTCGAGGTCTTTGATTCTGAGGGCTATATTTGTTAGCAACGTACATGATGATGAAACCTTTTTTCCATAACTTCGTATTTGTTTATTTTTCAGGATGAAGATATAGGCTTCGCATATATAAGTCAACGAGAAGCCAGTCCATCTTTGTAAGAATTTCTCTTCCAACTATTACAGCCCAGTCTCTCAGTGTTTATGTCATTCTGTGTTCCTGGTAATGATTGTAATACCCTATGTCTTGGTCTATGATTTTAAACAACGTTCTTGCAGGTATTCATTGCTGGGATTGAGGGAGCATATAAAGAAACGCCCACCACTCGCCACCACGGAGAAAGTTCAGCAGTTTGTACGGGTAATAATTCTGACAGCTGCATAAAACTGAATTATTCACATGCAGTTATTCAATGACAACTACTCCTCATTCTTCACTTAGGCCAAGGGAAGAGAGGCAATTGTAGCAGGATTTTATCACGAAGGCTATGAAGAATCACTCCTTATGTTAATGAGAAGAAGAGGCGTCCACTCTGGCCTGGTTGTGAAGGTATTATCAGTTTCCTACCTTTCGCTCCTCATTCTTTATTTGGACATCGTCGACCTTATAATTACATCCCCCGCTGATTTCATATAATTTCTAAAACATTGTTTCCCATCTTCATTATATCCTAACCAGCTATCAATATCGATAAATCCAGGGCGAGGAAGGTGCCCTTTCAATGACTACAAAAATGAAATCTCCTAGTGCATCCAAAGGATTGCCCGTTAATTACTGTTCAGGTTTCCGCTCTTCGAATGCATCCTCTCCCCAAACAGTCGACGGTGCGTAAACGCCTTTTCCTTCACAACTTCAGATCATAGATTCATTACCTGGCAACTGCTGTTCTTTTTAGGAGTATCGCGCGAGAATTTCAACACGGTTGTGAACGCAATGGATCATGGGTTCGACCCAACTGAGACTCCACGAACTGATAGATCTGTAAGTCGACGAAATTCAGTTTATGGTCCATTTGGATTCCGGATTTCGATTTGAAATGTGGACTTTCGCAAAATCTTGCGTTTGGAAATCGAACGGATTTGGATTTCGATTTCTTCCAAAGACGAGTGTAGCTTACTTATTTATTACTTGTTGGATTTCGAAATTCAACGACGAGAGGTCCGTTCGAAATCCGAACTATATCTCGCGATAAGTTTTTGACATAGTAATAATAATAAAACAATACTTATAATAATAATTTAGGGTGGACGATGAGTCGCACCGACTCGCGAGCTCGATGAGCCGGCTCGAGCTCATTATTTTCAGCTCGAGCTCACTCATGGGTGCTCAAAAGCTCACGAAACGGCTCACAATCTTGCTTTATTTTATTTTTCAGTATTTTTATTTAATTTTGCACTTTTTATTTTTTAATAAAAAGTTAGATGTCCAGTCCGACGAGCTACACGAGCTCGAGCTCCATCTTGAAATCCGGAATTTGAATTCATAGCGTTTTCCTAACAATGGATTTTAATTTGAAATTCCGATTTTGGAATTCATTATTTAAAATCAAGCGATTTCATTCAAATACGCGAATCCAAACGCACTCTTAATCTTTATTCTATCGGTGGTCGATTTGAGTTAGTCAATTGCTGCGTAGGTTACGAAGAACATTGAGTATGGATTAGCCGCTTTGAGGGCCGAGAAGGGTCCCGCTTACGACAGGATCGTATTGAACGCAGCGATGGTCGATCACTTGTTGGGCTGCGAAGGCGCGCAAGATATTTCTGCTGCCATTGATAGGGCGAAAGAAGCTATTGACAGCGGGAGAGCTCTTACGAGGCTCGTGAACTACATTAAGGCGTCTAACAAAGTGGCGGCTTGAGCGAAAATTTGTAAGTTAATGATTTTCTTTTCCCGAGTTTTTTTAAGGGTGAGGTTTTTTCGTCTTTTCTTCTTACGTATGCGGGTTTTCGGAATCGAGTGGCATGGTGTGGTCGTATAACTTTTTTCGACGGATTGTATCTAACTGCATAGGACTGAACTTTTTATAGCATCTTTGGTTCATAGGTTTAGATATTTTAAGTGTGGATTTAAACATGTTCATGTGTTCATAGGTATAAATAAATCATTTGTTTATATAATTCTACTTTAAACTCATGCGAGCGGATTTAAATAAACACACTCCCTCACATGTGTTTACTTCAGTGTTTTAAATAGCGTAGTGTAGCGCGTTTCGTAGCGCGAAATAGCGTAATTTTGCAGAAAAACGCGTTAAAGCGTAAAAAATATAGCGTTTGTCCTGAATAGCGCGAATATTTTGAGAAATAGCGTAAATAGCGTGCCAAATTGCGCATATAGCGTGCCAAATTGCGCATATAGCGTGCTACAATATTTTATGTTATTTTTTTATTTTGTTGGGGCTTATATAAACTTTAAATATATTATTCATATATATATACTGAATTTTTTATTTTAATCAATTAATTGAACCGTATGTTTTATTTCATTAAATTTTTTGAGAAAATATTGATTATTTAGTCTCATAACTACAATAATGACATAAAAAATAACCGAACGTAGCATATTTATATTTATTATATATTATATATAATTTATTACATTATATATAGATTACCCGAAATACTCACGCTACGCGCTACTGGCACTAAAACGCGACACACTACGCTATACGCTTTTTAAAACATTGGTTTACTTATACCTATCAACGAAATACATATTTTATTCATAATCATTAATTAGCTTTAGGTAAGTTCACTAATTTAAACCCTTTTGAATATAAACATACGAACAAAGTTTTAAAATATTACCACACCGAAGAGGGTTTGGTTGGGGTGTTAAGGGGATTAGGGGAGTTGGAATTAATTAATGTAGTGTTTGTTTGACATATATTTAATTGTAGTTTAATTAATATCCCCATTCCCAATAAAGTATTATGTAAAGCTATCCCTCCGCTACCTTTAGCTAATTCCCGCCCTTAATAACAAAAAGTTTAAGCATGTAGGGTATGACATATTCTAGTTTTATATAATTTATTTTCAATATGTCCCATTGCGTAATATGTTGATCTTTTTTTCTTATCTAGCCCTTAAAACGTGAATTTTTTACGAGAATTAATGGTGACTCACACGGGCTAATAAGAAAATGAATATTTTGCTATGAAATTATTGTAACAATTAATCACGAACGGTAAAACTTAAAACATAAATCAAGTATCTCAAATTACAAAAGAAACATACTACATCTGCCATTTCTATACTTAACTTTCAATTTCATTGCTAACATAACTAGAACCTTTTAGATGATAACTGATAAACGTATTGTAATACGTTTATTGTTATGTTTATTTGGGTTATAATAGGAAACTTTTGATCATTCCATGCATTTATTGGCTCTATTTACACTCATTTAAATATTGTAGGACCTTCGAATGATTATCGAGAAAAGAGGAACGAAAACGAGGCGAAAACGACGCGAAAACGGCAAAGTTTGAAGCTGCCAGTAACAAGTCACGGCCGTGAACGCTCTTGCAAGAGGCCGTGAACGAGGGCAGTAAGCTCAAGGAGAAAAAGTTCCAACAGTCACGGCCGTGAATCACTTTGCACAAGGTCGTGAACGTGGGCAGAGAGCTCAAGATCCAGTGTCGCGGCCGTGAACGATCATGTAAGAAGCCGTGAACGTGGACAGAGAGTTTTAAGGAACGTGTCACGGCCGTGAATACTCGTGTCAAAGGCCGTGACTCGCGGCAGAGACTGAGCAACCGCTATGCTATTCACTGTCACGGCCGTGAACCTATATGCAAGAGGCCGTGACCCTCTCCAGAGAGTCAATATTTAGGGTTTAAGCCGCCGTCACGGCCGTGAAGATCGGTGCACGAGGCCGTGACTCGTGCCAGGAAGTCAAGAAATAGGGTTTTTAGCCGCCTTCACGGCCGTGAAGGCCCGTTAAGAGGCCGTGAACATGCCTAATTTCAGGGTTTTAGCCCATTTTCGAAGCATAAAAGGAGGGCTTTCCTTAGAACTGAAAAAAAAACAACTGGATAGAGACGAAAATTGAGAGAAAAGGAAGAAGGAAGAACACTAGAAGCAGTCCCGTGATTCGGAGAAGCTCAAGGGGCGATCCAGCAACGAAGCTACGCTCATACGATCGAGGAACGAGAGCTCCACCTCGGAAACGCCATATTCACTTCTTAGGGAAGTTTTTATGAGTTCTCTATCCTCGTTTTCCTTAAATCTCGTTGTTGTGACGTTCAATATGAGTAGCTAACCCTCTTGTGTGTTTGGGAATAGATGAACGTTGGGTTATGTTGTAGTTAAGGCGTAGGATAATCGTGAACACGTGTATTCGACTATTTATCGTTCTATGATGTTGTTTCTTCGTATCAATATGTCTATGTGTTGATATGCATGTGTGGTATATCGTTTAGGGCGACAGCTAAATAACGATTAGGCCGTTCGTAGACGTTAGGATTCGAGTATAGGGCGACAGCAAATACTCGATCCTCGCCGTCTAGTAATCGCTGAATTTAGATCCCCACGAACGTTTAGGGCGACAGCAAATCCGTGAGTGGGTAGGAAATTACTGCGAGTTAGTCGATAATCACGTAGGAGCGATATTCCGTAAGCCTTAGCCAACAAAACTCAGCGGGATTCGAATCCCGGACACATATTTGTCATCTTAAGTCACTCTTATTACTTCCAGTTGTGTTCCTTAGTCTTTCGATCCTTTAAATTGCTCTGTTAAGTTAGTTCGTAATATAAACAAATTCTGTTATTTTATTTAGGTTAAATATCGAGTCGATAGGTTAATACTAGTACTCAATTTATTCCTCGTGTTCGATACTCGGATATTCGCTATAGCTATATTACAAACGATAGGTACACTGCCTATCGCGCGTGATTCTAGTTATAATATATTCGTTTTAATTATTACTTGACGTACTCGCACAATCTTTTAATTTAAACATACACACACGCGATCAAGTTTTTGGCGCCGTTGCCGGGGAGTAGATTGATATTAGGAACACCGTAGTTCGGTAATTTAGCCATTTTATTTTACATTTTCTCAGTTTGTCGCTAATTGCGTTATTTGTTTCCTACGTCATTATTAGTCTTGTTACCTTTTCGACGTATTTATCTAGTTCTTCGCTAAATTTCGCTTTCACTCATTGAGAGTACTGTTTGACAGTGGATGACCCGAAGCCACCCATCAGGTCCCATTGTTGAAGGAGATCCAGATTTCGAGCGAAAGTTACGAAGGCAGCTCAGATATACTTCAGAAGGTACGGCTAGTAATTATCAGGAAGCGCTGGTTAGCTACTCGGAGGACAACTCTCAGGAGTCGGCAGACAATTCTCGAACAGAGACGTCCAAAGACAATCGAGAGACAGAAGTCGAGATGGCTGAACGCAGAGTACCGGTCCACCAGGACCAAGAAGAGGAACAATCTCTACAAGACTTACTCAAGAGCGCCTCCCTCGGCGGAACTGAATCGGCAATCGTTATTCCACCGATCGAGAATAATAATTTCGAGCTGAAGCATGCTTGGCTTCAGATGATCTTTCAGACGGCCCAATTTGAGGGGAACCCTGATGATGATCCATACTCCCACCTGAAGGCTTTCCTGACAGTAACAGACACCATCAAGATTAATGGGGTCCCGAGTGATGCGATTAAACTAATGTTGTTTCCATTCTCACTCAAGTACAGGGCGAAGGATTGGTTGGAGATGCTACCGCCCAGATCGATCACTACGTGGGAAGAACTACAAGCAGCATTCATCGGCCATTACTTCCCACTGTCAAAGGTATTACGGTTGAAGACGGAGATTTCCCTTTTTCACCAGAAGGATTCAGAGAATCTTTACGAAGTGTGGGAGAGGTACAAATCGCTGTTGAAGAAATGTCCACAACACGGGATGTCGAAGGCCGCTATGATCAACCGATTTCATGAAGGCCTCAATGATCAAACAGTTCATATGTTAGACGGAGCCGCAGGAGGAGGGCTCGTAAAGCTCAATGCTACAGACGCTTGGAACCTAATCGAAGACTACTCGAGGAACAGTTTCATGAGAGGCAATACGAGGATTAAGACTCCAGGAGTGTTTGGGGTGAGCGAGGAGACTGCTACACATGCCAAGATTGAGGCGTTGCAACAGCAGATTGCAACTACCAATTCCCAGCTCCAGACAGTGATCAACACACTACTCCCAAAGGCCGGGCAAACACAACCAATACATGCCGTGATGACAAGCCCATCGCCTCAGAAGCCATATACACCACAATGCGAGATTTGTGGTGCAGCTCATGAGACCTCGGAGTGCCAAGTCGGACAATCACTGGAACACGTGGACTATATGGGGAATTACCAAGGCCAGCGAAGTTTTCAACCTCGCGCGCATCCAAATCTATCATATGGGAACCAAAACCACAACGCCCAAGGACCACCGGGATTCCAACCTAGATCTTCTGGTTTCCAAGGAGGAACATCACGTCCGTATCAGCATACATCTGCAGGGTCGGGGTCCGACGACATTAAGGAAATGAAGGATATGATGAAGACGCTCATCACCAATTTTAGCAACACCACACAAGCCCACGAGAGTCGGATGAATAAAATGGAAGAGTACATAGAAGTACGTGCCCAGAATACCGACGCTTCTATCAAGAAATTGGAGCAGCAAGTGGGCTAAATGGCGAAGCAGTTGGCTGAGCGAACTCAGGGATCACTCCCAAGTTATACCGAACCAAATTCCAAGGAGTATTGCAAGGCGGTCACCCTGAGAAACGGAAGAGAGTTGCAAGAGGTACCTCCCAAGAAGAAATCAAATGATAAAGTTGAGGTCGAGGTCCACGACGAGCCAGAAATGGAGATGGGCAAAGGCGACAATGTTGAGAAAGCTGAAGCTGAAAAGGAAAACGCCGAAGCTGAGAAGGAGAAAGTCGAGCCTGAGAAAGAAAATGCGAAGGAGATCGAGCGGCCACCGGTGAAGCCATACCAGCCAAAAATTCCTTACCCAGCCCGACTAAAGAAGGATAAAGACGAGGCACAATTTGGTAAATTTATGAGTATGTGTAAGGAATTGCATATTAACCTACCTTTTGTTGAAGCTATTACGCAGATGCCTAGCTTCGCTAAGTTCTTGAAGGACCTACTGACGAACAGAAGGAAGCTCGAACATGTCTCCACCGTATGCTTGCGAGGAGAGTGCTCGGCGATACTCCAAAGCAAGATCCCTAAGAAGCTTAAGGACCCAGGGAGTTTTACTATTCCCTGTCTTATAGGAGACTTAGTTGTTGAGCGTGCGTTAGCTGACCTAGGTGCTAGCATTAATTTAATGCCATATTCAATGTTTAAGCGCTTAGGATTAGGTGAGCCACGACCCACTAGGATGAGCTTGCAGTTAGCCGATAGATCATTGAAGTATCCTCGAGGTGTTATCGAGGACGTTTTAGTTAAAGTGGACAAGTTCGTAATTCCTGCTGATTTCGTTATTTTAGACATGGAGGAGGATGATAATGTCCCGTTGATATTAGGCAGACCGTTCCTAGCCACAGGAGAAACCATGATAGACGTTAGGAATGGTACATTGACGTTGACAGTAGATGGAGAAAATGTTACATTTAGTATGGCAGATTCGATGAAAAAGAGTAATGAGCAAGACGATAAATGCTATTTTTTAGACGTGTTTGAGCACGATTTTCTCTTTTCCGTGCAAGGTCTGTCACAGGTCGGCGAGCAGGACATGCATGCACTTATGGCAATCGACGAGTGTGGGGAGGAGGTCGACGAGCCTATCATAGCCATCGACGAGAGCAGCGAAGAGGACAAAGAAAAGAGCTCGGTTGAGGAGCCACCGGTCCTAGAGTTGAAGCCGCTGCCCGACCACCTCGAGTACGCGTTCCTTAGCAGCAATGGAGGGCTACCAGTCATCATCTCGTCGAGTCTAGACAACGGACAGAAGGGCCAGCTCTTGGATGTGTTGAAAGCACACAAGAAGGCCTTGGCGTGGAAAATATCTGACATAAGGGGTATCAGCCCGAGCTACTGCACGCATAAGATCCTCATGGAGGACGATTTCAAGCCGGTCGCTCAACGCCAAAGGCGGCTCAACCCCAATATGAAGGACGTGGTAAAGAAGGAAGTGATCAAACTGCTAGACGCAGGGATGATCTATCCCATTTCAGACAGCGCATGGGTCAGCCCGGTTCAAGTAGTCCCAAAGAAGGGAGGCATGACGGTCGTCACCAATGACAAGAACGAGCTGATTCCGACGAGGACGGTGACTGGATGGCGCGTCTGCATCGACTACAGGAAGTTGAACGATGCAACTAGAAAGGATCATTTTCCTTTACCATTTATTGATCAGATGTTAGAAAAACTCGCCGGTCACTCATTTTACTGTTTCCTAGATGGTTTGTCAGGTTATCTACAGATCCCCATAGCACCCGAGGACCAGGAAAAGACCACGTTCACTTGTCCGTTCGGAACGTTCGCGTACCGAAGGATGCCATTTGGCTTATGCAATGCCCCAGCCACCTTCCAGCGATGCATGATGGCCATATTCGACGAACTGGTAGGTGAGGTAATGGAGGTATTTATGGACGACTTTTCTGTGTTCGGTTCCTCGTTTAATGCATGTTTGTCAAATCTGAAACTCGTACTCGCACGATGCGAGGAAACAAACTTGGCACTTAATTGGGAAAAGTGTCACTTCATGGTTCGAGAGGGTATAGTTCTCGGTCATAAGATTTCCTCTAAAGGAATCGAAGTGGACCGAGCTAAGTTAGAAACTATAGAAAGGTTGCCTGTCCCTTCGAACGTGAAGTCAATCAGAAGTTTTCTAGGACATGCGGGGTTTTATCGTAGGTTTATCAAAGATTTTTCTAAGATCGCACGCCCCATGTCTAGATTGTTAGAAAAAGATGCCCCGTTTGATTTTAATGACGAGTGCTTGCATGCTTTCAATTTGCTTAAGGAGCGACTTATCGCAGCACCTATTATGGTCGCCCCTGACTGGGGTCTGCCCTTTGAACTAATGTGCGATGCTAGTGACTATGCAGTTGGAGCCGTGTTGGGGCAGCGTAAGGACAACCATTTCAGGCCGATCTACTATGCGAGTAAGACGTTAGACGCAGCCCAAGCCAATTATACGACCACCGAAAAGGAGCTGTTGGCTGTCGTGTTTGCTTTCGACAAGTTCAGGTCATATCTTATCCTATCCAAAGTTATCGTTTTTACTGACCATTCTGCTCTTAAGTATTTGTTAGCAAAGCCCGATGCCAAGCCACGGCTAATCAGATGGATCCTACTACTGCAAGAGTTCGATATTGAGATTCGGGATAAGAAGGGTGCGGAGAACCTAGCGGCGGATCACCTCTCTCGACTGGAGGAGTCCGAAATATACCACAAGGACGGAAGGCCGATACAAGATAGGTTCCCAGACGAGCATCTTTACTCAATACAGGTGGTAAGTGAAGTCACTCCATGGTTTGCAGATTACGCTAACTATCTTGTTGCGAGGGTCCTACCAAAGGAGTATACCAGTCAGCAAAAGAAGAAATTCTTTTCTGACTTGAGATACTACTTTTGGGAAGACCCATATCTTTTCAGGCGATGTGCAGACCAGGTGATACGAAGATGCGTTGCCGTTCCAGAAATGACACAGATCCTGAGGCACTGCCACAATGGACCGACCGGAGGGCACTACGCAGCCAACAGAACAGCTCAGAAGGTGTTGGAAAGCGGATTCTACTGGCCCACGATATTCAAGGACGCCCAAAGGTACGTTGACACTTGTGATCAGTGTCAGCGCGCAGGTACTCTTTCGAAACGCGACGAAATGCCCCAGAACTTCATCCTAGTTTGTGAAATTTTTGACGTTTGGGGTATAGATTTTATGGGACCATTCCCTAGCTCGTACAATAATAAGTACATCCTAGTTGCGGTCGATTATGTGTCTAAATGGGCCGAGGCGCAAGCCATACCCACGAACGACGCTAGGGTAGTCGTTAGATTTCTTCGAGCATTGTTTTCACGTTTTGGGGCGCCTAGGTGCATTATTAGTGATAGGGGTACACATTTCTGTAACACCCAGTTTGCACGCACGTTAGAACGTTATGGTGTTAGACACAGCCTATCCACCCCATACCACCCCCAAGCTAGTGGTCAAGTAGAAGTAGTGAACCGTGAGTTGAAGCGCATTCTAGAGAAAACTATAAATGGGAATCGACGGGAATGGGCGAATAAGCTTAACGACACACTTTGGGCGTATAGGACTGCATATAAGACGCCAATAGGCACTACCCCATATCGACTAGTTTACGGAAAGGCATGTCACCTTCCTGTTGAACTAGAACATAAAGCCTATTGGGCAATCAAGTCATTAGATATGGATTTGGGGAAAGCCGGCGGAAAGCGGCAGCTCCAAATTAATGAGCTTGACGAGTGGCGTTTATCAGCTTATGATAACGCTAGAATGTATAAGGAGCGTTCAAAAGCCTACCATGATAGCAAAATTAGGCACAGACGAGAATTTCAAGAAGGGGATCAAGTCCTCCTTTTCAATTCTCGTCTTAGACTTTTTCCCGGAAAGCTAAGATCTCGTTGGTCTGGACCTTTTACAGTTACTCGTGTTTTTCCCTATGGTACTGTCGAAATTTCAAATGTTGAGCAGGGAAATTTCAAGGTTAATGGCCATCGACTGAAGCATTACTACGGAGGAGGAGCAGACACAGGAACAAAGGAGGTCATGTACCTCGATTTCAAGCTATCATAGAACGAAAAAGGGTACGTCCGGCTCACGACGTTAAATAAGCGCTTCTTGGGAGGCAACCCAGGTATTTTTATTTATGTTTTAAGCATTATAAATTAAAAAAATAATAAAAATAAAATATATATATAATAATATTAATTAATAATCTAAAACTTATATAAATTAAATAAAACAACAATAATAATATTTTAATTAATAATAAGTTTATTACAAACATTGAAGATGGGTACAACGCAGAGTCTAGAGACGAGATAGGAACGATAGTTTTACTTCATAAACGATGGTTACAATACCATTACAACGTGTGAAAGACCAACACAAAAGCAAATTAAAACAGCGAATAACGCAAAAGACATAACAATAGTTTATTTTGCTTCATAAGGGCGGGTTACACACAAGTGCACCTTGTGATAACCCAACACACGAAAGCAAGTAAAACTCCGAACAAGCCCAAAAGAAGAGCAAGGTAGAGTGATACCATATCTAAATTACGACGAACCCTTGCATACTCCTCACTCTCATCCTCACGACCTTGCTGATATCCCCAATTCATAGTGGCTAGGTAACTCTTTCGAAAATAAGATTGTTAAAAACGTGGGTTTATGGTAGATGATGCTATTGTGTTGTTCTACCACTGTCTATTTATAGGCATGAACGGTACAAAAATATCATTATCATACCCGACAATCCATTAAATGATACAGACGAATTTTTGACTTGGAAGATTTGACGCCGCGTGAGAAAGTGATATTTCTCTTGTCGATTACAAGATTTTCCTTCGCGCAAATCATTCTCGAAAAAATTCGTCGATTGCGTGTCAATCATAGTTAAAATATATATTAAATAATAATCATAATACTAAAAAAAAAAAAGAAATCGTAATCACGGCCAATTACTATGGAGTCACGGCCGCGACTCCGCACATCAACGGCCACTGCTTCTATTCACGGCTATGCGCTTATCCATCCACGGCCGTGAATAACACGAACACAACACACTTCCCTCACTGCCTCAAGTCACGGCCAGAGGCGTACACCTCACCGCCGTGAACACGAGCGGGAAATTTTTTTTAAAAAAAAAAAAAATAATAATAATAATAATAATAATAATAAAATAAACAAATAAAAAAATAAAAAATAAAAAAATAAAAAAAATATAAATAAATAAATAAATAAGAGTCACGGCCAGTGTCATAATATTCACGGCCGTGACTTAGGCGAGCTTTACTTACTGTCCGCATTCACGGCCCGTGTCTTAATGTTCACGGCCGTGACTTAGGCGACCTTTACTTACTGTCCGCATTCACGGCCCGTGTCTTACTGTTCACGGCCGTGACTTAGGCGAGCTTTACCTTCTGCTCTCATTCACGGCCTTCGATTCTCTGTTCACGGCCGTGAATGCGTCGATTTTTACTCTTAAAATACCAGTTCATCATTTTTTTTTTCTTCTTCACTTCCAAATCACCGACGATTCAAAATTCATCATAACTTTCACTCCAAAATCGCCACATCTCGGATCCTTTCAGCAGCTCGAATTTCCGGCGACACCGCACAACTCGTTTCACCTCTTTTTCACAGTGATTAAATCAACGAGGTAGGTTCTTTTCTCCCAAAGCTTTAATAGACGATTTTCGCATATTTTTTTTCGGATTTGAGTTCGAAATGAACGTTTACATTGCTCTTTCATGGATCGATTATTGCTTTAAACATGATGGGTTAGATCAATTTCTTGATTTCGTCCGTTAATTTCCATGATTGGCACTATGAACCCTAATTTTCGAAATTTGGGGTTTTTACAATTTGGGTCAATATGGTATTTGCATTGCTCTTTTATGGTTAAATATATGCTATGTATGCCTTGGGTTCGAGTAATTTCGTGATTCCGTCCAATAATTTTCAATTGGGAAAGATAAACCCTAATTTTACAAATTGGGGAATTTGGAATTTGGAACGGAATTGATTGCGTTTAATGGTTTACTTAGCGTTGATTCATCGTTTGAAGTTGCAGATTGTGCTTGGTTAATCGATTATTGCGATTTGAATGAGTATTTTAGTTGGTCTATTATGTGTTCGACAAAATGCCGCTTTGAATGTTCATTTGTTCTTGCTTTTGAATTATCAATTTTGTCGCTACGTTGGTCAAGTCAAGCTGTGTTAATTATCTTTTTCTCGACAACTAACATTTGGACTTCTAGGTACTATGGGTCGAAGCCGCTCATCTGCATCAACGAGTCGTCAACGTCGAGGCCCAAGCACGAGCCGCACACCGTCACTACTAGAGGCTATGGGGCAGTTTGACGATGAGACACACCAGGCCCGTTACAACAGGCTAAAGAACACGGAATTCATCCTGACTGATCAGATTGATCATGAGACGCTGGAGAAGTACAACATTGACCAGCAGGTGGCCGGATACCTGTCACTGAGTGGGTGGCTCGAGTTCTTTCATATCGACGAGCCGGGATATAAGGAGCTGACACTGGAGTTCCTGTCCACCTTCGCCCACGAAGAATTTGGCCGGAACAAGATCACATTCCGGGCGTTTAACACGGAGGAGGTGGTTACTATTAAAGACTTCTGCCGTGCAATTGGAACACCGGAGTTACCTTACGGGCATCAAGGACTACAAGACTTATACTACAAGAATTATCTGGAAAACCCGGATGTCCGACAGGCCGGTTGGGCAGAGATTACGAGACCCGGCGAGCCCCCCTTCAGCGTCAAAACGTCGAAGGCCTCGTCGCTCAGGAGCCCCGGCCTGCGATATATCCACCGGCTCCTGACGACTTCGCTCACACCTAGGGGCGATTCACACGGCGCGATAGGCCTTCGCGACCTCTTCTATTTACTCAAGATGCAGCGCGGGGAACACGTACACCTAGGAATGGCCCTGAAGCACGCCTTCGCGGCACAGGCCGACGTTCGTAGCCACGGGAAGATCGCAGTAGCGCCATTTGTTACTAGGATCATCAAAGGCCTTAACCTATGGCCAGAAAACCCACCGGAGATGGAGATTGTGGGCGGACGTAATCCGGTTAACGAGGATATGATGGTGAAGATGAAAATGTTGATCAAGGCTCCCACCTGGTCTCGCTTGAACAAGGTTTACGTCTGGCATGAGGTCTACCATGGGCAGACAGACCTGGGCGACTACCCAGAGCCACTACAAATTGAGGGCATGGGGCCATTCCCAGTTCACTCCGACACTGCCGGCCCTTCCCATTCCTCTGGTTATCACGAGGGCGAATCATCAGGGGTTGCTCGTTTTGCCTCAGTCGCCGACCTTCACACACTGCGCGAGTACATGCTACGCTACAACGAGGAGGCCATTCGACGCGATGAGGAGACACGACGGCGCCAGGAAGAGTATGAGCGTCGAAACGAGGAAGCCCACCGACGCTACCGCGAGGAGCAACAGCGATATGAGCAGGCCCTTCAAGCCATGAACGACGCGGTCAGGCGATCACAGGAGTCGCTGGCGTTCCTTCGCCCTCGGCAGCCCTCACCACCACCACCTTAGTTCCGACTTCAGTTGGAATTTTTCTTTTCTAAAACACTTTGTGTGTTTGGTTTAGTCATCACGACACTTTTGATGATTATGACTCTTTTTGCTATTACTTTTTATTTCCATCGTACGTTTAATTTTCTTATTAAGTGCTTACAGGAAACGTGACACGAATTCAGACTACGAACCAAAATATTCAAAATCAGTGAAGCAACCATGTTCAAACTACATCAAATGATAGAGGCAGGGCCACGCCAATTTTTCAGGGGAGTACCGTTCTTTTCAACTTCTTTTCCCTACCTGTTATTTCTTTTACACGTTGAGGACAACGTGAATCTTAAGTGTGGGGAGGGGGAATTCTGTTAAGAAATTTTGTTGAAAAATTACGTGAAAATTTTTATGATGTGTTTTGGGTTTTTAAATCTATAAAAGTTTGGCATGATTGTTTGCGTTCATCTCAATGTGGATTGCATAGTAGGGAGTCTAGTGAGCGATAAAGACATGCATCAGTGATTTAATCTTTTCAGCATGAATAGATATAGTGTTACTTTGAGAGATTCACACACATAACCCATGTTCCGTTGTGAGAGTTTGAGCTGACGAGCTTTTGCTCATTTTTTTCTTGGTTGTGTGAGTAGTGCATAATTTACGTCTCTCTAGAACTTGCTTGTTTGATACGCATTGAAATTGCTTATAGTATATTTTGTATGAATATGACGAAGGCATTAGGAAATAAGTCCACGGCCAAAGTTCCCGACCACGATTGATCACCGTAGCTAGCCACTTTGTGCCTAAGCCTATTTATTCCTTACACCTCGTATATCATAACCCTCTGACCTAAATAAGCCTCCAGAGATCATTTGAACCCGAGTTAAGCGGAAGTGAAAGTCAAATGTCAAAGTCGAAAAGCGCAGAGATGACGAGTTGTTGAAAAAAAATAAAAAAAAGAAAAAAAAAATAAAAAAAAAAAAAAAAAAACCTTTCCTTTGATAATCTTCCGGTCTCGTGTTTTCCACATCATCCCCTCATTTGTAGACTTGGAAGAAGAAAGGCATAGTGGAACGCAGCAGAAATAAGAGAAATACGAAGACGGCGAAATCAAAAGGGTTGATCCTGGCGCACTTTAGACAATGACATGAAGACCGACATAACTGCTACTCAGTTGTGATTCCATTACCACTTCATTACTATCTGAACCCATTTAACCCAAAAAGACCCTCTGATTCATGTTAACTGCTTTAAGTAGTGTACGTGCGATTGACTTGCAAGCATATGGATTAGACTTTATTATTGTATGAATTGAGTGATTCACCGATTTATTGGCCTATACACTGAGTGATTTGAGTGAATCCCTGTGAGGTGTGGATCTCGATTGGTAGTGCTAAGGAAAATTCGTGTTGATAAGTGCTGATTATTGTTGCAGTGTCGATAATTGCTTGCTTGATTTCATTTTGTATTTTCCATCTGCGTTGGTGAATTGTGAATGGTCGTGCCGTTATCTTGATAACCCTTTCTTGTTTTTTTAATTTGCTTGAGGACAAGCAAAAGCTTAAGTGTGGGGAGGTTTGATAAACGTATTTTAATACGTTTATTGTTATGTTTATTTGGGTTATAATAGGAAACTTTTGATCATTCCATGCATTTATTGGCTCTATTTACACTCATTTAAATATTGTAGGACCTTCGAATGATTATCGAGAAAAGAGGAACGAAAACGAGGCGAAAACGACGCGAAAACGGCAAAGTTTGAAGCTGCCAGTAACAAGTCACGGCCGTGAACGCTCTTGCAAGAGGCCGTGAACGAGGGCAGTAAGCTCAAGGAGAAAAAGTTCCAACAGTCACGGCCGTGAATCACTTTGCACAAGGCCGTGAACGTGGGCAGAGAGCTCAAGATCCAGTGTCGCGGCCGTGAATGATCATGTAAGAAGCCGTGAACGTGGACAGAGAGTTTTAAGGAACGTGTCACGGCCGTGAATACTCGTGTCAAAGGCCGTGACTCGCGGCAGAGACTGAGCAACCGCTATGCTATTCACTGTCACGGCCGTGAACCTATATGCAAGAGGCCGTGACCCTCTCCAGAGAGTCAATATTTAGGGTTTAAGCCGCCGTCACGGCCGTGAAGATCGGTGCACGAGGCCGTGACTCGTGCCAGGAAGTCAAGAAATAGGGTTTTTAGCCGCCTTCACGGCCGTGAAGGCCCGTTAAGAGGCCGTGAACATGCCTAATTTCAGGGTTTTAGCCCATTTTCGAAGCATAAAAGGAGGGCTTTCCTTAGAACTGAAAAAAAAAAAACAACTGGATAGAGACGAAAATTGAGAGAAAAGGAAGAAGGAAGAACACTAGAAGCAGTCCCGTGATTCGGAGAAGCTCAAGGGGCGATCCAGCAACGAAGCTACGCTCATACGATCGAGGAACGAGAGCTCCACCTCGGAAACGCCATATTCACTTCTTAGGGAAGTTTTTATGAGTTCTCTATCCTCGTTTTCCTTAAATCTCGTTGTTGTGACGTTCAATATGAGTAGCTAACCCTCTTGTGTGTTTGGGAATAGATGAACGTTGGGTTATGTTGTAGTTAAGGCGTAGGATAATCGTGAACACGTGTATTCGACTATTTATCGTTCTATGATGTTGTTTCTTCGTATCAATATGTCTATGTGTTGATATGCATGTGTGGTATATCGTTGAGGGCGACAGCTAAATAACGATTAGGCCGTTCGTAGACGTTAGGATTCGAGTATAGGGCGACAGCAAATACTCGATCCTCGCCGTCTAGTAATCGCTGAATTTAGATCCCCACGAACGTTTAGGGCGACAGCAAATCCGTGAGTGGGTAGGAAATTACTGCGAGTTAGTCGATAATCACGTAGGAGCGATATTCCGTAAGCCTTAGCCAACAAAACTCAGCGGGATTCGAATCCCGGACACATATTTGTCATCTTAAGTCACTCTTATTACTTCCACTTGTGTTCCTTAGTCTTTCGATCCTTTAAATTGCTCTGTTAAGTTAGTTCGTAATATAAACAAATTCTGTTATTTTATTTAGGTTAAATATCGAGTCGATAGGTTAATACTAGTACTCAATTTATTCCTCGTGTTCGATACTCGGATATTCGCTATAGCTATATTACAAACGATAGGTACACTGCCTATCGCGCGTGATTCTAGTTATAATATATTCGTTTTAATTATTACTTGACGTACTCGCACGATCTTTTAATTTAAACATACACACACGCGATCAATAACCATTTAAGGCTAAAAAGCATAAAACGCTCTCTTGTTTTACATAAAATGCACGAAAATTCATATGGTTAGAAAGTTGCACGGATTCACATTAGGGTTGGTTTAATTTTGCGCTAACTGTCAACTACACCAAGTCAGGCCCGGCTATTGGGTAAAGCCACTAAGGCATGGGCTTTAGGCCCCAATATTTTATATGGTCTCTTCATTTAGTTTAGTAGTATTATAATATTAAAGTTAATTAAGCCCAATAGTTGAGCCCGATACAACAAATAACTATTATTTCTCCTTTAATAATTAAATTTGCATTTTATCCTTTCTTTTTTTTTTTGTCTTTTCAACTTCCCGACTTTTCATCTTTTCTTTCGGTTGTCCTTTTTTTCGTTGTCTTTTCAACTTCCTTACATTAGCCTTTTGTGCCTATTAATAGATCACTCTGTCCCTCATTTTGAATATCCAACGGCTTATTATCTATCTAATAGCTCAATAGAATCTTGTAATTGCCTTTTTTTTACGTTTTTCACTAAAAAAATTATTCAAAATTTTTAACTCCGCCTTCTATAAATTTAAAATTATAGTTGCAGGTCCCAAGTCCGGATAAAGGAGGAGGATTGTGTGATTGATACGTAAAAAAATTTATTAATATATAATATTTAATTTTTTCAATAAAAAAGGGCCCATTGAAAATTTTGCTATTAGACCTCATATTATGATAAGCCGGCCCAATAAGTAACAGTATTGGTGCCAATCTAACGTGATTTTGTACAATAAAAAAGCATAGGATGCTATCGGGAATTTCATTGTAACCACGTGTGCGTGTAACGTAATTTGACCTTTCAGTAACATACATAAATCCACTAATATTCTAGTCAATTTTATAGAATTATTTCTAAGAAACCTCTGTAAGTTGTAATAATATTTACACTGATAACCTCTCGCTATCATGGGGCCCACCTCTCGCTAACCGTCATAAGCCCTAATTTCTTTCCCCATTCCAAAACCCTCAGTCGCCCGCCGATCATTCATTGACTCGGCCGAGCGAATAAGCTGGACAAAAGTTCGAGGCTGTTCAGAGAGGCGGCCAATTCGTCTTGAATCAATTAGATAAGAGGATCACTAAAGCTACGATTAACCTTCGGTAGAGGATGCAGCACGACGAGGTTATATGGCAAGTTATCAGGCACAAGCATTGCAGTTTCATGGCCAAGTAAGCTCTTCCTGCGTCTTCCGTTCTGATTTTCTCCTGCTATTTCGTTTTAGCTTCTACTATTATGCGGTTCTACAGCCTATGCTTCCTTGTAATTTGGTTAATTTGATGGGTTTTGATAGAATCGAAACTGGGCTGTTTTGTCGAAACCCTTATAATGTGACTGGGATTTGCAATCGGAGCTCGTGTCCTCTTGCAAACAGTAAATACGCAACTATACGCGACCATGATGGTATGCCATTTTAGTTCTGTAGTTTACTTATGTCATGTAGTTCTCATCGACGAGTCTGCTGACATTGGATGAGTTTCAGGAGTTTTTTATTTGTATATGAAGACCATTGAAAGAGCTCATATGCCAAATAAGTTATGGGAAAGGGTTAAGCTGCCTAGAAATTATGAGAAGGCTCTCGAGATCATCGACAAGCACTTGGTAAGGCTTGTTGTTGTCAGCTTTGTTTAGAAGAGTTTCTTAAACTGCTTATGTGATCAAAGTAACTGATCTTGATAGATTTACTGGCCAAAGCTGTTGGTTCATAAAACAAAGCAGAGGCTAACGAAAATGACGCAGATGCGTATACGTATGAGAAAACTCGCTTTGAAGACGAGGTGAGTTTTTTTTTTCTGTTGAAATCATGTCAGCCAAAAGATGAAGGAGAAGTAGAGCTTTCTAATTGTATTGCTTGACCACCAAACCTTTAATGATAGATAATCCCTTAACTTTATTTTAATGTGAATCAGAGAGAAAATTATGACCGTGCCGACAAAAATAAAGAAGAGGGAAGCACGAAGGGAGGAAAAGGCCGAGAAAGCAGCAGTTTTAGAGAAAGTAAATTTCCATCCATTTCATTTCGTACTTCATCTGTTTATTATATATTGCACACAGATTAGGCAGATTCTGATGCAATAACCGTTTCATTCATCGCAGAGTATTGAAAAAGAGTTACTTGAGCGCCTCAAGAAAGGAGTTTATGGTGATATCTACAATTACCCTGTTGACAAGTACAATGAAATCCTTGATAAGGAGGAAGGAAAGGTGACCGAAGAGGAGGTATATAAAAATATCATCAGCTCACTTAATTTTTGGAAAATTCCTTTTTTTTCTTAACATAACTTCTGCTCGCCTAACCCAACCTCACGCCTGTTGTATATCTTCAGGAAGAACCTGAGATCGAGTACGTCGAAGGTTATGAGGATCTCGAATTAGAGGACGATATAGAAGATTTTGATGGTTTTTCGCTCGATGCAGACGAAGAAAATGGTAACTGTTATCATTCATGACATGCTCTTCTGTAGCAATAAAATGGAGAAAACCTATATTTTGCTGGCTTTCTAATCATGGCTGTCGGAAATTTTCTTACATCATTTTTTCAGTTGGAATGAGTGATGATGATGAGGATGACGAAGAAGAGGAAGTTGTGATTCACCGTAAGAGAGTCAGAAAGAGTTCTGACACAAAGATGGAGAAATTAGAACCAACGGGCAAAGCTAAGAAGAAAGTCCAAGTACATGTTGAGGTATATATCCGGTCTATTTTTTCCTCTCAAACTTACACATTCCTGGATTTTTTTCGATTTCTTATTACACGAATGTATAAATACGATATCATTCATACTCATGTAATATAGGTCGAGCACGAAGATGCTAATGAACGACATACAGCTGTTCATTGAAGTTGTACGCTAACTCAAAAGTCTTCTATTTAAGGTTTGTTGCTCTGTGATTTGTTTCTCTCAAGTGGAATTTTTGTTGTAACGGTTTGCGCCATTCAAATATGAATTTTGTTCTCTATTCATGTTTATTTTGATTTTGGATCACTATAAATTTGTCGGGAAAAATTTTGGTATGTTGAAAATATTAATTGGCTGCTGACTTGAATATTTTCTAGTCGTTTACTTGCTGTTATGAATACTGTCTACTTCTTAGGGTCTTTCACTTGTTTTGTCAGAAAAATGAGGAGTCACTCAAATTTGATCTATTTGCAAGTTAAATACATGATAGATATTATATGTACTGCTTCGCTTTTATTTTTGTGTGATTAACAAATATTCGCTTTATTTCTGAATCGAAATTCACATCCTATCCTGGCAAGAGATATTTATTTCAAGATTATTCAATATGATATGGTGATGAGAAAATAAATCCATTGCCTTCCACGCAATAAATTAAATTGAAATTAGGAAATTGGGACCCCTACCGAAAGCGCTTCGACTTTTGAGATGTTCTCACGATTAATTCAACGTTACATCAAAAAAGAATATAAAATCAAGGAAAATGTCAGAAGGGCAAATGGCAAACATATATCTATATGGATTCTTTGTTCTAGAGGAATTAAATCATTAAAATAAAGCGAGGATTGATTGCTTCTGGTGTGATGTTAATGGAAACCAAATGCAATAAATATGGACCCTAAATATAAAAGGCTTATCACCGAGAAATTACTAGAATTTCCAATCAATTATCATGTTCTTTTGGGGGAGAATTGTAAATCCAGGTAAGCTACATTTCGATTGCCATATTTGATCATTTTTAATATAGGTCACTAACTTCACATGTCGAAACATAGTTTTTTTTTTCTTTTTCTGATCATTCTTTTTCGACTAAGAAAGTTGGAAATCCCACAAAACCACATTAAGGTTGTGGATGAAAAATATTAATGGTCAGCCAAATAGGATTTTCAATTTATTTTATCGAAAAAATGATGAGACCTAATTTTATCCGGATATATGAAATTAATATTTTTTCGACCATTAAATATATCGCTCCAACAATTAGGATCGATATTCGATTACCAACATTTAGATGTTTTTATTTATTTTTTACTATATAAAGAAAAAATGAGTAAAAAAAAGCGCAAATATGTAAACATTCTAAAGAAAAAAAAGTCAGCCTCAATTCGTTAGGTTGACTTTATATTTTCGTAAAACAATTAAATCAAACCTTTTATAATGACATGCTAAATTTCGATCCTTATCTTCATCAAACTTATTACACATTCCATCCCTCCTTTTTCCATTTTCTCCATTTTTCCACTCCCTATACACCCATTATATAAAGGCCACTCACTACTCTCCACAAATCTCAGCTCATAGTACAACAAAGTCTCAACCTAAATTAGTCCAAAATTTTATTCTTCAACTCCATTTTTTTTGTCAGGCCCCAACAATGAAAGGCGAAGCGACGAAAAAGAAAGAAGCAATCGAAGTCGAAATCCCATCTACGCCGAAGGGAAATTCGAAGAGCAACAGTAACAACAACAACAACGATGGACTTAGTTATTCGAGGCAGTGCCTTTGTTCTCCCACGACACACGCTGGCTCGTTTCGGTGCAGGATTCACCGCACTCCGAGCCTTCCGAGGACTCAGAGCATCGAGCCGCCCCAATCTAAGGTTCCGAGAGCTGTCAAGTAGTAGTTAGGCTAGTCATGCTGTATGATCACTCATTACAAAAAGTTTGTAGATTTGTGTATCACTTTTAAATTTATATATTAAATTTCCAACACAAACGCTAGAGGTTGTATACTTAAATAGATGGTCATGAGGTTCATACTCAAGACAATTTTTATATCACTGACCTCTTGTAACATATTAAATGACCACCTCACTTCAAAGTTTTAAGTTTGTAATAGATGTATTTTTTTTTGTAATTTTTCTATATTATTTTTCTGATATATTATGGTGTCGAGAGGCTAGGTTATGTGGTGTGTCTGTACAAGATTCTTTCTGTTTTATAAGGGGAGAGACTTATAGTAACTGCTTTCAAATTGATTGGTGTGACATTAAGAAAATTATCATTCTACATCGGGTTTTAAAATCATCACTACATCCTCTATCATCACTTTTTTTTAATAGATGTATTTTTTTTGTAATTTTTCTATATTATTTTTCTGATATATTATGGTGTCGAGAGGCTAGGTTATGTAGTGTGTCTGTACAAGATTCTTTCTGTTTTATAGGGGAGAGACTTATAGTAACTGTTTCAAATTGATTGGTGTGACATTAAGAAAATTATCATTCTACATTGGGTTTTAAAATCATCATTACATCCTCTAACATCATTTTTTATATTCTTAAAAATAATATAAAATTCAATTTAACATCATTGGCCTATTAAAATCTAATATATAAATTAAAATATAAATTCACATAATCACGCACACACATCGGATGTGCAAAAAATATTAGCATTATATTATAGGGCAACAAGTTTTTTCAAGTTTTTTTTTTCTTTTTTTTTCAACCGGTAATATTAATACCATTGCTCATATATGAATTTCTATCAAATATTAAGGCTGGTTGAGGTCATGACATTTGTGGATATTATTTTAATTATTATTGATTTGAAATTGATTTATTATTATTTTTTCTCATTGCAATTGTTAGTGGGCCTTCAAGAAGCCCATTCAGCTTCCTGGAGTACGTATATTTACCTCTAGGCCGACTAAATTTGGGGCTTTAATTTTGACCAATTTCGTCGATTTGCTTGGGAATTTCATTTTTATAATATGCTCGATTTAGATATAGCGTTAAACGAAAAATTATGGTGTTATACTAGGAATGTAAACGATCGGAGCTCCATTTATTTTTACGTTCGATCTCAAAAATTGTGTAATAGGTTGGACTCGAGTTGAGCTTTGGCCATAACTTTTGATCTTTCGTCATATTCATAAATATTGACTAGCCTATAAAATTAAGACAAATTAAGCTTATGAATTCGAGATATATCTATACTCTTATAAGCGTTCTAGCCTTCATAAAAACTGTAAATTTGATTGTAATTGGTCTGTTAATTTACTTTAGTTAGTATAATTAATAAATAATAATTAAAGAAACTACCCACTAACTATTGATTCAAGGAAAATCACCCACTAAACTTAATATTATGAAAATTAATAAATAAAATATACACTACTTAAAATAACTAGAAAATTAGCATTTACATACTATTTTAAATTTTTTTTTTAATTTTAATGTATTATTGAGCACCTACGTCGAAGGTGCTAATATTACTGTAATAATTGAGCATCAAATTGTGTAAATTAAATAATGACATTTATGATGTTACCGTTAGATATTAAAGGTTAAATCCAAAACATAAAGTGAACTGCTTTTGTCATTATGTCACATCGAAAATAATCCATTAGTTTCGTGCTAAGCCAGCACGTCCTAACTACTTAGTTGACCTAAAGAAACAAGGAAACAAACAAATATATAAGTTTAATTTGTTGGAATTGTTTAATTGGAGGAACGACAATTCATTTTATTTAATCTTCGATCATATACAAAAACATATTATTAATAATAATATAGTCGGCAGTTAAGCATAAGGCCATTACCTAAAGTCTTCCCTTGCTGAGCATCGCCATGAACGAGTCATTCTTAATGTTCTCTTTTTATTTTAATGGATTAACTAAGAGAAAGAGACCCCTAACTGACAAATAATATTTTTTACACTTAAATGTGCTTGCTATGTATATTAATTGTAAACTAATAAATGAACTAAAATAGAAGGACAAAATTGATAATATAAAAATGCTTTATAGTTGCTGGTTTTTTCTAACTACGAGCGTAGGGGGAATACAAAATGTCAAATGGATCAGTCAATTTGATAATGATTATTTATAATTTTATCCTTAATTGCTTAATTATAATTGTACCCTTAATATTTATTAAACTTATTACAAGTTTATCATCAAATTAATATTTTACTTTTAAACAACTTCAGTAATAATATAAAAAAATTCAACATACAAATTTAATATATTTGCACACATTAGAAGTGTTAAATATATTTAATCATAATCATAAATATTACTATTGTTATTGTACGCCACACCATTAGGACAAGTGAATTTGGCAATTGCAAGTAGGGGTGGGCGTTCGGGTTCGGGTATTCGGGTTTTACCCGAACCCGATCGGGTTCGGGTAGTTCGGGTCGGGTAATTCGAGTTATTTGTCGGGTATCGGGTTATCCGATACCCGAATTTATTAATCGGGTCGGGTATCGGGTAGTAATTTATTACCCGAATAACCCGATCGGGTACCCGACAAATTATATTTTAACAAATATATTAGTTTTTATACATAAACACTGAAAAAATATAATAACATGTCTAGATATCGATACTAACGTGGGTGGTGTTAAAGTTTTAAATAATCTTCTGATTAATTTCTTATTAATATTGCATAATTAACAAGTGATATTTATTATCAATGCATAAATCATTATAATAATTTAAAATATATTTTCAAAACTTATAAATAAACATATAGAAATATTTATATATATTATATTTATTGAATATAAAACATCCAAATGTTATAAGTGATAAATGATATATAACATGAATATTTGATATGTATATTGCATTATAAAATTTTTAATCATATTTTTCGATTCAAAGTCGGGTACCCGACGTCGGGTACCCGAACCCGATATATACCCGACAATCGGGTACCCGCCGTAGATCGGGTCGGGTTCGGGTAGTGAAAATATTAACCCGAACCCGAACTACCCGAACCCGAACTACCCGATACCCGACTACCCGATCCGAAGCCCACCCCTAATTGCAAGGAAGTGACGTGAGATATTAAAACATTGTAGTTGAATAATATTGAAAAGTTATTCACCTATAAGATCATAGAACAATTCAAAATCAAGCAATTAGTTTACCAATCTAATATATTTATTTTACAAAAAAAATCGAATATGTTCAATCAAAAGCGAACCTAAACCATGTTGTCGACTTCCAACAAAATACTTATCACAAAATTTAAGTGGATTCGAAGATATTATTTGATAAGGAAATTCACAATTGGACCTATTTATTCTATTATATTAAGACGACGGGTGGACTATAAAATATTATTTTGGTTTGTCAAAATATTTACAATGGTATCCTCCATTTATAATTACATTAATTAAATATTTATCATACTTAACCCCTCTATTTTTAATTATTGTACTTAAACCCCTACTCATGGAATATGCAAAAAATAAATTTCTATTTTATTAAGGGAGAGCAAGTTAAAGTAACTTTCCTCAAATTAATTGGTATGTCAATTTTATAATTATTATTTTATCCTTAAAATTTTAAATTTATTTCAATCTAAAAAGCAATATTTTATATATTAAAAATAATAAAATTAAACTATATATTATAATTCCACCTATTAAAAACAACTGAAAATATGAATTTAATATGATTATGTAGCGACAAACATGGTGTGTGCAAAAAGTATTACCTCATACGTCCCACTTATTTCTTCCCATCTTTCTATTTCGTGCGTCAAACTTTTGATAAAAAATTATTTCAATAATTAAACTAATTACACCATTATATTTAAAAAAAACTTCTTAATTTGCATGCCTACTAATTAGCTTTCTCTTTCCATTCATTAAAAGTGTATTATAATATTAAAGATGCGATTTATTAATCTACGTGCGTGCCCATAATTGAAAAATATTAAACTGGATGTAGTCGATGAAAAATATCGAATATTAAAACCCTACTCATGACCACGCCCACGCGCTTCAAGTCAGTTTGAGATAATCAGCTGACGCGCTGTACAAAAGGACCATGCTTCTAAATACCATAATTACCCTCATTGTCACGCAAAAGTAACAACGATTGCGTGGGTATTTTGGTCGTTCTCTTGATGTATAAATCCACCTGTGCAAGCTTGTAACCCTGAAAAACAACTGTCACGGCTAATCTACGAATATTCTCAATTCTGCAACTTGAAGATCATCATTTTCTCTTCTTCTTTCGATTGATTTGCGTTGTGTGTTTTCGCTCTAGTTGAATCGATCTTTTCCTTTTATGCTTCTGTTTTGGGACATTTTAAGTGATAAGTTCTTCAGATTTCTGGTGGATTGAGGCCGGCATCGATCGGCGATTATAATCGAATAGGCGTCTGTCGTTTGCTTTCTGTATTCGATTGGGTGTTTCTGTAGTTTACAGGGAATTATGAGCAGTATGTCGAGATTTTCCGATATAGATTACTTCATGGCTGATGGTGGATCTCGTCATTGTTCCAAGAAGAGCGACGATTTGTGCGGCGGCGCTAATGATGAGGTAAAAGTCAGAAATCGCATCTTGTGTTATCACCTCCGTTTCCCCCTTTTTTGTATGATTATGGTATAACTATGTACGAGCTTTCACAATTTGGATCGTTTTAATTTCTAGAAAATCTTCCGTTTCCTCCATCCTCGATGTTTGGCGAGAGAGAGACTGTTGTCCTATGATATTAATATGCATCAGATTTTGAGTTGCGATATCGAATACTGATTCTTGTTTGATGGGTTTGGCGTTGCTAGTTGCAATTGGTTTTATTCTTGGTCTTCAGCTATAAAGTCTATCTCTATGCTGATTTCGCCCTAATAAATCGGTTTGTGATCTTACTTTTTTCAGGATTCGGGGCGTACCTTTATTACAAGAAGATTAAAGTGTTTTCTCCGAGGGCTCGATTTAAAATCCTATCTCTTCCTCTTCCTTTTGGTCCCAACATGTGTTTTCGTCGGCTACGTTCATGGGCAGAAGATAACTTACTTCCTTCGACCTCTATGGGAATCTCCTCCAAAGCCCTTCAACGAAATACCTCACTACTACCACGAAAACGTTTCCATGGAGAATCTATGCAAACTCCACGGCTGGGAAGTTCGCGAATTTCCCAGGCGAGTTTTCGATGCAGTTCTCTTCAGCAACGAAGTAGACCTCCTTAAAATAAGATGGCACGAGCTCTACCCTTACGTAACAGAATTCGTACTCCTCGAATCGAACTCAACCTTCACTGGCCTGCCCAAGCCCTTCGCCTTCGAAGCTGCCCGAGAACAATTCAAGTTCGTTGAGCCCAGGCTGACCTACGGGCAGGCCCCGGGCAGGTTCAAGAGAGGAGAAAACCCTTTCGTTGAGGAAGCTTATCAAAGGCTGGCCTTGGATTACCTTCTCAAACAAGCTGGAATTCAAGACGATGACTTGCTGATAATGTCTGACGTGGATGAGATCCCAAGTAGGCATACGATCGATCTTTTGAGGTGGTGCGATGGGATACCGAAGATTCTCCACCTTAGGCTGAAGAACTATCTCTATTCTTTCGAGTTTTTGCTCGACAACAATAGCTGGCGAGCTTCTATCCATGTTTATCAGTCGGGCAAGACTAAGTACGCCCATTACAGGCAATCTGATGAGATCTTGGCTGACGCGAGCTGGCACTGTAGCTTCTGCTTTCGAAGAATCAGCGACTTTGTGTTCAAAATGAAGGCTTATAGCCACTATGATCGTGTGAGGTTTTCTCATTTCTTGAACCCTAAAAGGGTACAAAAAGTTATATGCAAAGGCGGGGACTTGTTTGATATGCTCCCCGAGGAGTACACGTTTAGGGATATTATCGGGAAAATGGGGCCCATCCCACATTCTTATTCGGCGGTTCATCTCCCTTCGTACCTTCTTGAAAATTCTGATGAGTTCAAGTATCTCTTGCCTGGGAATTGCTTGAGGGAGGGCGAATGAGCTATAACGAAAAGGTGACGATTCTGGTATTTTATATCATTCTTTTATTTTTGCGTGAGCGTTTTGGGAGATTTGGGTATATCCCGAGATTTATATATGTAGAGTCAGATTGATCTTCCTTGTATATAGTTTTTCGTGTTTTCGGTTAGTGCGAATGGAGGAGCTTTGTTATTTATTACCATGGAATCAGTTCTTCACCTTGTAAGATTTTGGTATGACAAGCTTTGTCTTTGGCCTGGAGTTTCTGTTGAAGGCGGGGATGTTTTTTTTTGTTTCTTTTCTAGTTTTTAAATGTGGAATTGAATAATTGATGTGTTGATTCATAATGAGAGACTATGAGTGACAACTATTTGATAAAGAAGAGAATCGATACCTTAATAATGTTATGATATTACTGTCATATTCTTCCAAGGTTGGCATGTCTGAAGATATTCGTTGGAATGGCGTAATGCAATTAAGGCATTATTGATTAATTGGGAATTGGATGGTGAAATTATATATTGGCAGTAGGGTGAGATATTTTTGTCTTGTTCTTCAACAGAAAAATTTAAGAAATGAAAATAAATCTACAATTTGTTAAAGAATTCAGAAAATTTACGTGCTCACATTCAATAATGCAGAAGAAATGGAACTCTCACTAAGAGACTGGAAAATTAAAATAAAGATGGAAAGAAGACAGTTTAAAATTTGAATAAGATCTAAAAGTGCCTTACTACTTACTAGATCATAGCGCAAAATAGCGCAATTTTTTCGTAAACAGCGTTGTAGCGCAATTTGACTAGCTTCGAAACTGCTTCAAATTATAGCGATTATGGCGACGGCGGTGCCTATTCCTACAATTTTGCCATACACCGGTAGGCCATGGATTTTTAGCAGACAAATAAAATTAAAAATTACTTAAATAGTGAAAAAATAATAAAATTAAATACACATACATAGCTCATGAGTGTGCTTCGATATAACTAGATTAAAGTTCATTATTATTTCTTGTCTATAATTGTTTGTTTGCTTCCGTTGTTATATATTATATGTTTTGAGTTGTATTATTGGCATGATTAAATTAATCACGCAATACGCTACGTTATTTACCTTGTGCAACATCAGAGCTGAAACGATACGCACTTCGATTTTAGAACACTTCCTACTAGTTACTACAAAGCAACCTAACAGTCAAAAATAATTGTTACTGTTATTCGTCTGTTCGCCTTCACCTTCAAAGATCTTTTGTCTTTTTCTGCAACGAACTCTAAGTACAAGTTTGAGCGCCAATAGTACGACTTTTGTATATTATAAACATCAAGTTTCTCGTTCACCTCTACAACAGAGATCATAATACTCAGACAAATATGTGGTTCCATAAATACCACCAACCACATTAAACTACATCATCCATTTCATCAAACAAAAACTAATCACACAAATATCAATTTCAGTGCTAGAATCCTTAATTACCCAACAAGATGTCATGTGGCAAAAAAAAAACAAAGAGAAAAAATCAAACTTAGCTTAGACGCAGCAACTGAACCACCAAATTTTCAACATAGATTGCCGTGGAACTCACAATCCGATCAGTATTACCTCCCCGAGTGAAATACACAAACTACATGAGCAATTATCTGTAATGTAACTAAAAGGCCCGTCAACATAAGGAATGCGAACTAACTTAGTCCAAGATTTTTCGATGTCGTTCTATTTATTTCCGATCCATAGAAGTCATAGAGAACACTAAGGCAACCTTTCGTCGCTCCTAAATAAGCGTCTACATTGCGGGGCAGTAGGGGCTCGGCAATAACGTAAACCTCGTTTTCTAGATCGAGTCTCACGACGGTAAACCCAGAATCGGTCCAGGAAGAAAATGCAAGCTTCCCATCTGCATATATCATATACAGGAATTTTTGTCTTAAGGAACCGCGAAGTCCCCCAATCCTCCTACACGAAACCTCGTCCTCAGTGGCGGAGCTATGTGGGTGGCAGTGGGGTCCATGAACCCTACTGAAATTTTTTTTATGTTATTTATAGCTAAAAACGATAAATATATGTACATATATGTTATGGAAACGAGATGAACATTTTTCAAAACTATCTAAATGGACCCCACTGGAATTACAAACTATCGCATAATTGGACCCCGCTAACTCCTTTTCTGGCTCCGCCACTGATCGTCCTTCTATAGGACGTAAATGGTCAACCTTGTAATCATCGTTGGCCTCGTCGTAACCAATGCCATACGCAGAGCGCTTACACGTCTCCCTAACTGTGCAGCCAAGGGAGGAAATATTGCGTGTAAATGATTTATTTTCCACCACCATCAATTAGGAAATATTGCGCAAAATAAAAATCAGCGTATGATATTCATTTTAGTATATTCGCGAGGGGTATAACCTGTTATCCAAACATGTTTGTTACATAAATAATATAGGCTTAATTATTTTTTTAGTCCCATAAGTTAGGGGGGATCGCGTTATAGGGACCGTTATCTTCGGGTTGGCAAAATAGGGACTATAACTTTACAAAAATGGGCAATTGACGGACACTATACGGTCCGACCCTGTATTATAACCCAAAACCGCTTATGTGGCAGCCGACCCGCTGACGTGTGTGCTTAGTCACTTAAACAGATTAGCGACGGATTTTTGCGACGAATTTTCCGTCGCTAAATGGCAAAAAAAAAATAAAAATAAAAACACCTCCGATTTGGGGCTCGTCGATTTTCCGTCGCCCTCGTCACCCACTACCTCGGAATGACCGACACACACTGCCCGGACGGAAGCAGCAGCGGCGGCGAGCAATTTATCAGTAGGGTTTTCACCGAGAGCGGGAGCGGCGGCGACGGAAGCAGCAGCGGCGGAGATTCAGCCGTCGTCGCCCTAAATCAAAACCTCCGAGAAGCAGCTCGGCTGAACAAGTCGTTGGAGGAGAAGCTCAGCTCCGCCCGTGGCTGCTCCTCCGTCCTCGACGGCGTGGGTTTCTCCGGCGGAAGCCCTAAGGATTTCGTCCTGTTTTGCGGTACTGTATCAGTATGAGATCTGTGAAGAGCTTCGTCAAGTTCATATGCGAAATGGAGTCTGCTAAGGGATAAAACCTAAAATGGTCACCGATGTTTACCCTATGAATCAATTTAGTCCCCGATGTTTCGCGTGAACCAATTTAGTCCCCGATTTTATCGAAAATGAACCAAATTGGTCCCTCCGTCAATTTAGACGGAGATTGCATTTGCGACGGCTTTAGGGACGGAATTTCCGTCGCTAACTGAAAATTTAAAAAAATAATAAATTAAAACTTAAAAATGAGGAAAAATGCAAAAAAAAGGAAAAAAATTCAAAAAAATACAGTAAAAAATTCAAAAAAAAGAGAGAGATTATTACCAAAAATTAAATAAAAATAAATAATAATAAAAAATAAAAAATAATAAAAGTAAAATAAAAACTAAATTTAAAATAGATAATGATAAACTAAACATTAAAAATGAGGAAAAAAATGCAAAAAAGGAATAAAAATTCAAAAAATAGAGTAACAAATTCAAAAAAGAAGAGAATATTACCAAAAACTAAATAAAAATAAATAATAATAAAAATAAGAAAATAATAAAAGTAAAGTAAAAACTAAATTTAAAAGAGGAAATGATAAATTAAACATTAAAAATGAGGAAAAAATCCAAAAAAAACGAAAAAATTCAAAAAAGAGAATAAAGATTCAGAAAAACTAATAAATTAAAAAATAAATAATAATAAAAAGATGATAATACAAAAATAAAATACGTTTATTTATTATTATTTATTTTTATTATTATTTTGTTATTTTTTTATTATTTATTTTTTAGTTTATTAGTAATATTCTCTTATTTTGAATTTTACTCTTTTTTTTGATTTTTTTTCCTTTTTGGATTTTTTTCCTCATTTTTAAGGTTTAATTTATCATTTTCTATTTTAAATTTTTTTTTTATTTTACTTTTATTACTTTTTATTTTTTATTATTATTTATTTTTTATTTAGTTTTTGGTAATATTGTCTCTTTTTTTTTAATTTTTCTTTTTTGATTTGTTTACTCTATTTTTTAAATTTTTATTCCTTTTATAGTATTTTTTCCTCATTTGTAATGTTTAATTTATCATTTTTTATTTTAAATTTAGTTTTTATTTTACTTTTATTATTTTCTATTTTTTATTATTATTTATTTTTTATTTAATTTTTGGTAATATTCTATCTTTTTTTTTTGTTTTTTTACTGTTTTTTCCTTTTTTTTTTGCATTTTTTCCTCATTTTTAATATTTAATTTATTATTTTTTTAAATTTTCAAATTAGCGACGCAAATTCCTTCGCTAAAGCCAACGCAAATGCAATCTCCGTCTAAATTGACGAACGAATTGACGGAGGGACCAATTTGGTTCATTTTCGATAACATCGGTGACTAAATTGGTTCACGCGAAACATCGGTGACTAAATTGGTTCATAGGGTAAACATCGGGGACCATTTTAGGTTTTATCCCAGTGTGCTAACTCTATTTTTTTATTTGAAGGGAGGGAGACTATTCAAAGTTCTTCAATTCAAACTGTGATATTTGACTCGATCTAAACAGCCTTTTAACTACCACATGACCTAAACCTACAAAAATTTATAGCCGTTAAACAGTTCTTGACCTGACCCACTCTTCCAACATCTCATAGGCAAAATCGGAAAAAAAAACAGCCATAGATTAGTTTCAAGTGTTCTGACAACCTCGGAAGAAAGAAATAAAAGAAAGAAAGAAGAATGAACGATACTGTAAGAGAAACCATAGCTGGAGCAGTCAAAGGGCTGTCTTCAAACTGTTCCTTGAAGAGAAAAAGGCCGCCTACTATTCAGATCCCAAAGGTCCTCTAACGAAAACAAGAACACCTCAATTTAACGTGGTTCGGATTCTATCACTGAATCCTACATCCACGGCCAAGCTAAGAATCTTTTTACTTATTGGGTGTGATTGTTTACAGAGGAAAAAGGGGAAAACGAAGAACAGAGAGGAAAAACAGATCATGAAGAAGAAGAAAAATGGCGCGTAATTTAAATGACCAAGCGATGTTCTAAAAACCGCCAACGCCAGCTGCGACTTTGTAAGTAAAGTCTTTAAGCTCTTTGGAACCACGCCTTTGACTTGTATAACGTTTTTCAGCTGAACTCTGTTCATTCTCTTCTTCTCTCGGCTTTGCCACTTCAGTTTGTTCTGCTTCATGCAAATCTTCCTTTTTCTGCTCATATTTTGATATCCCCCCGCAAGGTGGACGATGTACGTCTACAACGGACATCTTGACAAGGAACCTTTGCAACTGAGGCCCGGACAGAGCCTTTGTGAACGCATCAGCAAGTTGATCTTCAGTCCTAACTGGTAATATCTTAATTGTTCCATTCGAGACATGATGTCTGACAAAGTGGCAATCTATTTCGATATGTTTCGATCTCTCGTGAAACTTGGGGTTCGAGGCTAGCTTCATAGCTGATAGATTATCACAGTAGGCAACTGGGACCTGGCTGATTTCCAAATGCAGCTCCTTTAACAAATGTTTAATCCATAACATCTCTGCCACAAGTGATCCTAGTGCTCGATACTCGGCTTCAGTGGAGGATCTTGACACAGTTGCCTGTTTCTTAGCCTTCCAAGTTATTAGGGAGTCACCCAAGAAGGTGCAATAGCCCGTAACAGAACGCCTGGTATCCTGGCAGGTGGCCCAGTCAGCATCACTAAAACCTTTCATGTCTCTGTTCTGGTCTGAGGAGAAGAACAGTCCCTGTCCAGGTGAGGCCTTGATGTACCTCAGAAGATGGTGAACCGCCCTCATGTGCTCAGTCCTAGGAGCTGAGATGTACTGACTCAGTTTGTGTGCTGCGAAGGAGATGTTTGGTCTAGTAAATGTGAGGTAAAGTATACGGCCAATGAGCCTCCTGTATTTGAAGGGGTCACTTAAGAGTTCCCCAGCATCCTTCGTGATCTTCTCACTTGGATTAATCGGTGTTGTCAAGGGTTTAGCTCCCAGGTAACCTGAGTCTTCTAGTAGCTGTAGTGCATAATTCCTCTGAGAAATGTAAATGCCGCCCCTACTTCGAGCCACTTCAATCCCAAGGAAATACCTAAGCTCACCTAAATCTCTGATCTTGAAGCATGTCTTCAAAAAAACTTTTACTTCTTGCAGCTTATCCTCAGATGGTCCGGCAAGAATTATGTCATCTACATAAACTAGTAGAATGACCATGTTCTGACCTCTGCCCCTTACAAATAGCGTATGATCTGATTGAGTTTGCTCAAAACCGAAGTCTCTAACTGCATTGGTAAATTTCCTATTCCATTGTCTTGAAGCTTGTTTGAGACCATATAATGATTTGTGGAGTTTGCACACCATTCTACCATTTCCAGCCCTTTGCTTGTCTAAGTAGAAGCCTTGAGGCAACTCCATGTACACTTCCTCGGCCAAATCTCCATTGAGAAACGCATTATTCACATCTAGCTGGGAGAGGTGCCATTTGAGCTTAGCTGCCAAAGTGAGAATGATCTTAATAGTGTTCGGTTTAGCTACGGGAGCAAAGGTATCAATGTAATCCACACCCTCCCGTTGATCATAACCTTTAGCCACTAAACGTGCCTTGTACTTATCTATTTCTCCCACAAAATTAAGCTTGATCTTGTAGACCCACCTACTTCCAATGGCTTTCTTTCCTTCGGGTAGTGGCATGACAGACCATATCTGGTTATCTTCTAGAGCCTGGAACTCCTCATGCATAGCTGATTGCCATTGCTCTGAGGCAGCTGCCTGAGCATAACTCTGTGGTTCCCTAGTCAGTGAGACATTGCAAAGAAAAGTCTGATATTTATCTGAAAAATTCTGGTATGATAGGACCTCTGATATTGGGTATCTTGTCTGCCCCTCAGTGAGCTGATTACAATGGAAATCCTTTAAGTATGTAGGTCTTTTAAGCTCCCTCCCAGTCCTTCTAAGTCCCCGGGATGGACTCTGTGATGAGGGCCCATCATTCTGTTCCAGGTCTGTGATTGGGTCTGTAACTGGGAGCTCACCACTCTGTGCCAAGTCCATGACTGTTTCTGCACCTTGTGCATTCTCGAGCTCCTGATCACCAGCATTGCACTGTTGATGAAGGGCCTGCTCCACTTCTGCAGAGGGTGTGCCTTCTTGTTCCAAGTCAGAATGGCCAGCACAGGTCCTGGGAATCACTAGTGAAGAAAAAGGATCTTCTATAGCAGCTGCTGATTCCTGAGTTCTGAGAGGGAAGATATCCTCTTGAAATGTCACATCTCTTGAAATGAAGATTTCTTCGGTCTTAACATCCATAACCTTGTACCCTTTGACACCATTTGGATAACCTATGAATATGCATTCCCTCGCTCTAGCGTCAAACTTCCTCCTACCTGTTGTGAGAGTGGAAGCAAAGCATAGAGAACCAAAAACTCGTAGCATATGATAGTCTATTGGCCTTTGGTTAAGTAATTCATATGGACTCTTACCATCTAGTGTGACAGAGGGTGTCCTATTTATAAGGAACGCAGCAGTTAGGATGCACTCTGACCAAAATTTTACAGCTACACCAGATTGAAAAAACAGTGTGCGGGCTACATTTAAAAGGTGTTGGTGCTTACGTTCTACTACTGAGTTTTGCTGAGGAGTTTGAACACATGATAAGTGGTGTATGATCCCTTTTTCTCTAAAAAGATTAGTCAGATTGAACTCCCTCGCGTTATCTGATCTAAGCACCTTAACCTTACAATTAAAGTGTGTATCTATGTAAGCTAGGAAATAAGGTATTATGACTTGTACCTCTGATTTGTGTTTAATCATGAATAGCCAGGTGTAACGTGAATAATCATCTACTATAGTAATGAAGTATTGGTGTCCCAAGTGGGAAGGCACGTGAAATGGCCCCCAAACATCGCAATGGACTAGATCAAAGGGGGAGCAAACTGTTTTGTGATCACTAGGAAATGGCAATTTTTTCTGCTTAGCAAGTGGGCATATCTTACAAAATGTATCCAAACTACTAGTATGTCCTAAAGATACCCTAAGCATGTCTAGAACTTTAGCTGAAGGGTGACCTAATCTGTTGTGCAGCAGGTCCACTGACATCTTATTTAGGAATGTATTTCTACTCTCAGTTGGAACATGGCAGGCTGGGTTCACTCGTAGGATATACAGCCCTGCAATGACCTTACCCTTGCCAATCATCTGTCGAGTATGATCCTGTATAGTAAAACCATTAGCCTCAAAACACAGATGACAGCATGTATCCTTGGTCAGAGCACTCACTGACATGAGATTAAACTTAAATTGAGGAACTACCAAAACATCCCTTAGTGTTATAAACTGATTCATAGTAAAGGTACCTGCTCTCCTAACCTTTATAACTGAGTTGTCAGGTAAGATCACATTAGACTCTACTATTTCATGGACATCATTCAAATATATTTTCATTCCCACAAACATGTCTAGTTGCTCCGGTATCTATCAACCAATAATTCCAATCTGTCATCTTAGGTAAGTCAAAGGAAAGACACATACCTGCACCCCTCTCAAGCTGCTTTTTGCACTCCTCATTGAAGGGAGACTGACTGACCACTGACTGGTTTAGCAGTTCCTTCAAGCTCTGCAGCTGAAAAGCAGTCATCTGAAGTTGAACTGTTTCCTGACCAGTTCCTGAAGTGGCTGCAGCTGCATTGGCTCCCTTCGAGATGTGCTCTACTGAAAAGGTATTTGCCCTCGCACCCTTATATTTCTGTGGCTGCTTGAAGCCCGGGGGATATCCATGGACTTGATAACAAGTCTCAATGGTATGTCCCCTTTTATTGCAGTGTGTACAAGTAGGCCTTCCTCCATCCTTTTTCTGTCCATATAGACCTCTCTTGATAGGTTCTGTGTCACCCCTCGACAGCATAGCCATGTTATTGCTCATGTCATTCATTCCCACAGCTTGTGCAAGCCCCATGGATCTTTGCTTTTCTTCTTGTACTAGCAAAGCAAACACCCTATTGATTGATGGCAAGGGATCCATGAGCAATATATGTCCCCTTATCTGGGAATAGGTGTCATTGAGGCCCATCAAGAACGCTAAAACATATTCTTCATCGAGGAAAGCTTTCATCCCATTGATTCCTCCACAAGTGCAAGAGCAAGAAGGTCTATAGCTGGACGCTCGTCCCACAATGTTTTCTGCTTAGTGTAGTACACTGAAATGCTATTCACTCCCTGCGCCAGATTTACCAATTCCCTCTTTAGCTGAAAAATCCTAGGCTTGTTTGTTTGGCCGAACCGTTCTTGTAGATCAAGCCAAATTTCCCTAGCCGAGTCGCTGTAGAGTATGCTGGCAGATATTTCTTTAGTTACTGAATTCAAGATCCACGAGATAACAACGTTATTGTTTCTTTTCCATGCGCTTAGTTGATTCTTGGACCCAACCTCATCTTGCGGATCAGCAATTGGCGGCAGTAAGTCTCCATTTACAAAGCCTTCTTTGTTTCTTCCGATTAATGCAATCATCATTGACCTACTCCACGTCGTATAATTGTCCCCATTCAGCGATTCATGAACAAGGATTTGGCCGGAGGTATCGTTGTTGTTCAAGAAGTAGGGGTCATTAATCATGACTGAAGATGGTGCGATTGATGCCATGGTTAATTGTCAGCTAATTCAATTAGCAAGAAATCAAATGCCTCTGTTGTTCTTCTGCTTCGTTGTGCAGATCCTTCGAATTAACAATTCTCAGGCTGATTCTGTAAAATTCGCAGCGTGGTGTTACTGATCTTTCTCTGATACCATAACGAAAGCAAGAACACCTCAATTTAACGTGGTTCGGATTCTATCACTGAATCCTACATCCACGGCCAAGCTAAGAATCTTTTTACTTATTGGGTGTGATTGTTTACAGAGGAAAAAGGGGAAAACGAAGAACAGAGAGGAAAAACAGATCATGAAGAAGAAGAAAAATGGCGCGTAATTTAAATGACCAAGCGATGTTCTAAAAACCGCCAACGCCAGCTGCGACTTTGTAAGTAAAGTCTTTAAGCTCTTTGGAATCACGCCTTTGACTTGTATAACGTTTTTCAGCTGAACTCTGTTCATTCTCTTCTTCTCTCGGCTTTGCAACTTCAGTTTGTTCTGCTTCATGCAAATCTTCCTTTTTCTGCTCATATTTTGATATCCTCCGAGATATCTCATCGGATATTTTCAAGGCATGTGAGCAAAGCCACGGCGGCGCCGGCACCGGCGTGAGCTTTTCCGATTATGGGGTCGGCGTTTTTTCTATAAAGGGTAAGAAGAAGTTCATGGAAGATGCTTACAAAACTATCGTCTCTTCTTCAAGTGGTGGTAATAAGGTACGGCGGTAGGCAACACAAAAGTAAAGCTGAAATCTTTACCTTTTTAAGTTATATAACGTTTCTTTTTTCCTGGAAATGTAGAAGTTCTTTGGTGTTTACGATGGTCATGGAGGGAGCAAAGCAGCTGAGTTTGTAGCTGAGAATTTGCATCTAAACATCTTTAAGATGTTAGAGGAGTCTTCTTCTGAAGATAGATCGAAAGAAGATGCTGTTAGGGAAGCTTATCTTCAAACTGATGAGAAATTCTTGAGACAGGTTAGTTTCTTGCATTGTAATAACTAATAAATCAAGATTAAAGAACAACCCTGGTAAAAAGATTGAGACTGCCACTCTATACTGTTCTTGCAATTTTATCAGGAGTGTCTTTGATCTTTATGCTTGTTCATAGCCTAGCCATGATGTTTTCCTCGAGGAGTAAGTAAAATTTTAGTCTCATAGTTTACACTGAATTTGCTTTTCGTTATCTAACTTGTCCTACAAAAAAGAGAGCCCGGTATGTTTTTCCTAGAGGGGTACTCTAAAATTTTAGTCATATAAGTTTCATGAAATTCATTTTTTCGTAAACTAACTTCATAGTCCAGTATATTTAGGAGTAACTAAAATTTTAGCACGAGAGAACTTACATAAAATAGTCCAGCATGTTTAGAGGTCTACCTTGTCTCGGTCCAAAAACTAATCAAGTATAAAATTTTAGTCCTATAACTCAAGAAATTCAATTTTTCGTTCAATAACTTGTCCCGGTCCTTAATTAACTCTCCGTACACTATTTATCATAAATTAGTACTTTTAGCACACCCTATCTATGTGCAAAATATAAAATTAATTATGAGTGGATGATTTTAATAAATTATATACTAAAATTAGAATGAGGTGGTTGTTATGAGTTTTAAAGCTACGTGGTTAATTAGTTTTTTTAATAATGATATACTAAAAATATAAAGAGGTGGTTATTATGATGTAATAGGTTTTTTTATTTTTCTAATAGTAATTAAAGCAGAAAAAATTTGATTGGTCAACATTTCTCCATATGCTCTTTATGTAAGAGCATAGATAATATTAATACTTTTTCTTGAGTTGCGAACAAATATTTATTTCTTCAAGGCCGAAACTTATTAGGGTTTTGGCAGCGGAGCTTGTTGCGTGACGGCCGTGATCGAAGGGGACGAGATGTTAGTCTCAAACTTGGGAGACTGTCGGGCGGTGCTATGCAAGGACGGCGTAGCGGAAGCCATCACGAGTAAGTGCGGCTCAAGAACACGAACGCAGACGAATAGAGGCTAAAGTAAGTGCGTAAGCTCATCGATGAGGAAAGAAAAAATCGACATTGATTTCTTTATTAAATCGATTGATCGATTCATTACGATGAATACAGAAAGGATATGTCGAGTTCCACCGAGGAGCCTGGAGAGTCCACGGGACTTTGGCGGTTTCTAGAAGCATCGGAGATTCGCATCTCAAAGATTGGGTCATTGCAGAGCCCGAAGCGAAGGTCGTACAGTTGACCTCTGACACTCAGTATCTCATCTTAGCCTCGGACGGGCTTTGGGAAGAGGAGAGTCGTTGATCTTTCTCGCTCGAACAAAACCTTGCGGGTGGGTTTGGTATCCAGAATTCGATGCAGAAAAAGTGTAATGGTACGACAAACGAAGCGTAAATGGATCGATCCGTACCATTACTCTTTTTCGCATAAAAAATTCTGCATACCAAACGCACCCTACAAGTCGATTATGACAACATTCGGTTACTGCAGTTCGATAATCAAGAAGCGGTGGACGTCGTGAAGCGTTCTTGCGAAGAAAATCGTAACAAAGTTCAACCCATTGGATCTTACTTCTCTACCCCATTAGTTTCGCCGGTTAGCAAAATAACGAAGAGGGTATATCACCACCATCATCACAATCACTTCAAGAACACGAGCGAAGAATGCGACCACGAAAACAGTGGCGAAAATGAAACTCATCCTTTGAAATCTCGGAGGATTTCGTCGTCGGCGAATCAGAAGAAGGTAAAGACGACTCATTTCGAAAACGATGAGAATGGAAGCGAACATACCTCGGTCGAGAAGAAACCGTCCCACGATAGTAGTTGGCTTGATTCTGCTTGCGTGGAACTCGTTCGCCTTGCTGTGGAACGGGGCAGCTTAGACGATATAACGGTTCTCATCGTCGATCTGAATAGTAGTCCGTAATTGGAGGTTTTGGCCTATTCTCATAAAATGCTGACTGTATTCGTTCTTCATCAAAGATCAATTTCTGAATCACATTACAAGAAACAAATACTAAACTTACCCAAACAAACACTGCAACAAGTTCATACAACCAACGTACAATTGCGAATGGAGATGCACCGAGATAGTACTATACCATTACCAGCTATGTGATTCAGATAAACTCCTGACTGCACAGAATCTTCTACTTATATGAGAGAGAGAGAGAGAGAGAGAGAGAGAGAGAGAGAGAGAGGGAGAGAGAGAGAGAGATTACGCTCCTTATTACATTACATCGTCTGTACTTCCACTGGCTGAGATTTTCAGTTGACATCTCCAGCAGTCTTCTTCCCTAGCAGTTTCTCAAGAATCAGGCTTGACATTGTCTCATCCTTGCCTCATTCAATTAGCGGACGACAAAGCGAAAATGGCCAAGCAACGTCTCAGACAACAAATTAAGGTTAAAAGGAACTCAACGCTCAGAGGTTGAAGGCGGGGTCCACGGCGATGTCAAGTCTGAGCTTGGTTTACTAACATGGAGAGAAGAAAAGGATCTCATCAGATCGACACGAGGCAGCCTTGTCAATTGCGAAGAACCAGAAAGATCCTTTGCCTTATTCTCTGATATGCTTGTTGTTGCGAAAAAAGCAGAGCTTTTGGGCTCTTCACAAGAATCCTCGGCGACTCTTTCTTTCCCGTTAATCTTTCTTCTCAATTCGTTCCAATCGTTCTCTTTAGAAGGAATACATGTTTCGTGCTCCCAGTCAGACGTTGGCAAGGCTGGTATAACGCCACCTAGACGGGCCCTCTCGAAAACCTCATAATCAGAATCGTACTCGTCGATTTTTCTTTGAGCAATAGCAGAAGAAACCCTATCTTTCGGGCCCTCCTCAGTTACTTCGTCGGGTAAATCTTTCCCTAAGCCGAAAGCATCCCAGAGCTCAAACGTCTCTTCGCCCTCTTGAACTGTCACAACTTCAGCCTTACCACCCTTTTCATATCGTAAGATTTGTAAAGCACATGACATGGCATTCTCTGACATCATCGAAGAGCATTGCTTCCCTACCCAGACATACGATGCAGAAGAAGCACGGATGATAAAAGCCCCTCGAGAATCGAGCTTGTGAGGGCCCGGCTTGCTCAAGATTTTGGCCACAAGGTGAAGAGGGTCGTAGAGCGAGTGAGGTGCAACTCGATACATAACTAGCTTTGAAGCTGGGCTGAGAGGCATAGCATGCAATCGCTTTTGGTACTGCCAAAGCTGTGAGATGTACCCCATGTTGGGATCGGTGACTCGCCTCGCTGCTCTAACTTTCTCGAACGCATCGTCGTAGCTCTGCTTCTCCTTCCACATGAGGTATGCGATGACCATGGAGGTAGAACGAGATATGCCGTAAGAACAGTGGACAAAGACGCGCCCACCTTGCTCAAGGACGTCCTCAAAGTAGTCAAACACGTCGTACAAAATACTTGTGATGTCCTCAGACATGCAGTCCCTCAGCCAAAGCGTCCTGTAAAAAAATTCGTCCTTGTAATACTCTGGGCAAGCATGGCCCACGCAGTTGAGGACATGGGTGATGCCAGTCTGGCGAAGGGCTTCGCGGTTCTTGGCGAACGCTTTGCTTCCCAAGTAGATATGATCGAGGATCCTCGAGCAATCCTTGTCATAATGTTGTAATCCCTGAGCAGATTGATCGGAGGCTGAGGATGGGTCCCGCCTGGCACCAGGAGTTGGAGGATTGGGGGGCCACATGCATAGGTCGTCTGGATTAGGTTTGGGCCATTCGCCAGGGCTCGGTTTGACGAGGGAGAGCGGTGGCAGACAAGCTCTAGCTTTGCTGTTCCATTGTGGCTTAGGATTGGGAGTGTTATTACACTTCCTAGGGAGACTACTTTCTGTCCATGATGCTGAACGAGAATATGTCTTCCAAGTTCCTCCTGAGCCCTGCTTTTTCTCTTCTTCGCTCAACATTCATGCTGCATTAAAAGAATATACACGTATATATCTTGATAGCCCCATAAACCAGATAAAAAAAGGAAACCAAAGGATTGAGTTGAAACTATAACATGTAAAAAAGGCTCAAATACAGCTTCATGTCTATATGAAAAATATCTACATAGTTTCATCAAACGAAAACAGCAAAGGAGGATTGAGTTGAAATTGTACATATACAGGAAGGGCTCAATTCGGAGTCATATCTATATGCCGAAATATCTACATAGTTTCATCTAAAAGAAAACCGAGCTTAAATCCATTTCAGTGATCAGTAACAACCAGATTAAAACATGTAATAATAGAAAAGAGCCAGCAGAAAGAGTGTCAAAAGCGACCCCGAGACAGATTCACGTGCATATACAAGGAAAAAAATGAATCCACGGTGTTTTTATCTCCTACATCCTTTTTTCTATTTCAAATTGTGAAACGAGGAAAAAAATAGTTAGCAACCGTCACCCAAGGTAATTTCGCATAGAGACAACAATCAAGACGATGGAAAAACTCAACGCATGCAACGAATAGAAAATTTACGGGTATTCATTTTCGTTTCAGCGACAGACACTATTGATTGGCCGTATAACAAAACAAAACGACACTCACCAAATGGGCTCTAGGATTCCAACAAAACAACGGAATGTTTAGTTGAAAAATCATAACAATTTAAAAAAAAAGCTCAAATACAGCTTCTGCCCTATTTGGAAAAATCTCTGCAGAAGTCCACCAAAACCAAACAGAGCTTCAATCCATGTCAGCAAGCAAGCAAAGCAAAGATTAAATTGACTACTTGATACATGACAATTATACAAACGAATCCAGAGACAGATTCAGACAAATTCCAAAAAATTGTGATTCCTAAAATCCTATTTTATTTTTTTTCCAAATCACGATAGGGGATAGTTCTAAACTGTTGCCCAGGTAAATCCACACTAGAGACAGCAATCATGACGACGGAAAAACTCCAAACAGACAACGATTAGAAAAATAAAATCAGACGCAATCAACCTCGCCTAGAAAAAAAAAAACGAAACTCACCAAATTGGGCTCTAGGATTCCAAACAGACGAAAGCCCCAAATTTAAAGGCGTACCGAAATCAAATTCCTCAAAATCTATCGAATCAAGCACCTGCTCAACGAAAATCGGAATCGAAGTGATAAAACTAGTATGGGTTTTGAGTCACACGCAGCAGATGATTAGTTTGTACAAAAAAGACACACACACACACAGCGAGCGAGCAATATTCCTTTTTACGTACGAAGACAAAAATGAAAAAGGAAAAACGAAATATCAAGGAGGCCCAATAATAAGCCAATTAACATTTACGGCCCAACAATAAGCCCATTAACAATTACGGCCCAATAATAAGCTTAGTCTCCCTCTCCAATGTGTTTCACAAGAAGGTGAATCTCATCTTTCTTGTTATGTCAGTAAAAATGGTTCGATTCACTTTTCTTCAGAATCATCAGTGATAGTTCGTCTCTGATTTTTCTACAGGTGAGATTAGATCTTTGAAGATGCTTAGGTTTCAAATTTGGCAAGGAATTTCTCAGCTTCATATTCAGTGTTACGCATGATGATGAAAGATGCTCTGAAAAAGAAGATAAAGGCATTACTCAGCTGCAATTGCCTGAAACTTTTATTTCTATGAAAATTCGTGAGAAGATTGCTTGCCGCTGGTCATGGCCTTGCTTGGTGGCGTTGATCCAATTGCTTCGTCAGATGAAGAAGGTTTTCTGATCAAGGAGATACTCCTCACTCATATCAGCGATGACTTCGAGCTCGACTCTGAATCGTTGCTACACGTAGTAGAGAGGATCTTCTGTTCTGTCGCCGAGGATGTAAGCTAATGACGAGGGATGTTCTTCAATTTTACTTGTAATCTGTTGTTCGTCAGTTAGGTTTATGTAAATCTCTTCTCTTTCAGGTCTTTGATGCAGTTGGCGACGAGTGCGGTGATGTTGATAGGCCTGAAGATCCAATCTCAGTCATAATTTATAAGATCTCGAGCGAGGTAATGTTTGATTTCTGTGTGTCGTTTTACCAAACAGTTTATGTTAGTTCTTCAGTAATTCTTGGTCGTAAGTTAGCAGATGTGTTTCCAATGCTTTGAGGATGAAAATGCTCACAAGAAAGCGATGGCCTTGCTTGAAATGCTTGGACGATATCGTTGGGATGGTAAAGTCACCATAGCTCTCGCAGCTTTGATGCATATCATTGGATCTGTGTTGCTCATATTACAGCAACAGTCCAATGACGCGTTAGCTTCTACATTAGCGAAGATCAAACAGCCCTGCGGTGCAATCAGTGATAAGCTGAAGCTCAGATCCAAGGCCTTGAACCTGCTTCTGAAAACCATGTTGAAGGTTTCAAAATCAATCGTTAGATTCGAAAGAGGAGTGGCGTGCTCTGAACAAGATCTTGTCGACGACGATGTAGTGAAATTCGCCAAACCAAAGATCTACTTGGCAACATATTGGATCTTCAGGGGGGTATCAGCGTGTGTGTTACAGATGATGATCGCTGATGTGAAAAGCTCGAAACCTGAGTGCATGTTCTTTTCCTTTAACCAGTTACTTTACTACACAAACTATTACCCACTGGAACCTTGTTGCCATTATCAGCAGTGCTATTTTAGATGTTTTGTCTTGCTGCGGTGCTTAAAATGCAAAGCTATTTTTATTTCAGGTACTCCGATAAGGGGGTTATTGCAGCATTGCGCCTTCATGACATAGGAAACAACTTAAGTAGTTCATGCCGTGGCCTTGAGGAAATGATAGATACATGCCATCAACAAATAGGTTAATGGCCATGTTTATAAGCTCGTTCTTTGAAATGATACACTCTCTTTCCCTCACATATACATTTCATTTGTTTGAAGATTTTCCCTATATGTTCGCAGGAACGAGGCTCTATGCGAAACTGCGGACTCTATTCAGTGAGAAGCAAAGTGATAACCAGAAGGCCTTAATGGCTTTGTTTTCGTCGCAGGGCAAACTCCCGCTGATGAATCCCTCTTCACGAGAAAAGGTGAGGACAATGTTTCGTTATAATATTATTACAAGTAGTCGTCATTGACTATATATATACTACGTATTTGCATCAAGCAGTTTGGCATTAGTGAGCTGAAGAACAAGGTGGTGCTACTCTTGATCACAAAGCCAGAGCTGATGCTCCCAATGCATAGGATTTTTCCTCTGCTGCAACAGACTTGCAACGATACTAACGGTAATAATCCTCAAGAACATAAATCATATACGATACTATGGGTTCCCATTAAAACTTCCTTGCAATGGAATCCCGACGAGAAAAAACTATTTACGTTCTTGTCCAACTACATGCCCTGGCCCTCGGTTCGAAAACCATGGTCCCTGAACTTAACCGTGGTTAAGTACATCACAAACGAGTGGAAATTCAGAGAAGATCCCATCATGATTGCTCTAGACGAACAAGGAACACTTACGAACTCAAATGCAATGGACATGGTTTGGATATGGGGAACCAAAGCTTGTCCCTTTTCAGCTTCGAGGGAGAGACAACTATGGAGAGAACGACGTGAGGATCCTAAGATAGATCTCTTGTTCGATGGAGTCTGTCCTTTCTTGCAAGAACGGGTCATTCAAGGTAAGAATGTTTGCATCTATGGAAGCAACAACTTGGATTGGGTCATAGAGTTTAACCGCAAGTTAAGGAAGATCGAACTAGCCGGGATCGAGGTGGGGCCCATTTACGTCGGGTGTAAGAACCCTAATAAAGACGAATTGAAGCCCATCATCGACGCAATCGAGCAAGAGAACATCTCCATTTCATTGGACTACACGAAGATAGATTTCTTTTGGGCTCGATTGGAGTCCATGAAGAGAATAATGATCGAATGCCAAGGTCACGACGAAAATCCCGGTAATGCTGTTGCGGGTTAATTATTTTTTCGTTCCTGTATTTTAGTGGGGATAGAGAATTTAGGAGGTGACACAGTTCGAACAATATTCTTTCAAAATTAAGCAATTTAAGGACATTTTACACTGGAATATTGGATTTTGTCCCGAAATTGCTTAATTTTGGAAATTTATGTCCATATAGTGCCAACGACTAAATTTTTCTGAACCTTAGATTATACGCCGGAACCGTACAATTTGTGGAGAAGTCTCTGGTTCTGGTGTATATTGTCTGCAAATTGGTTAATTTGAAAGTCATTATCAGTACTTTTTTGCACACTCAATGCGTGCGCTATAATACATATTACATTAGTTTGATTTTAATTAAATTTTTAAGTAGAAATTATAATTTAAATCTAATTATATATATTTATAAGCATATAAAAGTTAATTATTAAAGATAAATCAACTAAAAATTGTTAATTAAAGATAGTGGGTGGTTTTCTTTAAGTTTATTAATTAAATTTTTAATAAAACTTAAAAAATTAGACACCAATTCGACGTTTAGAGAATATGGGTAGTTTTTTTATATATTAATTACTATTATTTTTGTAAAAAAAATATAATTCTTAAATTTTTGTCAGATTTTTAAGAGTCCTAGAGCTTTAGCTAATAGCTAATGTCATACTCTAAATTCGGTGTCCCTGTAACGCCACCGTCTAAATTACAGCAGATAAGTTGGTCGAGCTATTTGACGTGAAAGCCAATGACCGTTGGGCGGTCTTTTCTTGCGGGAACTCAACCGACGATGCGATAAAACTCGATGCAAGAGAGATCGAGCGATTCTTCGACGACGATCGCCTCTTTTCGATGTGGTGTTGGAAGGTGGGCCCGACGGGCTTGGTTAAGGCCCTCAGGGCCGCGCTCGATATGACTAACTTGGATATTGCGACTTGCGATGGCCGTGATGAGGTAATAATGTTTGATTATGAAGAAGGTTTGGTGGAGGATGAAAAAGATGTTCGTTGTGGCGCTTGTAAACGTCCCATGAAGATGTTTGTTATGTATGAATGTGATGATGGAAATGGAGGTGTGTAATTTTTCCTTTCCTTTTTTTTTTTTGGTTTTTTAATTATAATGTATATGAAGTAAATAAGAAAATCGCAAGATATTACAAGGCTTAATTAATTCTTTAGTTGTATATAGGTGAGGTTGCATGGCATTATGTGGAAATTCGAATTTTTTAGGACAATAAATTTAAAAATGGAATAATTTTAGGAAAATTACCATGGGAAACATACAATAAAACCTCTACAAATTAACTAGCATTTGTTGCACACCCAATGTGTGTGCAAATCTTTTTTTATACTTTGAACATTTTATATCACTAATAAAGTAATTTAAACAATATAATTTCTTAGAGATAAATTTGTTATAAATAAAATATCAAGGATAAAATTGTAATTTAAAATTAAGGGTAAAATTGTAAATAATCATTTTTCAAATGACAGATCAAATTGGGCAGTTTATAGTCACACATGGTCTTTATATAATAGTATAGCTACTCTATAAATTAATAAAGTCTCTAAAATAATAAAATCGTATGATCTCGACTTGGGTCTTTGTAAACAATTATCAAATTCGATAAGATAATAATATAATAATGTTTTGGAAAATCCCTTTATAAATATTAGGTCCCGTCAAAACTTTAAATTAATAATTCACAAATATTACGATTATATATGTATGTTGATTTGCTAAAATATTACAATTATAAAATATTCATGAGCTTTGATACGATCACAACATGACATATATCTAAAAGATCATTCCAACAAAAATGATCAATATTATCATTGATAAATTATTGTACGTGATATATTCGTATGTAATGAATATGTATTCTAATTTAATTCAATATGGTATTGGCATGGACTAAGAGATAGCTGAATAAAAAAAATTGTCTTTTAATTAATAAATTATTAATTTGTCGATATGTTAATATCTCTCTAATTTATAAAATTTAATGGTCCAGATGTTAATTTAAAGAGATTTTACTGTAGTTTGATCTTGGAGTATTTGCCCCAAAATTAACGACCAAATAGGCCATGTAATAAGGTCTTCAGCGTCAATTATTCTCCAATTGTTTCAATTTTGAAACCTGTTATATCGTGAAAGTGTGGACGTTTAGTTTAGGTGTCCAGGTAACGTCGGCCCGTCTAATATACGAGACTAAAAAATAATTAAGAGTTTCGTTTAGATTCCTAATTACCCTAATTAATGCAGTATAATGTGACTTAAAACTGTGGTTAATAAGAAGCCCAAGTATCGATGTTACTGGTGGGGTAAGCGGTAATTTTTTGGGCCCGGCGGAAGGTTGGTTTTGGGCCCACGATAATTTTATCGGGACAGTATAAAGTCGAAATGACGCTGAGAGAGAACACCAAATTTTTACGTGGTTCGGCTCGCCTACTTCCATGGAGAGCATCTGTTTTATTATGCTGACAATATTACACAGTACAAATTAACGCTCGTGTTTAAACCGAAACTCGAGATCCCTTACCCACCCGGGTAATATATTTATACCTACTCCCAACTACCCCAGTAAAACTAAACCCGCTCACCCTTATCGACCCTTATAATTTCCCCGCTCATTGTTTCTCTCTCGCATTGAATTCTTCTCACTTGATTTGGGATGCTTTACAAATGAAGGATCGAAGTTTTATAGGCTAAGCCAAATGCTAAGTTCCAAAATGCATTATGTCATGCATACGTATTTGATCATCGCCCTTCATTTAATTTACTTGTGGTTGGAAGCATGGGACCAACAATTCTCCCCCTCCAGCCACATTCAGCATCTTCTTTTCAGCGTCACCAAGCGCTCATCCCAGCGAGTTCGATCATAATGCGAGTAATTCGTTCGTAAATACCACAAACGTCCATTGGCCTTCCTTGTATCTGAAGTGGTCCCGGTACGATATGGATGTTATACTAAGTTCTAAAACTAGTGACTAAATGTTGGAACAAATGTTGGGTCAACACTGACGCCAACACAGAACGCACAGCAGAATATTTAACGAACTTAGTAAAGAAAGATGGTGAACACGAGATGTAAATCTGTGCAGCAAGTTATAAACGATCCTAGAAAACTACGAATCTGGCGATTCTGCAAACTTATAAAGTCCTAAGACTTCTGCAAAAGAAATACTAGGCTAAAAGGACACTTTGAGTCGCTCAAATTCTCTCAACGAAATTCGATAATTTTCGCTCATAGCTCTCAAAAGTTTTCTTGTCCAAAGGTCTAAGTTGCAGCTCGAAATCTCCTCATATTTATAGGTCTTGGCTCATGTTTGAATTGGTAGGAGATCCCTTGAATATATCCTAATGATTTAGTCTTGACTTGGGCTCCAATCTTCCTATTTTTAGTAAGCTTCTTCCTTATTTTGCTCCTAATTGCTCCACACGTTTTTCACACGGTTTGATCAATTCTCAATCCTTATTTAAGTCCTGCAAAACACTAAAAATAGCCAAGCCACAGATTAAACAAGTTTTGGGCATGAAAGATAAAACTAAAGTTGGAGGCATTCTCGGCCAACAGATGTTGACTAGAATGTTCACCCAACATTAACATCAACAGTATCAGCTACACATATCCGAATCAAGAAATCTGGTCTCACTCCACTTGATTCATCCGCGGCTAATCCTATGCGCAGTTGTCGAACCGACTCTACACGTCGATACTGAAGATGGACTTTGTAACCCCTTCTCCAGCAAGATTTTCTTTCTCACCATCGTCTGCTTTTCCTCCATGCGCGCGGGATTTGGTGAACCAATCGAAGTCAAAGTATTATGTACCACACTCTCGTCCAGACGATATAAGCATCCACGCTCTTCTCCCTTCAGTATGACTTTTCCACCACGTGTGATTTTACAAACTCCCCCTGCTATAGAACTCTCATAGCCCCTGGAATCTAACTGGCTCAAGGATATTAAATTCCTGCGCAAATTTGGGACAAAGATCACACCACCCAAAGTGCGCACCGCTCCGTCAACCATTTTGATTTCACCATTCCAACACCTCGAACATCGCGACGACAACCATCAGCCATGGAGACCAAACCCTGCGTATTTTTCGGAACGTATAAAAAAAGTTTCTCTCGAAGCAAACTTGGTACTTCCATTCATCCTGAGAACGAGCGTCATTATTGGAGGCTGTGAGAACATCTTCAAGATAATCTTCTGCAACCATCATTGTGGAATTTTCCTCGCCATTTATGTCCTTCCTCCAAGTCGGACAGTTTCTTTTGATGTGTTCCGGCTCACCACAGTTGTAGCACACAATGTCCTTCCCACCATTCTTTGATTTGAACCAGCTGCTATCTCCAAATTCCCTGGCATTGAAATTTCCTCTACGATTGTCCCCGTGTATAGCCAACGTCGAATTTTGGCTATCCCCATAATTTGCCCGTCTCCTCTTTTCATGCGGCAAAAGAGTTGACTGTACATCCACCATCTTCAGTGTTGTCTTTCCATACAAGATGGTTGTGACCAAATTATCGTAAGAATCAGAAAGCGAGGTAAGCCGTAAAAAAGCATTATCTTCTTCCTCTAACTTAACATCAACTTTTACAAGTTGATCCATAAGTCCGTTGAACATACTAATATGATCCATGAGATTTCCACCTTCCTCCATCTTCAGCCGGTACGGCTACCGCTTCAGATCTAACTTTGTGGCTAAGTTTTTTCGGAGATGCAGCTCCTCCAACTTCGCCCACAAGTCTGGTGCAGAATCCTCATTAACAACATTATTAATAATGTTATCCGTAATATACAAACGGATTGTGCTGACACATCTTGACACCAAATCCTCCCAGTTTTCTTTCGTCATTTTCTCCGACTTTAATGTGTCCCCTTCCAAAGCCTTTAGCCAAGCCTTGGCGAACAAGTATGTCCTTCACTCATCTTTGCCAAAGAGTGAAACTCCTCGTACCATCAAATTGTCGCACTATGAAACTGTTTTTCATCGCCATTATCCTTGAGAGATCATCAGCTTGGCCGGATACTGGCTCCCCCGTAACGATAAACCTTCTTGATATCTTTTCTGATGTGGAAGATCAGACAAAGCTGCAACCACAGAGCATACTCAAACTTTAGGCCTGGCTCTGATACCACTTGTTGGGGTAAGCGGTAATTTTTTGGCCCAGCGGAAGGTTGGTTTTGGATCCGCGAAAATTTAATCGGGACAGTATAAAGCCTAAATGACACTAAGAGAGAACACCAGATTTTTACATGGTTCGACCAATATCGCCTACCTCCACGGAGAGCATTTGTTTTACTATGCTGGGAATATAGCACAAATTAACGCTCGTGTTTAAACCGAAACTCAAGACCCCTTTACCCACACGGGTAATATATTTTTACCTACTGCCAACTACCCCAGTAAAACCATATCCTCTCTCACCCTTATCGACCCTGATAAGTTTCTCTTTCACTATTTTTCGCTCTCACCGAATTCTTCTCACTTGATTTGGGAAACTTCACAAACAAAGGATCGAAGCCTTTTTAGAGGCTAAGTCACATGCTAAGTTCCAAAATACTTGCATACGTATTTGATCATGGCCCTTTATTTAATTTACTTGTGGTTGGAAGCATGGGAACGTGGTGCCTGGCTGGACTAACAGTTACCACATTGGCTAAAAGACAAGGACAACCCCACTCAAATTTTAAAGCATCTTCAAAGCCTTTGACAAAGGGCTAAAACAAGGGAGAAAACGTATACTTACTTGGGTTTTCTTTATTTCAAACAAGAAAAGGAAAAGAATAACTTTTATAGGGTAATTTCTACATTTGGGTTACTAACTATATGGTTTTTCTAACGGCAAAAAATATGTCATTAACTTCATAGGCCGGAACAACTATTCACACGTCAAGTCAGAAATCCTACTTGGTGCATTCCACCAATCAAGTGGGTATAAACTATTTGCGGTAAAATAAGATTTGTTGGACTTATTTTATCATAACATATGTCAAAGACCCAAATTGTTCAAACATATACTAAGTTAGTGGCTTATTTTTGTCTATCAAATATAGTAAACCAAGCCGAAAAAAAGATATACTTAGTTACAAAATTTTACACCAACGATGGGCATAGAAGAATTTTTATGAATGGGATTAGCAACTTTTACCACGAAATAAAAAACGTAATAAAGCGAGTCCACTAGTTAATAGCATGGAGTATAATTCCCAATATGTTAAGAGCCAATCATTCATTCATTCTCCAAACACCCTCTTTAAAGCCAAAAGTAGTCCCACTCCCAAAAGACATGCCTATAAGAGCTACCTATAGATATAATACACAAACTAACCCTATTTAATACAATTAACAAGATTATTGGTATTATTTTTTATTTATTTATTCTTTAAAAATATTAAAGTAGCCCAATGATTTCTTATAGCTAGGGTTTTCGGTCATATAATAGTCACAATATATTGTTTTTATGTGTTTCTGATTATGCTTTCCACTTACAAGCTTATGTAAGGTTTTGTCACATTGTTGAGAAAATAGAAAAAGGAAGGAATTATGCACTTTCGGGAATAAGTGCACGTGTCGAATGTTTCTTAAGGGTTCTCTTACACTTTTATTTAATGATCAAACTCAACACAACCATCTATTTCACCACGTATTCTTCCAAGTATTTCATAAGTTACATGTATTTAACGTAATTACAGTTGACATACCAAAAAAATTATTATCCACCCATATTAAAAACTAGTACTCTTTCTCAAATGTGTGTGTTACAATATATACATACCTAATATTATATTTATTTTGATTGAACCATTTAATATGAATATAGTTTAAATTTAATTAAATTTATGTTAATTTGAACCATTTAATAGGAATTATAATTTAAATTTAATATATAATATCTAAATTATAAAATTAAATATATTAACTAAAAATAGTAATTAAAGATAGTGGTGTTTTTATTCAATTTTACCATTAACTTTTTTGTAAAATTGAACAATATATAGCCACACACCTTAATGTAATAGAATAAATATTATACATATTGTGGTGTGATAATGTACTTTTGTATCCAAGTATATGCAGTTATATAACTATTATTAACCTTGTTATTGCCCCGACTTGACTTGAATCAAGCTTTAGAGCCAATTCGACTCATCGTTTACCCCTTGACATCATTGTGGAATACATTAGAAATTCAATTTAGTGTTTTAGTAATTTAATGCATCGGGTCTCATAGAGAAAAATGGAGATTCTTTGTGAGGAAAACGGTCTCGGATCCTCTATTCTACTATATATTTTCCATTAGGTATTCCAAATCAATATTATATGAATTTCTCTTCATCAAAATATTTATTTCTTTTTTGTATTTAAACATTTGGTGTAACGATATATATGTGTGTATGACTATATTCATGCGTGCTAAAATACTTAGTAGGTGGAGGTGTAATGATTTTTTTCTAAGTTGAAATACCTAGTGGAATACAATGTAAGAAAATCTCATACATAGGAAAACACACCCCATTGGCAAGCAATAATAATGTACTTAAATTATATTTTTCCCAACAACGTTCTGAAATAACAACACAAAATAGCAGCAAAATATTAACCCTATATTCACATAGACCCTCGTATGGACCCGCGAAGAATGTATTGATCTATTACATTACATCTATGATCTAACAAGTTCGGTAATAATTGAGAAGGAAAAAAAAAATCAAAACTTCTATGAATCAAACCAAGAAAATACACTCTGACAGAGACCATTTTAACGACCACTCGTCAAATGGTGTCTACGTTCTTTCTGACTTCAACTTTTAGGAAAAGAAAATGAAAACGACATATAAATTATACTTCAACCATCAAACACCCATAGACAACAAAGCTAGTGTATATTTAAACTGGAGATCGCCCACAGAAATTCATCATCAGCACTATCCCCAATGATTATTACTCCTTGCATCTGATTGATTGCTTCGTTTTTTTGTACTCTTTTCTATCTTCATCGTACTAAAGATCGGAGCTCTCCTCGATGGATCTAAGTGGGTTTTCTTCGCCGAGGTCTGATCGTTTTCCGGCGGGTCTTAGGGTTCTTGTGGTGGACGACGATGCCACGTGGCTGAAGATCCTCGAAAAGATGCTCAAGAAGTGTAGCTATGAAGGTGCCTTTTCATTCATCTTCTTTCCCTTTTCAAATTTCATTTACGTGAAAGAAAAATATTCAGCTGCCCATTTGCTTCTTTGTATGTTTTTCTGGGATTTTTTTATGGTAAAAAAATCGAAACTTTGCAAGTCTATTTGTCCGAAATGATGTTGATTATGTTTGCCTCTGATTCTGCTAATTAATCAACTCTTCAAATGTGTTTCAAGAACCACTACAGTAGATTCCCATTTCTTTCTTCGTCTGTTTCTGCGATGTTGACGGTAAAAATTGAACCTTTGCGAAGTTATTGTGCGAATTGTTTTGTATTTCATATGTTTGCTTCTGATTCTGCTAATGAACTCTCTAACATGTGTAAGAATCTCATTCCATTAGATTCCCATTTCTTTCTACTTCTGTTTGATGTTGATGGTAAAAATTGAACCTTTGCAACTATATTGCCCGAATTGATTTGACTGAGTTTCATATGTTTTGCCTCTGAATCTGCTAATCAACTCTTTTAAATGTGTTTCAAGAAAAGAAACGAAATTCTGATGGTAAAAATTGAACCTTTGCAAGGCTATATTGTGCTGCATATGCTTGCCTCTAGTTCTGCTAATCAACTCTGTATTTCAAGTATCATTCCGGTAAAAATTTCCGGGGAATTTTCGATTTTTCTTTCCCCTCTAAATTTGCAGTAACGACGTGCAATTTGGGCCAAGAAGCTCTCGACATTCTCCGCGAGAGAAAGGACGGTTTCGACATAGTCATAAGCGACGTAACGATGCCCGACATGGACGGTTTCAAGCTTCTAGAACACGTAGGCCTCGAAATGGATCTCCCCGTAATAAGTGAGTTTTTTTCGATTCTTTTTCCTTATTATTATTATAAATTGAGGGGTATTTCCTAAAATCAATTGGTGATAGGAGGAGATAACCTCTTATGTATATACTGACTTCAAGAGCTTGAATTATCGCCGTAGGGCAAAACCCAATTTAGAGTGTCAACAATTTCAAAGACCGTACCTTTTATTTTCGAGCAAGTAGAACGAACATTAAAGTTAATTTATCGCAGTGATGTCCGTCGACGGAGAAACAAGTCGTGTGATGAAAGGCGTTCAGCACGGCGCATGCGATTACCTCCTAAAGCCCATACGAATGAAGGAACTTCGAAACATATGGCAACATGTCTATAGAAAGAGGATGAACGAGGTTAGTAATATTAGGGACGTCGAGGAGATTTCGATTATGGGGAGAAATAATCATCGCGGGCCGCCAGAGCTGCCCGAGCATTTCTTCTGCGTCAACGTTGGGCCTGGGAAGAGGAGGAAATACGCCGATAAGAACGACGAGTGTAGTAAGAGGGCGAGAGTGGTGTGGACCGTCGATCTACATAGGAAGTTTGTGAAGGCCGTGAACCAAATAGGATTTGAAAGTGCGCTTGTTTTTTTTTGTGCAATGAGATCACTCTTGCACGTTTTTCTTACAGTACTAGAGATCTTATGCGAATTTCAATGCAGAAAAAAAAAGCGTAATGGCACGCTTCGAATTTATGTATGTCATGCTTCGCGTGTCGTGCCGTTATGCTTTTTGTTTTCTTTTCAGCATCGATTTTTGCATACCAAATACTCCCTTAAGGACATGTCGACTCAATGTTTCTCGTTGTATTGCAGAAGTTGGCCCGAAGAAGATACTTGACTTGATGGGCGTTCCGTGGTTAACCCGAGAAAATGTCGCTAGCCACTTGCAAGTAATATATATGTGTGTGTGTGTGTGCTTATATAAATGCGCCATTGCTCTTTGAAATGATTTTGTGAATGCTTTCGCAGAAGTATCGACTATACTTGAGCAGGTTGGAAAATGAAAACGAGCTAAAAGAGACGGATTTCGGTGCAAATCAACAGTGCCCCTCAGATAACTACCAGTCAGAAGATTTCGTTCCCTGGCTAAAGATTTCGTCGGCTCTTTGTTCTGATTCAAAGGAAGCGAATGAGAGATGTCTCATTGAAGACAAGGTTGAAGGTCCCGGGATTACATTGCCAGAATGTAAATCCCAACTCACATTCGGACATAATCTTTTCAACGACGATAGCCAAGTAATTGAGAACAAAGTAACCACTCAACCAGAAAACCCTACGATAGATTCTCGAGGAAACTTGATTTTCGACCCGGGATTATTGCATGTTAAGACGTGGGACGAGGGATTCGATGCTTATAATTCTTCTCGGGTTGACTTTTATTCGCATATCGACGACCTTGGGCAAGAGTTGAGTGGCAGCCATACAGGCCAAAACTTTTACTCTACATGGAGCGTTAATTGCGAGTATCCGAATGATATAGTCGATGATTGCTCGACGGTAGAACAAGGATTGTTTGTTTATAGTTTGACCTAGCACGAGCGACTGTTGTGATTCATGTCGTATTGCTCGTTTTCCAAATAAAGTTTTAACGTCGTAAGTGTATCATAGTTTTCGGTATTTCGTATGTCTATTATGTAACCAAATCAGTATCGACCTCTATATCTCAACTTAAGTGACTGCACTTTAAGTATACTTCTTTCAGAACCTAAGTTTTGGGCGAAACTTAGACTCACACGAACTAAAACGACTTCGAAATAAAGATATTCCATTAGTCAAAGTATTATGGCAGAACCAATCGAGAGAGGAAGCTACTTGGGAACCAAAAGACGATATGAGAATTCGCTACCCTGAATTATACCTGTCAAATAATTGTGGATAAGCCATATGTGGCATCAATGTGTTTTAATTGAGAATAAATCCTACGTGGTAGTTTGAGGACACTCAATTTACACGAATTTTAGGATGTTGAATTTCAAAAAGTTGAAGCACTTCAGGAACACAGTTAGGTTTCCAACGTGTTATTTCCGTATAACTTGTTTCAATTTTGAAAGTTAGTATCCGTAAATTGCAACCCTAAACTTGAGCTGATAGAAAAAGCAGTTAACTATAAAAGATAGCAAATCAGACGAGCAATTTGCCCGAACGGTCCAAAGTTATTATACCGAATTTATACATTACGAAGCACATTTTCCCCAATGGACGAAACAGTCATTAAAAGCAAACTATCGAACAAAATGCTTATACGGTGTACTAAACGCATGTCTCACTCTCGATATCTTTTCACGGGGAAACTATCAACAAAACCGCCGAAACCGTCCCATATAAAGGGTTCATCGAGCCACTCCGTCGTCAAATAGTCAGCGCCACATTATAAACCTTATTATCTGCTTCCTTTGCACCAAAAATACGAGCGGTAATAATAGCATTTCTTCTGCTACAGTAGTTAAGCAAAAGTTCCTTCGGCCATCGTTATGATATTTTTCTCCCTCTGTAGAAACTCGAGCAATCTCCCGCCCTTTGTCGGGCTTGTGTGAGATGACTATAAAAATAAGCTAAACTAGCGACGAAATAAGCGACCGTAAAACCGTCGCTAATTTAGCGACGGAAAACAGCGACCACGTAACCGTCGCTAAAGATTAGCGACGGAAAATTCGTTGCAAACTCGTCGCTACTGTTTCTGACAGAAAAATCGTCGCAATTTTGCGATGGACAAATCGTCACCAACTTTTGCGACGACATAACCGAAGGAAAATTTTGTGACAGCTATTCCGTCGCAAATTAGCGACGGAAATGTCGTCGCAAAGAGTTGCTACGGAGACTCCGTTGGAAACAGTTACGACGAATAAGCCGACGCAAATCCGTAGCGACGGTGGTGCAGTCGCTAAGTTCCGTAGCTAATTCTTAATCTGGTCCGTGAATCCTACCCTATAGCTTTCTGACACTTTTTAACTCTTTGCACTACATAGCGACGGAAATTCCGTCGCTAAAATCTTTGAACTTTATTTGCGGTAGTTGGGCGACGGATTTTCCGTCGCTAACCTGTAATTGCGTTCGCGTGAAGATATCTTTTTATGATTTGCACAACATTCGCCGGATCTTTTTTTTTTTGCCTGCCTCTGTATATTGTATATATATGTATGCGTCTTTGTGTAATTGAGCATATTTGTAGAAATTATATATATCTGTCTTTTGTGTTTGAACATATTGTATGATATTTTTCGCAACTTTATAATATATTAAGCGCTAGTTCATATATACACGCAGAATTATATTATTATATCTATCTACATAAACAAATAAATAATGAGAGGTATGAATGATTCGTCAACACCCGCCAATGGATGTATCGAAGGAAAGATATCGCGGCCTTTTCACGGGGAGTTGATGATTTTCTACAATTTGCAACATCTCAAAATCCGGGGAATCGAATACGTTGTCCTTGCAAGAAGTGTGAGAATTGTAAATTTCTACCTCCTCCGGATGTCAATGCTCATTTGTTGAGAGTTTCATGCCAGATTATTACAATTGGATCGCACACGGCGAAGTCCCATATACATCGTTTAAATATCAACCCAACGAATGTTTCTGTTTTAGGTCGTAATGTAAATGATGTCGGTTCAAATCAAGAATTCGATTACTATCAAAATTATGCGGCACCTAGCAATTTTGATGTTGCGGGGAGTAGTTCGACGATGCCAACTGAAGAGGCGATATTTTGTAATCGCTTTGAGGAACAATTACGCAATGACACTCCACTGTAAGAGGGCTCCAGCTACTCCACACTGGCTGCGACAGCAGAATGGTCGAGTATTAAGTCTGAAACCAATATGTCTGCGTCTGCATTTGACACTGTATCTGGTTTTGTTCATTGAATTTTGCCAGCAGACAATAAATTTCCCCAAAGCTATTACGAGACAAAAAGGTGACGATGGAATTTCCATTACCTATGGAGCATATTGATTGTTGTAGGATGGGATGTATGTTGTTTTGGAAGGAAGATGCTCAACTGAACCGCTGTAAGGTATGTAATCAAGCACGGTACAAATATTCTGATAGATCTAAGTCTCCTATTGCAGTATTACGTTATTTGCCACTTGCTCAAAGCCTTCAAAGATTATACGCGTGTAAGACGACTGCGGTAGATGATGACATGGCACGCTACATGATCGCGTGCGTGTGTGTTTAAATAAAAGATCGTGCGAGTACGTCAAGTAATAATTAAAACGAATATATTATAACTAGAATCACGCGCGATAGGCAGTGTACCTATCGTTTGTAATATAGCTATAGTGAATATCCGAGTATCGAACACGAGGAATAAAATGAGTACTAGTATTAACCTATCGAATCGATATTTAGCCTAAATAAAAGAGTAGGATTTGTTTATACTACGAACTAACTTAACAGAACAACTTAAAGATCGGAAAACTAAGGAACACAACTAGAAGTAATAAAAGTGACTTAAGATGACAAATATGTGTTCGGGAATTCGAATCCCGCTAGGTGCTGTCGCCAAAGCTACGGAATATCGTTCCTACGTGAAAATCGACTAAATCGCAGTAATTGCCTACCCACTCACGGATTTGCTGTCGCCCTAAACGTTCGTGGGAATCTAAATTTAGCGATTAGTAGATGGCGAGGATCGAGTATTTGCTGTCGCCCTATACTCGAATCCTAACGTCTATGAATGGCCTAATCGTTATTTAGCTGTCGCCCTAAACGATATACCACACATTCATATCAACACATAGACATATTGATACGAAGAAACAATATCATAGATCGATAAATAGTCGAATACACGTGTTCACGATTATCCTACGCCTTAACTACGACATAACCCAACATTCATCTACTCCCAAACACACAAGAGGATTAGCTACTCATATTGAACGTTACAACAACGAGATTTAAGGGAAACGAGGATAGAGAACTCATAAAAACTTCCCTAAGAAGTGAATATGGCGTTTCCGAGGTGGAGCTCTCGTTCCTCGATCGTATGAGCGTAGCTTCGTTGTTGGATCGTTCCTTGAGCTTCTCCGAATCACGGGACTACTTCTAGTGTTCTTCCTTCTCTTCTTTGCTCTAAGTTTTCGTCCCTATGAGGTTCCCCCTTGAGTTCTAAGGCCAGCCCCCCTTTTATGCTTCGAAAATGGGCTAAAACCCTGAAATTAGGCACGTTCACGGCCTCTTATCGGGCCTTCACGGCCGTGAAGGCTGCTAAAAACCCTATTTCTTGACTTTCTGGCATGAGTCACGGCCTCGTGCAACACGCTTCACGGCCGTGACGGCGGCTTAAACCCTAAATATTGACTCTCTGGTATGAGTCACGGCGTCTTGCATCGGCAGTCACGGCCGTGACTATGTTGAATTTCCATTCGTTGAACTCTCTGCCTTGATTCACGGCTTGTTGCATAAGACCTCACGGCCGTGAAGAGGTGGTAGTTTCTTCTTAGAGTTCTCTGTCCAGCTTCACGGCCTCGTGCGAGATGAGTCACGGCCGTGAGTGCAGCTACTCCAACTCTCTGCCGTCGTTCACGGCCTCTTGCAAGGGAGCTCACGGCCGTGACACCTTCCTTTGAACTTTCTGTCCTCATTCACGGCTACCTACATCATGGTTCACGGCCGTGACACTGGAGGCTTTCTTCTAATTACTCTCACTGCCCACGTTCACGGCCTCTTGCAAGATCGTTCACGGCCGTGACTGGTTACTGGCAGCTTCAAACTTTGCCATTTTCGCGTCGTTTTCGCATCGTTTTTGTTCCTTTTCTCTCGATAATCATTCGGAGGTCCTACAATATTTAAATGAGTGTAAATAGAGCCAATAAATGCATAAAATGATCAAAACTTTCCTATTATAACTCAAATAAACATAACAATAAACGTATTAAAATACGTTTATCAAACCTCCCCACACTTAAGTTCTTTTGCTTGTCCTCAAGCAAATTAGAAGCAAGTAAAGGTAACAACATAGTGGAATGACCATTCACAATTCACCAACGCAGATGGAAAACACAAGATGGAATCGAGCAAGCAATTACGGACACTGTAACAATAATCAGCACTATTCGACACGAATTTCCTTAGCACTACTAATCGAGATCCACACCTTGCAGGGATTCACTCAAATCACTCAGTGTATAGGCTAATAAATCGGTGAATCACTCAATTCATGCAATAATCTAGTCTATACCATATGCTTGCAAGCCAATCACACGTCTACTACTTAAAGCAGTTAGCATGAATCAGAAGGTCTTTTTCGGGTTAAATGGGTTCAGATAGTGATGAGGTGGTAGTAGAATCACATATGAGTAGCAGTCGTGTCGGTCTTCATGTCATTGTCTAAAACGCGCCAGGATCAACCATTTTGATTACGCCATCTTCATATTTCTTTTATTTCTGCTGCTTTCCACTAAGCCTTTCTTCTTCCAAGTCTCGAAATGAGGGAATGATGTGGAATTCACAAGACCGAAAGATTATCAGAGGAAAGGTTCTTTTTCTTTCTTTCTTTTTTTTTTTTTTTTTTTTGTAACTGCTTATCCTCGTTCCACTTCGCTTTTTCTCTCCCCTTTTTTTTTTTTCACTCTTCTTCTTTTCTTTTCTTTTTTTTTTATATTGAGGCGTTCTCCACTGCTTTCGGCGTTGTCTCGGAGTTGTCGGGTCATCCGACTCGCTTTTCGACTTTGACATTCAACCTTCACTTCCTGCTTAACTCGGGTTCAGATGATCTCTGGAGGCTTATTTAGGTCAGAGGGTTATGATATATGAGGTTTTTAAGAAATAAAAAGGCTTAGGCACAAAGTGGTTAACTACGGTGATCAGTCGTGGTTGGGAACTTTGGCCGTGGACTTATTTCCTAATGCCTTCGTCATATTCATACAAAACACACTATAAGCAATTTCAATGCGTATCAAACAAGCAAGTTCTAGCGAGACGTAAATTATGCACTACTCACACAACCAAGAAAAATGAGCAAAAGCTCGTCAGCTCAAACTCTCACAACGGAACATGGGTTATGTGTGTGAATCTCCCAAAGTAGCACTATATCTATTCATGCTGAAAAGATTAAATCACTGATGCGTGTCTTTATCGCTCACTAGACTCCCTAATATGCAATCCACATTGAGATGAACGCAAACAATCATGCCAGACTTTTATAGATTTAATAACCACAGCACCTAAAAAAAAAAATTTTCACGTAACTTTTCAACAAAATTCCCAACACAATTCCCCCTCCCCACACTTAAGATTCACGTTGTCCTCAACGTGTAAAATAAATACAGGAAGGTAAAAGAAATTGAAAAGAACGTGACTCCCCTGAAAAATTGGCGTGGCCCTGCCTCCATCATTTGATATAGTTTGAATATGATTGCTTCACTGATTGTGAAAATTTTGGGTTGTAGTGGCGTAAATTGTGACACGTTTCCTGAAAACACTGAAAAGAAAATTAAACGCACGATGGAAATAAGAAGTAAACAGCAAAACGAGTCATAATCATCAAAAGTGTCTGGATGACTAGACCAAACACACAAAGTGTTTTACAAAAGAAAAATCCCAACTGCAGTTGGAACTAAGGTGGTGGTGGTGAGGGTTGCCGAGGGCGAAGGAATGCCAGTGACTCCTGCGATCGCCTGACCGCGTCGTCCATGGCTTTAAGGGCCTGCTCATAGCGCTGTTGCTCCTCGCGGTAGCGTCGGTGAGCTTCCTCGTTTTGACGCTCATACTCTTCCTGGCGCCGTCGTGTCTCCTCATCGCGTCGAATGGCATCCTCGTTGTAGCGTAGCATTTCTTGGCGCAATGATTGAAAGTCGGCGACTGACGCGTAATGACCGACACCTGATGACTCGCCCTCGTGAAAGCCGGAGGAATGGGAAGGTCCGGCAGTGTCTGAGTGAATCGGATCTGGTCCCACACCCTCAATTTGTAGTGGCTCAGGGAATTCTTCGCCCAGGTCCGTCTGCCCACGATAGACCTCGTGCCAGACGTAAATCTTGTTTGAGCGGGACCAGTTCGGCGCTTTGATCAACATCTTCATCTTCACCATCATATCCTCGTTGACCGGATTACGCCCGCCCACAATCTCCATCTCCGGTGGATTTGCTGGCCACAGGTCAAGGCCTTTGATGACCCTAGTAATGAACGGCGCTACTGCGATCTTCCCATGGCTACGAACATCTGCTTGGGCCGCGAAGGCGTGCTTCAGGGCCATTCCTAGGTGCACGTGTTCCCCGCGCTGCATCTTGAGTAAATAGAAGAGGTCGCGAAGGCCTATCGCGCCGTGTGAATCGCCCCTTGGTGTGAGCGAAGTCGTCAGGAGCCGGTGGATATATCGCAGGCCGGGGCTCCTGAGCGACGAGGCCTTCGACGTTTTGACGCTGAAGGGGGGCTCGCCGGGTCTCGTAATCTCTGCCCAACCGGCCTGTCGGGCGTCCGGGTTTTCCAGATAATTCTTGTAATATAAGTCTTGTAGCCCTTGGTGCCCGTAAGGTAGCTCTGGTGTCCCAATTGCACGGCAGAAGTCCTTAATAGTAACCACCTCCTCGGTGTTAAACGCCCGAAAGGTAATCTTGTTCTGGCCGAATTCTTCGTGGGCGAAGGTGGACAGGAACTCCAGGGTCAGCTCTTTATATCCCGGCTCGTCGATGTGGAAGAAATCTAGCCACCCACTCAGTGACAGGTAGCCGGCCACCTGCTGGTCAATGTTGTATTTTTCCAGCGTGTCGTGATCAATTTGGTCGGTCGGGATGAACTCCGTGTTCTTTAGTCTGTTGTAACGGGCCTGGTGTGTCTCATCGTCAAACTGCCCCATAGCCTCTAGTAGTGACGGCGTGTTTTGGCCCCGACGTGGACGACTCGATGAGCCAGATGCGCGGCTTCGACCCATAGTACCTAAAAGTCCAAATGTGAGTTGGGAGAAGAATATAATCAATACAGCTCGACTCGACCAACGTAGCGACAAAATTCACAATTCCAAAGCAAGAACATATAAACATTCAAAGCGGCATTTTGTCGAACACATAATAGACGTACTAAAATACTACTTCTAATTGCAATAATTGATCAACCAAGCACATTCCACGGCTTCAAACGATGAAACGATGCTAATGAAATACGAACGCAACCAATTTCGTCAACAATTTTCAAAAATCCCCAAATTATTCAATTAGGATTTATGGTCTTCAAATTGAAAATTGACGGACGAATTGAACCAATTGAGCAAACCCATCGTGTTTATAGCATAGATTTAACTACAACGAGCAAGACACACAACAAATTGGCCTAAATTCGAAAAGCCCCAAGTTGTAAAATTAGGGTTCCTCACCCAAACACGAAATTAATCGAACAAAAACGACAAATCTGTCAATCCCAACGCGTTTAAAGCATAAAACTAGTAATGAGAGAGCAATGTAAACATGAAAAATCGATCACACCTTCGAAGATTCCCCAAATTTCGCAGAGAAAGAGTTTTGGAGACAAAAACATATACCTTGTTGATTTAGCCCGTTGAATTAGATGCGAAATGATTTGTGAAGGATCGCCGGGAATTCGAGCGGTTGAAATGGCCGGAAATGAGGTGATTTTGGAGTGAAAGAGATGAAGAATTTTCGATATTGTGTTGATTTGGAAGTGAAGAAGATGAATAGTGACGGAATGGTGTTAATAGGTGAAAATCGTGACCTTCACGGCCGTGAATGACAATTCACAAGCCGTGAATACGGACAGTGTGCACATACGCGTTGCGTCACGGCCGTGACTGTTGGAGTCATTGGCCGTGATACCGGGCAGTGGGTTTAGCCCGTCACAGTCACGGCCGTGACTCATGCGAAACAGGCCGTGACGCCATCTTATTTTTTATTTTTATTATTTATTTATATATATATATATATATATATATATATTTTTTTTTCCGTAAGTGTCACGGCCGTGAGAATTAACCTTCTGGCCGTGACTTGAGGCAGTGCGCGAATGGATTTGTTGTTCAACCACTCACGGCCGTGAATGGTTACGCAAATGGCCGTGAAGCGCGGCAGTGGCCATTGTTTTCATGTCCACGGCCGTGAGTGATGAGGCTACAGGCCGTGAACTCTGATTTTCTCCCTCTTTTTTTTGTTTTTTTTTTTTTTTACTTATTATTTAGTATATATTTTAACTATGATTGACACGCAATCGACGAATTTTTTTTCGAGAATGATTTGCGCGAAGGAAAATCTTGTAATCGACAAGAGAAATATCACTTTCTCACGCGGCGTCAAATCTTCCAAGTCAAAAATTCGTCTGTATCATTTAATGGATTGTCGGGTATGATAATGATATTTTTGTGCCGTTCATGCCTATAAATAGACAGTGGTAGAAAAACACAATAGCATCATCTACCATACACCCACGTCTTTAACAATCTTATTTTAGAAAGAGTTATCTAGCCACTATGAATTGGGGACAGCAGCAAGGTCGTGAGGATGAGAGTGAGGAGTATGCAAGGGTTCGTCGTAATTTAGATATGGTATCACTCTACCTTGCTCTTCTTTTGGGCTTGTTTGGAGTTTTACTTGCTTTCGTGTGTTGGGTTATCACAAGGTGCACTTGTGTGTAACCCGCCCTTATGAAGCAAAATAAACTATTGTTTTGTCTTTTGCGTTATTCGCTGTTTTAATTTGCTTTTGTGTTGGTCTTTCACACGTTGTAATGGTATTGTAACCATCGTTTATGAAGTAAAACTATCGTTCCTATCTCGTCTCTAGACTCTGCGTTGTACCCATTTGTAATAAACTTATTATTAATATATTATTATTGTTGTTTTATTTAATTTAATTTATATAAGTTTTAGATTATTAATTAATACTATTATATATATATTTTATTTTTATTATTTTTTTAATTTATAATGCTTAAAACATAAATAAAAAATACCTGGGCTGCCTCCCAAGAAGCGCTTCTTTAACGTCGTGAGCCGGACGTACCCTTTTTCGTTCTATGATAGCTTGAAATCGAGGTACATGACCTCCTTTGTTCCTGTGTCTGCTCCTCCTCCGTAGTAATGCTTCAGTCGATGGCCATTAACCTTGAAATTTCCCTGCTCAACATTTGAAATTTCGACAGTACCATAGGGAAAAACACGAGTAACTGTAAAAGGTCCAGACCAACGGGATCTTAGCTTTCCGGGAAAAAGTCTAAGACGAGAATTGAAAAGGAGGACTTGATCCCCCTCTTGAAATTCTCTATGTTGATTGATCTTCTTATCGTGATACGCTTTTGAGCGCTCCTTATACATTTTTGCATTGTCGTATGCCGACAAACGCCATTCATCAACCTCATTGATCTGGAGCTTACGTTTTTCACCGGCTTGCACCAAATCGAGGTTTAGGGACTTTATCGCCCAGTAGGCTTTATGTTCTAGTTCAACAGGAAGGTGACATGCCTTTCCGTAAACTAGTCGATATGGGGTAGTGCCTATTGGCGTCTTATATGCAGTCCTATACGCCCAAAGTGCGTCGTTAAGTTTATTCGCCCATTCCCGTCGATTCCCATCTATTGTTTTCTCTAGAATGCGCTTTAATTCACGGTTCACTACTTCTACTTGACCACTAGCTTGGGGGTGGTATGGGGTGGATAGGCTGTGTCTAACACCATAACGTTCTAACGTGCGTGCAAACTGGGTGTTACAGAAATGTGTACCCCTATCACTAATGATGCACCTAGGCGCCCCAAAACGTGAAAACAATGCTCGAAGAAATCTAACGACTACCCTAGCGTCGTTCGTGGTTAAGGCTTGCGCCTCGGCCCATTTAGACACATAATCGACCGCAACTAGGATGTACTTATTATTGTACGAGCTAGGGAATGGTCCCATAAAATCTATACCCCAAACGTCGAAAATTTCACAAACTAGGATGAAGTTCTGGGGCATTTCATCGCGTTTCGAGAGAGTACCTGCGCGCTGACACTGATCACAAGTGTCAACGTACCTTTGGGCGTCCTTGAATATCGTGGGCCAGTAAAATCCGCTTTCCAACACCTTCTGAGCGGTTCTGTTGGCTGCGTAGTGCCCTCCGGTCGGTCCATTGTGGCAGTGCCTCAGGATCTGTGTCGTTTCTGGAACGGCAACGCATCTTCGTATCACCTGGTCTGCACATCGCCTGAAAAGATATGGGTCTTCCCAAAAGTAGTATCTCAAGTCAGAAAAGAATTTCTTCTTTTGCTGACTGGTATACTCCTTTGGTAGGACCCTCGCAACAAGATAGTTAGCGTAATCTGCAAACCAGGGAGTGTCGTCACTTACCACCTGTATTGAGTAAAGATGCTCGTCTGGGAACCTATCTTGTATCGGCCTTCCGTCCTTGTGGTATATTTCGGACTCCTCCAGTCGAGAGAGGTGGTCCGCCGCTAGGTTCTCCGCACCCTTCTTATCCCGAATCTCAATATCGAACTCTTGCAGTAGTAGGATCCATCTGATTAGCCGTGGCTTGGCATCGGGCTTTGCTAACAAGTACTTAAGAGCAGAATGGTCAGTAAAAACAATAACTTTGGATAGGATAAGATATGACCTGAACTTGTCGAAAGCAAACACGACGGCCAACAGCTCCTTTTCGGTGGTCGTGTAATTGGCTTGGGCTGTATCCAGCGTTTTACTCGCGTAATATATCGGCCTGAAATGGTTGTCCTTACGCTGCCCTAGCACGGCCCCAACTGCATAGTCACTAGCATCGCACATTAATTCAAAGGGCAGCCCCCAGTCAGGGGCGACCATAATAGGTGCTGTGATAAGTCGCTCTTTCAGTAAATTAAACGCATGCAAGCACTCATTATTAAAGTCAAATGGAGCATCTTTTTCGAGTAGTCTAGTCATAGGTCGTGCAATTTTAGAAAAATCCTTAATAAATCGACGATAAAAACCAGCATGACCTAGAAAACTCCTAATTGACTTCACATTCGAGGGAACGGGTAACTTTTCTATAGTTTCTAACTTAGCTCGGTCCACTTCGATTCCTTTAGAGGAAATCTTATGACCGAGAACTATACCCTCTCGAACCATGAAGTGACACTTTTCCCAATTAAGTGCCAAGTTAGTTTCCTCGCATCGTGTGAGTACGAGTTTCAGATTTGACAAACATGCATCAAATGAGGAACCGAACACAGAAAAGTCGTCCATAAATACCTCCATTACCTCACCTACCAGTTCGTCGAATATGGCCATCATGCATCGCTGGAAGGTGGCTGGGGCATTGCATAAGCCAAATGGCATCCTTCGGTATGCGAACGTTCCGAACGGGCACGTAAACGTCGTCTTTTCCTGGTCCTCGGGTGCTATGGGGATCTGCAGATAACCTGACAAACCATCAAGGAAACAATAAAATGAATGACCGGCGAGTTTTTCTAACATCTGATCAATAAACGGTAAAGGAAAATGATCCTTTCTCGTCGCATCGTTCAACTTTCTGTAGTCAATGCAGACGCGCCATCCAGTCACCGTCCTCGTCGGAATCAGCTCGTTCTTGTCATTGGTGACGACCGTCATGCCTCCCTTTTTTGGGACTACTTGGACCGGGCTGACCCATGCGCTGTCTGAAATGGGATAGATCATCCCTGCGTCTAGCAGTTTGATCACTTCCTTCTTTACCACGTCCTTCATATTGGGGTTGAGCCGCCTTTGGCGTTGAGCGACCGGCTTAAAATCATCCTCCATGAGGATCTTATGCGTGCAGTAGCTCGGGCTGATACCCCTTATGTCGGATATCTTCCACGCCAAGGCCTTCTTGTGCACTTTCAAAACATCCAAGAGCTGACCCTTCTGTCCGTCGTCTAGGCTCGACGAGATGATGACTGGTAGCCCTCCATTGCTGCTAAGGAACGCGTACTCGAGGTGGTCGGGCAGCGGCTTCAACTCTAGGACCGGTGGCTCCTCGACCGAGCTCTTTTCCTTGTCCTCTTCGCTGCTCTCGTCGATGGCTATGATAGGCTCGTCGACCTCCTCCCCACACTCGTCGATTGCCATAAGTGTATGCATGTCCTGTTCGCAGACCTGTGACAGACCTTGCACGGAAAAGAGAAAGTCGTGCTCAAACACGTCTAAGAAATAGCATTTATCATCTTGTTCGCCGCTCTTTTTCATCGAGTCGGCCATATTAAAAGTAACTTTCTCGCCGTCTACTGTCAAGGTTAAAGTACCATTCCTAACGTCTATCATGGTTTCTCCTGTGGCTAAGAACGGTCTGCCTAATATCAACGGGACATTATCATCCTCCTCCATGTCCAAAATAACGAAATCAGCAGGAATTACGAACTTATCCACTTTAACTAGAACGTCCTCGATAACACCTCGAGGATACTTCAACGATCTATCGGCTAACTGCAAGCTCATCCTAGTGGGTCGTGGCTCACCTAATCCTAAGCGCTTAAACATTGAATATGGCATTAAATTAATGCTAGCACCTAGGTCAGCTAACGCACGCTCAACAACTAAGTCTCCTATAAGACAGGGAATAGTAAAACTCCCTGGGTCCTTAAGCTTCTTAGGGATCTTGCTTTGGAGTATCGCCGAGCACTCTCCTCGCAGACATACAGTGGAGACGTGTTCGAGCTTCCTTCTGTTCGTCAGTAAGTCCTTCAAGAACTTGGCGAAGCTGGGCATCTGCGTAATAGCTTCAACAAAAGGTAAGTTAATATGTAATTCCTTACACATACCCATAAATTTACCAAATTGTGCCTCGTCTTTGTCCTTCTTCAGTCGAGCCGGGTAAGGAATCTTCGGCTGGTATGGCTTCACCGGCGGCCGCTCGATCTCCTTCGCCTTTTCTTTCTCAGGCTCGACCTTTTCCTTCTCAGCTTCGGCCTTTTCGATATCATCGCCTCTGATCTCCTCCACTTCGGGCTCATCGTGGCTCTCGAAGTTGGCGTTCTCCTTGGTCTTCTTCTTGGCGGGCACTTCTTGCAGTTCTCGTCCATTCCTCAGAGTCACCGCCTTGCAGTACTCCTTTGGATTCGGTTCGGTGTAGCTTGGGAGTGAGCCCTGAGGACGCCCCGCCAATTGCTTCGCCATCTGCCCCACCTGTTGCTCCAACTTCTTGAGTGAGGCGTCCGTGTTCTGGGCACGCACGTCGTTCGCCTCCATGTACTCCTCCATCTTCGTCATTCGGCTCTCATGGGCTGCGGTGGTTTGGCTGAAATTGGTGAGGAGTGTCTTCATCATATCCTTCATTTCCCTCATATCCTCAGATCCTCCGGCGGTTGCATTCTGATATTGACGTGGCGCCCCGTTTTGGAAACCGGATGGTCTAGGCTGAAATCCTGGCGGTCCTTGCCCCTGGTGGTTTTGATTCCCATATGCCAAGTTTGGATGTGCTCGAGGCTGGAAGTTTCGCTGGCCACCTTGGTAATTGTCCATATAGTCCACGTGCTCCAGCGGCTGCCCAAGTTGGCATTCTGAGGTCTCGTGGGTTGCTCCACAAACCCCGCACAAGGGTATGTATGGCGTATGCTGCGTCGGTGACGTGGTGGTCACCACGGCGTTCACGGGCTGTGTCTGCCCGGATTTCGGTAGGAGTGCGCCAATGACTGTCTGCAACTGAGAGTTTGTTGCAGCAATTTGTTGCTGGAGCGCTTCGAATTTGGCATTCGTGGCCGTCTCCTCGCTAACTCCGAACACGCCTGGCGTCTTGATCCTCGTGTTACCCCTCATGAAGCTGTTTCTTGAGTAATCCTCGATCAGGTTCCAAGCCTCGGTCGCATTGAGCTTCACAAGCCCTCCTCCTGCGGCTCCGTCTAGCATGTGGACAGTCTGATCGTTGAGACCCTCGTGAAATCGGTTTATCTGGGCTGCCTTCGACATCCCGTGCTGCGGGCACCTCTTCAGTAGCGCCTTGTATCGCTCCCACACCTCGTAAAGATTCTCCGAATCCTTCTGATGAAAAAGAGATATTTCCGTCTTCAGTCGCAATACCTTTGACAGTGGGAAGTAATGGCCGATGAATGCTGCTCTCAGTTCTTCCCAAGTAGTGATTGATCTGGGCGGTAGCATCTCCAACCAGTCCTTCGCCCTGTACTTGAGTGAAAATGGAAACAACATTAGCTTAATCGCGTCACTCGGGACCCCATTGATCTTGATGGTGTCTGTTACTGTCAGGAATGCCTTCAGGTGAGAGTACGGATCATCATCAGGGTTCCCCTCAAATTGAGCCGTCTGAAATATCATCTGAAGCCAAGCATGCTTCAGCTCGAAATTATTATTCTCGATCGGTGGAATAACGATTGCCGATTCAGTTCCGCCGAGGGAGGCGCTCTTGAGTAGGTCCTGTAGGGATTGTTCCTCTTCTTGGTCCTGGTGGACCGGTACTCTGCGTTCAGCCATATCGATTTCTGTCTCTCGATTGTCTTTGGACGTCTCTGTTCGAGAATTGTCTGCCGACTCCTGAGAGTTGTCCTCCGAGTAGCTAACCAGCGCTTCCTGATAATTACTAGCCGTACCTTCTGAATTGTATCTGAGCTGCCTTCGTAACTTTCGCTCGAAATCTGGATCTTCCTCAACAATGGGACCTGAAGGGTGGCTTCGGGTCATCCACTATCAAACAGTACCTTCAATGAGCGAAACTGAAAATTAGCGAAGATTTAGATAAATATGTTGAAAAGGTGACGGACTAATAATGTAGGAAACAAATAACGCAATTAACGAAAAATTGAGAAAATGTAAAATAAAATGGCTAAATTACCGAACTAGGGTGTTTCTAATATCAATCTATTCCCCGGCAACGGCGCCAAAAACTTGATCGCGTGCGTGTGTGTTTAAATAAAAGATCGTGCGAGTACGTCAAGTAATAATTAAAACGAATATATTATAACTAGAATCACGCGCGATAGGCAGTGTACCTATCGTTTGTAATATAGCTATAGTGAATATCCGAGTATCGAACACGAGGAATAAAATGAGTACTAGTATTAACCTATCGAATCGATATTTAGCCTAAATAAAAGAGTAGGATTTGTTTATACTACGAACTAACTTAACAGAACAACTTAAAGATCGGAAAACTAAGGAACACAACTAGAAGTAATAAAAGTGACTTAAGATGACAAATATGTGTTCGGGAATTCGAATCCCGCTAGGTGCTGTCGCCAAAGCTACGGAATATCGTTCCTACGTGAAAATCGACTAAATCGCAGTAATTGCCTACCCACTCACGGATTTGCTGTCGCCCTAAACGTTCGTGGGAATCTAAATTTAGCGATTACTAGATGGCGAGGATCGAGTATTTGCTGTCGCCCTATACTCGAATCCTAACGTCTATGAATGGCCTAATCGTTATTTAGCTGTCGCCCTAAACGATATACCACACATTCATATCAACACATAGACATATTGATACGAAGAAACAATATCATAGATCGATAAATAGTCGAATACACGTGTTCACGATTATCCTACGCCTTAACTACGACATAACCCAACATTCATCTACTCCCAAACACACAAGAGGATTAGCTACTCATATTGAACGTTACAACAACGAGATTTAAGGGAAACGAGGATAGAGAACTCATAAAAACTTCCCTAAGAAGTGAATATGGCGTTTCCGAGGTGGAGCTCTCGTTCCTCGATCGTATGAGCGTAGCTTCGTTGTTGGATCGTTCCTTGAGCTTCTCCGAATCACGGGACTACTTCTAGTGTTCTTCCTTCTCTTCTTTGCTCTAAGTTTTCGTCCCTATGAGGTTCCCCCTTGAGTTCTAAGGCCAGCCCCCCTTTTATGCTTCGAAAATGGGCTAAAACCCTGAAATTAGGCACGTTCACGGCCTCTTATCGGGCCTTCACGGCCGTGAAGGCTGCTAAAAACCCTATTTCTTGACTTTCTGGCATGAGTCACGGCCTCGTGCAACACGCTTCACGGCCGTGACGGCGGCTTAAACCCTAAATATTGACTCTCTGGTATGAGTCACGGCGTCTTGCATCGGCAGTCACGGCCGTGACTATGTTGAATTTCCATTCGTTGAACTCTCTGCCTTGATTCACGGCTTGTTGCATAAGACCTCACGGCCGTGAAGAGGTGGTAGTTTCTTCTTAGAGTTCTCTGTCCAGCTTCACGGCCTCGTGCGAGATGAGTCACGGCCGTGAGTGCAGCTACTCCAACTCTCTGCCGTCGTTCACGGCCTCTTGCAAGGGAGCTCACGGCCGTGACACCTTCCTTTGAACTTTCTGTCCTCATTCACGGCTACCTACATCATGGTTCACGGCCGTGACACTGGAGGCTTTCTTCTAATTACTCTCACTGCCCACGTTCACGGCCTCTTGCAAGATCGTTCACGGCCGTGACTGGTTACTGGCAGCTTCAAACTTTGCCATTTTCGCGTCGTTTTCGCCTCGTTTTTGTTCCTTTTCTCTCGATAATCATTCGGAGGTCCTACAATATTTAAATGAGTGTAAATAGAGCCAATAAATGCATAAAATGATCAAAACTTTCCTATTATAACTCAAATAAACATAACAATAAACGTATTAAAATACGTTTATCACTACACATGTACCCGATGAAGGTGTCATGTCTCACCTCTCTGATGGTGCAGCTTGGAAGCATTTTGATAGTAAGGTCCTAACTTTGCCAAGGAACCACGAAATGTTCGATTTGGCTTATGCACCGACGGGTTTACTGTCCATGGACAGTTTGTCAAACAATATTCGTGTTGGCCGGTGATTACGATTCCCTACAATCTTCCACCCGGTGAGTGTTTGAGTAAGAAATATATGTTTTTATCCCTTATGATCCCGGGTCCAAAAAATCCAAAAAATAAATTAGATGTCTACCTCCAATCTTTGATCGAAGAGTTAAAGATGTTGTGGAACATAGGAATCCCGACCTATGATGCGTTACCAGAAGAAGGATTTACGCTAGGGCTGCACTATTTTGGACTGTAAGTGACTTTCCTGCATACGCAATGTTGTCTGGTTGGGGTACATCGGGAAAAATGGGTTGTCCGATTTGCATGGAAGATACTTCGACATTTTACTTGAAGCACGGGAGAAAACTATGTTATTTTGATTGTCATCGTTGTTTTTTACCAAGAAATCATGCATTTAGAAAAAAAAATACGATTGATTTTCGTAAGGGTGAATTAGAGAGACGTAGTAAACCAAAGCGCTTATCTGGTTGGAGATTTGGAATCGCGTGAAAAGCCTGATGGATATGGGTACACCCACCACTGGTCGAAAAAGAGTATATTTTGGGACTTACCTTATTGGTCATCGCTCCTTATTCGTCACAATCTTGATGTTATGCATATAGAGAAGAATGTGCTATATCTTCAACACGGTGATGGACGTTAGGTTTAAATCGAAAGATAATATAAATGCCCGCAATGACATTGGTCTTCATTGCAACCGTCCTGAACTCGCAATTCCTGAACATTTGCCGGGACAGACGATGGCTGCTTACACATTAAGTAAGGAAAAGAAAAGGTTTGCGAATGGATAAAAGTATTCATTTCCAATTGGATTTTACTCTAATATAAGTAGGTGCGTTGACATTGAAATTGCAAGTTACAGAGTATGAAGTCTCACGACTGTCACGTTAGTTACAGAGTATGAAGTCTCACGACTGTCACGTTTTGATGGAGCGGCTACTTCCAATCGCCTTCCACGAAGTGTTACCGGACTTTTTTGGAGCCATTTAGCCGAACTTAGCGGTTTCTTTCAATCATTATGCTCTGCATTGTTGTATGTTTCTAAGATGCAAGAATTCGACAAACAAATTGCTGTCATTATTTTTAACTTGGAAAGAATATTTCCACCTGCTTTTTTTGGATTCGATGGAACATGTGATCGTTCATCTTCCGTATGAGGCACTAGTCGGCGATTGGAATCAAATGGTAGAAGCGTGGAACAGTGACGCCTAGCTATTCGGGAGAGAAATATGCGTAATCGCGTCAATGCGAATACAGAGGCTGTGAGCAGTCAATGGCGAGAAGGATCTGTAGGGCAGGTCGTACGAGAAAATCGTTTGGTAAGAGGAAAATAGCGTATTTTATATTTGTCGCCTTTAGTTTACTAAATTATTTATCTTACATATTAGGCTTCGAACTTGGGGCATACGCCAACTATTCTGGAAGTATTTGCTGATGGATATGCTCAACATGGAGTCTTTCAGGGTGCAAGGGCCCAAGGAATAGCGGTAATCGGTAATATAATTTTTTTGCCCATTTTTAATTTAGCATAATTACTTTGTTATTATGACAGGAGGAGATGCAAGCCGCGATGACACAAACTCTAGATGAAACCGGTGGTGAAATGAGTTCGGAGCAAATGACGGAAGAGTTTATGAGAGTTGCTGGAGGATCGAGAGGGAGAATCTTCGGGGTTACTCAAGCGGTACAGAATCGTAGGAATTTTGTTTCAACATATCGTCCGAGCACCCCATCCGGTAAAGGGTTAGTTTGCATTAAACTTTGCATTATTTTTATAACGTTATATTAAATTATAATGCAGATGCATCCGTCCAAGACGAAGTATCGAGATTAAGGTCTGAGAACGAAAGACTCAAACAAGGTATGACGGAGATGGATCAGAGAATGACTCAGATGTATCAGAAGATGAACAAGCTAACTCAGCAATTACAGTTGCTTTCGTCTCAAGGCGAGGCGGGTCCCTCACAGCACGCTGTAGCTAAGTTTTACCAACCGACCTTACAACCTTCACCGCTAGCTCACCAATCTTTCTTGGCGATGTTGGGCTCGGGGTATCAGATTCCGCAATTTTCCGGCCAACTTCCCTCTCAAATCTCGCCCACGTCGCAAAATCTGAACAATTCTCCTCCAAAGGCTACTCGATTAGGAGATTACTTTTGTTTTTGATTAGGAGATTAATATTTGTTTTGTAATGTACTAGCTTCGGATGTTATATAGTTTTGATTGAGAATCAAAGCCATAGCTTAAAATTATTAAATTATTTATTTTCGGTAGAGCGGTGCTTCTGTTAGTTGTGCTATGTATCATATCTTCTTTTCTCATGAATTATATGTATGATGATATGAAGAAACTAACGGATATCCGGGATTATAGGAGAGCATCTCTGAGTTCAGTTTTCTCTAGTTCGAAGTTCATGTCGCCGGCGTATATTAAGATTATCATGTTAAATTCAAGTCAAACATAAATATGAAATTTGAAATATAAAACTGGTCAAAACTTGATTTTTCTTTTGCGCAAACTTTGCTCGTTTGAATCCTAGTTAGTTGGTCTTGGTTAATATAATCAAATCCTTTTTAAAAAAGATTTAAGAAATTATATAATTAAAAGAAGGTCCCCGAGTTGCGATATTTTCTCAGCTCCTTCTTTCTCATATTATAATACTTGAAAACTTTCACGATGATAATTCGAATAAGCTCTTGGCGCTCCCAATATATGTTACTTTGAGTCCGAATTGAAAACTCTCCTCTTCCCCTATATATAAGCAACCTCAGAGTTTCACGTACCATAACACAAACTCCATAGACCACCACCGCCGAAGTTCTTACATAGATTTTTATTCTTAATACTAATCAAATCAATTCAATATTAAGATGATTAGTAACGATAAGAAAGCCATCGAAGATTGGCTTCCCATCACCTCTGCTAGAACTGCCAAGTGGTGGTACTCGACCTTCCACAACGTTACTGCAATGGTCGGCGCAGGCGTTTTGTGTCTCCCCCACGCCATGGCCTCCATGGGATGGTAATAATAAGACTTATTAGATTTTGTTTTTAGGGTTTCCTATTTGTGCTATGTGTTTGTTTTTGTGCGATGTTACGGTTCTTTCTTTTTAGGGTTTTCATTGTCTTATTAGGGTTTATGCCTTCGCCTTTATGATTGATAAACTGTTTTAAATTGTGTTGTTTGTTTGCTTTTAGATTGTGATGTTATCAGGGTGGCCCCGTTCCTGTAATAAAACTTGAAACATAAACGCTGACAATAATAAGATACTACAAAACTTATAGTTTTATTTACGTTCAAGATTTATTCCCCTGCGCAATAGACCCGGATGCATAGCCTCAAATCCGGCCCTTGATATTTTGATAGATTTCTATTCACGTCTTTTAGGGTTTCTGATATGTGTTATATAATTAGATTTATGGGTATTTAGGATTTTCGATCGTGTCGTTTGTTGCCTTTTGATCCATGTTTCGACACTATATTTTCATGTCTTTAGGAATTTCGATACATCGTCATTCAATTAATGTCTTTAGGGTTTTCGACTGGGTTGTTTGATTGTTTTCGATAATACATTATACATCATTGTTCTTTATTTCAAGGGGCCCGGCGCTTTTTGCCTGGTATTGTCGTGGATCGTCACCTTGTACACGTTATGGCAAATGGTCGAACTCCATGAAATGGAAGGCAAGAGGTTCGACAGGTACCACGAGCTCGGCCAGTACGCCTTCGGGGAAAAGCTCGGGCTATACATCATAGTCCCCCAACAGTGCCTCGTCGACGTTTGCACTTGCATAGTCTACATGGTCACAGGCGGGAAATCGATCATGAAGTTCCACGACACGGTTTTCCCACACGCGGGCCACGTTAGCCTCACTGCATGGATTGCAGTCTTCGCCTCGCTACACTTTGTGCTTTCGCATCTTCCTAATTTCAACTCCATCACCGTCGTCTCCTTGTCCGCCGCCGTCATGTCGATGGCGTAAGATTCGATTTCCTTTGTTGACGGATACTCTTTTTTGCTTTAATTTTTGTTTTCGTTTTTCGAGGTTTGGGTTTCATGGGCGAGTCTGTCGGATCGTTCCCCATTTATGGAAATAGGATACGCGATATAGAATTCCATGCAAGTGCCTTTTGAAGCTCAAGCATGTAATTCTGGGGTTTTTTGTCGTTCTTGCTGAAAACACAAATATAAGCCGTCGTAGATGCAATTCTTTAATGTTTTTTTGCAATTACTTGCTTTGATCCCACGGTTTATGTCGTATATAAGTGAGTCTGTCGTGTCACTTGCTACTTTCGAGAAATAGGATTGACGATAGAATTGCATCATCATTTTTTAGCCGAATCATGTAACTTCTAGGATTTTGACCGTTCCTGAAATCGCAAAATGAGCCATAATTCAGTTCCTTCTTTTTTTGTAATCCCGTCGTTCACACAGTTTATATCGTATTTGAGTCTGTCGGGGTCATTTCGTATTGCCAAAAATAGGACTGGCAATAGAAATGTGTACTTTTTAAATCCGAAAAGAACGTAATTGCTAGGGTTTTCTATTCATGCAAAAATCGCAAATAACCCTCGTAGCACTTAGTTTTTTTCGCAACTAACCCTTCAACACATGTTATTATTTTCCATCTCTTAGCTACTCGGCAATAGCGTGGGTGACTCCACTCGCCCTGGGCCCCGTCCCCGCCGAGGCGGTGAGCTACGCACTGACTGGGGCGAGCTCCGGCGCGAAGGCAATGAACTTCTTCAACGCATTGGGTGACTTTTCCTTTGCCTTTGCGGCCCACAACGTGGCCCTCGAGATTCAAGCAACCATCCCCTCGACGCCCGAGAAGCCATCGAAGAAGCCCATGTGGAAGGGGGTCGTATTGGCCTATATAGTCGTTGGCCTTTGTTATTTCCCGGTGGCTTTCGTAGGCTACTACGTTTTTGGAAACTCGGTGGATGATAACATACTCATGTCCCTAAGAAAGCCCGCCTGGCTCGTCGGGGTTGCCAATTTATTCGTCGCCATACACGTCGTGGGCGGTTATCAGGTGATCAATTTTGGTATAATCCAATTTGTTTAGATTTTCGATACATGGGATCTTTTGATGTGCTTTCGAGAATCTAACGTATCAAGGTTTTAGCGGAGTTGAGTTATATACCCATGTAGACAAGTAAGACAGAACTATAATAGCTTCTGATCGGGGAATGTTTAGGGCAATGAATGAATGGATGATTCATCAAACTTTTTTTGTTTGTACGAGGTTTAGGTGTTTGCAATGCCGGTGTACGACTTGATGGAGACTTACGCGGTGAAGAGATTGAAGTTTCAGCCTTCGTTTAAGCTTAGGTTTTTCACTAGGACGTCTTACGTTGGTGAGTGAGCTCATTTTTTTTCCTTTAATTAGCTATTTTTGCTTTTCATTGAGGAGTTACTTTACTACAAATGTGATATGATTAGATAGAATGAATGTAATATTGAAAATGTATTTGCAGCGATTACAATGTTCATTGGGATGACGATCCCATTCTTTGGTGCGTTGGTGGGATTCTTCGGCGGGTTGGCTTTCGGCCCCACGACATATTTCGTAAGTGATATAAATTTACATTTCTTGAATGTTTAAATTAATTCATATTTATCAGTTTCATAAGTACTCGACAATAAAAAAGCTCCATATAAACTAATTTTCGGTATATACGTATTCAATTGATGCAGCTTCCCTGCATCATCTGGCTCATAGTCAAGAAACCAAAGAGGCTTGGCATCTCTTGGTTTACCAACTGGGTAAGTGTTTTTGTGTGCGTATCATATATATTAGAAATTGATCGATGATGGATATATTTACTTTAATCAATAATTATATATATTCCACTTTAATATATTGTGATTAGATATGCATTGCGCTTGGGGTTTCATTGACGATCTTAGCACCCATTGGAGGAATGAGCAAGATCATTCTCAACCTCAAGGATTTCAAGTTTTACCAGTGAAGAACGGACTTCACAAACAAGGAGAAGATATTTTATTTCAAATTCCTCCTTTGGTTTGTAGAGTTAATTACCATCTTTGGATATTCCTTGAATTAAATACTAGGGGGCTCTAATTCTTTTTTTCCCAGAACAATTGCATGGTTATTTTAATAAAGAACGCATTTCCTAATTTCCACCAAAAGTTACTGCTTCAATTCAATACGAAACTACTACGTACCCAAGCCGAAAGTGGTAGAACATAAAGCAGATTAGTATCTTATCGATTTCTCGATGTGCTTCTTACATGACTAATCCTCCGTCGATCGTTAATACCTGCGGTTAGTGAAAATCAAAATCACCGAAAACCAACATTTCTTGTTTACAAAGCGTTATATGTATCTGTTTTAATGATTTCCTGAATTGAATCAAAACCTGCCCAGTGATGTAACTTGCAGCGGGATTAAGGGCCAAGAATTCCACTAGCCCGGCGACTTCTTCTGCCTTGCCATACCTTCCTGAAAAATACGCAGCTTTCGTTTAACATTTACAGACAATTTTCTAAGAAAACAAAAAAAACCACGAACAGTGTCGTGGAACTGGGTAATTGATTCAATAATATAACTAAGTTTTCTGATCCATTGTGAAAGAGATGACTAACCAAGTGGGATGACCTCCAGTACTTTCTTCTCGAATTCATCGCCGAGCTTTGAGGTCATATCAGATGCAATGAATGCAGGGGCAACAGCATTTACCTGTCAGCGAAGAATCAAACGCTGCTCGGTTTCACTTAAGTATTATTACGCAGCATAATTACACATGATGTAGTAGTATTGAAATACGTACGGTGATGTTTCTCCTTGCATATTCTTTGGCGACTGACTTTGTAAATCCAATGACTCCTGCTTTAGCAGCGCTGTAATTGGATTGGCCGACGTTGCCCATCAGACTGGCAACAGATGAGATGTTGATAATCCTTCCCTGCAAAGCTCATTAAGAAGAGTCCTTTCTCACAATAAAAGTTTCTATGGCGAACCATAATGGACTATGTTTAGATGCTAAAATTGACTGTTTTTTTTTCAACCAAGAATTGGCATGGTCCCTGTGAGAACTGGAAAACTGCACTAAATAACCAAGAATTAATCTTTAGAATACACAATAAAAAGATTTACCTTTCGCTTTTTCATCATTATCTTGGCAGCTGCCTATATAACAAAAACAGTGATGCTATTAGCTTTTCGACTGACATAAGAGGCTCTATATTTGCACACGAGTAATGCGATTGACCTGTGTGCACAGAAACACTCCAGTAAGGTTGAGATTAATAACTTCCTGCCATTGAGATGTCTTCATTCTCATCAGTAGACCGTCCCTTGTTATACCTGGTAACTTGCTCAAACGATAGCCCGTTGGGAGAGAAGCAAAAAAGAATACACAGAGTTGCTGAGACAAATAGTTCGCTTGCCTGCATTATTGATCAAAATATCGACCGTTCCCCATGCATCAACAGCCTGAAGGAAAAAGAAAGTCTCCTAATTACTTAATAATTCAACATTGGGTGGGGAAATAAGTAAGTTATTAAGAGGTTTGTTTCTCCGACGGTCTTAATCATTGATTCAACATCCGCCTCCTTAGAAACATCTCCGCCAAAAGCACGAGCCTGCCCACCAGCTGCTTCGATCTGCAATGAAGTGTAAACAGAGAGAGTGACCAACATAATAAGAATAACAAAAACAAATTGCATCATGTACCTCTTTGCAAACTTCTTCAGCCTCCTTCGATGACCTTGCATAATTAACCAGAACCTGAAACCAACATATTCAGAACCTCTCTTGTCAGAATTTTTTGTACTAATTAACAGACAAAGATCACATATGACGGGCTAAAAGTATATTCATGTTGAGAGCAACGAAACAGCTCCATTTTCGTGGATTTTAATTATGGAAAGTGATGACGGAAAACGCAACCTTGCAACCAGATTTTCCAAAAGTCAAAGCAATTGCTTTGCCTATTCCCCGTGAGGCTCCAGTAACGACCACGACGGGAGGTTCAATCTTCTTTGCTACTTCTGCACTCACTGGCTCTGTAGTTGCCACTTGCACCTTCACACCTCCTAATTCACACATTTCAATTTTCAACAAACAGATATGCGAAAAATAGTTCCATCTATCGCCCTATGGATTGCCCGTTAAAGACTATGAATAGGAACCTCAAAACATAACACGAAGACGACATACAACATAATTATTTTGCGAAATCGGTATTATCCAGATCTATACCGTTCACTATCACTCCACGATATCTGAAAATTTCCAACACACGAGCTAACATCTCGATCACAAAACGTTTTCCAATACAGAAAATTTTGGATTAAAACCAACACAAAACACACTGATGCAGAAAAGCAAGAGCGCACAACGACAGCTGCACGCCGATCGAGGAACGATCTGCGAATGCATTACCTGACAAGGACGAGAAAGGTCTAGTCGAGAGGCACGTCGAATCGAAGCGCAAGGGGAGCTTCACCGCCGAAGATAAGCTGCTACTGCGATCGGCGAGTTTGCGGCTGGAAATCGTAGAAACAGCAAAGGTCGATCCACGAACTGAAGCAACAGCTGCCATCTTTAGAGACTGAAATTGAGATAGCAAGCGAAGGCCTGAAGGCTTGAAAGAAGCCGCCAGAGAGACAGATCGGAAAGTGAAATAGCTTTGAACTGTTTTGCAGCTGAAGAATGAATGCGCGGGGACGCTATGGTTGGGTTGGGGTTGGTAGTGTGTATAGTGTATATGTAGTTGGGAAATCTTTTATTATTGTTTTTTTTTTCTCATTAAATTGTTCTTTTCATTTCTTTTCCAAACATTTCTCTTATCTTTCACATGCAACAAAAATGAACCCACGTGAACAAAAGAACATTGTTCGTTTTTGTCAAAGATTTTTTTTAATCAAGAATTAATTCCCACAAAATGTCTTTGTAGCTGCTACACACTGACTATTATGAGTTAAAAGAAAAATTGAACTATTGTCTGACTATGGAATGACACGGACTTCTTCTTAGCAGCCATGATGCGTTGAAGAATGTCCGACTCCCCACCGCCCACTAGAAAGAAGTGGACGTTGAGCAACGAATGAAGGGCAAGTAATTAAATGTTGTGCCCATGGTTCTGAAACCGGGCCTTCGAATCGGACCGAAAATTTTAGTGGTTTAAGGTTTAGTGGTTTAGTCGGCATAAAATCGGAATCAAGCCGGAGTCAAATCGGTATCTTTAAATATAATTAATATATATTTTATGATTGAATCAACTAAATAACATAGATTAGGAGATGTTCATTTAGTAAATTTTTTATATATTAGAATTTTATAAAATTGAGGGTCAAAATTAAATAAAGTAAATTGTATTGGTAGTTGATATACCAAGTGCTCCAGAAATTAAATCTATAAAATTTGGATAAAAAATCTGGTCCATCAGTTAATTATAAAACAAAAAATAATTGAGGTTTACAAGATTCGAACGGCCCAATTAGATTAAGTAGCCCACAGCTCTATCACCAGACCAAATAAAAATATACATCTTTATTCATTTTTTTAAGCTTTTCGGTTTTTCTTTTTTTATAAATAGCTTAGACCGGACCGGATTTCCGACCGGTTCGCTGGTTTTCGGTCGGAACTGGCCGGTTCGGTCCGGTTTTCAAAACCTTGCTTGTGATGCATGCACTACTTACGTAGAGCTAGGACTGTTCAAAAGTCAGTTAACCGACCAAAACAGAAAGTTCGGTATGAACCAAATACCGATTGAGAGGTACGGATCGGTTTCAGTTCTTAAAAATAGAAAATCGAAAAATCCGGTTTTTTCGGCTCGGCAATTCGGTTAACCGAGTTAAAACCGAAATACCGAAAATTAATATATGAAATATATACTAACAAGTCAGTCCATTAAGTGGAATTGGGCCGTTAAGTAATTTACTAGCCCATGTTGCTTAAATTAGCATTAAAATATTATTTTTCTCAAAATTTAATTTCATAATTCAAATAACAGCTCAAACCGTAGCTCATATATTTCAACTTCGGGCATTATTTTTTGCTTCGGTTTTTCGGTCGGTAACTGAAAAAACTGAAAAAAAATTCGGTTTTTATAGAAACCAAGTTCGGTTCGGTATTCGGTTTAAAAATTTTTGAACCGAAAAGTTCGGTTCGGTTTTTACCGAATGAACAGCCCTACGTAGAGCCAAGTTCTCCTATAAATAGTCCCGTAGTTGGTAGATGAAAGGCATCCTAAGGAAGAAGAGCGCGAGAGATAGTGAGGGCGTAAAATACTTATCCACCTAAGTGTATAAGGGTACGAGCGAGTTTAGTTCGGAGGAAGTTGAAAGTATGTATAAATATATTACCTGGATGGGTAAGGACTCTCGAATTTGGATTTAAACACGAGCGTTAAATTTGTTCGATATTCCTCAATATAGTAAAACAGATGATCTCCGTGGAGGTAGGTTTAGACAAACACATCTGAGATGATGTGAGTTTATCTAAACCCGTGTCTGCATGGGTTTAAAGTGTTAAACTCATGTTTTAGATAAACCTACTAACCAAACATACTAACATGCCCTAAACTGCCTTTAAATCCTTAAACCGCACAACCAAACAATCACTCTACATTTTTTGGTGGCAATCTTTTAAGTTCAATAGATTCAATCACTTTACTCTGAAATCACGCCATGATTAGTAACTACTGTACCTTAGTACAAACCTTATTCTGTTTATTAGAACACTCCCAGTACTATGGCTTCAATTCAAACACAGTCCATACAGTAATATTATAGCATATATTATATGTATACAGTCCATGTCGTAATGTAACGCCTTTCGGTGCTATGGCCTCGTCATAAAAGTCATACTCTTGCCCATTCTTTATTCTTACATTAATCAATAGTCAAAAATATATTTCGACGATAGATTTTTCATCTGTAGATCACAATGTTAAGGAAGCTCCACGCGGAGTAAAAGTTCTCCATCACCGCTTTTCTTTCTTCTGAATATTGTATTCAACAATTCATTCATCTCTGAAACTGTTTTTCACATTATATCTTCTCAAGGCTTCTCTGTACAACAAGCAAGCTATCGATCCATCTACAGAAGATTTGAGCTATCGCGTGTGCTTCACACAGCTTACAGTAAGCAAAAGATTCTCTCTTTGCTGCTTCATTTTGTTACAGCAGTTGTTAATGTCCCAATTCTGAAACTGTTAAGCGTCTGGGCATCAATAGAATATGCTTCAATGTTATTCGATAGTAAGTGATGTTACGATTGTTCGTCTGCTAGTTGTTACGATAGTTCTTCATCTGTGCTAGTTGGTGTGGATCTAATCAAGCGATCTTCGTCGTGTTCTTTGTGCACACAAGATGTTTGTGTTAATGTTTCAGTCTGATGTTCTGCTAGTTCTTCAATTGGGCTTCTTGTGGGAATGAGCAAAGTTAGTCTTAGTGGTGAAAACGAGAATAGTTCTTCATCTGTGCTCAGTGGCGGGAACCTAATCAAGCGATCCTCGTCGTTTTCGTGTGTATACTAGATGTTTGTGTTAATGTTTCACTCCTAATAAATCGATTTTAGTGACATCTGACCCGAAATTTGCTTTCATTGCTTATTTGGATTGTAATGGAATCTCAGGTTTGAGCTTTCTCGACTTGAAGCTATGGTTCTAGGGCTCAGATCAAAGCACAAAAGGGACACCTCTGTGTCGGTCAAAGTCGATTACATCGTCACCGTGCAAGAAATCAGACCATGGCCTCCTTCAGAATCTCTACGGCGTGTAAGCAGAGTGTTACTCCAATGGGCAGACAGCACAAAAAATTACGGGTCATTTCTTTCTGATTCTACCTCAAATTCTAGCGTTGCTTCGTTCAACGATTCTTTCAAGCTTTCCTTAACCTTACGCCGCGAAAGAAAGTCCCGCCATGAGTTCCAAAAGAATTATTTAGAGTTCAGTTTGTTCGAGCCTCGAAAGGATAGTAGTAAGAACAAGGGACAGCTCTTGGGCACGGCGTTGGTGAATCTTGCTGAGTATGGAGTGATTGAGGATGTCTTAAGCATTAGCTGTCCGATCATCTTGAAAAGGAGTTCTAGCAGCTCTGTTCAGCCTTCCCTTGTTGTCGATTTAGAGCCCGTCGAAAGGGTTGGTTCTACTTCTTCGCATTCTAAAGAACCTTCTTTGAGCAACGACGACAATCTGTCTGAAATCGCCTCTTTCACAGACGACGAAGACGATGTTTCACCACATTCTGCTTCATCTTTTAAGGACGAGGTACGATGTTATTTTTTGTTTGTTGTGGACAAGGTTCTAATCTTACATGGTCGTAGAAATTATTGCAGTTCGAACTGTATATACTTTGTATTTCTGTTCGTCTATGTGCAGAAGCATCGAGAAAAAGCCCACGAATTTGTTTCTCCTTCTAATCTGTATGAGCGGAGCACAACATCTGTTAAAAAGAACAGCGATGTAAGTTTCGTAAGAACTTCAACATCGTCGTCCTTGGCTTTTCATGATAGAAATGGGAAGTCTGGCTTGTCTGAAGCAACAAACTCAGCGCAAGTACATATCCCTGGAGAGTACCAAGAATCGATCGATAGCTTATCTTCGAAAACACCCATACCTGAAAATATCGAGAGTTCATCAAAATCAGTCAATTCTCTTCGCTCGATTGCCCTTCGAGAAAAGGAGCTAAGCCCAGAATCTGTTCTTGCAGATGGCGATAGGCCACTCGAAAATTTACCTTCTGTGGGTGAAATATCAACTTATACGTTTACGACAGAGACCGATGAAACAAAGAATGTCTCCGCAAATAGCCTAAGCATCGCCGCAACTGAAGAGAAAGAATCAAAAGTAAATGAAGTCGCCGACTGTAATAACGAATGGAGAAAGAAAATCGAAATGCTAGAGGATGAACTGAGGGAAACAGCAGCTATCGATATATCGGTGTACACAGTAGTTGCTGAGCATTCGAGTTCAGCTAACAAGGTCCACGCGCCAGCTCGACGACTGTCGAGATTCTATGCCATCGCTTGCAAATCGGGCTCTCCAAATACACGTTCGAGCGCGGCGCGGGCCGTAGTCTCGGGCTTGGTCTTGGTTTCGAAAGCGTGTGGAAACGATGTCCCGAGGCAAGTTTCACTAAATTTGACAAATAATTTTAGAGCATTTTCTCCGACACGCACCGTGTTTCTGATTGTAGGTTGACCTTTTGGTTCTCGAATTTGATCATGTTGAGGTCCATCGTTAGCCAGACTGCTTTGGATTTTCAAAACGGTATTGGGCTCGAAATAAATAGGAAAGCTTCGAATAAAGAGTCGGGCGACGAGGAGGACGTTCAGAAGTTCATTAATGCGCTGGAGAAAGTCGAATCTTGGCTTTTTTCTCGAATCGTTGAATCTTTGTGGTGGCAGGTTTGTTTCACGACTTTTTTCGGGATAATTTAGTGAAATAGCCTTGGACCAAAAAGGTTTTTGAAAAATAGTACTTGTGGGCGGGCAAGTGGGGCGTAGAACAATGATTATGTAACAATGTTTTTTAGAGTTCTCTGCTATATATGGAATCATTTATGTTTATGAGCTATGCCGTTAATCTCAACATTTTTCGTTGCAGACATTTACGCCTCACATGCAGCCCTCCGTTGCAAAGCAAGCCATAAACGCCTCGGCGGAACCCACGAAGAAATCATACGGAAGAAAAACAAGCTCGGGCAATCAAGAAATGGGGAATTTCTCCGTAGAACTATGGAAGAAAGCTTTCAAAGACGCCTGCGAAAAGCTCTGTCCAATTCGGGCAGTAGGGCATGATTGTGGTTGTCTCTCTGTGCTCGTTCGACTTGTAAGTCACCTCGTATAATATTATTACCACGAACTAAAAAAAGTAGTTGTAGTCGCACCTTAAATATACTGAGAACCCTAATATCGTATTTTTTATTACGTTATCATATTACCAGGTAATGGAACAGTTAGTCGATAGGCTCGACATTGCCATGTTCAACGCTATTCTTCGAGAATCAGATGAAGAGATGCCCACCGATCCTCTCTCCGATCCCATAAGCGACTCGAAAGTGCTCCCAATACCTGCCGGAAAGTCGAGCTTCGGCGCCGGGGTTGCGCTGAAAAACGCCGTGAGTATTTCTCTAGGAGTAAATCGGAATTAAAGACAATTTTTTTTCTGTGAAAATTGTGTAATAGAAGTTGTTATGTATGTGTTGCAGATTGGTTGTTGGTCTAGGCATCTAACGGATCTCTTCGGCTTAGAAGACGAATCGACCGATTTCAGGGCATTTCGCCTCCTCCACGCACTGAGCGACCTAATGATGATTCCGTTTGGTATGTTAGCCGACGTTCCCACACGAAAAGAAGTACGTTTTTATTTAATTTTTTTTCGGTTTTCTTTTTCTAGAGTTTTTCATGATGTTTCTTTCTTACATTTCGATCGAAGATATGTCCGAGCTTTGGTCCCGCAATAGCGAAGAGGGTCCTAAGCGGCTTCGTCCCGGATGAATTCTGCCCGAATCCCGTCCCACGTGCCATTATCGATGCCCTTGATACTGAGGTAAGTGCGCAATCTCGTTTTAATTAAGGGTCTGTTTGGTTGTGCTAATCAATAGGAAAAAGAAAATGATAGGGAAAAGGAAAACCAATTTTAATGTTTGGTTGATTGGAGAAATCGATGAGGAAAAGAAAATCTAGTTTTAAGTTTATAGTTAAAACCAAGGAAAACTAATTCTTTTTACGAAGAAAGCAAATGAAAAGCGTATTAAAGTTATTTTCTCCTCCGATTTCTTTTTCCATCCTAGTTTCTTCAGACCCGACACAGTGTAAATAATTGAGGTAAAAACTCACAGGAATGTTGTTTAAGTTCGTATTTAACTTTTAGCCATAATTATTGAATTTAGGCTAACTTACAGTAGGTTCTTAAGTTTTGTGTTCAAACTTTGAATCATTTTTACTTTTTCTACTAGTGATTGTTTCTATCTTGTTTCTTCCCTCTGCATGGTCGAATATTAGCAGAGGGATCATCTAGGCTCTTTAGTCCCATGTAAGTTATCTATGGAACTATTGCTTTAAAAAGAACAATAAAAAATAGTATTAGCTTCTTCGCCAGCCAATTTAATACGTTCCTGTAGAACGACCATTTCACCTGAAAGCAGTATGTTATAATTCTAACACGATGCCTTTTTTGTACCCATAACCTTTAGGCCTTAACTCTGATGCCATATAGAATAACTGACCACTTCACCTAAAAGCTTAAATTCATTGAGAATCGTTTTGTTTCATATATTATATTTCCAACAGCTTCGCTTATTTCACAAAAAAACCGTGATCTTCGAAAAATGTTTCCCTAGGAGGTTTCTTCGGACGCTTCACAATATCTACTTACGGCTCTTCCCTTCGCCTCAGCGACTCCAACCGCTTACTCTCCTCCCTCCCCGGCTTTGCTGGTGTGCGTGGGAGAAGTCGGAAGCCAAGTGCTTAAGAGCAGCAGATTATCGTCGCTCAAGAAATCATACACGAGCGACGACGAGCTCGACGCGCTCGACTCGCCTTTGGCCTCGATCGTCCCCACTGAGGGGCTCGGAGCGGAGAAGGTTGTGAGGTATCAGCTGCTCAGGGAAATATGGAAAGATGACCGACTATACGAGTAAGTAGTTTGGATATTCGAAACTGGCGTATTCGAAAAACTAAAATTTTGTTAAACGCTATACTGCAAAGTTGGAAACTTACCAAGTGAAATAAGCTGAAAGTCTCTGGTGCTTGTTTGGCAGTCAGGTTTATATTTAGAAGCGTTTAAATAAGTAAAGATTTATATAAAATTAACTGATGACTATGCGTGTTTGGTTGGTGAGTTTAAACTAAACTCGTATATATGGGTTTAAACCCGACGTCTTTTTTTTACAAACTCACATCGGAAAAAATGGGACAAAAAAAGAAAGGACTTATAACACAGCAAATCTGTTTCATCCTCGACAACTCTATCAAACACGCCTAAGAAATTAAGTGCATTGTTTCGTAGCTAGATTTATATTAACGAGAGTTTAAATTAGTAAAGTTTCCATAAAATTAATTGAATAGATGTAAAATAAGCGCGTAGGTCGGAGAGTTTAGATAAACACATTTAAAGAGACGTGCTTATCCCATGATTTTTAGATATAGCTATAGACCCAACACTTGAACACGTATTAAACTCCCATTAAAGATACCTAAGCCCATGAACCAAACAAATCCTAACAGATATACCCGAAACAAATACCAAAAGAGGTGTGAAAAAAAAATGGTGTGACAAAGCAATGGTGTAATAAGAAATTTCCCCATATCTCTCAATGCCCCCCGATCTTGTCGAGATTCTCCGCCACGGCCTTCATCCTCGGCCTCGCCTCGGCCTCATCCTCAGTGCACGCCAGCGCAAGCTGAAACAACGCCAACACCTCCTTCTTTGCGCCCACCTCCCCCAAAAGAGTGGGGTCCACCATCTCGGCCAAGGGACGCCCCTCGTCGAAACCCCTCCTCACCCGCACCACGAGGTCCGCCGCCGCCTCGTCGGAGCTCGTCGGAGAACTTGGCTCCGGCGACTTTCCGGTCAGGAGCTCGAGGAGCACCACCCCGAAGGAGTACACGTCCCACTTTTGGGCGGGCCGGGCTCCGGGCAAACGGGCCTCGGGAGCCCGGTAGTAGAGCCCGCCCGCGGCCCGGTCGGCTTGGGCGGGTGGCGGTTTTAGGTAAGGTAGGGCCCCGCCGACGAAGCCGCCGGAGGAGGACGGGTTGTTTCCGGCGATGGTGATGAGGCGGCTGAGCCCGAAATCGGAGACAAAAGGGTGGAAGTCTTCGTCAAGGAGGATGTTCGATGGCTTTACGTCCCCGTGGACGAACTTTCGCGGGCTGCATTCGTGGAGGTAGGCAAGCCCGCGGGCCGTGCCTTTGGCGATCTTGAGCCGGGCCGACCACGGTAGGCCCGGCGAGGACGACTGTTGGTGATGGTTTGTCTTTCCTGTGAACGCAAAAGACGATAGTTTTAACATACCAAAACACGACTCGATGCATTCGACCACGTGACTGCTAGACATATGATATTTAAAATCAAATACACTCCTCTAAAGCTAAGTTTTTTAACCGGAATGACATGTAACACGGTATTGTCTTACCTACCCAATTGAGTATGAACCCAAGTCCACTCAAATTGCGACAAGCGCCACTCTACCCTTTAAATTATACCATGCCATGTGTCGCAAGTTGAGTGGACTAGGGTTACGCCCAAGTGAATAGGTAAGATCGTAACAGAGATCAGACAAGATGGTTACTGAGCACGAGTGGCGGAGCCAGCAGTTTTACTTAGTGGGGTCCAATTAGATTACAAAAACTTATTTATAGGGTCAAAATGAAAATATAAAATTTCAGTGGGGTCATTTTGGTATCTATTAAGTAATTTAGGTATTAATTTAAAATTTTCTATTAAAGATATAAAAGAAAAAAAAAAATTCCAGTGGGATCCATGCAACCCCGCTGGTTCTCACGTGGCTCCGCAACTGCTGAGCACAAATCCTCACGATCCTCACAAATAACGCGTTTGGAAATAAAATACATAAAATTAAAATGTGAAGCGCCCATTTCAAACTTAAGCTTTCAGGTGAATCGATCATTCATTCAGCAAATATGAAAAAAAATACCAGTACTTACCTCGAAGGGCGGAACCCAAGCTACCGTTCGAAATGAAATCACTAATGAGAAGCTTCTCGTCGGGGGCCCAATAATAGGCCCGAAGCCTCACGATATTCGGATGCTTCACCCGCCCTATCGCCTGAACCTCGGAAACGAACTCCTTCGCCCTCTGTTCGCCCCCCTCGCCCAACCTCCTCACGGCAACCGGCACGCCATTCCCCAGCACGACCTTGTACACAATCCCAAGCCCGCTCTTCCCCAGGACGTACGCCGACGCCCTCAGAAGCTCGTCGAGCTCGAAATTAAATCCCCTGTCGATGGCCACCAAATCTCCGCCGCCGCTGCCCTCTCCGCCGCTCGTCGTGGTGGTGCCGCCACCGCCACCGCCCTTCTCGGAGTCCACTTCGGAGCCGTTGCTCGGGAAGTTACCCAGACAACAAAAAAATCCCGACCTTTCGCGATTGCCCCCGAGCTTGCCCTTGCCAGTGCAGCTGCACCCGCCCGAGTCTTTCTTCCTCCAATAGGCGTAAATGATCAACAACCCCACGAAAGCTACGCCCACGGCGTCCGCCAACGATATGAGTATGATTGTCACGGGCTTCAAACCCTTTCTCGGGCCGAGGACGTCCTGGCCCGGCCCGGCCTCTGCGCGGGGCGGGGAATGCGAGTCGTTCTTGCACGGCGTTTGCAGTGGAAAACCGCAGAGCATTGGGTTATCGAGGAACGCGGTCGGGCCTTGATTTGCGAACGGGCCCGCCTCGGGAATTTTTCCGGTCAGCTCGTTGTGCCTTAGATCGAAGCTTACGGTCAGGGGAAGGTCGGCTAGGGTTTTCGGTATTTCTCCGGCGAAGTGATTGAAGGATAGGTTTAAAGTGCCCGACAAAGACTTCAATTCTCCTATGTCGTGAGGAATCGAACCGTTGAAATCGTTGTCTGATAAGTCGAGCTGCTCTAAGTTGGCTAATTCCGGGAAGATTCCGGCGGAGATCTCGCCGGAGAAGTGATTTTTGGACAGAATCAACCTCTGCAGCTGTCGGCAGTTTTTCAGAAACTTGGGAAGTTCGCCTGAGAGAGAGTTGTTTGAGAGGTCGACATTTTGCAGGCGGGGGAGAGAGCAGAGAGACGGCGGAAGTTGGCCGGAGAGATTGTTGCCGTAGAGGAAGACGCTGTGGAGAGAGGAGGCGTTGAAGAGCTGGTCGGGGACGGAGCCGTGGAGGTCGTTGCCGTGCAAGTTGAGTCGCCGGAGGTAGGTTAAGCTGCCGAGCTCCGACGGGATGTAGCCGCGGAGGTTCTTTCCGGCGACGGAGAGGCCGACGACTCGAGGTTCGTCGGCGCCGGAGACGTTCGCGCAGGAAACTCCTGTCCAGTGGCACGGCGTGGCGTCGTCCTGGTTCCAGTCGGCGAACGCCGGAGCTCCTGTTGGGTCCACGGCGGACTTCAGGGAGAGAAGAGCGAGGCCGTCGGCGGTTAGCGAGGCGGCGCGTGGGGAGACGCAGAGTAAGAGAAGAGCCGAGACGAACAAATTCAGTCGCATCGGCATTGTACGTCGGCGCCCAACGAAATAAAACGAAAAAAAAAATAGTAAATAAGAGAACTTCGACCGAAAATCTTGATTCAGCTCTTCAATTCTTGATTTCAGCTAAGCCGACGACATGTAAGAAGAGCACTCTACGGCCCAAAAAAAACACAGATTCCGACAATATAGAGCAACGATTCAGATAAAAGAAAAAAATTAAGGGAATCAATCAACGAGTAAGAAAGAGCTCATTAAATTTTTGGGAGTGACATAGTAAGTGGGGAGGTTGGGGAGATTTATGAGAAAGAGACCTTAGTAAGGAAGAAAGTGGGGCCCACCAAAAATAGAATTAGTGATTGCTATTACATTACTTACTACTGCTATGTGAGTAGTAGAAGGAAAGCAAAGTCGGCCTTTTTTTAGTGCCTTTTATTAGGTGTTGAAGCATTTTATTACGTTTGGCTCGGCAAAGATCACACCATGATGTCATAGGGATTGTTAAATTTTTTTGTTTCTTTATGTGTTCTTTTCTTTTCTTTTTTACATTCCTTTCTTTTTGTTTTCTTACGTTGTGAATCAGGCGCTGTAACGAGTTCTTCGTGTCCTAAAGTGAAACGAGGGTTTTAAATTAACGTGAAGAGCTCGTGTGTACTAGCTTTAGTCGTAGGCTTGCGGTCCAATTGTTTTCCACCCAAGTACATACTTCGCAATTTCTGTCAATTATCATCCTTGTAAAATAACCAAAACAAAAGCAACTTCACACAGAGGAGGTCTCAATTCGAGTGTCTCTAACAAATACTTCAAATTAACATGTCAAACATAAACACCTCGTTATAGTTTACCTTGTTGACCAACTTGAATTATAGGCCAGAGTTTACTGAGTTTAAAACACAAACCAAATGAATATGTTTTGAGTTAAACCAAATGAATTTTTTTTTAAAAAAAAAAATTAATGGGTGGGGTTCCACGTACAAAGAGGAATGCAGTTCGACCCAAGCCTACGACTGCGATCCAATCAAAACTCGTATCAACTCAATCTAAAACTTCATTCGTCTGCTATGAAGCGTCGACTTTGGCCTTCAGCAAGATTAATTACATGTTCTATACGCATCGATCAAAATTCACGCAGACTACGATAGTTGAGTTTTGTTCATGGTTTGCCCGGCCTTAGGCCTCCGAATTCCCTTTGGGTTGATAACAGTTGTTAGTTATGACAAAGCTCAGTACATTGTGTAATAAGATCTCAGTTTGATTGATGTATTTTATTTTTAATCTTATATATACAATGAAATGTAGTTTGCTCTTAGTCGGCATGCAACACGTGTCCATTTTCATTATATTAAACAAATAAAAAATAATGGAAAAACCGCTAATAACAAAGTGGAAAATACTTTATTTTGACGTTAATCCATTTAGCTTATTAGTTATTATTATTATTAAAAAATGTTATACGAATTATACATATTTTACACCCGATGCACGGGCATAAAACTAGTTATTAATACTCGTACTTTTAGCACAACATATGTGTGTGGAAAAATATAAACAAAATATTAGTGGATAAATTTAATAAATTATATCCTAAAATTAGGATAGAGTGGTTATCATGATTTAGTAATTTTTTTGTCTTTTAATAGTAATTAACGTGAAAAAAAAATGATTGGTCAATTTTGACGAACTAATTTACAGTTTTAACTTTTAATCCCCTCTAGGCTTTAGACATTGCGTTGTTGTATATCCATCCATCTGAAATGTCCTCCCATTACTACCCAACGAGATCCAATACAATACAACGAAACACTCACAACAAATTATGACAGATCAATTAATTACACAATTATATACATATATATTTAACTTCTAACTACTTTATTTATAAAAAAAATGATATTTCTGTCCGTGTTAGTGCAGATGGGAATCATTAGATCCAACTCACAATCATGAAGACATGCTTACAAGCTAACATAAGAACCACATATAATAGTTCAAATTATGCTTTCATGTGTTTCTGTGCAACTAAGTTAAGAGCAGTTGGATATTGGGAACATGAACATTATCCCCGTACAATAAGATAATAATATTGCATGATAATGACAATAATATACACCCTACACATAGGAGTTGCACGTGCACGTGATGGTTTTACATGGCTGTAATAAAATTGCTCTATATTACAAGCCAACCCAAAGCACTTCTACGTTTTGCTGTTTTGCTCCCATACCAAGTCCATTTTAAAAGCTCTCAATAGTTCAAGAAGACTGATTACCCTCTTTTACTTAGCAAGCAATATCTAATATTAGTTCCTTAATGCAACAAAAAATCACTTCAAAGCAAAGACAAATCTCATTCACTTGATCTTTGCAATTAGATCTAATCTGAGTAAATGGGTCCCACCACCCACTAAGACACACACGTAAGATTATCTACCAAGCAAAGAGTGTTTCCCCACTGTTAATATTCTGTAATCATTATTTGTGCAAAGCGTTGCAATCAAATCCCACTACAGCAAAATACAGCAGCATAAAGAAAACACCCTCATGTAAGATGAGAAAACAAAGCATAGCATGCCTGGGTTTTTTTTTCTGCCTCTGCCTTGCTCAGGAAATACTAACCTCGGCCATCTCTCGATCCACGGTGGCGATGGGCTCGACGGGATAGTACTTGTAGTGGAGTTCCCCAACGTCGTCGCCCGACAGCTTCTTCCACCCGCTGGGCCCCACGTGCTATACTAGGATAGAATCCCCGGGAATACGACCCATCGTGAGTTAGGACAACCTAAGACAAAGAGAAGAAAGATGAGAGAGAATAGGAGGCATACATACCGCTCGCAACACCACCACTTGCTCCATCACGGAAGGTCGCGTGATAGATAGCCCTTCTAGCAAGCTCTGCAGCTTCCTCAACAGACATATCGTAACGGTACCTAATGTGTAAGATGGTGAAATTAGGATATTTGCATCTTTTGCAAGGAAGGTTCAAATCAATGGCTTCGTTATAGTTCCTCGTTTATATGATTATATGGGGTTTGGTGAGCAGCAAAAGGGGAACTACAATGAGCAGTGAGATGAAGCTGGAAACAAACAAAGATAGGACTATACATGCCCTTGCCCACTTGTCTAAAACACCATATTTGAATCTATCGCAAGTAAGAGTTCAATTCAACGGCCACTTCATAGTTCCGCGATGATTATATAGGTTTTGGCTGAGAAGCAAAAGGGGTACACTACAATTGCACTAGCAGTAAAGCATAGATGGAAACAATCAAACAATGTGTATAGGATTATACATACCCGCTGTCTAAAACGCCGTATGCATATATGGCGAACCAGACCCAACTGAGAATCGAGTGCCTTTTAACCGTCCGCCTTCGCTATCCACGTAATAAAGTCCAGGACCCTAAACCAAGTAAGAAGACGTTGTTAAGGATATGAAGGAATATTGGCTAGAAAAGAATAATATATACACACCTGTTCATCCCAGCCGGCTATCATAGTTCCAACTGACAAGCCCATGCCTCTGTAAGATTACAAAATATTTGCCAGCAACTTTGAAGCCCCGGCAAGAGAAATTATTCTCTTGTTTGCCAATTCGTGCAAACGGCACTGAGATAAAAGATGAAGACCGTTTCTTCTTTTAGATATACTTAATGTAAAACAATGTATCAAGGAATCTTTCGAAGATACAGAACAATAGGTAGTTCAAGAAATACTTGATATAGATCTAGAAACACTCGATGTCAGAGCGTTCTTCAGTATAGAAATCGCAATTTTTGCTCCGATTATAATACATTCATTAACAGAAACGAAACACAACAAAGTAATTGATCATTCTTCAGAAAGAATGACTTAAGACTATGTAAAATTCATAATATATCCACATGTCCAAAAAAACGATGAAAATTGACATTTAAAGATCTATATCAAGATTCCAAGAAATCACCCTTCTAACTGATAGTGAAACTGATTGAGTAAGGATACCTTAATTCCCAGATTTCTGTGCCAGAACTGACAGTCTGCAGCGCCCCCAGCCATTGTCCCAAGCATGTAAGGGTTTATTTCAATGATTTTCTTCACGGACTGTGATGCTGGCAAGAAGCAAAACGAATATACATTAATCCAAGCAGTCGCTATCAGTTAATAACATACATAGATCATAGCCTCACATATATATCCTCCCATGCTTGCACGAGAATCTGCAGCCACCATCACGCCATCTTTGAATATGAAAGCCAGCGTCGTTGTTCCTTTAGCAGGTTTCACCATCTGCACTGCGTCTTTCAGAAACCTATCAAACTAGAACAAGGGAAAAAAAAAATTAGATACTCGAGGTGCATTTCCCCATCTTCGTCTTTTATTAGGCAAAAGATAAATCAAACAAATTCCCGCTTACATCATTGGTAGAACCAGGAAGTTGAAAACATGGAGGAGACAGAATCTCAGCATGTGAATCAACGGCATATGTCTTCAGCGGCGCATATGCATCAAGCTCGCCAAAATCAATCTTCATTTTTCCTTCACTGACTAACGAAAAACGAGTAAAACCCGAGTCAGTGAATATTTTAATTTGCTGAAAACCTTTCCCCCATCATCAAGATGAACTCACTCAACCTACACTAGACGTTGTAACATCTGTACATAGTTACATCGATTACATCTATAGCTCCACTAACTTTCTATTTCTCTATAAGACATTACCCTTCGTGCTTTTAGCAAAGACAGAAAAATTACAACAGAACACCACGATACGATGCTCCAAAACGCAAAAAAAAAGATCATTAAATTCAACTAAACAATCCGCAAACATACTCAATCGCATCGTAGACAGCACGATTAACAACACACCATCCACCACAACCGCAACAGTAAACATCAATACCGAAGTGATGCCAGCTTAAATTCAACACTTCAATCTAGCAACGAAAGCTTACCTGATTCTTGCAGCTTCTGCCGAAGACAAATTTTCAATTCCAATCAAGAAGATGAACTTTGAACACAAAATTCCCACAGACGTTTTCTTGCGCTGCAATTACTAACGTGGAAAGTGGAATGATTTCGGGTCGCGTATTATTTGAGCCCATTAAGACTTAGACAAACAAACCCAATTTCGGGCCCATTTGGTTCAGACTCTTCCTTCATACGCACTTGATCCAATGAAAATCTGCCACGTAGGAAGCCCGCGTGTTTCGACCAATAATAAACGAGACGATGACGCGCCTTTTATGATGGACCAAGTCGAGTCAGCTTCCTTCTTCCCTTTTTATAAACACTACGCTACGATACAAAGTTAGATTAAAACTAAAAGAAATAAATAATAGAAGAAATAAAGAGATCGGTCGGAGCTAAGATTCGTGTGGAATTTTCGTCGAACGATTTGCTTGAACGCCGATCTCACCTTCATCATGGTACGTGAAGCTCCATCTTTCGCCTTTTGATGTCGTTGTTTACTCGGTTTGTTTCATGCAGTCATGCTTATGATCGATCGTTTTATTGTTCCAAATTGCATCGTGAGGTTTGATCTGCCACAATCACACGCGTGGGTTTGATTATTTTGTTGTATCGGGAATCTCAGCCTGTTAGATTATATGATTATCTTCGATTGCTCGTTTCTAGATGGGTTTTTATGGATTGGGTGTGAGAGATGCCCGAAAGATTCTTAGTTTTTTTTTGTTGAATTACGATTTACTGTCTAATTTGAGTAAAAATCAGCGTGTTTGTGGGTGGCCTCGCTAGATAGTTTTATGGTAAATTGTGTGTATGCGCTTGATTTCTGGAAACATCGGTCCACTTTGGTTTTGAATTTTTACATATTCATTAATCTGATGGATGTAGTCAGGTCTTACTTTTGTATGAACAGAAATATATACATTTACAAACAATGCTTCCTTTGTTCTTCAATCATGTAAGGTTTGAATAATCTAATCTATATTAGCATTTGTGACCAACCATTGTCTAGTTCCACCTATAGGAAAACATGATTATAGAAGGTCCTGACTGCTGAGTAGTATTGGAAAAATTGAGCTTTACGGGCCTGTGATTTCTTTATGGCATGAGCCCTCTTTGGAAAGGAAGCTTTTTTTTATGTCAAAGTTTAAGTGCTTATTATCACGTTGTGGTCATCATCTAGTTGGATGCCAATGTTATTTCTTCTTCAGGTGCTTTTCGTAAGCTCTTATAATTTTTTTATTGTCATAACCATCGTAGACAACATCAAAGAGGCTTGCTGATAGGAAAATCGGGAAGTTTGAGAAAAATATAACCAGGCGTGGAGCTGTTCCAGGCACTAGCACAAAGAAGGGAAACAATTACCCCGTCGGCCCCATCTTGCTCGGGTTCTTCATTTTCGTCGTCATTGGATCATGTAAGTGTTTCTATCCTCCCCCCATCGAATCCCATTTACTTGCACCCCTCTCTTGGCTTAGCGTTATTGTTTTTTCATGCCAAATTTATCTTTCATTGCTATGTTGTGAAGTTCATTCGCCGAAAAAAAAATAAATACATTAAAACCCAAAAGGATCATAGTAATATGGCCTTTCTGAAGATGTGATTCCTTATTTCTAGAAGTTACGTGTGTGAATCCTCTGCATAAACATCGGTCATCATCTTAGCCTATGCAGTATTTCTTTCAAGCAGCAGTATGGAATGTGCTCACTCCATTAACATCGAAACATGCATTACTTAACATTCATCGTCTTCGATCTTTGTTTAGCCTCTGTAATTAAATAATCTGATGCTTATGTAATCTTATCATATATCTTGTGCTTCATCAGCCCTATTCCAGATAATCAGGACGGCCACAAGTGGAGGCATGGGTTGATCAGATTCCATAAAAGGGAAAGAAAAAGGTCATTTGGCTGATAATTTGTGAGGAAATGTTAGAACCCTCTTTCAAATGAGTTTTTATGTGAACTTTCTTGTAAAACTACGGTGTCTCGACTAAGCGTTATATTTTGCCCATCTATCTCTTCAATCGCCTCTTACGTTCATAAAGTGTTTCTTCGCTCTCTAAGTACCCAACTGTGATTCAAGATTCTTCGCAAATAGGGATGTCAACGGGGCGGGGCCGGGGATTAGGTCCCCATCCCCGTCCCCGCGTCGACGGGAATCCCTATCCCCGTCCTCGCGAACTTAGCGGGGAAAAATTCGTCCCCATCCCCATTCCCGTCGGGTCTCCGTCTCCGCGGGGATTTCCCGTCCCCACGTTTTTTTAAAAAAAATTATATTTTCATTATAATATAAATTAGAAATATTATTTATACTATATTTTAGATAATATTTATATTATAATAATAAAAAATGAGTTAAAAAATATTATTTTAAACTATAATAATATAAACTATGTATAAAAAATATTATTTGGATATTAATTTAAGATATAAAATATATTTTTAGATAATATTAGTGGCGGGGACGGGGCGGGGATCCCCGCGGGGCGGGGACTATGATCCCCGTCCCCGCCTACGTGGACAAAATTTTCCCCATCCCCGCCTCGCGGGGATTAAAATTCGGGGATTCCCCGCCTCGTTCGGGGCGGATCCCCGCGGGGACGGGGAATCCCCGCCCCATTGACAAGCCTATTCGCAAAGCTCAATGTAAGATAAATGTCTGAATCTTATACCTCAAAAACACAAAACTGAGATGGTGAACAATTCAGATATTTTTGTTGGACAATTCATAACACACATCAGCATTCATTTGTGAGTTGGTAGCTGAAGGTCACGTTCAACTTAAAAGAATGACAACTCCAATAGGCAGAGTGCATTTATTTTGCAAAAAGGAGATAAATAAGAGGACTTTGATTCAAACAGAGGTAAGGCATTGTTTGGTGGGTATTTTGTGGTGTTTAATCATATAGTAATATCGGTCGATTTATTTCATGGGTATCATATTATAAGTTTCAAGAAGTATATGAGATCATGGGTATATGTTGCATAAAGGCATAACAAGTGTGTTTTAGTCAATTCCTCCTGAAAACATACAAAGCTTCTATTCTATTTCACCAATATGAAAAAAATATGTTCAAACATCCACTACTATTAGCATCTACTCGCGACTTCTTACAACATTACGAAATTGAGTACAAGTTTCATTTAAGTTTCCACACAACAGACAAAACTAAACAATAATCAACTTAAAAAAGACAAAACAATTAACATGAAGTTAGGGTTTAGGTTTACGGAGACACCGTCAGGCTAGGGCAAAGGGGGGTGCTACACAAAGCGAACCGCCATATTCCGTCGCATGGCCATTCGTACTCAGGGGCCGTGAGCCACTCTCGGCTCTGAGGATCATATGTGACGACTGTGTTCTTCTTCCCCGACCAAACGGAGATCATCAAAAGGCATCTGTTAACCAAGAGAGACAGATTGTTAGCCCTAGCGAACTGTTTCCCGGGCATCGTCCCGACCTCCTTCCACGACATATTCTCCTTCTGCAGCTCCCAAATGCACAACGACGATGCAATAGAAACCTGAAACCAGTTGGTGATATATGAAGTGTTGTCTCTTTGATATATTAAGAGAACATTTTTTGTCCATCAGTGTTTTGGGGCACCAGCACTTTTCCAATAATCCGTGATATCAATTTTAGTTCTCAATGTTATCGATTTTAGACAGTTCCCGTTTATTTAATCGTCGTTAATATGTCGGAACATATGATCTCATTTTAGTCATCTTACACTCCCATTACTCATGTTCTTATTCTCCGACTTACGCACGTCAGCATCATTACACAACACATTTACTCAGGTTCAATGTCGTCAATCTTCCATAGATGTGATGTGTAATAATGCTCGGGTGCGGTTAAGTCTTAGAATAAGAATATGAGTCATGAGAGTTTAACATGACTAAAATGAGATCATATGCTCTCACATGTTAAATTTTATCTAAACTTACGATTAAATTGACTGGGGACCAAAAAAGCCCCAAAATCAAAGAGGCTAAAAGTGGTATCTCGAAATATGGAGACCAAAAACGCTCATCCACCAGTTATTGGGGACTAAGAATATGTCGTTCAGAAGAGAAATCTCAACACGACCCCTCAATTTGGTGAGGTGAAGTTGCATCTTTGACATATTAACTGAGGTGGGCGAGTCGAATTATCCTATTCGGGAATTAGTGATAGAATATAAAAATACATGATATTTGAGTGCTTATTATTTCGATTTATGTCATATATTGTGTAATTCTATTTTATTATTCTATTTTATTTGATGTCTAAACAGCAATTAAGGGAAGAAGAAAATCAACGAAAACCAAGAAAACAAATACAAAAGGGGACAAGATATCATACACGCACACTTGCTTTGGGTGTGCCCTACAACATGTCATTCATAGAGCAAGAATTAAGAACCACATAATAAATAAAAGATGGGAGCAGATATCTATCATTTTCAAGGAGTTTATCAAACCATCGAGCAAGAAGAAAAATACACACGCGCGCGCGGCTCAATGAAGAAAAATTACACAGAGAATCATCTTATGGCTGCTTGGTTTGAGTTTGTCGTTGAAAAATATTGCTGGATGAAGATGAAAGATAGAAGTATTACGCGTGATAAAGCCGACTTCTTGTTTCCACGCTACTATTTTGGGAAATTCACTTCATTTCCATCGTCTATAAAAGGGAGAGGTCTGAGACAGATGAGGACCCCCATCGTTATATTTTTATAAGTGCGGTAGAACATTTTAGAAGAGAGATCAGTTCTGTTATTTTCCATTTTTTGTTGTTTTGATTTCAGCAGTATCAAAAACTTCCGATTTCCTAATATTTTTCATTAGTTGGTTGTTGATCTTGAGTTAATAGAGGTTTCGTACCTTGAGGAGAGTCGGAGCGATTGAGCGAGAGAGAAGAAATTAAGCAAAGAGATTTGTTGTGTATTAGTATTGTTTCCTTTACCTTTATATTTTTTAGTTTGGTAGAGAGTTTGAAGCAGATGTCGATGCTTGTGAGAGATCTATTTTTGAGGTGATTTGAGCAGTTGAGGAAGATAGCAGAGACGAGTGTGAGAGTTCAATTTTGCCCGTTTTCATTTTAAGGACTACTGCTTTAATTTTCTAGTTGCTGTTCGACATTTTTAACTTTTTATATTATAAGTCATTTATGATATAAGTCTTAAGCACACACTCGAGGAAGCATATCGAAGTAGTTATGTTACCTTTGATTTTCGTTGGATAAAGCGACACGTACTGCTCGTGCGAGAATCTACAAACAAGGCCGCAATACACGGTTGTAAGCTTATATTTATTCAGTTCAATATGTCGATTAATTCCATACACGCTTTGATTAATATGTGTAGCAACTACTATTTAATCGTTCTTCGTTTCGATTTTCTCATTTATCGTTGCATCTAAATTTTGTCAAAAAAACCCCCTCCCCCTAATATTAATATTACTATAAATATTATTATTAGTATTAATATTATTATTAATATTGTTATATTATTATTATTAGAACTATATTTAGTAGCAATAACATTACTATTAATATTGATATTATTATTGTAATATTTATTATCATTACTATTATATATTAATATTACCACTATAATTATTATCATTATTATCCTCATTATTATTATTATTATTATTATCAGCATCATCATCAATCTAGCTTAAAATTAGAAGTAAATCAACCATTTTCCTTGTGGAGACGATCCTTATTTTCGCTATACTCGTATTTAGTGAACAAGGTGATTATTATTTTTGGCCGTTTACGACGCGACCAAATTTTGGCGCCGTTGCCGGGGAAGGTGGTGTCTATTGATTTACTTCTATTTTTAATTCGATTTTTTTTGTTCTAGTTTATGCCCCGATCTTCTCGAACAGGTATATTAATATTCGATCCAGAAATTGAGAGGACCGCAAGGGCGAATAGAAAGGCAAAAAGACAAAAAGATTCGACTGTATCAATATCTAGCACGGAATCCGAACAGGAATTTTCAACAAGCGACATGGAGGAAACCGAACAACAGCAACCACTCCGTCTTACGTTGAGGGATATGGCCACACCGGATGTTAATCAACGGCCACTTTGCATTGAATTTCCCATTCTTCAAACACCTTTCGAATTAAAGTCAGGATTAATTCATTTACTTCCTACTTTTCATGGTAACGCAGGTGAAGATCCGCACAAGCACTTGAAGGAGTTTCACATGGTTTGCTCAACCATGAAGCCAAACGGGGTCACGGAAGATCAAATAAGTCTTCGTGCATTTCCATTCTCGTTGGCGGATCACGCAAAAGACTGGTTATACTACTTACCATCAGGTTCGATTACTACGTGGGCCGAACTTAAAAAACAATTCCTTGCAAAATTTTTCCCTGCATCTCGTGCCGCTAACATTCGGAAGGAGATATATGGGATTCGACAAATGATCGGAGAAACTCTGCACGAATACTGGGAAAGATTCAAGCGGTTGTGCGCAAGTTGTCCATATCACCAAATTTCAGAATTGGCGCTCATCCAATATTTCTACGAAGGATTGCTACCCATGGAGAGAAACATGATTGATGCAGCAAGTGGAGGAGCGTTGGTCGATAAAACAGCAGACGAGGCACGTCGGCTTATCTCAAGCATGGCTACAAATGCACAACAATTTGGAACACGTCAAGACGTAGGCCAACACAGGATGAACGAGGTAAATACTACTTCATTTGAGCAAAAATTAGATTCGCTAACGTCTCTTGTGGAAAAACTTGTGATTGGAAAAACGAGTCAGGTAAAAGCTTGTGGTATATGTACATTTGCTGGACATGCAACAGCAAATTGTCCTTCACTTCAATTTGATCCTAGAGAGCAAGCCAATGCAATTGGAGGATACACAGGACCATCTCAAAGACGCTATGATCCATACTCGAGTCAATACAATCCCGGATGGCGTGACCACCCAAATTTGAGTTACGGAAATCGACCGCCAGGTTTTACGCAGCAAGCACCAAGACCACCAAATCCTCCTCAACAAGCCGCACCATCAAAGCCAGGTATGTCTTTGGAGGATATTGTTAAGAATTTAGCAACTAGTACTGCCATTTTTCAACAGGAAACTCGGTCGAGCATTAACGAAACACGCTCGAGCGTGCAAAATTTAGAAAGGCAAGTATCACAGTTGGCCACACAATTGAGTCAAGTACAGAATGAGAAGGGAAAACTGCCGGCACAAGTCGAGATCAACCCAAGGGAAAATGTAAGTATAATGACTCTTCGAAACGGAAAAGAGGTAGGACCGACAACTCATGACGAGGGCCCTTCAAAAACTCTTAGTGATAAGCAAAAAGATAAAGGAATGAAGGTAAGTAATAACACTAATATCGATAAACCTAATATTGTTATTCCTCCACCTTTTCCTGGAAGGTTTGCTAGGGTAAAACAAGAAGAAGAAGAAAAGAGCATAATGGAGACCTTCAGCAAAGTTGAGATCAACATTCCACTGTTGGATGCTATCAAGCAAATCCCACGCTACGCAAAATTTTTAAATGAAATGTGCTCGAACAAAAGGAAACACAAAGCCGAAGGAAAAATCCTAGTAAGTGATAATGTTTCCGCTGCGCTTCAACGAAAACTTCCCCAAAAATGTAAGGACCCAGGTATGTTTGCTATCTCGGTTACTATAGGGACACGAAAAATAAATAATGCCATGTTAGACTTAGGAGCGTCAATCAATGTTATGCCATTATCATTGTTTAATGAGATGAGTATGGGACCTCTTAAGTGCACCGATATATGCATTCAATTAGCAAATAGGTCCATTATTTATCCCGAAGGATTGGTTGAAGACGTGTTGGTAAAATGTGATAAATTTATTTTTCCTGCTGATTTTTATATAGTAGACATGGGTGATGAACATGCGCTAGATTCTGCTGTTATTTTATTAGGACGATCATTCATGAAAACTGCTAAAACTAATATAGATGTTGATTCAGGAACTCTTACTTTCGAATTTGATGGTGAAAAACTCACTATGAATGTGTTTGATGCTATGAAATATCCTGATGAACCTGAATCGGTTAGTATGATTGATGCATTTGTTCGAGATGATTTTGAGCGTAATTTTACTAACGATACACTCGACTATGTGATTAAGAATAGCAAAACAGGAAAAGATTTGCATTTTGAAGTGGACGAAGATATCAGAAGCGCACTCATGACGTTACACGCACTTCCAGAAATTCACGATCAATCAGGTAAGAACACTTTTTCACTACCTATTCCTAACACAAAAATTGTTCCTTCTATAGAGCAGGCACCTACGTTGGAGTTGAAGGATCTACCAAAACATCTCAAGTACTGCTATTTGGGAGACGAAGAAACGTTGCCAGTCATTATTGCAAATGACTTGACCGCCATCCAAGAAGATAAATTGATACGCGTTTTGAAGGAGTACAAGAGCGCGATAGGATGGACTTTGGCCGACATCAAAGGGATCAGTCCCTCGATATGCATGCACAGGATCCTACTTGAGTCAGATTCTAAGCCGATACGGGAGCCACAACGCAAACTCAATCCGGCCATGAAAGAGGTAGTTATGAAAGAAATTATTAAATTATTAGATATGGGGATAATATTTCCAATATCAGACAGCCAATGGGTAAGTCCAGTTCATGTAGTTCCTAAGAAATCTGGTTTCTCACTTGAAAAATGATAAAAATGAATTGGTACCAATGAGATTACAGACGGGTTGGCGCATGTGCATTGATTTTCGTAAGTTAAATGCGGCTACACGAAAGGATCATTTTCCGCTACCCTTCATTGATCAGATGCTAGAAAGACTGGCGGGTAAGTCTTTCTTTTGTTTCCTCGATGGATTTTCTGGTTATTATCAAATTGTCGTGGCACCTGAGGATCAAGAGAAAACTACTTTCACATGTCCCTTTGGTACGTTTGCATATCGTCGCATGCCTTTTGGTTTATGTAATGCTCCTGGTACATTTCAACGATGCATGATGAGCATATTTTCTGATTTAATAGAAACATGCATTGAAATATTCATGGATGATTTTACTGTTTATGGAGACTCGTTTGATCATTGCCTTGATAATCTAGTAGAAGTACTCAAACGATGCATTGATAAAAATCTGGTGCTTAACTATGAAAAATGCCATTTTATGGTTAAAGAAGGAATAGTTCTAGGTCACGTAGTTTCATCTCGAGGAATTGAGGTAGACAAGGCTAAGGTAGATTTGATATCTAATCTGCCATACCCCACTAATGTTCGAGAAATTCGAAGCTTTCTTGGTCATGCAGGTTTTTACAGGAGATTTATTAAGGATTTCTCAAAAATCGCTCAACCGATGTCAAGACTACTTCAGAATGACGTACCGTTCAATTTCGGGGACGAGTGCAAGGAGGCGTTTAATAAGTTAAAGCTATTACTAACTACTGCACCGATAATCCAACCCCCAAATTGGGAGCTGCCGTTCGAGCTCATGTGCGACGCAAGCAAATACGCCGTAGGAGCTGTGCTTGGACAAAAAGATGGAAGGAAGAGTCACGTCATCTACTATGCTTCAAAGACGCTTGACTCGGCACAATGCAATTACACCACAACTGAAAAAGAGCTTTTATCTATTGTTTTTGCATTTGATAAGTTTAGGTCTTATTTACTGGGATCTAAGGTTATCGTTTATTCTGACCATGCAGCTCTAAAATATTTGTTGTCGAAGAAGGAGTCAAAACCGCGCTTAATTCGATGGATTTTGTTGCTTCAAGAATTTGATTGGGAGATCAAGGATCGCAAAGGCGTGGACAACTCCGTGGCAGACCACTTGAGCCGTTAGATTCGTGACGAAGAGCCACTACCAATTTCTGAAACGTTTCCAGATGAGCAACTATTTCGCCTTCAAGGTAAGGAATATCAAGAACCTTGGTTTGCTGATATAGTTAATTACTTGGTAAGTGGTGTGTTACCTTCACATTTGAGCTCCTCAAAGAAAAATAAAATTAAAAGCGATTCGAAATATTATATTTGGGATGAACCATATTTGTGGAAAATTGGTTCGGACCAAATAATACGTAGGTGTGTTGCAAATGATGAAATTAATGATATACTCACTCATTGTCATACATATGCATGTGGAGGACATTTCGGACCTAAGCGAACTGCTAGGAAAATTTTAGACTGTGGATTCTTTTGGGAAACTATTTTTAAAGATGCTTATTTATTCTGCAAGAGTTGTCCTAATTGTCAAAGAACGGGTACAATTTCTTTTAGAGATGAGATGCCACAAAATCCTATTTTAGTTTGTGAAATTTTCGATGTGTGGGGAATGGATTTTATGGGACCTTTTCCAAGTTCGTTTGGTTTTCTTTATATTTTGCTTGCCGTTGATTATGTGTCGAAGTGGGTAGAAGCAAAGGCTACCCGAACTAACGACTCTAAGGTGGTTGTAGGATTTCTTAAATCAAACATCTTTAGTAGGTTCGGAGTTCCCCGTGCAATTATAAGCGACCAAGGTACACATTTTTGCAATCGCACGGTGGAAGCGCTCATGCGCAAATACGGAGTCCATCATCGATTAGCCACTACTTATCATCCACAATCAAACGGACAAGCTGAAGTTTCAAATCGGGAAGTCAAGAATATTTTAGAGAAAACCGTAAACCCGAATCGTAAGGACTGGAGCTTGCGGCTAGACGACGCACTTTGGGCATATCGCACTGCTTTTAAAACACCAATTGGGATGTCGCCATATCGCCTAGTTTTCGGTAAGATGTGTCATTTACCTGTTGAAATTGAACATCGTGTTTTTTGGGCAGTTAAACAGTGCAACATGGAGGCCACAAAAGCTGGTGAGGAACGGAAATTTCAACTACAGGAGCTTGAAGAGATTCGCCTAGAAGCCTATGAGAATGCGAGAATGTACAAGGAACGCACGAAGCATTTCCACGACAAACTCCTACATAAAAAAGAATTCATGGTAGGTCAAAAAGTTCTCCTTTACAATTCCAGGCTGAAATTCATGCCAGGTAAGCTCAAATCTCGTTGGATGGGACCATATACTGTTAAAACTATTTTTCCAAATGGCGTTATTGAAATTGAGTGCATATCTACTAACAAGTGTTTCAAGGTAAATGGTCATAGGCTTAAACCGTATTTTGAGAATGATTTTATAGCTTGCGTGGAAGAGATTAAGCTGCGCCCACCCATTTATGCATGACGTCAAAGAACGGAGACTACGTCTAGCCAAAGACGTTAAAGAAGAGCGCTTATTGGGAGGCAACCCAATATTATCCTATTTTGTTTTGTTATTGCAATATTTCCATTTTATCTATGTTTTCAGTGATGATTAAGTAGGTTTTCTCTCGGCTCGGTATGCTACAAGATCTCACTAGGCTCGGAAACAAATATCCTCTCGCTCGGAATTTCTCCACGACTCCATCACTGTCAGGGAAGTTTTATTATTATTTCTTCGCATCTACTCTGAACATATTAAAATGAAAATTGGGGTGGGAATCTTTAGATTTTAACTACTATTTTCATTAGAAATCTACATTGAGGACAATGCAGAGTTTAGGTGTGGGGGAGATTTCTATGTTTATGAATACATATCTTGTCTCGAGCAAACCGATGTGCCTTAATTAGAACATGAGAGAAACAATTAGGAATAACTATTTGGTATTAGGATGATTTTTCTTTTTCTTCAATTGATTTAAGACCGGATGCGCAAAAGTCGACACAAAGCCTACTTACATATGTGAGATTTGAGCCTTTAAAAAAAAAAAAAAGAGTATTTATCTTTATACTCAGTTTTTTCTTTACGAGAGTATCACATATGTTTCGAATATTCTAGAACTTGCTCTATTATACATGTTGATATCATTGGCGGCTTTTGTGTACAAAAATGATTAAGGCACTTAGGATTAAGCCCTTGGCCTCACACTGACCCTACCTTCAACATTTTCCACTTAGTGAGCCAATTTGAGCCTTAAGCCTTATTTTTTTTGTTAAATTTAAGCCATTATATTTACCCATATATATCCTTTTGGCTTTCTTTTTCAACCCATTGTCGGATTGGATGAGTTATTAATTGCTTAGATTCCACGATTTCGAGATTGATAGTAAACTAATATGTGATAGTAGGAGTCTTTTAGTTATAGCGAAAAAAAAAATCATCCGGAAAAAAATATATTCCAAAAAAAAAAACAAAAAAAAAAAGCGAATACGAGAAAACAAGAAAAAAATATATGTATTCGAAAAAAAAAAAAGAGAGAGAGAGAGAAAAAAAGAAAAAAAAAATCAATCATAAAAATATATATGAAGTGCTAGTTAGTTTTGTCGATTTTTGGAAGCTTTGAGTTGTCTTGAAAATGAAACCGTAACATGTTAGTATGATCAGAGTAATTCTCGAATTAGTCGTGCGTCACGGTAAAGTCGTGGGATTTAGCGATTAAATAATCATCTGGTCCGATAATTTTAAACCTACTTCCCCAACATATCCTACCTAAATCCCTAGCCCCATTACAACCTAATGAAAGACCTTTCGATTTGTAGATTTAAGTCGCTATGTGAATACAATGTGATATGTTAGCAAGCTTATGGTAATATCGTTTCATAGTGTTGATTTGAGCGTATACACATACATCCCATAGACACCTTGAGCGCATTGAGATGATCCATGTGAGAGTTGTTGATTTTTGTGGCATTTAGGCTTTACCGAGATTGTTAGAAATTGATATGATTGTCTAGTGCTAAATGTTATGAATAATTGCTATCTCTAGGACAAATTAATGTATGTCGGTGAACTCCTGATTAGAATGTTTGCATTCTATCTCGGGTAAGTGCTTGAGGACAAGCATTGTTTGTGTGTGGGGGAATTTGATAGAATATAAAAATACATGATATTTGAGTGCTTATTATTTCGATTTATGTCATATATTGTGTAATTCTATTTTATTATTCTATTTTATTTGATGTCTAAACAGCAATTAAGGGAAGAAGAAAATCAACGAAAACCAAGAAAACAAATACAAAAGGGGACAAGATATCATACACGCACACTTGCTTTGGGTGTGCCCTACAACATGTCATTCATAGAGCAAGAATTAAGAACCACATAATAAATAAAAGATGGGAGCAGATATCTATCATTTTCAAGGAGTTTATCAAACCATCGAGCAAGAAGAAAAATACACACGCGCGCGCGGCTCAATGAAGAAAAATTACACAGAGAATCATCTTATGGCTGCTTGGTTTGAGTTTGTCGTTGAAAAATATTGCTGGATGAAGATGAAAGATAGAAGTATTACGCGTGATAAAGCCGACTTCTTGTTTCCACGCTACTATTTTGGGAAATTCACTTCATTTCCATCGTCTATAAAAGGGAGAGGTCTGAGACAGATGAGGACCCCCATCGTTATATTTTTATAAGTGCGGTAGAACATTTTAGAAGAGAGATCAGTTCTGTTATTTTCCATTTTTTGTTGTTTTGATTTCAGCAGTATCAAAAACTTCCGATTTCCTAATATTTTTCATTAGTTGGTTGTTGATCTTGAGTTAATAGAGGTTTCGTACCTTGAGGAGAGTCGGAGCGATTGAGCGAGAGAGAAGAAATTAAGCAAAGAGATTTGTTGTGTATTAGTATTGTTTCCTTTACCTTTATATTTTTTAGTTTGGTAGAGAGTTTGAAGCAGATGTCGATGCTTGTGAGAGATCTATTTTTGAGGTGATTTGAGCAGTTGAGGAAGATAGCAGAGACGAGTGTGAGAGTTCAATTTTGCCCGTTTTCATTTTAAGGACTACTGCTTTAATTTTCTAGTTGCTGTTCGACATTTTTAACTTTTTATATTATAAGTCATTTATGATATAAGTCTTAAGCACACACTCGAGGAAGCATATCGAAGTAGTTATGTTACCTTTGATTTTCGTTGGATAAAGCGACACGTACTGCTCGTGCGAGAATCTACAAACAAGGCCGCAATACACGGTTGTAAGCTTATATTTATTCAGTTCAATATGTCGATTAATTCCATACACGCTTTGATTAATATGTGTAGCAACTACTATTTAATCGTTCTTCGTTTCGATTTTCTCATTTATCGTTGCATCTAAATTTTGTCAAAAAACCCCCTCCCCCTAATATTAATATTACTATAAATATTATTATTAGTATTAATATTATTATTAATATTGTTATATTATTATTATTAGAACTATATTTAGTAGCAATAACATTACTATTAATATTGATATTATTATTGTAATATTTATTATCATTACTATTATATATTAATATTACCACTATAATTATTATCATTATTATCCTCATTATTATTATTATTATTATTATTATTATTATTATTATCAGCATCATCATCAATCTAGCTTAAAATTAGAAGTAAATCAACCATTTTCCTTGTGGAGACGATCCTTATTTTCGCTATACTCGTATTTAGTGAACAAAGTGATTATTATTTTTGGCCGTTTACGACGCGACCAATTAGAATAGAAAATAATCTCAACAAACCCTAGTGCGCAGCAGTCCCACGAGCACGACCTTCCCACAACACTCGCCCATGCTATGACCGCTCGAGTTCGGAGGCATTGGGACCGAAAACTGCTTCCACTTCCCACTGACGGCGTCGTAGGACACGAGCCCAACCGGCTCGTCCGATCGCATGAAGTACATCTTCGTCGAACCGTCGGTACACACTCCATGAGATCTCAAGCCATGCAGTGTTGTAAAGGGAACGATTATACTCGGTGGGGTATGCAGAGGTGGGCTCCAAGAGTTGCTAGCCGAGTCGTAAGCTTGGTAATCTCCCATGCAGTTGACCAAGAGAATTTTGTAGCCGTGGGTCCCACTCATCCCGAGAATGGCCGTTTTCTTAAAAGGGACATGAATCGACTGGGCGGGCAATTCTCTGAAGGCCCGAGTGAGAGGATTGCATACGAATACGTTTCCACGGACGTGGTCAAAGTGGAAAATGAGTCCCTCGGTGGAAGCAATGGACAGGCTCGAGGAAACCCTAGCTAGCCATTTTGGGAGTATTGTGTGGTTCCATTTCCTCGACGAAGGGTTGTACAAAATGTACGCGCATTTATTGGTCATGGTGTAGAAGAGTGGGCGGTTGGCTAATTTCTCCTTATTAAGTAGCTTGGCGAAGTTCGGGGAGGTTGGCAGTTGGTTCCACTTTCGACACACTGAGCGAAAACGAAATATGGCCGCTAATGGCAATCTTGCCAAGACGAGTTCGAGGATTTCTCCGGGAAGATCTTTCCATATGTAATGATCCATTTCTCGCGATGGCGTATTTTCTTTTCTTCCATTTCGGCCCTTTTGTATCTTCATACTTAATTCGTGCGAAGCGAGCTGTCGAAGCTATAAGAGAAACAAAACGAGGGTTTTATAGGCGCTAATTGTAGTCAATACAATGGTTTCAAAGCTCTTAATACAAGTTGAAGTTGCAGAATTTTTAGGCAAAGAATTGATCTAATCAAACAAAAGTATGAAAGTGAAAAACTTCCAACAAAAACACAGAATATTGAATCCCTGCACAGCTCATATACAAGAGAAGGGAAATCTAAAACAGGGTTTAGGAAATGAAAAGTAGTGAATATGATGTATATTAACCCTTTCAATGGAGATCATTTTCACAACAAAACAAGCAAAAGAAGTTGAGGAGCCAAGGGAGATAAAATACAGTGCCCAAGCGTAGTAATCGCATGAGAAAAATCAAAGACATGATTGAAATGAAGTAGGCACATAAATAATAGTCAAGTTTTTACGCGATAATTCGTGTAGATTCGAATATTTTCAAATGTGGCGCGCAAATCATTACGCCGAAGAATGCCATTCGGCACAAAGAGTAAAGTTCATGGAAACCTAATATAATTCGGACATGCATTATTTTATAAGCCATAGTTTTGTTGCAGAAATTTTCCAAGGATCCATAATCTCAAAGTCCTAGCTTAATCTAAATGTTAACCAAAAATATCCGAGCACTTTTAAAAACAATTTTAATAAAAGAACAGTTGCTGCAATTTGCTCAAAGCATATAGCAATCGACGAATAAATAGAAAGTAAGTCGCAACAAAACGATAGCATATAAGTTTTTTTAAAACGCAACATCGTGACATAAAAACCGAATATACGAAGAACTTCTTTAAGCCATGCATACTAAAAGAAGAAACATGAACATTAAACGACGAAAATATGTCATTAATCAACGCTACCTAACGACTCTAAATCAATGAAAAAGCCATAAAACAAACGAATCTCGATTATTTTTCGAAATGAAGAGTTTCAAAGAATAAATATTGACAACCACAAGCATAAACATTTAATCTCGAATCATGAAAGAATAAGATCGAACCAAGAACGTGGATCATAATGTTATTATACATTAAAAGAGATCAAATCAATTAAAACCATTTCTGTATTCAAAAGATCAAACCATGTAGTACGATGCTGCAAAAGAAACTAATGTATATAGTTTTGTGAGAGTACAAACATGTTAATCTTATATCAATATGGGTGCGTGGGGATACAAAACCTTTACTCGTCGAAATTGCTAAGAAAAGCTCGCTTTCCTTAGCTCGTTGCTGAAACTTTTTTTTCCCTAAATTTAAACCTCGGCTGGCTTGTCTCTCTATAGATCGATCTCCAGCTTTTTTTTGCTCAAAGCTATGTGTATGTGCGTGTATATCTGTGTTTATTTCCAGGGTTTTGAAGAAACTCTCTCTCTCTCTCTCTCTCTCTCTCTCTCTCTCTTAATTCATCGGATTTTATGCGTGTAGTTAAATAAAGTCCAATCTTATTACGAGTTCGCAATTTAATCACCTGGTCTCACTAGTCAACTCCATTGACTCTCGACAATCGTAGCATATTCATGACTCTTTTATGTCCGGCAAATCCAAATTTAATCATGGCATTTCGGCGATTTATAATTAATGTAGCACTACAAAGGGATTGGTCGTTTTACATCAATTGTTTATTTATTGAAAAACAAATAAATAGGATTTGATGTGATGCTTTATGTAGTATAACCATAAAATAATACTTTATAATAAATATCCAATTAAATACGACATATCATACCTAAGGCTAATACCGGGTTGGACTTAGAACCCTTGCTTGTATGAAATTATCTGTCCTACTCCTTAGAAGGTGAAAAAACTGCATAAATATATCGAAATGATAATATATATATATATATATATATATATATATATATATCATGAAATAATACGTCAACATGCAACTTCTTCGGATGTTCAAGTGTCTTCATTTAGTACATATATAGGTTTTCCTGACATCCGTAGCTTACCATGCGAGCTCTTGCCTTGAAAAACTACGATATCTCAAGTTAATCTAAATTTAGTTGAATAACAACTAATACTTCTAGATACACATGCTCACTTTTAACCGTAACCGGCGGTTCAACCGCCTAACCGCCGGTTAATTAACCGCCGGTTACGGTTATAACCGTAACCGGCCAGTAACCGTAACCGGCAACCGTCATCGGCCGGTTACGGGGCGGTTAGGGGTTTCCCAAACCGCCAACCGCCGGTTAGGCGGTTAACCGGCGGTTACAACCGTTAAATAAAAAAAATAAAAAATAAAAAAATATACTATTTTAATGTACTAATGTTAATATTAATTAATTAGAAATACTATGTAACTTTAATAATATTAATCCTAATTAATTAGAAAATTTTGAAAATATGTATTTATATTGTATTAAAATTTTGTAATATATTTTATGGTTCATAAAATTTATTATATTTAAAATTTTAGATGAAAATATGAAAATAAGAACGAAAATACACCGAAAATTCATTTAATATTGCAGTAAATTGCAAAATAAAAAATAAAAAAATAAAAAAATAAAAAAAAGTAAAAATAAAAAAATAAAAAAATTAACCGGCGGTTTAACCGCCGGTTAACCGTAATCGGCGGTTGACTAACCGTCAACCGGGGACGGCTAACCGTCAACCGCCCCCGGCCGGTTAGGTTACGGTTAGTCCATAGGACTAATCATCAACTGCCGGTTACGGTTAACCGGCGGTTGGGCATCTCTACTTCTAGTGATGTATTCTAAAAGGCTTAATTATTTTTTTAGTCCCGTAAATTACGGTAGTTTGCGTTATAGGAACCAGTATTATGCGTGTTGGCAATAGGGACTTTAACTATCGGAAATTAAGCATTTTGGGACAATATACGCCCCGACCCGGTATTTTGATCCAAACCCGCTGACGTGGAAACCGACCAGCTGATGTGTGTGCTTAGTCAGTATAAAGATTAGCTACGGAAATTTGCGACCGAATTTCCGTCGCTAAATGGGGGAAAATTAAAAAAGAAATAAACTCAGCTGCAACGAAAAAAAGGAGAAGCCTATGGAAATGCCGTCGCTAAATGAGTTGAAAAAATATATAATAGTCGCCGTCGCCGCAGCTTCTACATCCCAGTTTGCAGACTCCATTTCGCATATCAAGAACTTGACGAAGCTCTTCACAGATCTCATACAGTACTGCAAAACAAGGACGAAATCCTTAGGGCTTCCGCCGGAGAAACCCATGCCGTCGAGGACGGAGGAGAAGCCCCGGCCGGAGCTGAGCTTCTCCTCCAACGACTTGTTCCGCCGAGCTGCTTCTCGGAGGTTTTGATCTAGGGCGGAGATGGCTGAATCTACGCCGCTGCTGCTGCCGTCGCCGCCGCTCTTGCTCACGGTGAAACCCCTACTGGTAAATGGCTAGCCGAGGGGGGCGTGTCCCTGGCCATGGCGATTATCGATTCAATGAAATAATCGACGAGCCCCATGGCGATTATCGATTCAACCTGGGAGGAAAACCCAAACTTAAGTCAATCAAGCCCAAGAATTAGCAAACGCAGCAGAATTAATCGCCCTCGAAAACTCGGAGAAACTGATCCTTCCATCGCCCTCGTAAACTCGGAAACTTTCCGATTTCAGGGCTTTTACGCAGTGATTCCAGCAAGGGATGACGTGGTCGTCGATGAAGGAGACTGCCCGTGAAAGAAGGTTGTTCGGGCAGTGCGTGTCGGTCATTCCGAGGTAGTGGGCGACGAAAACCGACGAGCCCCAAATCGGAGGTGTTTTTTATTTATTTTTTATTTTTTTCACATTTAGCGACGGATTTTCCGTCGCAAAAATCCGTCGCTAATCTGTGTAAGTGATTAAGCACACAGGTGAGCGAGTCGGCTGCCACGCAAGCGGGTTTGGGTTACAATATAGGGTCGGACCGTATAGTGTCCATCAATTGCCATTTTTTTTAAAGTTGCAGTCCCTATTTTGCCAACCCGAAGATAACGGTCCCTGTAATGCGACCCCTCCTAACTTATGGGACTAAAAAAATAATTAAGCCATTCTAAAACTATACAAAACAAACTAATACAACTTTTTTGAACATGAATAACAATGCCGTGCTAATGATAGTCTAGCCAACACGAATTCTGAGTACATAGTTCATATTTGTAGGGCAATTCTTTCAAGATGTAGTGCTCCTCCATGTCTTGGGATGGCATTTATTTGTATCAAATAAAACCTTAAAAACATATTGGTAAGTGACTGATGATCGTACTGATCGAAACCTAGCGGGATTCGAAATCGCGGAGACGACTTTTAATATTTGAATCTACTCGTATTTCCGTTAGTCACAATTTTTAGTTAATTTTCATGTTATCTTTGGTATTATTACTAGTAGAATTTAATAGGCTAGAAACCGATAGGATACTAATTATCGTATTTATTCTACGATAATTGGACATGCACTTGAACTACACCATGAACGATAGGTGCACTGCATATATGGCAAATCGTAGTTATTCCTTATAATTATTACTTTGCGCACTTGCACACAATTAATCTCACCTAGCGCATCCACGCTAACAATCAGAGCTTCGTGTCACTCTACGAAGATGTCCAGATGGGGAAAAGTTTGCCGGGAAGATTAAATTTGACTTGTTCGAGTGCGAGTCAAGGAGATATTGATGGAGTTAGGAATTTAAAGGACGGGGAATTCGACAAACGGCTCCAAGTCTGTAGACATCATGTTTGGCGCTATATTGTCTGTGTCTCCTAGTATTTTGAAGAAGGACAAAGACATCTTATGTAAGGATTTTTCCGAGCCCAACCCAAGCCCAAGCCATATAAACTTGTGGGCTCCACGTTAAGACCAATTAACAATAGAGAGAGTTAGCCCACAAGCTTATAAAGAGCTGACAACGCTTCTAATCATCCAAAGTATGACATCACTTTGATACCCAACAATCCTCCCATCAAACTCATGACAACCAAACGGCCTCTCATTCAACAACCAAACATCTTGTACTGCCATTTATGCCCAACGGAACACGCCGCCTGACTGCCATTGCCATCAGAAAGACTTTCGGCACAAGGCACCAATCGTTTTGCAAGGACCCGAGAGCCGAGACACGTAATCAAGATCGCATTTTAGGCTAGAATTTCGCTCAATCTCTGAAGGTTACCCTCACGTGTTCGTTCCACGCTCGCCGCACCATGTAGAGATTTTTTAGAGCCTAAACCCATAAGCCTTGGGGCTCTCCACTATAAAAACCAATTCACAAGCTTATAAAGAGATCACAATTCGTTGAATTATCCCAATGTGGGGCGACTTTGACACTCATCAACGCCCTTAGACATGTCGGTAAGTTGTCGTGGGAGCTGACTTGCTATTATTAGTGAGTTCACATCTTACACATTACAGGGCATGCGTTTGGCAGTGACATAGTGTGTGTGGCGGAGATTTCATGTCGAGGAGAACCTTTGGGAAAACCAAATGTGGAAGTTGCATGATAGGTTTTAGCATGCTTATTTCGACACAGACCCAATGCTTTGAATGTGATTTCAAGAGACTTAATTGGAGGCGATTCTACGGGGCATGCTTTTTATGGTTGAGCATAAAACATGAGATGTGAATGTTTTTCTTGGCAGGACTAAGACCATCTCCAACAGTCAACCGCAAACGCAGACACATTTCGCAGTAAGAGCCATAATTTGCAGTAATTCTTCTCCAACAGTCAATTGCAAACGCAAACGCAAAACAATACTCCTGAAATATTTCATTTCCTATCAACTTTTATAACTGTGCAATTCATATATTTTACTACTTTACAAATTAATTACAATATTCTTTTAATTTTGATTTAGAAAATATTTAATTATATTACATATAACAATATAAAAATAAATAATAATATATAGAATTATTAATAAAATAAATGTGAAGGTTAAAATAATTACTACCTCCGTCCCACTAATTTTATCACATTTTTGCCATTTCGGGCGTCCCAAATTTATAATCATAAAGATTAGTATACAATTTTCAAATTCTTTATATATTATTTCATATTTTTGATTTGTTTGATTTAATAATTCAATACAAATAAACAGCTTATTTGCAATTTTAAAACATCAAATGCATCTTTGCGTTTTCGAAAGACGGAGAGAAAGCAAAAAACGCATTTTGCGTTTGCATTTGCAGTACCATTGGAGCATTTTACTGCATTTATGCGTTGCGTTTACATTTTGCGGTACTATTGGAGATGCTCCAATTTCATGGTCCACTCATTCCTGGTCAAGTTCACAAACAACGATTTCAAGGCGATCAATTGGATTAGCTCCTTTCTTTTTCAATTTCCAAAAAACAAATATAAATAAATCAAGTAAAAAAAATTCGAAAAATAAAAATCACGTAACATGCTATAATGGCCATTTTTGCAAGTGAAATTCTCCAAGAATTATTAGTAAACACTAGCCATTCAAATCCCCAACAATGCATTCATCCCATACAATACAAACACAACTCACTTGCAAAAGCTTTACAAAAGAATCCATTAATTTCCATCACCATTGAATTAAATTAAAGCTAAGCTAATAAGCTAAAGCTACACATAAAAAGAAGTCTCAAGAACAGCATGAAAAATCTGCCCCGCACAAGCACGTGCACGCCGAGCACCTACATGAGCATCTCTTACACCTAAACGAGCAGCAAAAACCCGCAAACGACGACCACGAGGGGCATTCTGGAAATTTAACAATCTTACATTTTGGCCTCCATGCGCATCGGAGCGTCGAAAACAAATCGAAGGCACAACAACACTTATCGTTAGTAGTGGGATTATTGTTCTGGCGAATTTTCTTGAGGCGGGATTTCGTGGTGATATTCTCGAGATTTTGGACGAAGGCGAAGAGGTGCCTAATGTAGTCTGGGTAGAGCTCTAAGTTGCAGTGCCCGCCGCCTTTGATCCATAGGGGCTCGTACGGTTCTCGACACTTCTTAAATAGCTTGTCGCCGTGTAGCCAGTTCACCACGTCGTCTTCTGTTCCCTGTGTAAAAAGATTGAGAAGAAAAAGACCTTAAGGTTTCGGCTTATTTGTTTTTTTTTTTTAGCCTGGTATGTTTGCGGAAGTGGCATTTTAAGGACACCTAAATTAGGGGTGACAAATTTGGGACAAGAAGTTTCGAAATTGTAGCATTTGACGAGACATAGATTAATTGTTGCGGTTTTAAGACGCTAAGTTTCAAGATCGTAGCATTTTGAAGGCAGTAAGTTTCAAAATTGAAATGATTTGAGGTAAGAAAGTTTCAACGTTGAAGCAATTTGAGGACGGTAAGCATCGAGATTGTAGCGTTAATTGTCTTCAAATAGAGTAAACTAGGGGTGACAATTTTAAGTTTCAAAATTGTAGGAATTTGGTGTAATTGACGCATACAATTTGAGGAAATAACTTCTTAAAATTTCAGCAATTCGAGGACAACAAGATTCGAAATACTAGCGTAAGTTGTTCAGAAATTGCTTCAATTTTGAAACTTATTGTCCAAGACTGCAACATCTGATCCTAGAAAAATTGCTACAATTTCAAAATTTATCGTTTCAAAAAATTATCACCTCGTTCAGGTGTCCTCATAACATCACCACCCAAAACATACATGACCAAAAAATATCTTTTTTTTTTCTACTTCAATCTAAGATTTCAATGGATAAGAACACTATACTTACATGTATCACGAGCACGGGGCACTTGACCTTCCTTATCTTGTTCACGTTCTGCGCAGAGCACCCACACAAAAAGAACTCAAAAACACGAGCACTACGAAAATTTTATCGCGCGATTGCGTAATAAAATAGAAAACTCACCTTATAGATGTCGCAACAGAGTCTGAAATTCACGTGGCAAAGCACTCGAAGGCCCGAGAGTATGGCACTGTGTAGGACTACGCCTCTAAGCCTCGGAAGCTTAGAAGCTAAGTGCAACGTGGGCCCACTCCCAACGGATTGCCCGTACAAAATTAGTTCTTCTTGGCTTATTCCGTATTCTGTCTGAAGGCATTCGTACACGGCTTCTATATCTGCATACGTATCGTATTCGCTCGGCTGATGGGGAGAATATTATCGAAACATATGTTAGAAAGGGAAGATTATTATAGCGATCACCGATAGCATTCAATGCGAAATGGACTTTTTTTTTTTGGAATTAGATTTTTTTTATGATAGAGTTTGTGGGCAAGAATTTGTACCTTACCAGTAGAAGCTCCATAACCAGAATAGTCATACCTGTTACATAAATTATACATTAAATTAGCAAATGAAGGGATGCAATAACTATAATATAAGTAAAAAAGTTAAATATATGAAACATCTTTTTTCTACCATTCATGATGAGTAGTAATCAGTGGAACCAGTCTTTTTCAGACAAGAGAGAATACAGATCACAAAGATGAAGTCCTTTTCTCGCAGCAATTACTTTTTACTTCTATAAAAATTCACTATTCTAAAGAGGAAGAAAGAAATGCATTGCCCACAAAACAATGTTTGTCCAAACAAACCGAACAGTCAATCTATCATCAATAAAGCAAAATGTTTTGCAAGTTTCAGATGTAAGTACTAAAGTTTTGTGCCCAGAATGCAGAAGACTTTATAGCCTCTCTCATCCCCTCTCTCTCTATATATATATACGTATATATATAATATATATATATATATATATATATATATATATCAAGAAACTAGTGGAAGGGTGAGGAAAGTGAAAAAGGTAAACTTTAACGCAGCCCATAGAAGATGTCTGCAAAGTCTAAAGCACACGAATTTGCAGATTTACACACATAATAAAAAAAGAAAAAGGAAATAAAGGAAAAACCAATAGTCCCACTTCATCCATATCTTTTATCCACAGATAAATTGAGACTTGGATCTCAGACGAAAACCAAAGGTTGGTCTTTCTCATGGAGCATTAATTTATTAACCCTACTTCTAACAGATATATGGAAATCAAGCAAGACAAAATATCAACCCACCCATCTCAATCGACAGACCAAAGAAGCACAAAGTTTCAATTTTTACACTCAAAAGAAGATTTTAGATAAAGGGCTTTGTGATTACCCAATGAGATTAACTCTAAGATTGGCTTTGAGCTGAACAAATAGGTCATAAAGCTGTCCCAAGTCAGCAGCATTTCCATGAGAGTACAGCAAAGTAAGCCTAGCGTAAGGGTTCCTCAAGTAAAAAGCAACGATTTTGTTCCCCCTCTTAGTATCAATCGACAGAACGTCGAGCGCGGCGGCGTCGCAGTCGGCGGCTATCGGCTGAGACGACGCCGTCGAGACGGCGGAGAGCTTGCCGTCGTCCCTCTTCTTGATCTGGTAGGTCGGCGGCGTTGGTGGGAAGAAGGCAAATTTCGCTGCGAGCTGTGAAATCAAACAACCCATCAAGCAAAATCGTTGCTTTTCTTTTTTTCTTTCTCAGATGTAGTAAGAGAGTGATGTAATTATGATGTTTGAAGATTCTTTGTACTGAGCATGAAAGAATGCATGTGTGTTGAGGAAGGACTCAAAGCGTCTTCGTGGGCTGTGTTGTGTGTGGTGTTGGGAGATGGAATCGGAGAGAGACTATTATGTGTGTGTGTGTGAGAAAGAGAGAGAGAGAGAGAGAGAGAGAGAGAGAGATGTGGAGTTTTTCAAGAGGTCATGGACATGTGTGCTTTGGAGGTATTCTAAGAAAAGAAAAAAACATTTAACACTAGCAAGCGTGTGTGTGTGAGATGGGACTGTGTGAAGTGAAGTGAAGGAAGGGAAGGAAAAAAATACTGTTTTTTTTTTTCCAAAGAGGAAAAGAATACTGTTGAATAAATAAAATTTGGAAAAGTATAATTTTTTTAAATAGTAAATAAATGGGTTATGCAATGCATATCACTTATCAATCAATGGGGTGTGTGTCAGCATTCAAACAGTTGCTCATGCAAGGTACGACTATTTTAGTGAAAAAGGAGATTACATTTTCTTTCCTGCTCAGAGAACGATTTCACTGTATTTTAACTTTTTGAGGTTAATAACAAATAGGTCCTTCCTTATTTAACTAAATGAAATTATTCCCGTCCTTTTCATTATTTCATTTGAGCTCAGATTACGACGCGCTTACATATCAATTAAACCGAGTTTGGTGTTGAGATGATAAAATTGGCATTTGTCTCACGTCGATTAATTCAAACTTTGATATCATTTTAAAAATCGAGGGGTCCTTCAAAAACTAATTGGTGATAGGAGAAAATCTCTTATATATAGTGGCTCGAAGAGCTTGAATTAGTCGATGTAGAACAAATTTCAATTTTATAATTTCAACACGCTCCCACGTGTGACATAATTGACCTAACACGTGGACATATGAATCGGGTGACAGTGAGCAGAATAGAACTTGCTCTGATACCATTTTATAAATCGAGGGATCTTTCCTGAAACCAATTGGTGCTTAGAAGAAAACCTTTTATATATAGCGGCTCGAAGAGCTTGAATTAGTCGATGTGAGACAAATCCCAATTTTGTAATCTCAACATTTGTTGCTTTGGCTTACTTCGATAATAACGATGATTACATTCTTATTGAAGCAAAAAAAAAAGAAGAGAGGCTAACATGACAAATCTAAAATCAACTTAGAAATGAAGGACCGAATATAACATTCTTATTGAAGCAAAAAAAAAAAGAAGAGAGGCTAACATGACAAATCTAAAATCAACTTAGAAATGAAGGACCGAATAGATAATTTGTGTGTGTGTGTGTGTGTGTGGGGGGGGGGGGGGGGGGGGGGCTGGGGTTTATTGATGCCCTTACATAAGTAGTAGGTAAATCTATGTTATTTCTCTCACCCAACCTCTCCGTGATGTAAATGTAAAACCGGGAAATGTTCAGTTCAGTTTCTGCATTTAAAATAATAAAAAAAAACCTTCGATGCCTTTTTCTCTTTCAGAAAACTGAAGTTAATGCAAATCAGCGAAGGAAAAGAGCCAAATCTAAATCTGGATCTAGATAAACTACTTGTTATATTTTAAATTATTGGAAATGTCCCCTTAAATGCAAACATTAGAATATCAAAATTCAAAACGTCTCTCTATGCTTACGCCATAACTTACGTTATGAACATAATTTCAAGGTCGACATTGTTGAGACCGAGGTTCGTCGTAAATGTTCGTAAAGGCTAGCGCACCTACTTATTTCTTTTTTTCTTATTTTTTCTATTTACTCTAATTTTAAAACGATAATCTTTTACACAGAGCTCTAGCTTGACGAGTTAATGAACTCAAAGACCCGAGCACAAAGCTTGCACCTGATACTAAATTTTCGAGCTCGAACTGTAGGGGCATGTTGGTTTAAAGAATTTGATGAGGAAAAGAAGTAAACATTTTTGTGTTCCGTTTATTAGAGATATAGATGAGGAAACGAGAAGAAAATTTAAACTATATTTAAAGCTAAAACCATGGAAAATCAATTCAAATGGCGAGGAAAAGGAAATGAAAACTAATAAAATCGTTCTCTCTATTTTCTTTTCTTACAGCTCTCCTCGATCCTAACACAGCGTAGAAAAACGAGCAGAACTTGGCTCGAGCTTAGATAACTCTACGGATTCAAATTTTCAGCGGCGTGTCCAAACTTCTAGCGGTGGCATAAGAATATAAAAGAATATGGCTTATTCATTGCTTTGGTTATGGACTGTACAGTACAGAAAGAAAGCTTGAGGCATATAACTCTCCCTCAAAGCTATGACCTCTTCTACTGAATCAATCTATACTTATATCAATGATCATCCTCAACAACTGTATACCCAATAGTTTCAAAAAAGAAAAGAGGGTTCGTAATAGAGAGGCGCACACCTGTAATAACGGGGAATGACAGGAGAAGACTGAATTACTACGACGTCGGCCATGGCTGTGATAGAGAGACGGAAGAGTTTGAGGCCTCGAGACCTTGTTTCCCATGTATGGCAGATTTGAGGACGTTGTACTGTTCGCGGGTCGAGGAGTACAGCGCATCGCTGTAGGCTAGCTTTGCCTGCACCAATTTAAAAATGTTTAATTATAGGCCGTATTTTGGATTGAAGAGTGGCGTGGAAGCAAAATAACTGGAGAGAAAGCAACTTTAATAAGCTTTTCTTTCGTGTTTCCTAAGATTTTATGCAAAATTTTCGTTTCTTCAATTAACAAAACATAAAAACTAGTTTTTCTTTTGCATTTCATTTTCATTTACCACCAATTACCTCAGCAAAATAAATGAGAAAGACAGGCAATCGGATATAATAACTGAAGTCATAGTTTCACCTCTTCGGGATCATCCAGAGCAGAAAGGACTTCGTTGTAGCAGATTTTGGGGGCAACTGATAATCCGACCCCGTGGAAGGATATAACCCTTTTCTCCCCTATATCTTTCTCGACCTGCCAAAAAAAAAAATTAAAATTCTGGTTGACGACGAGGAGTGAAATACAAGCAATACGTGAAGTTTAGAGGTGTAAGATTGAGACCTGGGGTGGAGGGGGCATGATATCATAGCATAGTACTGCTAAGGGGTATATGTGCCCTGAAACGCCGGCGTGGTCTACTAGCCTTCTCATGTTGTCCACTGATGATGCATCAAAAGGCGCCTGTAATAATAACACAGTAACAATTATAAATGCTCCATGAGTTGAAATTCGAATTATATGCCTATTACTTGAAATTAATTTGGGAGCTACTTTGTAGGATTCAAATCAATTTCTGGGAATAACGTACAGATTCACTCAACTGAAGCTCAAGGGGGAATAGGGTAAGCTGTGTTGGAGACTAGCAAATAACGGTGTACTAGGGGTGTGTCAAGAACAAGCAAAAACACGTTTTACGAAATGGAGATATCACAATAGAAGTAAAAATGAGATTGCAAACATTTTTCAGTAGCACCAAGAACAGTGAACAAAGTATGTCGAGAGAACATACTGGATACCATTCTTTTGTAACAGGATCTGGGCGGTCCCTTCCACCACTTGGCGCAATCCAAATTATTTTGGATCCACTCCTGCATGCGATATTACAGAGATGTCTGAATTTCTCGAGAAACCTCTTTGGTACATATGGTTCTCCAAAAATAATTTAAGACATCTCTACTATAAATTTACTACGGGGTAAAAACGTACAAAATATACAGCAAATATTGACCAAACTTATAATTTACTCCCATCTATACACGCAACAGGGTAACATCCAACAGCACGAATCAGATAACCCAACCTATGAATAAAATTTTAATAATTGGCAAAATGCAACTCTGATATTTATCCATACCTCAAAAGCATTGCCATTTCTTTCAAGCTTTTTGTGTTAGCTCTTCTTTTCATGTCTACGAGTTCAGGATCATCATTCATGTGTTTCTTGGAGTACACGCATAAGAGATTCCTAGTTATAATACAGAAGATATAAGTTGACAATTATAGGAAAATCTCAATACACTAGGCCATATATCTATGCGAAAGCCAATTACCTTCCCATACTGAAGGGCTTGCATAGAGGATCTGTAACGACCCTATCTCCAGCCACGCAGATCTGTATTGCATGATAAACAAATTGCACGTCAAATACTAAAATACCTATTAATTACCAAAGCTGCATTTCGGTAATGAAAACTGTATTATACCAAATTCTCAGCAATAAACGGATGAGTGGATTCAAGCAACAAAGAAATGACGGCGGGATCTGCTTCAGTTTGATGGTTGGAGATTAAAATGACATTCTCGCCCTGAATGTGGAATGAGATGGTAATTAAAATATGCTAAAGCCCAATATACATCAGTCAGATAGATAGGTGATCTTAAAAGTCAAAACTGCCAATTATGAAATGCTAAAATTCAACATACATCAGCAACTGATCTACGCAATCATGACTGCCATATACAGGAAATTCAACGTAAACCAGTATATTCATAATTATGCTAGTACAAGCTGTTTCAGACCATTCAGGAAAAATTGCAAGAAATAAAAGCCAGAAAAAAAAAAATAGAAAACCATACCATAAGTAAGTGGAAACATGATAAAAGAAAAAATTCATGAGTAACAACTAACAACTGGCAACGAAGTACAGGAACGAACAATCATAGGATTGTCTACAAGAATAAAAGCTATATATTATGCATATAAATCAACATAAACAACTATTGCATTACTTGGAAGTGATCTAACCTCCCAATCCTGCAGCATAAGCATATTAAAAATAAAAAAGAATAGAAGAGCATGAAAACATTTTTTGGGTTGTGCATATCAAGTCGTCCGCGAAACCCTAAAATTGTCAGAAATTCCTACAAACCTGCCGCAGATTATTCTCCATTTCACTGAACAGAGAGATGTTCCCAACATACGAGTTCCTAAAACGAAAAATGTTACCAGTAACATGAAGTATCCGCAAAGTGAATGAGACATTGATATATGGCCACGCACTGCACCATTCCAGTTATAACTAGAGAAAATAATATTGTTCCTGACCTGAAATCAAGCAGGGGCGCAATATATTTCTGACCGAAGGCATAGTAATCAAATGGTTCCCGAATTGCCACATGGTATGGTGCAAATTGATAAGGGTTCTGGAATCATACGCCAAAGTGAGATCTAGTGCACGCAACAAAAAAATACATCTCCAAATATGTAACATCTTGAAGAGAAAAGTATCAGAATGACTACCAGAACTTCCATTAAAATGCGGTCTAGAGCACGGGACATATTAGAAAAGACAATTTCATGAGCATCACTATGTCCACTGTGTAATACCTGAGCATGAAAGTGTAGGTAAATCAGATCCGACTGAAAAAAGCCCTTATCAACAACTCTTACAACAACAGTTATGAAAATATTTCAAAATAAATACTTTGAATAACTCAGAATAGATAAAAACTTTGCTGTCATAACAATATTCATTGCAACTGATAGATGTATATTAAGGTCAACTCTTACAAACGATAACAATAACATTTATTAACTGCATTTCGGTAATTGTGGTATAACTCCTCCATTCCTTGAGCTACATTTAGTGGCAAACTACCAGCTTCTACTTCTTTTTGAATGTCCATAAGCAAGTCTGGCAATAAATTCATATAAAATTGTAAGATGCGAGATAAGGCAGACCTTAAGTAAAGAACTCAGAACTAGACTAACAGTAACAAGAATGACTTGAAACAGTTACTCTCTGCAAGGAGCTTCCAATCAATGCAAGAAGACTATGCTAAATCCCAGATAAGATAATCTTCGATCATAATATTTCATGTAAGTATACTTTTGATTAAGATGAAGGAAAATATGAAAATACACGTGGAAATGAAAAATGAATAAGAAAATGTGTCTCCGTTAAACCATAAAGAACTCGATGTGTTGCAGGCTCTATATAAGAGGGTTGTGTGTGAGTTTGTCTGTCAGAGAGAGAAAGAGCAGTTTGTGAAAGCGAATTTAAATGGACACATCACATATCGACACATTGATATGTTACGCCGCTTTTCACTCACTCACTTTTGCAAACACCATATATATCTCAATTTGTTTCGCGTCACATTATAGTGGTTGAAAAACAAATCGGCATCCCACTGCAATACCAACTTTTTTCAGCGGCCGCATACGACGCCAGATGACGTTTCCATATGGCAGATAATGGACATACTAACATGAAATAGCGGACTTGCATTTCTGCACTTAAAAATATATCAAATACACAGTCTAAAATGTTCATTTATCTTCGACTTCACATTCGCTCATATATGAGCACAAAAACCAACATCATCACACATAATGAGCACAAAACCACATCATCACAATTACACTTGTCTAACCCATAAAAAGCCACAAAACAAACAGTTGCACGCATATCGCACAGCTTGCGTTAACTGAAGAAGAGACACTGAAGAAAGGGAAGCACACGTGCGATAACGGAATTGGCCACACTTTCTAAGTTGAAGACGGACAGCACATGCCAATCCGAAAAAATACACAATCGAAATATGCACAAACAGGCAAACAGTCTCGTTATGTAACCAGCGATTGGTCAAATACACCAGCAGCATCCACCAAAAGTTAAAAAATCAAACCGAGACAGTAGCTCAAGTGCACGAAGACGAAACACATCACTAAAACGCACGCGCGGCAGGCACAGGAGCTAGAAAGACAATCGACACCAACCTTTTTCAGTGCGCGCGTCAGCAAAAGTCCGAGGCGGCTTCAGAATCTCACGCTCGTCATCGGATAATCCACACTCAACCACACCGTGTAGAGTGTCCGCCGCTCCGCCTCGATCGGAACGGCAGAGAATAAGTCGGATAGGGCGAGATTCTCCGGCGGCGAAGCGGTTGAAGCAGAATCGTATCCTGGAAGTGTACGGTGGAGCTGAAACCCTAGGCGTAGTAGTAGATGAAGCTAGCAGAGAGCTAGCTGAGGAGGAAATTGAAAACGCCATTATAGTTTCATGTGTGTGTTGTGTGCGAAGTTTCCGGCGTTTGAGTGCGTTGGCGCGCGTGTGTATAAGAGAAGTGCTTTATATAGTTTGCCGAGCCGTGCGGTGCGCGCTCTGCTCTGAGGCTATGGAACGAATAGAAGAGATAATAATAATAATGGAAATGAGAAGGGAAGAGAAGAAAAAAAGAGGAAGAGAGAAGGAGAAGGGCACGCAAAACAGTGGAAAAAGGAGAGCGTGGGACAGCTGTGGTCGTGCTTGGCCAATTTTAATAAGATTTTCGTTTTTAAAAATTAGAAAAAATAATTTGGTTGTAAAAGCAGTTACTATTTTGCTGATTGTTATTATTATATATACTATTATATAATTGGTTGGGTGGATATGAACTACCACAATTTTGTGTGAAACTTATTTGCAATATAGTCTCTAGGGGTGGGCATCGGGTCGGGTAGTCGGGTATCGGGTAATTCGGGTTCGGGTAGTTCGGGTTCGGATTAAGATTTTCACTATCCGAACCCGACCCGATTTACAGCGGGTACCCGCTTGTCGGGTATATATCGGGTTCGGGTACCCGACGTCGGGTAGTCGGGTACCCGATTTTTAATTGGATATGATTAAAAATATTATAATTCAATAAACAAATTACAATATCCATGTTATATATTAATATCGCTTACAATATTTAGGTATTTTGTTTTCAATAAATATAATAAATACATATCTTTATATTTTTATTTATAAAAATTTTGAGTATATATTTTAAATATTTATATATGCATTGATATAAAGTATCACTTCTTAATTATACAATTAGAATAAGAACTTAGTCGAAATATTATTTAAAACTTTAACATCACTTAAGTTAGATATTGATATATGTAATTATATATTTTTAATGTTATGTACAAAACTAATATATTTTAAAAAAATAATATATCGGGTACCCGAATAACCCGATCGGGTAGTAAATTACTACCCGATACCCGACCCGATTAATAATTATCGGGTATCGGATAACCCGATACCCGACAAATAACCCAAACTACCCGATCCGAACTACCCGAACCCGATCGGGTTCGGGTAAAACCCGAATACCCGAACCCGAACGCCCACCCCTAATAGTCTCCCATTTGTAAAATTAATTAAGTATTTCTATATCATTATTAAAGGTACTTATGCCTCGACAACTGAGTTCCTTTTTATATAACTTAAACACTAAAAATTATATTTTCAAAATTTAAAATAATTTCAATATAATTATATTTTAAGGACACGCATCTGGTGTGAATAAAAGTATTAGTTAGTATAATAATTATTATTATTACCATTATTATTATTTATATTGGATGTTACATAATCCAAATTCTCCTCTCCAAACAAATGATTGAAATCATTTTAATCACAATGTATAAACTGTGATTAACATCGTTAACAAAACTTGGAACATGTGGCGTGAAACATGAAAAGTTTGCTCGACGTTGGGATTATTACATAACTACTAATGGTGAGACTTAGATTCATTTCAGAATTTTAATCGAATTACAATGACGTTGTGCGACGATAAAAAGGAAACAACCAAATTATTCATTTGGTATCGTTCGATCATCTAGAGAGAAGAAAACTCTTCTCAAAATAGAAACACAAAACAAGATGTTATAGTTTAATAGAACTACAAAAACTACACGTAAAACTCCATAATAAAGACTATTAAGCCTAAAACTTCATGCTCAACTTTACATAGTTTGTCTTCTCTTTGGAAATTATACTTTCGAGAGAACCAATTTTAACATGAGACGATAAAAAGGCTCACCGACCCGAAAATCAAGTATGAAAAAAGGAAATAAATAATAAAAGAAAACGACAAAAGAGGGTGATTTCCCCTCTTAACAAATCGATGGATAAGGACGATGGATAAATACGTTTTATTTCTAAATTTTCTAAAGGTCTAAATCATAGGCTTTCGCATTCGACAATTATACAATTACGTAGCGTTAGTTCCAATAATTTGCCATCGTTACTTCTTATCTTCAATTCTTGATCATCATAAGCACGTGCCCACAAGCAAAAATGACAACATATTTTCTATTTTTCTTCTAATTCAAAATTAATAATTCCAATTTCCATCAAGAGTACTTTTCCATTCAATCACAACTGCATACGATGTAATAAACACAACCCAAAACCCACCAAACAGTTCACTGACTCGCCCATTTCACAGTTCACTACAGCAAGCGATAGTTCGATGTTGTGTTCAAAATAAATACAAAATCTTTACTTTTAACCATTTTCTATCATGTGTCAATCTTTATTTCATTTGCTACCTACCCAAGGAAGTTCATGATGACCAAATGAAGGACCAGACTGCAAAGTACGAAATCGGCAAAGGCCCGCTCGGGTGGCAGATCCTGCGATCAAATATCGATACTATTAGATTACAATGAAGATTTCGAGAATGGTATACATACAATGAAGATTTTGAGAATGGTATACATACAATGAAGAAGAACTAACTACCTTGAACTCCTTGTTTTCTTTGTTCACTTGAATTCGAAGGCTCACTGCCATCACCAGAGAATGGCAAAAATGAGCCCGTTAGTTATTAATCGAACTTCAGAATACTGTAAGAGAAAAAAAAAACTTTTAAGAAATGTTATTTACTCACCGGCGAGGACAGCAGTTCCAATGCATGAGAGTACCCCTGATAGGAAGGAGTTGAAAGGAAATGATCCAACCATCGCCATGTAGAACACCTGGTTATCGCAAGAACGGCGATGTTTAACAATATCTTCAGTTTGGGTTTCAACAATTGATGGTATATTAGGCTAATCCTCACGAAGTTATGCTACTGAAATAAGATGAATCAATCAAGCTACAAGTTTTGAGTTTATTGGTCTTAAGCTACAATGACGAGCAAGCAATGGGGGAAAACTGCCAACTAACGTCAGGCACTAGAACCTCTAATGAACGCATAAATTAGAAGTCAGCCAAAGTTCAAGTAGACGTTCAAACCACATTCAAAGAAGCATAATGCATAAAATCTATCATATGACTAGATGATTGACCTCTGAAGAATGATAATTAATTTACATCAGCTGAAATGTAGCCGAGGAAAATCGATCCTTGTACTGTGGTGAAATGAATCCAAAGGTTAGGAGTATATTCTGAAAAGTATACTGACACCTTCATAAAGGAGCTGATTCACACACAGAAGAAAACCATGTTGCTTCTATTTTCCGGTTAACTTTTTTTCAGCATCAATTTCCACGACTCAAGCGACTCAAACTGAGGAGATAGATCTACGAAGCTCATCACAACCATCGACTATCAGTATACCCCCTATTCTCAAACAAAGAATCTATAGCAATCGGGAGAAATCAAAACGTACCTGAATAGCAGCAGTTACAGCAGCAAAAACAGCGTATAGATCGATGATCTGCAATGACGAAGGACGAATTAAAAAAAAAAAAGGAAAAAAGGAGACGTAAGCCACAATATACAGAACCTTGAGATTCGTAAACATAAACCTTGAGATTCGATGGAGTAGCAGAATAAGCTGTGCGCAGAGAATGAAAGAGAGCTTGCCCATCTTTAGCCGCCGCCTCCGTCGTCGCCGATGATCTCACCATTTCTCCCTCTCGACACTCTCGACACTCCAGCTTCAACGACGTGAGAAAATAGAACCATGTGAACTCCAACCTTCGATCTCAGTCGTTGATACGCTGGAGTCCGTTAGCGAATCGGACGGTGAAGAACTATTGGGCCTACATAATGAAATGGTAACAGAGGCCAATAAATTAGAGGCCCAATTAAGCCCAAAAGTCCAAACCTGTTCCTCAAGCAACTGACTACGCACAACCGACTTCTGTATGAGATATCTATATTCTATATCTAGGGTTGAAAAAAAACCTGAAAAATAAAGGAAAAATCAGCAGAGGAGCGACAAGAGAGCAAAGGCCAAAGAGGCTTGGGGGATCAATTTGACGACTTCTCTGTGATTAGGTCGCTGTTTTATTGTAATTTTTGGGTGTGTTCATTAATTTCTGTATGTACTTTTGCCTTTTTTTGGTTGTTCGGCTTGTGATAGCTGAACTTCTTGTGATGTGTTGTTGTGGATCCATGGATGTGTGAGATTTTTTCGTGTGTTTTTGCTGTTGATTCTCGAAATTCGTGGTGTGTTATGATGTTAATTTTGGTAGTAGACTTGAAAAATGATGTGAATTGAAGTAGCTTGTGAAGACGATCATTCATTGGATTTGTATGTAATTTACTTATATATCTGAGCTTGTAGAAGTTTTTTTTTTCTTTTGCACAGTGTTTGATATTTGGTCATTATCTGTTATGTTCGATGGAAAATATTCAGAATTATTTTTATCAAGTTGATTTTGTATATGAGGTTGAAGATTGTGACCATTTTCCTCTCAAATAAAACATTTTTACATCGATTAATGGAGTTGTATGGCTCTGAGTCAGTAAGATGATTGAACCTAATGGCTGCTAGCTAGATTATAATGAGTTCTTTTTTTTTTTCCGTTTCTGAAGAGCTAGGAATTGAAATCAGGATGCTAATTGTTATCTGACTTAGTTGTATGCGGTATATGTGTTTTGCATGTGATTATTTGCGTAGATCCGTGGCTTGTTATCTGATGCTGTTTCTTTCGTGAGATAGCGACGCACTTGATGTCTTCCGTGGCTTGTAGCTAATTAGTTTCTTCTGTTACTTGTTCTCGGGTTTCCTTTCAGATGCTTTGCTATCCTTAGCGTACTTCATATTTAGTAGCTTAATAGCAGTAATTTTTCTTGTAGTAGTCCACGGGTGGATTTAAAATTGATGTCTTTATTCTATCCTATACGAACTTGATGTGATACTGCATGTACTTCATAAGTTATTAAATGCTATCATAAAGTTAATTATCCATTGTTTCGCTATAAAATTTAATGATGGATTTTTTGTGTATGTATCCATCATGGGTGTGCTCTGAATGCTACGAGATCAAATTGGATGCATGCTTGGACCTTTGAGTTCATCTTGGAAATGTTCCATCATTAATGCCATTTTCCGTTACGATCAGTAACATTGAATCTCTTTTGCCCTTACGCTTGCTAGACTACTATAGTTTCTGGTAGCTTCGGTGTTTATCTCTGATGCTCTTACATTGAATCTTTCCTGCGCATTTCTTCTCTATTTCAGGTTTTTCTATCTGTTCCCAATGGCATTGTTTCTTTGAGTCTGTACCTGGAACAAGTCCTCGCAAGTCACAACTAGCAATTTGGCTGTGTATTGGTGGATAGGCATTGATCCAAGAGGTACAAATGGACACAAAATACGAAAAGGTATTGGCTAATGGTGGACGTGTTGCTGTTAGGCTTAAAAGAAAGGAGCCAGAGCAATGCAACATCTCCCATAAAGGATTCAAAGCTGTGTTGTCTCCTGGTTCATCTGCCAAAAGAAGTAAACTGGGAAAATCTAGCTCCAATGCTTTTGCATCTGGAAAACGCCTGCTTAAGTATTATTCCAACTACAAAAATATTAGGGCTCTCGCGCGTTTGATGTTTTATCACGACAATGAATGGAATGATTTCTCCCAGGATGTTGTTGATTTAGTTAACAAAGATGTTGTTAACAATCCTGCATTGGAACTAGATGTCAATGGGAGTAAGATTTTGCTTGACTTTTTGCACATGACTAAGTGGGACATGGAAACTGGTATGTCCCATCCAATTGCCTGGATTGACGCATCTGACAAGTGTTTCTTCCCTGATATAGTCGGTGATTATGATGAGCCAAATTTTAACCGATATGAATTGGAACCTCTGGAGAATCAGGACATCAACCTGCATTTGGAGATTGAGATACGTGAACTAGATGCAGAATCAAGTGGCGAGTCCAATACCATAACTGAGCAAGCATTAGACAAAGACGGTGCTGCAACTTTATATTGTGATGTGGGAATAAATGAAAGTTGCGTGAAAGGACCAATTGTGAAAGCTGTCGGCTCATCTGAAGGAAACTCGAAGTTAGCTGCTGTTCATCAGCCAGGCTCTATCGCCATTGATGCTTTAAAAGATATGTTCGTGAAAGCTATTGGCTCACCCGCTGCAAAAATCCTTGAATTACATCATTGCTCGGGCATTTCTATGGTGGCTAGGCTGGAAATTTTCAGTAAACAGCTTGAAATTACTAAAAGGCTCCGTGGAGATGCGAATGTCCAATATGCCTGGCTGCCTTGTTCGAGAAGGACAGCTTTTGCTATGGAGAAGTTTGGAGTTGGTTATACTGAGCACTCGAAAATTCACCCTGCGCATGGTGTTGGAGTTCATTTGATTCCTGCTAACGGAACAAACATCAGGTTTGATATTTTGAATCACTTTTTGTGTAGTCAAGATGCATTTAAAGTTTTTATCTGCGCACTCTTATTTCCGTTTTATTACTGCACATATTTGAGAAAATCCTCATGTGCATATGCGTATATCTCTCGATTCACTTTACGTAGATGTATCATTACTTCAAAGATGGTAAGTTAGTTGTCAGAAGCTGATAGGCTCCTTTGTTTCTCTTTGTATCTTCATGCTAGCGCTACATATTTAAAACATTATCTGGTGCATTTGGTTCTATTTTTTCCTTTTTGGGGTTTTCAGTATTGATTACTTTGATATTGACGAAAACGGCGCCCAACATATGATACTCTGCCGTGTGATAATGGGAAATATGGAGTTTGTTCGCGCGGGATCAGATCAGTTCTATCCCAGTACAGAGGAATATGACAGTGGCACTGATAATCTCCATGCTCCAAATCAATACGTTATATGGAACATGAATGCGAACTCTCACATCTACCCTGAATATGTTGTCAGTTTCAAGATGACTCCGAACGTGGAAGGTAGATAATGTTTCACGCTCTTGTTCCAACTTTACCCTTTTAGCGCGTATTTTTGTTTGGGTGAATGAATGCTCAAAATCCCACGCTTCCAATTTTGTGCAATTGTATGTATTCATTGGCCAGGTTGCTGATCCTTAGCGCTCTTCTATTTTTTTTTGTGGTTATTCGTTGATTTGAAGTTGAACATTAGAGCAGGATTTTGGTTGCTTGAAATGGTCATCATCATATTACTCTTAATCGAATGGATCCAACACTTGAAGCTTAACACTCTCAAAAAGTTTTTTTGTTTTTTGTTAAAATATTCCAAACATAGCTGCCAAATCCATGCCCCTTACCGATATGTATAACAGGGCGTGTACCTGAAAACGGTGGCAGAATCGATAATTCAGGGATCAGCACTTGTGATGCAGGACCTCAAGGGCCGGTATGTTTCCGTTAATAGACCTTAAATTTTCGTTAAGTCGTCCTTCGACTCTCAGTTCTATTCTTCACAAATAAAGTTAAAGCGCATTCATCTCTCACCACTTGCAGAAAACTCCAACTTCTCCTTGGATGTCATTTTCGACGCTGTTCGACGCAATCTCGGGCAGAATCCCTTGTGAGAGTATGGACCTACTGAAGAAGAACTACGACTTGTTTAAGGTTCGTAATAAAAACGATAAACTTTCCGTCGCTTTCAAAGGCAATAATATAACAATCATGAAATAATAAATTTTCCTGTTGCTTTTGCAGAATAAGCAGATAACTAGGGAAACATTCGTCAGAATGCTGAGGGCGATCGTCGGCGATACTTTGCTTAAGGTTGCAATCACAACTCTTCAGGCCAAGGTATAATAAACTCATTCATCTCAGCTGTGAGTAATAATAATGTTTGTATGTTTAATGTAATCGTCATGTGCAGACGGCGACGAAGGTAAGGCCTACGGTGTGAGGCTGTTGGTGAATAATGATATCGGTTTTTTGCGGTATTTTTATGTAAGATATAGCAAAGAATGATGTTTTTTCCGTTGCGAAATTGCTTGTGTTGTCTGCTACGATATAAAACTTCTTGTGGTGTTTGTTTTCTGCTATTACACATGTTTTTGGACTTCGAACATCAATGCTAGCGCTTCTGTTGTGTATGTTGAAATGGTTTGATGTGTTTAGTATTGTAGAAAATTGTGTATTTGTATGAAATTTATTAAGAATATTATGCTATTATTTGGTAATAACTGTATAAGTTAGATAAAGATTGGAAGATGAAATAAGAAAATACGTTAAAGATTTTCTGATGTTTTACGGAACAACTCTAATGATCTATTTCTAACTAATACCAGTGCTTTACGCACGCGGCACACGCTCGATGAAATGATAATACATATATATATATATATATATATATATTATATTCTATTTTATTAATGTGAGGGGTGAGGTTAAACTCTCAATGTGACCTGTCAATTAAACAAACAAATTAAATAATAAACTAAATAAAAACGCTACATATAATTACTATTTTTTAGCTTATTACTATTTTTTAGCTAATTAGTATTATACCTTTATTTAATTTATATAGATACATGCTTAAAATTTAAATCATCATTTGTAATACAAATTTTAAACTAAAATATTATATACGTTTATATGATAGCACATGCAGTGAATGTGCAAAGAGTACTAATATTAATTAATCTTTTGGTTATATTTTATAGATGAGATTCTAATGCTAAGTTTAAAATTGATTTTGTATGACATAATTGGAATAAGTTCAAAAATACGGTAAAAAGGTAATTATAGTTGACACACCATCTAATTATTTTATCTCATTAATCTTCAAAAAGTACTTAAATTTCATTGGTCAAACGAGTAATTCCATCAACATCTAAAATATCGTCTTTGGTTATTAGTCCATGTTAATCTCATCAAACATCCAACGAGGATATTTTTATCGCTCGCTACTACGCATCAAAGTAGAGAAATTTCATCATTTTCTAACGGTGTCAACGCCGAAGTAAAAGGAACGAATTTGTTTGCTCAAAAACAAATTTTATTTCGCATCGGTACTTAATTAGGCCTAAATTGTGTTGCTTGATCATGTAGAGAAATGAATAAAATGAAAACACAACACGTCAACGCAATCTTTTTCTTTTTCTTTTCTAAATATATCAGTTAGAACTTCAACAGAAAAGTCAAATAGTTCGAGCCCCACCCACATCACAAATAATAAAATAGATGTCGAAAAGTTGGTTCAACTATGCACTACAACCATTGTTGCATTTGAATGCATAAATACCAATCTTTCTTAGACATCGTTGTCCTAACATGGACGAACGATGATGGTAACGTTGAGAAAAGCCTCAGCCTTTAATTTAGATCCACAAAGCTGCCAAAATCCACAGACCCCCAAAATCATTATCATTGAAAAAACACAAAAAGAACGCTGTACAGTTTTGCAGCAGCCAAAAATGATCATGTAAGTAGACGACCCAACACAAGAATAAAGAAGGCAATTCATAAACTTATTGATGCTTGAGAATTAAGAGATGTACACAGCGATATAAAATTGAAAGGGAAATCACGGCTAACCTCGGTGATCATCAAGAACCGATCAAGGCATTAGGCGCTCCAACTTTCTTTCAAAAGAACCTCTTTTTATCGGCGGATTTCAGTATCTGAAACGAGCACATCAAATTCTCATCGACGCTCATCATAGATCCAGTGTTATCGAATTCCCCGCAGTAGTTTGGAGCAGAAAATATAGTTACCAATTGCCTGTCTGCGAAGAATTCATACCCATCCTCCACGACCTACACATCACACAATATGATAACAGGAGAAAAGATCGAACGAGAAAAGAGTTAAACAGATCAAAGAAAGACAAGTCATAATATTACATGCTGGGCACGACAAATAAGGTCCATGTCATTTTGCATTAAGAACTCAGCGACTTTATCGGTGCCAAAAGTGTAAGAAACGCCCCTATCGTTCATGCCCCAACCTTTTATTTCTCTACTTGGATCGGACCAAAGCAAATCACAAAAGAGGCCAGAATCTGGGACATCAGTGGGACGTGGTAAGTTTCTAATTTGGTCCAAATTTGTGAGGTCGGGCGAAAGTCCGCCATGCATGCAGAGTATTTTACCGTCTATAAGGGCAGCCATGGGGAGGCAGTTGAAGCACTCTGTAAATGTTTTCCATATTCGAACGTTGAATCTGCACTGTCGAAGAATCCGTAGAACCTTTCTGTGGGGAAGGTCATCAAATGGGAAATGTGTGCCCTTACTGAATTTGGAGCGAGTATGTTTGCCCAAGAAACATGGAGGTTTAAGTCTGAGGGAGTGTGTGTCTTGGAACTTGGCCCTCGCTGGAAAACAGATATGGGACATTACAAGGAAAACTGATACTTTATGGATTAAATGGGTTCATGTGGTATATTTGAAGGAAACCAATTTTTGGGACTTTAACCCTGATTCCAGTTGGCATTGGAAGAAATTGCATAAGATAAAGAGGAAGTTTAAGGATGGTTATCGGGGAAGGGACTGGTGTCTGACTGCTGATGGGAAGTACACAATCAGCTCTGGTTATGAATGGATTAAAGGAGCAGGTGATCCATTTCCGCTGGCCAAAGCTGTATGGACTAGGTACCGAAACATTCTTTTATTCTTTGGTTGCTCGTACATAGAAGGTTGCTAACTAAAGATAGAATGGGAAAGTGGGGACTGAACCTGGCTGATACAAGCTGCCCGTTATGCAGGCTAAGTGAGGAAACAATCGACCATTTATTTGTGGACTGCTGTTTAAGTAAAATATTATTGGGAAGAATGAATGCATGGCTCAATGTTCAATGTTAGTGTGGGGTTTGCATCCTTTGAGCAGTTGTGCGAACGGCTCCTGATACTGGGGAGGCCAAGAAAGACTCAAAATTGTACATTGTTCGCATGTCTAGCGTCATTGTTTTACCACATATGGGCTGAGAGAAATAGGCGACTGCATGGTGGGAGATCTATGACTGAGGAGCAAATTATGCTACTGATAGAGCAGGAAATGAAAGGGAGGATCAGATGAGTCTGCCGAGTGAAGAAAGCAGCAGAGCTGGAAATTTATAAGCGGGTGTGCTATTTTGATAGACAGTAGTTTGTTTTTGTGTGGTAGTGCAGATAGCTGTACAAAATATTGCTAAGTGGTTAATGAATATTTCATTCGAACAAAAAAAAAAAAAAAGAAAGCAAGGCAATGGACGGTAACGAAGATTCTACTATTGTGTGGTTAAGGACAAAGGGTAGCTCGAATCTTGTTCATGGGCGAAGAGGCTTCGTCGACTGTAACGTCAATGCGATGAGGCCGAGAACACTAAACAACGTTCATGCGATTAGATTGATTGATGGCAACAAAAATCTTTTTTTTTTTATTAATAATCATAACATATGAACACGAGAAATAACACCATTGATCGGCGGCGACTGAATCCCCTTAGTGGCCCTCGTCTCCTCTCCCTCACCTTAAGTTTCTTCAGTTCAAACTCACAACTAGGGTTTCGCTATTTTGTTATTGAACTCGGAATTTGATAATTTGCAGATTCAGGACATATTTTTATCATATTAAGATTTGGTCATCGTGGTTTTGTTATCGATATCGCAACAATAATTATCATTTTAACCTTGATTTTCTAATTTAGCTTAACTATCATGTACTATACTTAGTATTATACCCAAATATATCTAAAATTTACCACAGTGCACCCAACGAGAGGGTACTAGCGCATAATTAAATAAATGAAGAGTTGTGGTTTACGTCTTTTCTAAATCGCATGGATTTTTTGTGCTTGATTTCTATACCACAGATGAATAACTATATGCAATTTAGCCCTAAATGTATTCTATATATTCTAAAATTAATTTATAAAATAACATAAAATTAACTAATCATTTCATTAAGAACTTGATATTCATTCAACAAACGTGCGCGCACACACACATGTACATATTAACGACAAACAACAAACACATATTACATATTTGAGCAAGACCCTAAACCCTAAGTGGCAAGCAATGATTGTGATTGCTTCTCATACTTAAACCCTAATCCCATGGAATCATCGGCAGACCAGACAAAGATCCCATGAAGATTCCCCTGGCTCTTCAACTTATTACACGCCGTAAAGAAACCATTGTCCGGCGATAGCCCACCGCTGCCGTCGCTTATGAAGCTCGCCAGCACTTTCCCGCCATTATAGTTCGAACTCTGCTTGGTGAAGTAGCCCATGAATTCCGAGACGCTTGTCCCCTCATCGTAAGCGTAGAATTGAAAGTTCACGTAGTCAATCAAGTGCCCGTAACTCTTCCACAGAGCCATGTAATGGCTCTGAACCTCGTCGTCGTCAAAAGGGGCGATTGAGGCGAATTGGATTACGCCGTTGCTTTTGAGTGCTGTCAGGAGCTGACCTGTTGGAAGTAAAATATACTGAAATTAAAATGCCACTTGTTCCCTACAAGCTAAATTTTTAGGTTAACTGGTTAGTCAGCATGGTATCGGTTTTTCGGTTCAAAAGGTTGTCCTCATTGGACTCATTTAAGTAAAATCCAAAATAGCTATGGAAATAATATATAAAATTAAGATAAGATACTTCCACCAAAATTAAGCTTTTAGGTGGAGTGGTAATTCAACATGGTATCAGTAACTCAGGTCAAAAGGTAGTTGGTACAAATCCCCACGACTACTCATTCAGAAGAAGAATCCACGTCTAAGGCTATATAAGAACGGAGTAAGTCTGAACGTGAGGAGTCATGTCAGAAATAAATTAATAAAATTAATATGAGATTCTCCCTACAAGTTTAATTTTTCAGATAAATCGATCATTTAGCCTTACCTATACACTCCGCAAACGTCTCAGGGTCGGCCTTGAAATGCTCGTAGTCTATATCAATCCCGTCCAAATCGTACGTCTGAATTATGCTTGTCAGTGACGTCACAGCATTGGACACCCACGAGCCGACCGATGATGGATTGAAGTACGCTGATCCATCGTTAACTGAGTCGCCACCTAAGCTTAGGGCAACCTTAACGTTCGAGTGTTGGGATTTTATGGACGAAACTTGAGATGGGCTAAGGTTGTCTGTATCCCAAAATACGTTGAATTGCCCGTCGGTGGGCTTGGAGGGAGACGAGGTTGTGTAGTCTATGGCGAAGGAGAGTATGAAGTGAAAATTGACGTCGGAGTTTATGGGCACGTCGGAGAACCGCACGTTCTTGAACTCGGCTCCTATGTATTCGCGGAAGAGATTTGAGTCAGCCGATTGGGTTGGTAATAAGAGTGAGCTGAGGATGAAAATAGTTGAGTACAAGTAGAAGAGCTTCATCTTTTTCTTGTTTTTTTTGGGCAATGTGTGTAGCTTTTGCTGTCTTAGATTTGTGTAGTTGGATTGGAATGACTTTGTTGTAATGAATTGCTTCGGTTTTATAGTGAACAGGGTTTTTGGAACATAGGGCGTGGGTCGAAAGAATCTTGATTTATGGTCGTTGATTGTTTCACGTGCCGTTGATGGATTTGTGTTTTTGAATTTGAATGATACTTTGGTATGTGTACAATAGTAAATATGGGATATTAACGAGATATGTAATTTGGATTGTGTGTGATCAATAGTTTTCTTATATATGTTTTATTAATTACACCAAACTCAAAAAAATTAATATGCTAAAATTTATCTATTTAATTTATTTTAATAAAAATAATCATATAATCAGCTTTTTTGTTAAACAATAAATTACTTATACTAAACTACAAATATAGAGTAAAATAAACAATGAAAGTAATGATCATTAGTTAAAGATTTACATTATACTTCAAATCATTCCACTATGTATAGTGATAGTAGCCGCCAAATCCTTGATTTTCAACTTTTTTTTCTTCGAAAATTTGACCCTTAGGGCACGAAATCAATCTGATTTATTTTATCAAAGGGAATAAATGTTTAGCAGTGTATTTAGTCAAATACATAATTATTTTGTTATATAGTAGATATTGCAAATATGTTAGAGAACGGAACAAATGTCTCTGCATGAAATCTTGACTTTCGATATTGGGTGAGGACCGAGGAGTGGGCATCAACACCAGGCCCCGAAGATTAGTCCCGGAGTGTGCGGTTCAAGCACATAGTTCGTCGAGTGCGGATATTTCAGGATAGGAAAAACCTAATTAAAACAATAAAAAGTAATAAGTACTTATTGGGTCTCGAAATGTTGAGCCTAATTAGTAATTGTTTACACAATAACAATACTAAATCATGGTCTTGGGAATATAAACAAATCAGGGCCTAAAGCCCTTGCTTTAGTTACTTTACCAAAAGCCGGTCCGATATAAGGAATGTGAGCTTCTAATCAAACTTCTTATCGAACTTTTTATCACTCGTTATTATTGTTTGTACTATAATAACATTCTTATATATGAACTTTTATATTTGTAAAAAGGTTTATAATATATTTTTTATTTAGACTTAATAATACAATTTAATATTTCGTCATAAAAAAAACATGTTAAAAACCACAAAAAACCCGCTCCAACCCAATTCAACTCAAACAAACCGCAATGTATCAGATTAAGATTTTATGATCGGGTTCATAGTACAATGTTAAAAACCGCAATACATTAGGTCTAGTTGAGATTTCAATAAGAACCGCCCTAACCGCACCACATTCACCCTAACTGCTCTCAACCGATTAGAATCAGCCGACGACTGAGTGCTCCTTCCTAAGATGACCATTTTCAGAAGTCTTATGATGCGAGCCTATATAAGTATCGATCTTATACATTATCTCCAAGCTATTGCTCACAAGGATACTGGAACTATCATAAGCTTGAATCACAATTGTTTGAATTTCCATCGGCACGTCGTCCTCTCAAGCCACCAGATCGCCCAAGGCGGAACTCAACGTCGTTCGAAAATCCGCCCTTTTCTAAAACTCTCGCTCAGCAACGATTGATTGAGGTTGTCCAAAGCCAGTGAAAGCACCATTTGACAAGTACGTGGTGATGAGAGGATAAGGGGTTTACCCTTCTTCTGCAACAATATTCTTCCTAATGCACCATTATCCGAGAAATTATTCGACACCTTCACTATTTCGTTGACGGAAACTTGGACAGAGAAGTTGTACAAAAAACCGGCGTCGTAAACGGCGGTTTTAGGACTTTTTATCATCGGACTTATGCTAATGTAACATTTTCTAGGGTGACGAGTGTAGTTACAAAGATTTCCGAGGGTGGTTGAAAAGTTTTTTGAGTAGTATGTGATTTGTCTTGCCATGTTGACGCACCACAAGCATAATTCGCTACACAATTGGGTCACCAATTGCAGACTTATTCGGCCAATTTTGTCGTATTAAATTATTTATTAGTTTAATTTATATATTTAAGTAGTGGTTTTGGTTCTAGATTTTTTTCCATAATCGATCTACTTCTTTGGGCTATTGGATGGATTCCGATTTTTGAACCTATTTGTAGTTTTCGACGATTTCCACAAGTGAAATGAAAAAAAAGTTCTCTAATACGACGAAATATTGAAAATTTTTAAAAAGCTAACTAATATGGATTGTATGTTTAATTTATTTTCCGTTTATACGGATATTATGTTGAACATCAATTTCATTTTTATCTTTATTTGGTTATAAAATTAATTCATAATAAGAAAGTTAGAATAAAAATATGCCATTTATTGATAACGTTTTGTATATAATAAAATTAATTTAGAAAAATGAACTAAAATAAATGACTGCCTATGTTTGAAAATTGAAACAAAACTCACACAATGCCTACTTTGTAATTGCCGCTCCGACAAGTGCCTACATAGCTCGTGAAATTGATGGGCTACATATATGAATTAGTCACTGTTAAGGGACCAACATGAAAATATCCCAAATTAAATTAATAGGGTTCATTCTCTCCCTCGTCTCCTACCCTCACCAAATTAATTCCCATCGATTCCAAACCCTAACCTAATCCCATCCAATTGTATTCTCGTGATGAAGGAGCCGAAGAGAAAATCCCGGTCGTTCGTTCCGGCGCCAGAACAATCAGATCCTCGCCCTAAGACGGCGCGTTTATCTGCTTCGCCGCCAGTTTTAGGTAAAGTATGTTTCATCTGCAATTACTTTCCTGCCGACAACCAGCCTGGTGGCTTTTCTTATGGTCCCGATCCGTCCGACGTCAATCATGGATTATATCTATTGGATTTAGATACGGAAACGGAAAGCAACGAGTTTGTTGATCGGAATCCTTACCTGTGTTTCAATAGCTTTTCATTAGGCATCCGTGGATTTTGCCTTCTTGGCTCTACCCTCTACTTCTTTGGTTATAGTCCCGCTTTGCTCTCATATGAGCTGCCCTCATCATTCCCCCCTTTTGGTCCACGACGGGACGAGGTTTTAACTTTGACTCGGGATTTGTTAAGCGATGCCCCTCATATGAAATATTACAAACATGCACCCTGGGCATGTCAAACTCCAGACGGAGAGAAAATGGTGATCTTCAGTACTATGTTATATATTTCCCCAGGCCGATCTAAGGGAAACTTCGAAATGTTCGATCGTAGAACAAAAACGTGGAGGAGGCTCGCCGATCTCAACCCACAGCTAACCCGACTTTGGCGTGAGGGCTGTCTGGGATTTTTTAAATATGGCATTCAAGAGGATTATTATGCTGAACTTCACTCTTGTTCTTTCATCGATGGTGGAGTTGTCCTACTGGTCAATACTTCGGTAGGAAATTTCACTCTGAACACAGCTGATCGCAAGAGTGCTTGGTTGCCATGTGATAGATTCCGACTCGACCTTGGCCGTGGATATTGGGATGGCGTTCGTACTAGCATGTTAGTCAGGGGTAGTTTGTGCTTGATGGATTGGTTTGCGTGGGAAGATGGAACCGATCAAGAGAAAAAGCTATTGTATGATGGGTTCTCATGGAATGCTGATAAAGTAATTGGAGGCGGAATGACTTGGCTTTCTCCAAAAAATCGATTCTGCATTGTGCGCAGTGAATGTGATGACGCAAGACAGCCCCTTTTGGTTGTAGACGTGTTTGAAGCTCAGAGCTGCAGTGAGATGATAAGCGTAGTAACCATGAGGCAAATGGAAGGTAGTAGCAGCCTCCAAAGGGAGAGTCTTTCCTGCAATTTCCATAACACAAGTTTGAGAAACTATTGTATTACTTCTGCTCATAATTTTCTTACTCACTAAAAGTTATATCTTGCAATAAGTAGATTATGGTATAAAAGATAAGGTACGCTAATATAAAATAAAAACTACTTCATAAATTCTTGTTATGGTACGCTATATATATAAGTGGCATAGTTAACCTGCATATTATGTAAAAGATAAGGTATGCTAATATAAAAGATAAGATACTCATATATTTTGGCTATTGTACCCTATAAATATGCATAATGGTACGGTTAGCCTGCATATTAAGCTCTCTGTATGTAAAAGATAAGGTACGTTAATATAAAATAAAAAGTAGTTCATAAATTCTTGTTATGGTACGCTATATATATATATCAATGTTTTAAAAGGCGCATCGCGCAGAGTGTCGCGTTTTAGTTCCTACGTAGCGTAGCGTAAATAGCGTAGCGTATTGCGTGAGTATTTCGAGAAAACTATTTATAATGAATAAATAATAATATACAACCACACAATCAAACAAACATAATTCAAAATGGTCTCTTTCATTAAAGTAGGATTTTAATTCTAGAAAAACATTCGAATATTAATTGATACAACCAATTCAAAGTCATAAAATTCGAAACATAGAATCAAGTCTAAAAGTAATCGGTGTCATCCAATTGAATTTGACTATCATCGTCGATACTATCAAAGTTTGGAGGATTTCCGCTATCAAAGATTCTTGGAGCAATTTCACCAAATTCTAGCATCTCGACATCATCATGAATGTTGGCGGGATCCTTGTTTGCACCTGTAGATTTAAAAATTAGTAGGAGATTATATTTACTGAATAAAAGTCATATACTTACTTGAGCTTTCACCTAATCTTTTCTTTTTTAGAAGGGGAGAGGGCTCTTGATCTTCATTTTCAATGTCAATCTCGACTCGCTTATCGGAATCCAAAAGGCTATCAAAGTGGCTTGGTGGCACACTCACAATAGGATCCCCTTCGAACAAGTCATCATCAAGAAGCCAATTGGTATTGTTAGGGAGGGATGGATCTTCTAGCTCTGCTATCCATTCATCATCGGATGCAATTTCATCAACTATAATTGGATCCATTTTGTCTCTCCGTCTAATACTTCTCTCCCGTAATCTGTAGTTGTATTTCACAAAGACCAAAGCATTCAATCTTGAATGCTCAAGCCTATTCCTCTTCTTTGTATGTATCTACGAATAACCAAAGCAATTTATTGTTAAACAAACTTTTTGTCCAATGACATGAAATGAAAGAAAGAAAAAATATATAGCATCTCTTAAGCTTAAAATTCTGCCAAATAAACTTTAACACCCACGCAACACGATAGAAAAAAATAATTACCGACTCAAACGTGCTCCAATTTCTTTCGCATCCCGAAGCGCTACAAGTAAGACTAAGAACTCGTATAGCAAATCTCATAAGCTCCGGTGTTTTGCTTCCAAATCGTTCCCACCATTTTGCTATAAAAAAGATAAACAACATCGGAATTATCCAATGTGCTGACGCCTTTAGAATGGCTATTGCTACCTCCTTGTGAAACCCCGTCCCCATCAGAAGAAGAAAATCTATTGCCACTTGGACCCTCACCGATCTCGCGGAGCAATTCATTCCTCTTGCTTTTGAGAGTCTTGTAAGTTTGAAGACTCTCACTAATTTCCCTTCTCACATCATCTGGAACTTTTTCACAAGGTGCAACACCTTTGCGGGATTGAGCTAAATGTTCTTTAAGACGAGAAATGCCCCCATTAGATTTATGGTGACAAAATCTGCATTCAATAGTTTTCTCCCCGTCTACTTTAAATCCATATTTCCACCCGATATCCTTCTTGCTATTTGTTGACATTTAAACTGCAAATAAAAAAGCTGAGATTAATAGAAGCGTGAACTGTTCAAAACCTTTGAAGTGAAACCAAATGCAACCAAAAGAGCAACAACATGGAAAGAACAAAAAAACCATAAAATTGATTTCTCATGCCCAACAACTAATTATAGAGCAAGCAAAAAATATAACATACTTAAAATTTCAGTTGCTATTTTCTCTCAGACAATCGCTTTGATAGCTGTTAGAGAAGGTGTTATTCACTTAGGTGCTGTTCACAAGGTCCCAATGCTACCCACTATATTAACATATAACGACATCCACACACCTTTAACATATATATCTTAAGTTTCATTTTCCAAGCACCTCAACCAATCAAAATGCTAATACAACGAAATCACGAAACCACGCATAAAGCCTAATACAACTAACAATATTAGCAAAATAGAAAACCTAATTGAACTTACTGAGTGACGAATTTGTTGAAGCTAGCAGACTAAGAAGACTCCAAGCAGCAGACGAAAAAATCGGACTGAAAGGGGTAAGGAAACCTAGATGCAAGTGTGCTTTAAATTATCTATTTACGATCTACACCCCATATTTTTAGTAAATTATCAAACGGTCCGAATAGCGTGGGTATTTTGCAAAATAGCGTAAAACGCGCGAGATACGAGTGATAAAGCGTGCCACGTCACATAAAGCGTAAGCTTTTCAGGAAGAACGCGAAATCACTTGCGCTACAGCGCGTTTTGGCTTGGAAAAACGCAAACTCGCGCTACAGTGCGCGCTATTCGACGCTTTTTAAAACACTGATATATATATATATATAATATATATATATATATAATAGTTAACCTGCATATTATGGCACTATGTATGTAAAAGATAAGGTACGCTAATATAAAAGATAAGGTACTCATATATTCTGGTTATGGTACGTTATATACATAATGGTACGGTAAACCTGCACATTATGGTACTATGTATGTAATAGATAATGTACGTTAATATAAAAACTTATGCTAGTGCATAAAATACAAACAAATTCTCATACAACTATACAACAAACGACATCACTGAGTCTCCAAACAGTCTCATTTATAAGACAAATAACTTAACGAACATAAACAACACAGTCTCTAAATAGTCTCATCCCCAAGTCAAATAACTGAACTTAAACAACAAAGTCTCCAAACAGTCTACGTCGTCAAATTGGGGCCGGTTAAACTCTGGATCCACGGTCTTCTTACATAGATACTCATACTTCCGTGCCCAACAATTCGTCAGAAAATGAGCTTGCACAATATAAAAAAGACATGAACTCAGAACTGCAACATAGTAAACAGAAACATGCACAATGTTAAAACTTACGAATGCTCTAGCGGCCCAGGTCATCTTATGCGTGGCCATCAGATTCCGAACGTAGATCAAAAGAGCGCAGGATGGCACCTGGAAAAAAGCTCAGATCTGTCTTGCGGAGGCATTTCTGCAAAAAAGTAAAATTGTTAATAAGCAGTACCGTTTTATACGCACGGCGTACCAATTTGCCCAAAGAGAAGGTACCAAATACAGTGATCGTGTAGTACCAAAACAAATTGACCCCATTCGAAAAAACCCAAAGCAAACCATTCCAGAACTTCCAAATTCGACAACAATCAGTCCACCCATTCGATGATACACGCACAAAGCTACGACACTAAATTGAACCATTCCAAAGAAACCCTAATCGAACAACAAATCGATTGTCATTCGAAAAACATGCAACTATTATTACGAACATTAACCGAAAATGCTTAAACCCAACGAATAACGGCAAAATCAAAATAGATACAAGCCTATTGGTAACGGTAATACCACGACGAAATGCCACGACGTACTGTAATGCTGCGAAGGACTTACCCTACCGATTTCAGAAGGGAATACAACGACGAACGAGAACCCACGACGTTGAATCTAAAGCAAAAACAAATGCGGGTCGATTTCTGGGAGAAAGTCGCGCGATTTGGGTTGGTTTGGGATGGTGCGAATTTTTTTTAAAGAACGAACGTAGAAATAAGAAACTAGGTAAATGATGTAATAAATCAGTTTTATCAGGGGTAAAAATCCGTCAGTTAGGTACCATATATTTTATTTTCATATCGTTTTGACCCCAAATTTTATAATTTAATTTCTGTAGCCCATTGTAAAATTAATTCCTAACCACCAACACAATTTACTTTAATTTTAACCCACAATTTTGTAAAATTTTACTATAGAAAACAATTACTATGTATATAATTTATGTTATTTGGTTATCATAAAAATATATAGAATCATATATAAACATACCGGTTTGTCTCGGGTTTGTCTACGGTTTGATTCCGATTTTATAACGGTTAAACCACTAAACCTTAAACCACTAAAATTTTCGGTCCGGTTCGAAAACCCGGTTTCAGAACCATGGTGTCAACACCGAGTAAGAAAAGGAACGAATTTGTTTGATAGGAAAAACAAATATTATTTCGCATCTGTACTTAATTAGGCTTAAATTGAGTTGCTTGATCATGTCGAAAAATGAATAAAAAGAAACACAAGACGTCAACGCAATCTTTTTCTTTCTTTTTTTTTTTTAGGTTAAGTTACAACTAATTAAAGTTCAGTTAGAACTTAAGAACAGAAAAGTCAAATAGTTCGAGCCCCACATCACAAATCATAAAATAGATGTCGAAAAGTTAATGCAACTATGCACTTGCAACCATTGTTGCATTTGAATGCATGAATATCAATCTTTCTTAGACATCGTTGTCCTAACATGAACGAACGATGATGGTGAGCCTCAGCCTTTAATTTAGATCCACAAAGTTGCCAAAATCCACAGAACAGAACCAAAATCATTATCATCGAAAGAACACAAAAAGATCGCTGTACAGTTTTGCAACAGCCAAAAATGATCAATGAAGTAGACGGTGGACCTGAATAAGCCATTACTGAGGGGGGCCACTGTTAAGCTTAACGATTCGAAGTGCTGGATTAATTTCAGATATGAGAAGTTGCCAAATTTCTGTTTCTATTGTGGGAAAGTGGGACACTTGAAAAATTATGCTCGCAAAGAATGGGTGTCTGTGCCCAGATCAATATGGAGTGCCAAGAAAAAGAAGGGTAATGTAGTTTCGTTCCCATGATTAACAAACTCATCCTAACTCTGAAACTAAACTTGGGATCAAAAGAAGCAGAGAAGATAAGGAGAATGTGATGCTCGAAGACTACCAAAGCAATGGTATTTCCAGAAAACAGAGGGAGGCAAATGATAGCTCTCAATTTAAGGTGGGGATATCTAGTCTCGACTGGCCCCACCAAGTGCAATGAGGATATGCATGTTGAATTGTAGAGGATTGGAAGGGCCCTCTACAATTTCCCAACTAAAAGAGTCCATGAGACTCTACCTCCCCTCACAATCTTCCTTAGTGAGACAAGAAAGAAGAAGGCTTTTGTAGGCACGGTTTGTAAACATTTGAAACTACAAGAGAGATGGTTTTATGTGGATCCAATTGGTTTCAGCGGTGGGCTACTCGTGGGCTGGGATCAAAATACTACTGTGTTGTGCATCCATGCAAATGCATTCTGTATTGAAGTTTGTTTTATACATGTGAGTGCTTCTGAACCAAAGTGGATTAACTTTTGTGCATAATAGCACTAACCCGCAATAGAGGAAAGCTCAATTTGCCTTTATTATTCAGCAAAAGGCCAAATGGGGGGATAACTGGTGCATCGGTGGGGATTTTGATAATATAAGGAACAACGGGGAAAAGAATGGGGGGCAAAACAGAATCATGTCCAGCTTTCAGACTTTCAACAATTTTATTGGAGAAATGGGTATGGAAGAGGTGACCTTCGTTGGTAAGGTATTTACTTGGGCCAATAACCAAGAAGGCTCGAGTTTTATTGAAGAAAGACTAGACATGGTTTTCTGCTCCCCGAACTGGCTCCTCCATAATCCCGATCCCATGTTATCATGTGGAGAGACTTTCATCCGACCATTGTATGATGATCTTCAACCTCAGTCATCAACAATTTGGACGGAAAGAAAAATTCCAGTTTGACCCGAGATGGTTGAAAGAACCAGAAGTAGTTGAAACTGTCAAGAAATCTTGGGCCAATCAAGTGGTAGGTAACCCCCACTACAGACTCATTTGCAAGATAAAAAATTGTAGGATGGATGTCTTAGGAGTGCAAATAACAGATTTTAACTCAAAAAGGAACATTGACCATCTAAATCGTCAGCTCTCTGACCTGAAAGAAGAAGGTGGGAGTAGGAACTAGGTACTGTGGAGAAAATTGAAGCTTGAACTCAACGGAGCTTAGGAGCACCATTGGAAATTTAAATCAAGGAACCTATGGCTTAAGGAGGGTGACAGAAACGCTAAATTTTCCATGCGTCTACAATCCAAAGAAGGCATGTAAACTCATTCTCAAATCTGCTTTACAAAGATGGCACGAACTGTTCTCCTGAAGCGAATCTTAGAGATGGCGATGGACTTCTATCTATAAGGAACTATTCACTTCTTCTAGGCCAGACGGTGTCTTGGAAGCTATCAGAGGTATTCCATGCTCAATCACAGCTTCGATGAATCAGAATCTTACAGCTCATGTCACAGAGGCAGAAATCAAACAAGCCCTTTTTCGCAATAAGCCCGACGAAAGCTCCTGGCCCAGATGGTATGAACCCTTTATTTTTTCAGAAAATTTTGGGAAACTACCAAACGAGATATTTTGCCTGTCAGTGTACAACTTCTTAACATGGTAAAATCTTAGAAGTATTAACCATACAGTGATCTCGCTAATTCCTAAAGTCAAAAACCCTACGGTGATCGCTCAGTTCTGTCCTATAAGTTTGTGCAACGTGAGCTATAAAATTATCTCCAAGATACTCACAGAGAGATTAAAACCTTGCCTTGGAGATATTATCAGTCACAATCAGTCTGCATTTGTCAAAGGTCGACACATCCTTGACAACGTGGCCATAGCGCATGAATGTTTTCATCATATTCACTCGATCAGAAAGGGTACGAGAAGTGTGATGGCTCTTAAGCTTGATCTGGCCAAAGCCTACGATAGAATTGAATGGGACTTCTTAATCCAACTTATGATCAAAATGGGGTTCAGTCGGATCTTTACTGATTGGGTGAGAGTCTGCCTTTCATCTACATCATTCTCCTTCAATATGAATGGTTTTCAATGCAGCTACATCACTCCAACCCGTGGAATCAGGCAGGGAGACCCAATCGCCCCTTTTCCGTTCTTAATTATTTCAGAGGCCTTCTCTAATCTTATTGATCATGCATCTCAAACTGGCAGATTGAAAGGCATTAAATTGAGGCCCTATCATTCTTCGCTGACAACTCGCTGCTATTCTGTGAAGCCGAGGTGGAGCAGGCCCTAGTGATCCAAGAAATCATTACCTCTTTCTGCCAAGCCCTCGGGGCAGAAGGTTAACATGGATAAATCCTCCATTTTTTCAGCAGAAATGTGGAACAAGATGTGAAGAATCAAATTCCTGAAGATTTGAATGGTATTAAGGAAGAAACAAAAGCTAAGTACTTGGCGATGCCATTAATGATAGGAAGATCCAAAAAGGAGACGTTCCAATCTGCGATTGATGTTGTCAAACAAAAAGTAAGCAACTGGAAATCCTTCTCCTCTCAAGTGCTGGAAAAGAGACGTTGATCATATCTGTCGTAAACTCTCCCAATGTCTATGTTATGAGCTGCTTTAAAATCCCTATTCATACTTGTAAGGCAATTACGAGTGTGACTATGGATTTCTGGTGTGGTGAAAAGGCAAATGGTGGCACTAAAATCCATTGGAAATCAGGGTTGGCTCTGACAGAAAGTAAGGAACTCGGCAGCTTGGGTTTTCAACATGTTCAATCCTTGAATTTGGCCCTGTTGGCTAAGAAATTATGGAGAATAATTACCAATCCCAACTCTCTTCTGGCGAAAGTGTTAAAGGCTAAATACTTCCCACAAGGGAATCTCCTCACTGCCAAAATCCCAGCAACAGCCTCCTGGCTTTGGAAATGTTGGAGCCAAGCTAGATTCGTGCTGTCCCAAGGCTGTAAAGAGCAAACTGATGGAATACACAAGGGGAAACTCGTTTGGCAAAGAGATAAGAAAGGATTGTTTACAGTTAAATCAGCATACGCAATGATCATGGAAGCTGTCCACCTGAAACCAGGAAGGCCAGAAAGCAGTGACCAGGGCCAACAAATGAAGGTCACTTGGAGATCTGTTTGGAAATTGGATATCAAACACAAACTTAAGCACTTCCTCTGGAAATGTATTCACAACCTTTTGTCAACCAGAACCAAGCTTAAACAGAAAGGTATTGATTTGGGCACTCGCTGCCCGATGTGTGGAGATGAAGAGGAAACCTTGGAGCATTTATTCTTCAGATGCCCTAAAGCCATGAAAATGTGGAAGGTGGCGCCCCTCGCTTGGAATCACTCGCCTTAAGCATCAGGTACTTTCCAAGATTGGTGGGGATTTATCTGTTCAGGTCCATAAAATGAAATTTATAATAACCACAGGATCCAACTTTCGGTGTACTTATTATGGATGCTATGGAAAACAAGAAATCTTTGGGTCTTCAAGAAGGAATAGAGAGAGGAGAAACTTATAGTTGACCTAGCATGCGATGAGTGGCAAGAATCATTGCGGACTTAAGTTTTTCTCTTTGGGCTTGTGCTGATTGTCACTTCTTCCTTGTTGTAGTAGTAGGGTAACCAGTGCGTGATTAGGATCTTGGGGGGTTTTTGTCTGCGTTTACCAGCCTTTCAGACTGGATTTTCTCCTCGCTTTTGCCCCACTCATGAAGTTATGCGATTAACTTCATTTGAGCCTTTCTTATTTTAGTGTCTTTGGTTGAACAATTGTTATGCCAATCTGTTTGGTCTGCCATGCTGTGTGTCATTGTAAACAGGGGCTTTATGGGGTTATTTAACCTATTGTACATTTCTTTTGATGGAATATATAAAGCGATCGTTTCGAGAAAAAAAAAAGTTAATGCAACTATGCACTTGCAACCATTGTTGCATTTGAATGCATAAATATCATTCTTAGACATCGTTGTCCTAACATGAACGAACGATGATGGTAAAGCCTCAGCCTTTAATTTAGATCCACAAAGCTGCCAAAATCCACAGAACAGAACCAAAATCATTATCATCGAAAGAACACAAAAAGATCGCTGTACAGTTTTGCAACAGCCAAAAATGATCAATGAAGTAGACGGACGACCCAAACACAATAATAAAGAAGGCAATTCATGAACTAATTGATGCTTGAGAATTAAGGGATGTATACAGCGAAAAAAAATTGGAAGGGAAATTAGGGCTAACCTCGGTGATCATCAAGAACCGATCAAGGCATTAGGCGCTCCAAACTTTCTCTCAAAAGAACCTCTTTTCATCGGCGGGTTTCAAAATCTGAAACGAGCACATCAAACTCTCATCGGCGCTCATCATAGCTCCAGCGTTATCGAATTCCCCGCAGTAGTTTGGAGCAGAAAATATAGTCACCAATTGCCTGTCTGCGAAGAATTCATACCCATCCTCCACGACCTAACATATCACACAATATGATAAAAGAAGAAAAGATCGAACTAAAAAAGAGTTAAACAGATCAATAAAAGAAAAGCCATATACCAGATGAGCACGACAAATAAGGTCCATGTCATTCTACCTTAAGAACTCAGCGACTTTATCGGGGCCGAAAGTGTAAGAAACGCCCCTACCGTTCCTGCCCCAACCTTTTATTTCTCTACTTGGATCGGAGCAAAGCAAATCACAAACGAGGCCAGAATCTGGGACATCAGTGGGACGTGGTAAGTTTCTAATTTGGTCCAAATTTGTAAGGTCGGGCGAAAGTCCACCATGCATGCAGAGTATTTATCGTCTATAAGGGCAGCCATGGGGACGCAGTTGAAGCACTCTGTAAATGTTTTTCATATTCGAACGTTGAATCTGCGCTTGCACTCGTCGAAGAATCCGTAGGCACACGATTGAAAATTTCTACCAGCTACAGATAGAGTACTCGTTTTAAGGGAGCCGGACCAACCATACTATAGCAGAACCACTGCACAAGCCAAGGCAGCATGATGGCCAGTCACAGATTGGGACAGTGGCAGAAGATGCAATGGTGAACCTCAAGGTCACCCCTTTCCAACTCAACAGTTTAAGGGCATTGATAAACCAATCGACAGGTAGCTTCGCATCTGACTTGGTGGATCAACAACAACAGAATGCCAGGTTGCCAAGTATCTGCCTCTCTTTTAATTTACTAGAAATGAGCAATACAGATTACTGGTTAGTCGACTTTGGTGCCACTAGACATGTGTGTGGAAATCTTGACTTGTTATATAACTTGCATGATATTGAGGAATCACAAGTCATACTGCCAGATAATACAGTAATTAGAGTAAATAACGCAAGAACATCCAAGCTAAATAGATTCATTACACTGAAAAATGTTTTATGTGTTTCGCAGTTTCGGTTTAACCTAGTGTCTGTGAGTTATTTGGCCCATAATGATGCTTGCAAATTTATTTTTGAGTCTAACAATCTTCAGATACAGGACACTACACACCAAATGATTGGCAAGGGTAGGAAAATTGTTGGGCTATGCATAACGGAATATCAGTCTAGTTTTTCTGCTAACAGTCATTATGCATTTCAAAATAAATTGTCAGCCAATTTATGGCATAAACGCTTGGGTCATCCTCAAAATAAGGTTCTTGATATTCTTAGGGATAAATTCAAAAGTGGTAGTGAGTCTTGGATTCATCCTGTAAGATTTGTCCCTTAGCGAAGCAAAAGCGACACAACTTTCCAAATAATAATAAAATGGCTTGTTCCATGTTTGATTTGATTCATTGCGATACATGGGGTCCCTTTCACTTTGCATCGCACTTAGGACATCGTTCTTTTATTACCATAGTAGATGATCACACCCGTTTCACTTGGTTGTTCATGATTAGACAAAAGTCAGAGGTGCAATCTGTTTTATCATACTTTCTCTCATTGGTAGAAACTCAAGTCAAGTCCAAGGTCAAGACTGTCCGGTCTGATAATGCTAAAGAACATAACCTTGTTAGTCTTTCTAGGAACAAGGGTATCATTCATCACTTATCATGTGTACAAACCCCAGCAGAATTCAGTGGTCGAACGGAAACATCAACACCTCTTAAACGTAGCTCTCTGGTGTTTCACTAGAGCTATGGTCCGAGTGTGCATTAACGGCAGCTTACCTAATCAATAGAACTCCATCTGTAAAGCTGAATAATAAAAGCCCATTTGAGCTGCTCTTTGATAAGCCAGTAGATTACAATTCACTGTGTGTTTTTGGATGTCTCTACTTTGCCTCTACGCTTGCTGCAGGCCGAACTAAATTTGATCCCAGGGCAAGGGCATGTGTGTTTTTGGGATACCCCAATGGCATCAAAGACTACAAGGTGATGGACTTGGCCACACGTGAGTTTTTTTGTCTCAAGAGATGTCACATTTAGGGAATCAGAGTTCCCTCTGAAGGCTGCTTCATCTCTCCTGACTAAGGAGAATCCTTTCAGTTCTCAAGTCAGACCAAGACCATGCTCTGATGTTTCTGAGTTAGGGGCAGAATTGATGCAAGCCATTGATCCCCTATTGCAAACTGCTGAAGAAGAAGGGTCAGATCAGATACACAGACCATAGATGAAAATCTATCGCAAGACTTGGATCATCCTCCATTGCAAGCTACCGATCCTCCTCCAGCAGTCACTGAGCACTCAATTGATGTGCAACAACAGCTGGAGCCAGCAGTTCATACGAGGTCAGGAAGGGCATCTCGCAAGCCACACTACCTAAAGGACTACCACTGCCATAATTTCAGTGCAAAGAGAGCACTATATCCCATATCACAGCACCTAACCTATCAGAATTGTTCCGAGGAACTGCATACATTCATCAATGATAGATATGTCTCTGGAGCCTAAAAGCTTTGCCCAGGCATTGGAAACAGATAAATGGGTACAGGCAATAAATGAGGAACTCGAGGCTCTTGAGGAAAACTCGACCTGGACAGTTGTGCCTCTACCTAAAGGTAAGAAAACCATAGGTGATCGTTGGTTTTACAAATTGAAGTATATACCCTATGGGCACTTTTGGTCTCCGATGTTCTCACTTGCCACATTTAGTCCATCATGTTTCTTAATTTGAACCAAATTGGTCCCTCCGTTAATTTAGACGGAATTGCAAAATTAGCGACGGAATTTGCGACGGAATTTCCGTCGCGAAAGGAAAAAATAAAAAAATGATAATTAAACATAAAAATGAGAAAAAAAGATTTGTAATCAGTGTGGATAGAGCTGCTTAGATTTGTAAAAGCAGTCTGCTTAGCGAATAAAAGATTTGATTCTTGGATCGTGGATGTAAGATTGATTACAATTCGAACCACGTTGAAGATTGTCTTGCAAACTCAATTTTGCATTTCTGGCTTGAATTTAGTAGAGGATGAAGTGAAAATCGACTTCGGAGTTTATGGGCACATTGGAGAACCTCACGTGCTTGAATCCGGCTCCTATATATTCGCGGAAGAGATTTGAGTCAGCCGATTTGGTTGGTAATAAGAGAGGGCTAAGGATGAAAATAGTTGAGTACTAGTAAAAGAGCTTAATCTTTTTTCTTGTTTTCTATTTTCCGGCAATAGATACCTTTTGTCTTAGATTGGAGTAGTTTAGTTATTGTGCAAGGAGTTGGATGGGTTTTTTTTTAAGTGAAAAGGGTATTATGGAACTTAGGTGGGGTGGGACTTGGAAGAATCTTGTCTTATGGTCGTTGATTGTCTAATGTGCCGTTGATCTTGATGGAACAAAGTTTATGTTTGGATATGTTTTTTTCTCGTAATTTGAATATGTAATTGGGATCGTGTTTCATCAATTGCTTTTTATTTTAGATTAATTACACCAAACTTAAAAAATAAAAAATAAAAAGCATGCTAAAACTTATCTATTTAACTTATTTTAATAAAAATCATAAAATATGCTTTTCTGTTAAACAATAAAACTATTTCTTATTTATAATAAACAAAATGATAATAATGATAATAGTAATAATGATAACCTTGAAATCCTAAATTTTAATTTTTGGTCAATTTTATTAGAGGCAATAAACTGGAAAAGATGTAGCAGTGTAATTAGCCAATTACACCATTATTACGTATAAATATTTGGGGCATTTACGTTTCATGCTCCCATTTAAGTTTCAATTAGAGTTCAGACCCCTGTCAGAAAATTCATAGTTTTAAGGACCCAATTTTTTCAGAAACACTTCATGGTTCCTCAATATCACTGCATGGGTCTGTGGTAACACTTCATGGGTCTATGAGACACTTCATGGGTCTGTGATACCACTTCATGGGTCTGTGGTAACACTTCATGGATCTGTGGTAACAATTCATGGGTATGTGGTATCACATGGGTCCTTTTCTCTAAATGAAACTTAAATTGGGTACTTATCTATAAATAAAATTTACACGGGCCCTTATCTCTAATTGAAAATATGAATTGAGGTATGACTCGTAATTTACACTAAATATTATAATACTAATTTTTTACTACGGTATTAATCAGTTGTAACTATTATATGTTAATAAACTTATTAAATTTTATGTATAATAGTGGGTATTTATTGACCAATTAACATTTGATGGTGGTTTGTTTTTAGTGTTCCTTTTATATTTTCTAAATTTATAAGAACTAAATATTGTTGGACACGTGACAACATTCTAAACCATTTATATTTTTCTATAACTATATACTAGTTTATGCCTGTGCATTTTACGGGTGTAAAATATGTGTAATTAATATAACATTCTTGTATAACAATTATAATATAAGTGCAATGGTTTAACGTGAAAATAAATTGTTTCCCACTTTGTTAGTGAACTGTTTTTTCATTATTTTTCTTTTTTATTTTTTGAATACAATGAACATGGATACATACAAGTAAAAGCAAACTACATTTCATTGATAAGATAAGTAGATATTGCAAATATATTATAGAAAGAAACAAATGTCTCATAACCCGATTCTTGCGTTCGTCGTACAACCAATTAGAATCAGCCCACGACTGACTTAATCGTTCCTATGACGACCATTTTCAGACTTTTTATTATGCGAGCCCATATAACTATCAATCTTATATATTATGTCCAGGCTATTGCTCACAATATTTCTGGTACCATCACAAGCTTGAATCACAATGGTCTGAATCTCCATCGGCGCGTCGTCCTCGCATGTGTCCAGATCGGCCAAGGCGCCACTCAACATCGTTAGAAAATCCGCCCTTTTCTCGGCGCTAAAACTCTCGCCTGGCAACGAATTATTGAGGCTCTCCAAAGCCAGCGAAAGCACCGTTTGACAAGTACGCAGTGATGAGAGGATAAGGGGTTTACCCTTCTTCTGCAACAATATTCTTCCTAATGGACCATTATCCGAGAAATTGTTCGACACCTTCACTACTTCGTTGATGGAAACTCGGACAGAGAAGTTGTACAAGAAACCCGCGTCGTAAACAGCAGTTTTAGGGCTTTCTATCATCGGACTTATGCTGATATAACATTCTTTAGGGTGACGAGTGTAGTTGCAAAGATTTCCGAGGGTGGTCGAAAAAGTTTTCTGAGCAGTGTTTGATTTGCCTTGGCACGTTGACGCACCACAAGCAATTGATATGAGGAAGATACATATGAAATTAAGACCGTGAGAAGCCATCTTGATGATTTTGAAATCCGTCAATATGTTATAATAAGATAATAACCACCGTACCCATTTTATATATAGGTGGGGGTGGAATAGTGCATTTATTTTCGGCTAATATGCTGTAATGAGATTACCATATCATAATCAAAGATAAGTGATTTCAAATATAATAACTATTTACCTTTATATGGATCTTTATTCTCAATTTTCTTTAGTTTAATTCGAGTAGACTGCATTTAATATCGGATAAAGAGATCACGATATCATAAATTAATGATTAGAGATTGTCAAATATCTATGTTATTTATTAACTAAATTTTTTCAAAAGATCAAATTGGCACACCAAAAACGATTGTTAAGGGGTTTGATATAATGGATAGAGATGTTGGGCTTCGTCGTGCAACTTCAACCTTACGGTTCCAACTCCTACGATTTTTAAGGCATTACTTTCTTAACTGTACACAGATCCTCCTAAAATAGATTTGTAGTGGTTGAACCAATATCTTCGAGAGGTCATATGGTAAGTTGCACCCTGGTCAAAAACTCATATCTTATCGTACGCCTTCCTGCTCTCCGTTGAGATAGATACTTTGCTACACAATACATCTCCACACCTGATGCGTTCGCTAGACCTCCTTGATGATTGGAATTCTTCAGGTTCCAACAATACTTCTTCAAGTGACCCTTCTTTCCATAGTGGTAGGATTTCATTTCCTTACCCTTTATTAGGATCACAAAACGTGAAAAAGATAAACATGAAGCTCCGAAGAAGAAAACATTGCATATATCCCATCCATCAAGTGTAGATTGAAGTTTCATGCATTCCTCTGCCATTCTCGTAAATTAATGTGAGTATGGACATATGCACGCTTTTTTAATTGCTCAAGGAGACTCTCAATAGCAACAATCACAAGATCAAGCGGTGATTGCTTGCTTGTTTTTTTTTTCCAGAAACGATTGCTTCAATAAAATGAAAGTTACACGGGCTAAATAGCCCAAAGGGTCTCACCGGCACATCGCAACCGGGAGAACAAGGCTCGCAGACGAGCACAAAACACGAAATGAAAAGCCAACAGAAAACAAAAAACACTGTAATAAATAACCCCGAACTAGAGACCATACACAAAAAACAGATAAGCTAAATTTACAATATCCTTCATTTTCGTAGGTTGTCACCACAGTGCTTTCATCTTCGTCGGAAGAGGCTCCACGACGAAGAAAGGGCTCCACGAGGGAGAAAAGTCGCCCGACCGAAGGGTCGGGATAGACGAGCTCCCAACGTATTTTTAACATATTAAGATTGGGTCATCATGGTTTTGTACAATAATTATAGCCAAATATATCTAAAATTTACCACCGTGCACCCAACGAGAGGGGGTAAAAATAAAATACAAGCAGCGGATAATTAAATAAATCAAGAGTTGAGGTTTATGTCGTTTCTAAATCGCATGGATTGTTATGTGCTTGATTTCTAAACCACAGATGAATTATATGAAATTAAGCCCTAAATATATCCTAATTCTAAAATTAATTTAAATAAACTTAAAAATAACATAAAATTAACTAAACATTTCATTTAAGAACTTGATTTATTCATTCAACAAACGCACGCACACACACGTACATATCAACGACAAACAACAAACACATACTACACATTTGAGCAAGAGCCTAAAACCCCTAAACCCTAAGTGGCAAGCAACGATTGCGATTGCTTCTCATACTTAAACCCTAATCCCATGGAATCGTCGGCAGACAAGAAAAAAATTCCATGAAGATTCCCCTGGATCTTCAACTTATTACACGCCATAAAGAAACCATTGTCCGGCGATAGCCTCCGCTGCCGTAGCTAATGAAGCTCGCCAGCACTTTCCCGCCATTATAGTTCGAACTCTGCTTGGTGAAGTAGCCCATGAATTCCGAGACGCTTGTCCCCTCATCGTAAGCGTAGAATTGAAAGTTCACGTAGTCAATCAAGTGCCCGTACCTCTTCCACAAAGCCATGTAATGGCTCTGAACCTCGCCGTCGTCGAAAGGGGCGATCGACGCGAATTTTATTACGCCGTTGCTTTTGAGTGCTGTCAGGAGCTGACCTGATATGGAAGTAAAATATACTAAAATTAAAATGCCACTTGTTCCCTACAAGCTAAATTTTTAGGTTAACTAGTTAGTCAGCATGGAGTCGGTTTTCGGGTCGAAAGGTCGTCCTCATTAGACTCATTTAATTAAATTAATTACGCTATGGAAATAAAAATATGAAATTAAGATATGATATTTCCAACAAAATTAAACTTTTAGGTGGAGTGGTAATTCAACATGGTACATGTCACTCAGGTCAAGGTAGTAGGTACAAATCCTCACGATTACTCATTTCAGAAAAAGAATCCGCAAGTTTACGTTTTCAGATAAATTGATCATTCGGCCTTATTACCTATACACTCCGCAACAATATTCTCCTAATGGACCATTATCCGAGAAATTGTTCGACACCTTCACTACTTCGTTGATGGAAACTCGGACAGAGAAGTTGTACAAGAAACCCGCGTCGTAAACGGCAGTTTTAGGGCTTTCTTTTATCGGACTTATGCTGATATAACATTCTTTAGGGTGACGAGTGTAGTTGCAAAGATTTCCGAGGGTGGTCGAAAAAGTTTTCTGAGCAGTGTTTGATTTGCCTAATTGGCACGTTGACGCACCACAAGCAATTGATATTAGGAAGATACATATGAAATTAAGACCGTGAGAATCCATCTTGATGATTTTGAAATCCTTCAAATATATTATAATAATATAATAACCACGGTACCCGGTTTATATATACGTGGGCGTGGAATAATGCATTTTTCGGCTAATATATGCCGTAATGAGATTACCATATCATAATTAATACACATAATAATGCTTATATGTAGGTTAATTAATACATGTACGAATACATAATTCAATCATCATCATCCATATGAACATGCAAAGCATTTTCCAAGTTCTAAAACAGAAACATTTCAATAAAGGAATTCTATTTTACATAGACGTGTGATTCAGGCAAATATAATTTGCATCAGGAAATTTTTCAAGGGATTAATACTTGCTTGCTAGAAGTGAACTTATCCCTCTTTGTCCTTATCTTGCTACAGTGAAGCACCTCGAGTTTTGGCAATTATACCAATGCAGATTTCAATTATTATTATAATTTGCATCAAAGAATTTTTTCAACGAATTCATACGTGCTTTGCTAGAAGTGAAAACATCCCTCTTTGTCCTTCTCTTATAACAGTGGACAACCATTAGTTTAGGCATTGAGACCAATGCATAGTTCAATTTAGATACTATGCGTGTGAGTAACAATAAAAAAATTGCTTATATTGTGTGCATTTGCCATGCAATGCAACGAAATGATTGTTTTTTACAGCTTTAGATACAATAGATTAGATCAACAAATATAGGAGTTGAAAAAGTTTGAAAAAGTATTTGCACAAATATGATATTTGTTTCACATTTGGATAATGGTTATTTGCTAGTAAGTTTTACAATGATTGATAGACTAACCAATCTCACAACTAAAAAAATGGTTAATTTTTCTTCAAGCTTCACATTTTGCATTCCACTAAAAAGACAAACTACAAAAAATTATCTTTGTTACAAGAAGACTCGTAATGGCCTCCTCACACAAGTTAACCATCTTCCTTATATCCGGCATTTGGTTTTCTTCCTTGTATCGTTCGTCGCCGCTGCCTGATTGGATGCCAGACGAGGACAAGGACCTCGTCTTTGGCTCCAAACGTCCCGCACAGCTGCCCGACTTTGTGGTTGCAAAGGACGCTATGGGGACGCACGCCAATATAGTCGACGCCGTAGGAGCTGTTCCTTTGAACAGCAGAAAGCGGTACGCCATCTACGTCAAGCGAGGCGTGTACAAGGAGACGGTTCGAATCGCCTCGGGAAAATCCATCTTCATGTTCGGCGATGGGATGGACGAAACTATCGTCTCCGGCAGTCTTAGCAACGGAACGGGAAATTCGACCTTCGGATCCGCCACCTTTGGTAAGTCATCATACTTGCGCATGGTCGATTTTATATTTCCAAGATCAACCTCGCTGACGAAAATAGTATCTGCAGCCGTATTTGCATCGGGGTTCGTGGCACGGGACATGGGGTTCGTAAACACCGCTGGCCCGAACAATCACCAAGCAGTGGCCCTACTGACGACCGGGGACCGGGCCGTGTACTACAGGTGTAAAATGGACGGGTACCAGGACACGCTGTGCGCCCACCAGGATCGTCAGTTCTACCGCGAGTGCAAGATCCTCGGGACAGTCGACTTCATCTTCGGGAAAGCGGCATGCGTGGTCCAGAACTCAGATATACTATTGAAGCGACCCCTGCCCGGTCAGAGCAACGTCATCGTCGCAAGCGGGAGAAAGGACCCGACGTCTAAGACGCATCACAATTCAGGGGTGCAACATCTCTCCAGCGGAGGATCTCTCAGGCGTCGCATCTTTCTTGGGGAGGCCGTGGGGCGACCATGCGGTCACGGTGGTGATGGAAAGCAACCTCGGAGGGCTGATCGATCCCAAGGGCTGGGCTTCGTGGGACGGGAGTGGAAATGCTCCTGACACCATATTGTTTGTTGAGTACAACAACAGTGGGCCCGGGTCGGGCACGGGACGTAGGATGCGCTGGCCCGGTCTTAAGGTTGGTAATACTCGCGATTATGCGAGTAATGCCACCGTTAGGTCTTTGATCGGTGGAGATCAGTGGATTCCTTCCACTGGTGTTCCTTTTCAGGCCGATCTCTTTTGAAAACTATTGTCCAGTATAGATTATTAGATAAAAGTGTATTTATGATTTACACTTTCTTAGTTATTACATTATTCAAAAAAAGAAAAAGATCTTGCGTCCAAACTATGAATTGTCAAGAAAATTATACTATTTGACTACTACTTTGTGGCCGATTTTACATTATAACTGTAGTATTGATCATCTTGCAAATCCTATATGATGATGCCTGTAATGTAGAAAGATATTTTGGTTTTTCCCCCTTCGAATTATGTCACGATTAAGACATCCTTGCGCTATATATAATGTAATACATATGGATATATGTGACGTGGTACAGAGAAGATATATTTGCTTTTTCCCCCTTCGAAAATTTTCCAATTTGAATATAGATTATTTTCTGACAGCAATATATTAAAATCTACGATTATAAAAAAGAATTAAAACGTTAAACTCATAATCAACAAACATAAATTATCAACTAGTACATTTTCGCACACTCCATGCACGTGTTTAAACTATAATTTTAGTTAATATTATTTATAATTTTGAGATTACTAATTTTTAGTATTTAAGATGACACATAATTTTTAAGTATAAAAGTAGAAAAATAATATATAAGGGTATAAGTATAATAAAGAGAAAAATTAGAAGTTATATGAAAAGAATTTAATTAATTAAATTATAAATAGGACTAAAAGTAGACCAAATTTGACAGTTTATAACCACCCTATACCAATTATATATGAGTATAGATATGAAAAAGATAAAATCATGGATAGCTTCGAGGATCGAACGCTGTCACATGTAGCGTGATACGCACTGAGTTGAGTTATATGTTTATCTCCTTATGTGATATAATACTAATATTATTTAAAGAAAATAGAGTAGGAAATAGCACAATGGAAATAAACTGCAAAATCAGATCTTAATTTTATTTTTATTATTAACTCATATACATAATCACAAAACCTTAAACTCATAATTTTGATATAACTGCGAAAATGACACAGTTGACACCTTTTTCGCTAGTTCTCACCTTAACGAAAGAAAGATACAAGCTCGTGAAAGTGAAAGTGAAAGTTGAACTTGGTTTCTGGTATTTATAAAAACAGAATTCTGCACTCAGTGCATCGGCGAACTTGTATGTTCCTCTTTGTCGATTGTACCTCGTGCTGAGCTGTAACTTATACCGGCTCTGCTAACAACAACTGCAATAGCGGCCGTTAGATTCGACTGATGAGATTAAAATTCCAAGTATTAATTCTTCACCGCACGATCGTGCGCGCACCAGATCGAACATTCGTCTTTAAATCGGGACACTTGGCATTTCCTGAGCAGAATCTGCTCATCCTTGAGCTGTGATCTTCCGGCCGACTTTTTGCCTAACTCCAGCGAGTTTACGCTCACAATTCCCAACACTCAAGTTAGAAACCAACTCGAAAATGCGAAAGGAATTAGAAACAACTAATCACAAACCACTGCATGGTACTTTGTTTTTATCTTAGAAAACTCTTATGTTTTGACTTTATTATAATGGTCTAATATCTCCTTACATAGGGTATTTGAAGGACCAAAAAATGCTTGCTTGATTAGCCAAAGAGAAAGCAAATTGAGTCTTCTCCTCAGTTAATATTATATTTGTGCTTCAAAATGTGACGCTTGCTTGATTAGCCAAGAGAAAGCAAATTGAGTCTTCTCCTCAGTTAATATTATATTTATGCTTCAAAATTTGTGCGGCAAATTTAAGAGCTAGTGGAATCACGGGGGGACATCTCAAGAGATTATGAAAATATTTCTTTAGGACAGTGTAACATGCCACTTCTACGAATTCGGACGTATTTCCTTCACTTTCACCCTTATTATTTTCTACAGCTAAAGAAATATTTCTCCACGGCATCCGTTAACTCGAAAGAGGAAGAAATCCAAGACCAACAATGATCTTGATGACAATGTACATGGAAATCTTGGTGATAAAGAGGTAACCAGGCGAATGGAAAATCATGATGGAAATGGAGGGTTAAATCAACGTGGCAATGGTCAAAACAATCAAGGAATCCACCACAATTCATCGCTCCACGACAAATTATTTCAACAAGCTCACTTGGAGTTCATGAGCATCCCTACTATCTTCCAACTGTCCCCTACACTTCAAAAGTCATGAAATTCTCCGGAGAAAGTTACAAGATGTTGAATGACACGGTCGAATGCTAGCAAGCGTACTAGGTCGTGCAAGTAGTGAAACGGACGTTGTCTGAGTATCGATTCACAAAAATAGCCAGATTAATTTAAAGACTATTCTAATTCCAATTTAGACTAAAGATTATTTAAACGCGTTTGGATTTTTTTAAAGATTTGATGAAAGATCAAAGTAGAAAACAAACGAACATCAAGTAAATGATAAAGATGAAGCAATTAACGACAACATGATTGAAGCGAATGCTCGGCATGAACACATCATACGTCTTCATGCAATCTATTGTCTAACCATCATGAATCTCAGTCAAGGTAAAACTTCCAAGACAATCGCTACTCTTTTATCAAGCAATACCGATCATGTGCGATGGAGAACCAACTCGTATATGTCAATAGGATTCAAGTTTCTACCCACGCATTCAATCTGTATGAAATTCCCTGAGCTTAAATGCTTTCGGCACTTAAGGATTTCAAAAACCACACATATGAAACCAAATTCCATCTCTGGTCGGTTTTCCGTAGTGATGTTCGATGTTTATTATTCTAATCGGTCTAATCACTTAGTCCGTCTCATAAACAAATCAACAATCATGCATATGTTGATCACGCGTACACAAATATTAAACTCAAACAAGGAACATGTAACTGATTTTCACGATCATATAGAAGAAACATATTAATAGTTAGTCTTATTCGGCCTAACACGGCCTTAATCACAAAAGATATTATGATATCATAGTTTCAAGCGAAAACATGATGATTCTAACGAAACATCATTGGAAAACATCATTGAAGACACCTAAAATAAGGTAAATTTCGTCCCTCACTATGTCGAGTCGTCACACGCATCCTCGGAGTCTCACCGTCGTGTAACAAGAAAACGCCTGAAAATGTGTGGTCCAAAACTCAGATATACTAATGAAGCGACCCAGGCCCGATCAAAGCAACGTTATCGTTGCGAGAGGGAGAAAGGACCCAACGTCTAAGACGGGCATCACGATCCAAGGGTGCAACATCTCCCCAGCGGAGGATCTCTCAGGCGTCGCATCTTTCTTGGGGAGGCTGTGGGGCGACCATGGTTTCCTGGGACTGGAGTGGAAATGCTCCAGACACCATACTGGTCTTAAGGTTGGTAATACTCGCAATTATGCGAGTAATTCCACCGTTTTGTCTTTGATCGGTGGAGATCACTGGATTCCTTCCATTTGTATACCTTTTCAGGCCGATCTTGTTTAAAACTACTAACCTAATCCCCTACTAGATTTATGTGCAGATATTCTATATATTCTATATTTTCTAAAATGTATTCTATATTTTCTAAAAGAAATTTATATCAACTTAAAAATAACATAACATTAACTAAACATTTCATTTAAGAACTTGATTAATTCATTCAACAAACACATATTACACATTTGAACAAGACAACCCTAAGTGGCAAGCAACGATTGCGATTGCTTCTCATACTTAAACCCTAATTCGATGGAATCGTCGGCAGACCAGACAAAGATTCCATGAAGATTCCCCTGGCTCTTCAATTACACGCCGTAAAGAAACCATTGTCCGGCGATAGCCCACCGCTGCCGTCGCTAATGAAGCTCGCCAGCACTTTCCCGCCATTATAGTTCGAACTCTGCTTGGTGAAGTAGCCCATGAATTCCGAGACAATTGTCCCCTCATCGTAAGCGTAGAATTGAAAGTTCACGTAGTCAATCAAGTGCCCGTACCTCTTCCACAGAGCCATGTAATGACTCTGAACCTCGCCGTCGTCGAAAGGGGCGATCGACGCGAATTTTATTACGCCGTTGCTTTTGAGTGCTGTCAGGAGCTGACCTGATATGGAAGTAAAACATACTAAAATTAAAATGCCACTTGTTCCCTACAAGCTAAATTTTTAGGTTAACTAGTTAGTCAGCATGGTGTGGTCAAAAGGTCGTCCTCACTAGACTCATTTAATTAAATTAATTACGCTATGGAAATAAAAATATGAAATTAAGATATGATATTTCCAACAAAATTAAACTTTTAGGTGGATGGTAATTCAACATGGTATATGTCACTCAGGTCAAGGTAGTTGGTACAAATCCTCGCGATTACTCATTTCTGAAAAAGAATCCGCAAGTTTAAGTTTTCAGATAAATTGATCATTCGGCCTTATTACCTATACACTCCGCAAACGTCTCAGGGTCTGCCTTGAAATGCTCGTAGTCTATATCAATCCCGTCCAAACCGTACGTCTGAATTGTCCGTCAGTGACGTCACAACATTGGACACCCACGAGCCGACCGATGATGGATTGAAGTACGCCGATCCATCGTTAACTGAGTCGCCACCTAAGCTTAGGGCAACCTTAACGTTCGAGTGTTGGGATTTTATGGACGAAACTTGAGATGGACTAAGGTTGTCTGTGTCCCAAAATACGTTGAATTGTCCGTCGGTCGGATTGGAGGGAGACGAGGTTGTGTAGTCTATGGCGAAGGAGAGTATGAAGTGAAAGTCGACTTCGGAGTTTATGGGCACGTCGGAGAACCTCACGTTCTTGAACTCGGCTCCTATGTATTCGCGGAAGAGATTTGAGTCAGCCGATTGGGTTGGTAATAAGAGTGGGCTGAGGATGAAAATAGTTGAGTACAAGTAGAAGAGCTTCATCTTTTTTCTTGTTTTTTTTGGGGCAGTGTGTGTAGGTTCTGTTGTCTTAGATTTCTGTAGTTGGATTGGAATGACTTTGTTGTAATGAATTGCTTAGGTTTTATAGTGAAAAGGGTTGTTTGGAACATAGGCTGTGGGTCGGAAGAATCTTGATTTACGGTCTTTGATTGTTTCTCGTGTCGTTTATGGAACAAAGTTTGTGTTTTTGAATTTGAATGATACTTTGGTATAAGTATGGGATAATAACGAGACATGTAGTTTGGATCGTGTCTGATCAATAGTTTTTTTATATATATTTTTAGATTAGTTACACTAAACTCAAAAAAGTTAATGTGCTACAATCTATCTATTTAACTTATTTTAATAAAAATAATCATATAATAAGCTTTTTGGTTAAACAATAAATTATTTTTATTAAACTATAAATATTGACTAAACTAAACAATGAATAATAATAGTTAGTTAAAGATTTACATTATACTTTAAATCATTCCACTATGTATAGTTAGTAGCCGCCAAATCCTTGATTTTCGTTTTTTTTTCGAGAATTTGACCCTTCAATGAAGGGCACGGAATCAATCTGATATTTTATAAAAGGGAATAAATTGGAAAAGTTTTTGCCGTGTATTTAGTCAAATACATAATTATTTCCTTGTAGTTGATATTGCAAGTAATGAAACAAATGTCTCCACCTGAAATCTTGACTTTAGATGTTGGGTGAGGACCGACTCGGTTTGGCAGTGGGGCCTGGGGCGGGGAATCCCCTATATTTTATCCCGGCGGGGCGGGGACGGGGAATAATTTTCCACGTGGGGATCCCCGCCCCCTGCCCGAACCCCCTTTTATATATTTTAATATGTGTAATATTAAATTATCATTTAAATGATAGTAAAATAATATCAAAATATAGATTAAATAATAATAAATTAATACAAAAAATATAAAATTATAATTTATATAATATTTAGAAAAACATATTCAAATTTATATATTTTATTAAAATATTATTAAAATAATTAAGGGGCGGGGGCTTGCTGTTACACCCTAACTTGGGGGATGACGTGGTCGTGCATCATCTTGGGCGAAGAACGCACGAGCCATGCTTATGGGGCATTTGCTTGGTGGAATGCTCTGTCTGGCTAGGGTCTGGCCAGAGCTTTGCGAAGCGTAAGGCCCGCGTCGCATGTGGCACGTGGGCAAGGACCGAGTATCGCCTGCGGCAAGGCCCGCGGACTCAACCTCGGTGGACGAGGAAACGGTGCGCGAGAGGCGCGCACATGGGGGCATTTGCTTGGCGGAATGTCCCGCCTGGCCATCGGCTTAAGGCGAACGGGCGTGCACGTGGGGGCATTTGCTTGGTGGAATGTCCCGCCTGAGCATCGGCTTGAGGCGAACGGGCGCGCACATGGGGTATTTGCTTAGTGGAATACCCCGGGGCATTTTCTTGGTGGAATGCCCTGTCTGGCCAGGGTCGCGTCGCATGCGGCGCGCGGGCAGAACAAAGCAGTGCGCGCGACAGGGCGCGCTGACTCAACCTCGGTGGGCGAGGTATGCGGTGCGTGAGGGGACGCGCGCAGCACTCGGCAACAGCGCGCGCGCAGGATGGGAACTGCGCACGGCTCTCAGGCACAAGTTGGCATGATGTGCGCGCATGGAGCGCGACGCTTGGGCAGGACGCGGACGGCATTGGGGCATGGCGTGCGCGAATTGGGGCGGAACATGTGCGACACTGATGTGCGTCGCGCGTGGACCTTGGGCGGGACGCGCGCGACATTAGGTCATGGTGTGCGGACATTGGCGCTGGCTTGGTGCTGCGCCTTAGCCATGCGGGCGATCGTCTTGGCCAAGTACCAACGTGGCTCGGTCGGCTTGGCGCAGCGAGCAGTTGCGGCGGTTTCCAGGGCGGTTTTGGCCTGACCTGGTGAGACGTTACCAGGGCAGTTAGGTCTGGCCTGGCGAGCAGTTCCAGGTGGCATGGCAGGAAAACTTCCCTGAGCTAGCAAGCAAGAAAATTGTAGGGCGGCTAGGCAGTTTTCAGTCCGCAAAGGAACCTCCCCGGAGCAGTTCCAGCCCATTTGAACTCATCCAACTATTGGCTTGTTTATGTCTATAAGTAGATTATGTTGCCTTGTATTTTAGGCATCCGGAAAGTGCTGTAAAGTGTGTTCTTTGTGAGTCCTTGTATCTTTTTGTGGGATAAAAGAAAAGGTTGGGCGTTGCCCGTAAATCTTGTTTGCTTTATTCGTTCAAACTAAAGTAAACAACACTAGCACGCTTAGCAACACGAGAGTTCTGTGGGAAGGAATTCAAGTGAACGGATCAACTGAAGGGCTGACTAACTTGCGAGGAGTTAGGCTGCACGAATCTCGGAACACTTAGAAAAATTATAAGTCACTTGGGAGGGGCGTGACATTTGGTATCAGAGCGCTGGGTTTGCTTTGATCTCAGCCTGGATGTCGGATAATCAATACACGACACTGCGAAGTCGGGTTTCCGAGTTGGAAGGAAACTTCCCATGGTGTACGATTTGATTTCGCCACCACCAGGCGAAACTGTGGAGGGGATATTCCACAGAATGCTGGCTTTAGAAGTGGGTCGCAAGCCTCAAGCACCCAAGTGGAAAGGATGCGTGAGAACTGCGGGTTCTAAGGCGAGCTGTTGCGAACATCCCAGGAGGGACGAACCAGACTAAGGCTAGGGAGCCTAGGTGTTTCTCTGGGACGAGGGACGCCAAGTTACTGGAAAATTTCCTTTGGGATATGGAAGCCTACTTTCGGGCTGGTCGGATTCCAGACGCCAAAAAAGTGACGGTCGCAAGTTCGTATCTTGAGGGAGATGCGAAACTCTGGTGGCGAGCAAAACTCTCGGGCGATGCGGCGGCAAACCGAGAGGAGATCGGCACATGGGATGCCTTGAAGAAGGAACTGAAGGGTCAATTCCTCCCGGGCAACACGTCGTGGATTGCAAGGGAGTCCCTGCGTAAACTGAGGCACACAGGGACCATAAGGGCGTATGTGACGGAGTTTCACTCGCTCTTGTTGGACATACGGGAAATGTACGGAAGACAAGCTGTTCAATTTCATGTCGGGATTACAGCCATGGGCGCAGGCGGAGCAGCGATGGCAAGGTGTCCAGGACGTGAATGCTGCGACGGGCGCAGCAGAACGCTTGGTAGACTTCCAGACGGTTACGGAGCCTGACGCAAGGCGTGATCGTTGGAAGAAGAAAGACGTGTCCGAGGGGAAAGACAGGTCTGGTGAAATCACCAAAACCAGGGAAGTGATGATTAATAAATCGAAAGAGAAGCAACCTCTGACGATGGATAGGACCAACAAGGGATGCTTCATCTGTGATGGTGATCACCTGATGCGGAACTGCCCAAAACGTACGAAGTTGGCTGCTATGGTTGCTGCGGAGCAATCAGGCGATGAGGAGGTGGAACCCTCAAGAGTCAGTTCGTTGCAATTGGAGGCGGCAGATCCGACTACGGGCCTTTGTCTTGGCGAGAAGGTCCGCCCCACTACCTCGACGAGGGCGTCGAGCGCTTTGAGTGGGGGTGGTTTTTTACACCCCTAACTTGGGGGATGACGTGGCCGTGCGTCATCTTGGGCGAACGCACAGGCCACGCTTATGGGGCATTTGCTTGGTGGAATGCCCTGTCTGGCTGGGGTCTGGCCAGAGCTTTGCGAAGCGTAAGGCCCGCGTCGCATGTGGCACGTGGGCAAGGACCGAGTAGGCCTGCGGCAAGGCGCGCTGACTCAACCTCTGTGGACGAGGAAACGGTGCGCGAGAGGCGCGCACATGGGGGCATTTGCTTGGCGGAATGTCCCGCCTGGCCTTCGGCTTGAGGCGAACAGGCGCGCACATGGGGGTATTTGCTTGGTGGAATACCCCGGGGCATTTGCTTGGTGGAATGCCCTGTCTGGCCAGATCTTGCGAAGAACACGGCCCGCGTCGCATGCAGCGCGCGGGCAGGACAAAGCAGTGCGCGCGACAGGGCGTGCTGACTCAACCTCGGTGGGCGAGGTATGCGGCGCGCGAGGGGACGCGCGCGGCACTCGGCAACAGCGCGCGCGCAGGATGGGAACTGCGCGCGGCTCTCAGGCACAAGTTGGCATGATGTGCGCGCATGGAGCGCGACGATTGGGCAGGGCGCGCACGGCATTGGGGCATGGCGTGCGCGAATTGGGACAGAACATGTGCAACACTGATGTGCGTCGCGCGCGGACCTTAGGCGGGACGCGCGCGGCATTAGGCCATGGTCTGCGGACATTGGCGCTGGCTTGGTGCAGCGCCTTAGCCATGCGGGCGATCTTCTTGGCCAAGTACCAACGTGGCTCGGCCGGCTTGGCGCGGCGAGCAGTTGCAGCGGTTTTCAGGGTGGTTTTGGCCTGGCCTGGTGAGAAGTTACCAGGGCAGTGAGGTCTGGCCTGGCGAGCAGTTTCAGGTGGCTTGGCAGGAAAACTTCCCTGAGCTGGCAAGCAAGAAAATTGCCGGGCGGCTAGGCAGTTTTCAGTCCGCAAAGGAACCTCCCGGGAGCAGTTCCAGCCCATTTGAACTCATCCAACTGTTGGCTTGTTTATGTCTATAAGTAGATTATGTTGCCTTGTATTTTAGGCATCCGGAAAGTGCTGTAAAGTGTGTTCTTTGTGAGTCCTTGTATCTTTTTGTGGGAAAGAAGAAAAGGTTGGGCGTTGCCCGTAGATCTTGTTTGCTTTATTCGTTCAAACTAAAGTAAACAACACTAGCACGCTTAGCACAAAACACGAGAGTTCTGTGGGAAGGAATTCGAGTGAACGGATCAACTGAAGGGCTGACTAACTTGGGAGAAGTTAGGCCGCACGAACCTCGGAACACTTAGAAAAATTCTAAGTCACTTGGGAGGGGCGTGACACTTGCCATCCTTAGGACCGGTACTAATTATATTAATTTCTTCTTGCATGTTTATATTAATTATAGTAATTCACATTAATTCATTTCATCGAAACGATAGTGTAAGATAAAAAGCTCTTCTTATTTTTCAATTAGCTAATGATTGTCATCATCTCCTTTTTTATTACACACAGTATGCCTGTCGAAAAACCCTAGCTGAAGCTGGCAAGCGTGTTAGGATTCACGAAAGATTTGCCAAGAATATCGAACACTGTGATTGTTGATCGAGGACGTTCTTCATGTGTACGTAACCCTCGTAGATCGATTCGATCACTTGCGAGCTGAAACGGATCGAAACAACACAGAAACGCACACACTCTGAAAAATAGATTTTAACGTGGTTCGGCTGAATTTCAGCCTACGTTCACGGGTCAACCAAGCTTCGTTTCCGTTAACCACCGACAAGAAAGTTACAGAGCCTTATCTTGTCTACAACTCTCGTGTTTACACCTCACCGTGGTTTTCACTGACAAGAAGATATAAGCTCGGAAAGATGCCTACTCGAACTAAGGAAACTGGTTTATATAAGAGCTGAATCACGTGTTAAGTGTGAAGATTGAATTATCAGAGCCGTTCGTTTTGTCTGATCCAACGCTCCTCAGTGCTCCACGTGGCCTCGTCATTTCGCGTGACCCAGCGCACATCACATGATGATTTTATAAGTGAAATCACGATTTCATGCGAACCGTCAGATCTTGATCTCAACGGCTGACATTCATCATCCGCGCGGTGTAGCTGCTTCTAATCCTGGCCATTGATCACTTGCACGTGCTATCCAACGAACGTAATTCAATCTCAGCACTTCAAATCTCAGCTCTCCGATCTCGCGCGAACTCGATCCAACGGCTGCTCTAAGTCGCGACCTCAGCACCTCAGATCACCCCAGCTTCAGCTCAATCCAGTTTCAACCGGCCATGTTCAGCGACCATTTCCGGCGACCTCCGGCGAGTTTCCGGCTCTCGACTCCCAACAAACTCCACCTCGAGATAGAAAGGAGAGAGAGGGCTTAGATCTAATCCATCGAGCGGTTTTCTTCTCTGGAAAGTTGATCGTAGAGAAAAGTTTGATACTCTATAATATTGAGCGTAGAGTAGGGAAAAACTTTGTAATCGTGATCGATAAAGAGAACTATCTCCCGTGGACGTAGGATTCACATTGAATCTGAACCACGTTAAATCCTCGTGTTCTTCGTTTTTCGTTCGTTTAATTTCTGCTTTGTCGAATTCCCTAACAAATGGTGCGGTGAGCGTGGATCGAGCACGCGAGGTTCTTAACGGCGGGTTCGATAAAGGTTTGAATTTGAGAAATTCCTAGGCTCGAAAGAGTTCAGCCTGTGGAAGATGAAGAAGGAGACGAGGAACACCAGTCCCAACTACGTTAGACTTTTCGATGAAGTCGAGTTGGTGTTGGAAAAGAGCGTCAACACGAGACAGTCGAGACGAGGCGAGTGAATGCCGTACGTCTGAAGCTCCGGGTTCGTCGGCGAGGACGTCGATGAATTCAAGTGGGGAGGATTGTTATGAAGTTGACCGAAGATAACCGTTGACACGGCGTCAACGGCGATCGGAGAAGTACTGGCTGGGTCCCGCGAGCGAGAGTCGTCGGGAAGGGTTGATCAGCTAAACCCAAAAGCAGCCGAACATGGTCGGGCGCAAGACCCGGCCGCACCATCAAGGTGGGCATGCAGACCAGACTGGAGATCGGCCAAGAGCGGAGCAATCCTGGCGAGGCAGGTGGGCATGGAAAGCCAGCGGGCGAGGCACGCGACAACGCACCAGAAAAGGTGCAGGCCGGACAGGAGATCGGCGAAGGTCGAGCTATCCATGCTAGGCGTTCGGAGACGCATACAAGGCAGGCGGCCAGGCGGCGTGTGTGCAAGGCTGAAGCGAAGGCTTGTAGGCCAGACAACGTCGGTCAAAGGCCAGTAGCAAGGTGTGTGAGGCTCATTTCGACGGTCGGGGCAGAAAGAGGTCCTTTCAGCAGCGAAGCTGTGGCATGAGGCTCGGTGGTGTGAGTAGCGCAGTTGTTGTGCATGGGAGCCTTACCCCGATCGACGATGGTGCACTAATGGGGGCCGAGTAAGTGCAGTCCAGTGGACAGCTCGTCCAGGTTGATGGAAGTGGGCTTGTATAATACATGTGGCAGCCAACGTGGCGCCCGGAATGGAGCAGCCAGCGGGCTTTCCGAGGCATGCAAACCAGCTGACTATGCGGCGTACGGACAAGTACGCGTACGAGCTTGGCGCACGAACGACGCCATGGAGCACACAACTGGTGTGGCCGATCAGCCTAGGTGCGCTCGCAACAGCATGGGAACATGCGAGTGATAGCGCGGGATCGGCAGATGCACCAACGATGAGAGCAGACCAGCGAAGTGCACGCTGAATGGTGTCGAGACTGAAGCACCCAGAGTGTCGTTCGTAGACTGGACGACGTGGTGACAAGGTGGACCCAACAAGTTGGAAGCATGTGGGCCGATTGAGAAAGCTCAGAGGCACAAGACTGAAAGTCGAGCCAACGAGATTCATGACTAAGGTGGAGATCTTCATGTGATTGAGCTGTAAGCTTAATGATTGAATCGAGTTTGCTGGTCTTTAATAAAAGATCTAGGCTTTGAGGTGGAGAATGTGAAGAGCAAAGCCAAGATCGAAGGACATCTGATAAGAAATCGTTCACATGAGTAACTATGAAGGAACAACAACTTCTATTGCCTTTGTAACTGCTTTAGTGAAGTTCTTTTTAAGGGGACGTGAAGCAGAACAGTTTTAAGAGAGAGTGCTTAGATCTAATCCATCGAGCGGTTTTCTTCTCCGGAAAGTTGATCGTAGAGAAAAGTTTGATACTCTGTAATATTGAGCGTAGAGTAGGGAAAAACTTTGTAATCGTGATCGATAGAATCTCCCGTGGACGTAGGATTCACATTGAATCCGAACCACGCTAAATCCTCGTGTTCTTCGTTTTTCGTTCCTTTAATTTCTGCTTTGTCGAATTCCCCTGGGGAATTGCGATCAATCCCAGATTTTCGTAAGACGAATACACGGAAATCAACGACGAACACGGAAATTTTAACGTGGTTCGGATTCAAAACAAATCCTACGTCCACGGGAGATAATACCTTCTCTTTATTGATCGCACCTTTACATAGCTTTTCTCTAACCTCTCGTCACTCAAGATTACATAGAATACAAAGATATCTTCTACAATCAATATCCAAGAGAACTGAGGCCTCCTCTCTCTCCTTTCTATCTCAACGTTTCTGATGTACTTCTATTGTATTATAAGTACAGCTCATCTTTGTTCTCTACGTCAGTTTATTAACTGCTTCAGCCCACTACAGTTTTTGTAACCGATGCATCATGGAGTTATGCTTCAAACACATGACTAATTCCAACAAATCTCCACCTTAGTCATGAGTTTCCACCTCGTAAATATCAAGTAACTTCAACCATGCCGATAATCTTCAAGCAACAGTTTAATCGGTCACCGAACTCTTCAGTTCGAGTAGCATATAAAACCTCGTTAGCCTGTGTATCCATTCTTGCGCATCTAAGCGGGCCAATCTGCCCCATGCTCACGCCTTGATGGCTCCACTTTGTTGTCCGTTGTCCACAACAAACTCCACATTGCTGCTCTGCACTCTGAAGTGACCTTTCACTCAAGACCCACGCCAAGCTGGCCCATTCCCGAGCGTTGCTGCACCTGGCCAACTCGTGCTCGTTGCAAGGCCTTGCGCGCCATTCTGGCTGGTCAGCGCCTTGCCACGCACCTACAACCCGACCATGTGTATTAGGCTGTGCTTGGGTTGCTTCGGCTCGCACCATGTTGCGTGCCCCTTTTGGCCCAACCGTACCTCAATGTCCAGGACTGCTTTTCTCGCGCTTGTGCTGTCAACCTCGTGCGCTTCCTTGTGCTGTTTGCAACACTCGTCACTGCCGTAGTTGTGTAGTGCATTTCATGCCGTCCGACTTTCCTTGACTTCTCGCTTATCGTCCTGCTGGTCTACTTCAACTTTTGGTGGGTTGCCGCACACCTGCTCATTAGGTATTACGCCCCACCTTGCCGGCGCAGCCATGCCTTGATCCCAGGACATGTTCCGGCATCCTCGAATTCTGCAGAACAAACCGGGACACGATTCTTTTAAATCTGGTTTCTTGATCGATCCACGATCGATTTCTTAGTTGCGCGCTCGATCAACGCCGCACCACTTGTTGGGGAATTGCGATCAATCCCAGATTTTCGTAAGACGAATACACGGAAATCAAAAACGAACATGGGAATTTTAACGTGGTTCGGATTCAAAACAAATCCTACGTCCACGGGAGATAATACCTTCTCTTTATTGATCGCACCTTTACATAGCTTTTCTCTAACCTCTCGTCACTCAAGATTACATAGAATACAAAGCTATCTTCTACAATCAATATCCAAGAGAACTGAGGCCTCCTCTCTCTCCTTTCTATCTCAACGTTTCTGATGTACTTCTATTGTATTTATAAGTACAGCTCATCTTTGTTCTCTACGGCAGTTTATTAACTGCTTCAGCCCACTAAAGTTTTTGTAACTGATGCATCATGGAGTTATGCTTCAAACTCATGACTAATTGCAACAAATTAATGGTGCGGTGAGCGTGGAGGACAAGGCTATCTTCCCGAGAGTGACCGCAAGGAGACTCGGTTTGGTATTTTTCGTCGGGACATTGGATTTTGGAACGATGAAGCTGCGGCTCAAGGCTCGTTTGAATGGGAAGAGGCTTGAGGAGGCTCTGATGCAGGTGGTGGTGTCGCGGGCCGCCATGGGAAGCGCATCGGAGGGAACCACGGCGGAATCGCAGGAAAGGCTTGCGGGAAAGTCGTCAAGAGTTCGGTGATGATCCGGGGCGATTTGCGGTTCGGGAGAGGTGTTGCGGGGATCCAAGGTAATCGAGGTTGGACCTGGAGTTCACGAGGAGCCTCGTGTGGATGGGGAGGGCTCTAGAACGGCCGGAGCAACACGAGAACGGCGGGAGAACGGATCAACGCCAGTGACAGGGCAAGCTGGTTTTCGGCCGGGTTTGGAGGTTCGAATTTTGGGTCTCGGTGGGTTGTCCGGTGGAGGCAACCGGTCCTACACGAAGTAGGGAATGTGGCGGCTCGAATGGTGGTCGAGGGAAGCCACGGGGACCTCGTCTTGAGGTGGAGCAAGGTCGTCGAAGTACCTTGGTTGGAGCAGTTTTCTGTCAAAACTGCTCCAAGTAGCTGTGTTGGAGCTCGATTTGCGAGCGGTTCGGGCTTGAGGTGGAGGCGATTCTACCTCGGATAGAGAGCATTCTCAGGCCACAAGAGCGGGTGAGCTCGGAGGTGGAAGAGATGCAGTGGCTTGGGTCGAAAACAGCCGGTAAAGTTCGACAGAAATTCTGCTGTAGCAGAATTTTGTCTTGGGCTGCGATGCCTAACCCAGGAGTTGAGATTGCGAGTTTGCCGTCTCGAGGTGGAGTTTGTTGGGAGTCGCAATCCGGAAACTCGCCGGAGGTCGCCGAACATGGCCGGTCGAAACTGGATTGAGCTGAAGCTGGAATGGTGATCTGAGGTGCTGAGGTCGCGACTTACAGCAGCCGTTGGATCGAGTTCGCGCGAGATCGGAGAGCTGAGATTTGAAGTGCTGAGATTGAATTAGATGTCAAGACTGCATTCTTATACGGGGAATTAGATGAGAAGATATTCATGGAACAACCTCAAGGTTTTGAAGAACAATCAAAGCTCAATAAGGTCTGCTTACTATCTAGATCATTGTATGGGCTGAAGCAAAGTCCTCGGCAATGGAACAAAAGATTTGATCTCTTTATGAACAAGATTGGATTCAAGAGGAGTGAGTACGATGCATGTATATACTACAGAAACTATTCTGACACGGAGATGAGCTACCTACTTATTTATGTAGATGACATGCTCGTGGCCTGCAAGGACAAATCTGAGATATTGAAAGTCAAGCAGATGCTGAAGTCAGAGTTTGAAATGAAAGACTTAGTGGCTGCTCGGAAAATTTTAGGAATTGATAGAAACAGGGCTGAAAACATGCTGTTTTTATCACCGAAGAATTACCTAACTGAAGTGCTGAAGAGGTTTGAAATGTATGATTCCAAGCTGGTTAGCACTCCATTAGCAGCTCATTTTAAACCCAAGATTATATTGGGACAGAATCTGTTACAGCTGCAGAAGAAAACTTTATGAAGGGAATACCTTATGCAAATATTGTTGGCTCGATCATGTATGCAATGGTATGTACTAGACCGGATCTCGCATATGCAATGAGTATGGTTAGCAGATTCATGTCTGATCCGAGGCAAGAACATTGGAATGCTCTAAAGTGGGTGCTAAAGTATGTTAAGGGCACTGTAAATAGAGGTCTGTTATTCAGAAAGACGAAACCAGTTTCTAATGGTGCTATAATCGGATATGTCGACTCAGATTATGCGGGATGTTTAGACACAAGGAGGTCACTTTCTGATATTGTATTTACCTTATTTGGTACAGCGATTAGCTGGAAAGCCTCGTTGCAGAAGGTAGTTGCTCTCTCAAGCACCGAAGCCGAGTACATTGCTCTAACAGAAGCTGTGAAAGAAGGTATTTGGTTAAGAGGTTTGGTTCATGAGCTGAAAATCGATCATTCAAGCGTTGAAGTTTATTGTGACAATCAGGGAGCTATACACTTATCGAAAGATACTGTGTATCATGAACGAACAAAGCATGTGGATGTGCGACTTCATTTCATCAGTAATGTGATCGAATCAGGCAAGGTTAAAGTCAGAAAGATCTCAACTGAGATGAACCCCGCTGATATGATTACGAAGCCATCCCGAGCAAGAAATTTGAGCTGTGCTTGGACGAGATTGGCTGTTTAACTGCACCTGGTTAGAGGGATGCATGCTGAGTCAAGAACAGAGTGAAAAGGTTGATGATTTAAGGTGGAGAATTGTTGATATAAACCATCAAGTCATACAAGTGCTGATAGTGATGTAATTGTTGATATAAACCATCAAGTCATACAAGTGCTGATAGTGATGTTAATGTATGAAGAAGAGCAGCAAAGTCGCTTGAAGCCTAGGAGAAAGCGTACTGTGTCAAGGAACTTATTAAATTTCTTGTAGCAACAGCAGTTTTTCATTACTTGGTGGAATAAGCATCAGTAACCGTTAGTTGAAGTGAGGACAGCAAAACTGCTCTTATTACTCATTCGATCAGTTGCAGAATGGTGTGAGCATCGTGTGTGTAACTTCTGTATCAAAGCAGAGAGAGTTGTAAACACATACTTGAGGGAAGATCTTACTCTGTAAACCTCAGAACATCAATGAAATCAATTGTTCTTGGCTCCGGGATGTAGGATTTGTATAGAATCCGAACCACGTTATATCGTTGTCTTGAATTTTCTTTATTTCTGTTTTTGTGTCTAAGTTTGATCAACAAACAATCTCCTCACAACACTCTCACTAAATTCAGTAAACTCGTCACACAATCCTTACAGTGATCAAGACGAGGAGCCCGTTGATAATAATGTTGTAATAATAGAGACATGCCACGATACCCACCAACAACAATTCAGTTCATTTTACTGTAATGAAGTTCCGCAGGTAATATATTTTTTTCACGTTTTCTTCATATTTTTTCAAATAAATATAGTAGCCCATTGATTCTCTAGAATAATCTTGATATAATTTCCGAAGATAAAATACAACGACGATGAGTGGATGCAAGCAGCCATGAACGGTCTCATTCATTCAAGATGCTTATTTAGAAAAAAAAAATATATGGCTCATCAACACTAGGCCCCGAAGATTAGTGACATTCCGGAGTGTGCGGCTCAAGCCCATAGTTCGTCGAGTGCAGATATTTCAGGATAGGAAAAAACCTAATTAAAACAAATAAAAGTAATAAGTACTTATCTATAATCGTGGTCTTTGAGAATCGAGAAAAAAGGAGGGCCTAAAGCCTTTGCTTAGTTGCTTTATCAAAAGCCGGCCTGGTATAAGGAATGTGAGCTTCTAATCAATTCTTTCGAACTTTTTATTACTCGTTAGTCGTTACTATTGTTTGTTACTATGATAGCATTCTTCTATACAAACTTTTATATCTGTAAGAAAGCTTATGATATATTTTTTTTATTTAAACTTAATAATACACTTTAATTTTCGTTATAAAAAACATGTTAAAGAAACAGCAAAAAACCGCCCCAACCCAAACGAACCGCAATGTATTAGATTAGATTTTCATGATCGAGTTTATAGTACATTGTTAATTTTATTTTTTTATTTATTTATGTGTTGATATTACTTTTCAACATTAAAGTCAAAATAATAATAACAACAATAATAAAAATATATTATAATTTAGTTGAAAGTGATGTCTTATTCACGTCGGGATATATTCTATACATGTTAATTTTGTAGTTAAAAATGAGTTGTGGTAAAATATATAATTAGTAGTAATTATTTTACTAACTTTAAACAATCTTTGTGAAAATATTGTAATATTAAAAAGTTTTGTGGTGAAAATGAAAAGAATGACAGTTAAAATTTAGAACTTAATTAGTTTTGTAATGTTCCTAAAAACTCAACTAATTTTGTAATTTGATTCTCAAAATAACTCTATTCTGTAATTCTCTCGCAATGTATTAGCTTAGATTTTCATGATCGAGTTTATAGTACATTGTTAATTTTATTTTTTTATTTATTTATGTGTTGATATTACTTTTCAATATTAAAGTCAAAATAATAATAACAACAATAATAAAAATATAATATAATTTAGTTGAAAGTGATGTCTTATTCACGTCGGGATATATTCTACACATGTTAATTTTGTAGTTAAAAATGAGTTGTGGTAAAATATATAATTATTAGTAATTATTTTACTAACTTTAAACAATCTTTGTGAAAATATTGTAATATTAAAAAGTTTTGTGGTGAAAATGAAAAGAATGACAGTTAAAATTTAGAACTTAATTAGTTTTGTAATGTTCCTAAAAACTCAACTAATTTTGTAATTTGATTATCAAAATAACTCTATTTCTGCAATTCTCTCGCAATGTATTAGATTAGATTTTCATGATCGAGTTTATAGTACATTGTTAAAAACCGGAAATACATCGGATCGGGTTGTAGTTTCAACAAAACCAGCAGAAACCGCACCGTTCTCAACCAATTAGAATCAGCCAACGACTGACTTAATCGTTCCTATGACGACCATTTTCAGACTTTTTATTATGCGAGCCCATATAACTATCAATATTATATATTATGTCCAGGCTATTGCTTACAATATTTCTGGTACCATCACAAGCTTGAATCACAATGGTCTGAATCTCCATCGGCGCGTCGTCCCCGCATGTGTCCAGATCGGCCAAGGCGCCACTCAACATCGTTAGAAAATCCGCCCTTTTCTCGGCGCTAAAACTCTCGTCTGGCAACGAATTATTGAGGCTCTCCAAAGCCAGCGAAAGCACCGTTTGACAAGTACGCAGTGATGAGAGGATAAGAGGTTTGCCCTTCTTCTGCAACAATATTCTTCCTAATGGACCATTATTCGAGAAATTGTTCGACACCTTCACTACTTCGTTGATGGAAACTCGGACAGAAAAGTTGTACAAGAAACCTCATCGGACTTATGCTGATATAACATTCTTTAGGGTGACGAGTGTAGTTGCAAAGATTTCCGAGGGTGGTCGAAAAAGTTTTCTGAGCAGTGTTTGATTTGCCTTGGCACGTTGACGCACCACAAGCAATTGATATGAGGAAGATATATATGAAATTAAGACCGTGAGAAGCCATCTTGATGATTTTGAAATCCGTCAATATATTATAATAAGATAATAACCACCGTACCCATTTTATATATAGGTGGGGGTGGAATAGTGCATTTATTTTCGGCTAATATGCTGTAATGAGATTACCATATCATAATCAAAGATAAGTGATTTTCAAATATAATAACTATTTACCTTTATATGGATCTTTATTCTCAATTTTCTTTAGTTTAATTCGAGTAGACTGCATTTAATATCGGATAAAGAGATTACGATATCATAAATTAATGATTAGAGATTGTCAAATATCTATGTTATTAATTAAGTAAATTGTTGGAAAGATCAAATTGACACACCAATGGGGTTTGATATAATGGATAGATATGTTGGGCTTCGTCGTGTAACTTCAACCTCACGGTTCCAACTCCTACGATCTTTAAGGCATTATCTTCGCAACTGTACACAGATCCTCCCAAAATAGATTTATAGTGGTTGAACCAATATCTTCGAGAGGTCATATGGTAGTTGCACCCTAGTCAAGAAGCCATATTCATCATACGCCTTCCTGCTCTCTGTTCAGATAGCTATTTTGCTACACAATACATATCCACCTGATTAGGGTTATAAACGAATCGAACTTTTTTTGTTCGATTCGCGAGTCGATTCGAAATTTAAGATTCGAATTCGAATATTTAGAATACGAATCCGAATAAGAATATATTTTTTATTCGAGAAAGATACGAATACGAATATGAAATCACAATATTCGATTCGAAAATTAATTGAATTATTCGATTCTATAATACTATAACATAAAATATAGTATAATTAATATATATTCACGTATAATATATGATAAATCACTAAAACATTTAAACATAATATATTATAATTTACTATATATAATTTATTATAATTCAATATATATTTTAAATATAATATTGTTTGTATTTTATTACATAGAAAAATTAAATTGACTTTGAATACAAATATCCGATATTTGATTCGAATATTCGAGAAAATATTCGAATTCGAATAAGAATCGATTTTATAATTCGATTAAATATTCGAATATTCGTATTCATAATCGATTGTCATCCGAATACGAATAGAATATTGCGGTATTCGACTCGATTCGTTTGCAACCCTACACCTGATGTCTTCGCTAGATCTTCTTAAGGACTGGAATTCTTCAAGTTCCAACAATCATTCTTCAAGTGACCCTTCTTTCCATAATGGTAGCATTTCATATCATTCTTCTCACCATTCATTAAGATCACTAAACGTGAAAGCGATAAACATGAAGCTCCGAAGCAGAAAACCTTGCATATATCACATCCATCAACTGTAGAATGCAGTTTCATGCATTCCTCTTCCATTCTCGTAACTTAATGTATGGACATATGCACGCTTTTTTAATTGCTCAAGGAGACTCTCAATAGCAACAATCACAAGATCAAGCGGTGATTGCTTGCTTGCTTTACACATTGAGAATATGCCTCCAACGTTATTTGGTAAAATGTGCATGAGAATGTGAAATATCGAAAAGAACAAAAAATTATAAAAATGTTGAAAGTGAAACAAGGTTGTTGTCGCCAGCTAATAAATAAGAATCAACATATATGATATCAGTAGCATACACCTTCTCTACAAAAAATATGTTGTTTGTCCTCTAGAACAAGCTGGGATAGGAAATACTAATAAAACTGCAAAACGACTAGAAACGGAGTGAAGAAGACACGCACATACACAATATATATATATATATATATATATATATATGGGCTTATATGATAAGGGTAAAGCCTAGTTTGCGCCCACAAACCTAACAAGCGACTCAATTCAACTTTTACACCACTTAACTAATTTCGTCGTCGGAGTGAGCCAGCACTACGCCGAGGCCCAAAGGCCATGGTCGTCATCGTACACCAAAGCCAACCTTATTTCTTCTGGTGAGATGCGAGCCGGTAGTTATTTTTACTTTGATAACACGTTTGCGGTATTTTCCGTTTTACTATAAAACCTTACATTGGATGGATGGAATAAAGTTAGCGAGGATTCTCCTTCAACATTTTGAAAGTTCTGTTAGGTTCTTAGTAGGAAAATCTTCTGCTGAGATGCAACGATGTCTTGGGTTGCATTTTTTGTCTACTGCGGACCAGCTGAAAATTGTCTCTACTATGACTTTCCAAAATCAAGTGATCGTACTCATGATAGGATATCTATGCACTATAAAGACGAATCTATCAATTTTGATTGAAATTGGAGGCATCTAAAATTTTTTTGGAAATCTAGCAACGCATATGTCAGATCATTTTGAAGCGGTAAATTTGGACTCCCTACCATCATCATAATCATCATCATCATCATCAGTAGAGTAATTATTTGTTTGAGATGCAAAGTTGTCTGGGCATGCATATTTTTGTTGTGTATATTTAAACTGTCGTTCTCTTACTCATTTGACATTCTGTGCCAGTGAAGCATAATGACTAAGGTTGACTTACTACCGTTGTGAATTATGTGTGTGACCTTGGACTATAATCTGGATCATAATGGAGACCAGTAGACCTTGGACTATAATCTATGCACTATAAGGATGAATCAACAAATTTTGATAGAAATTGGAGGTATGTAACATTTTGCATAAATCTAGCAACGCATATGTCAGATCATTTTGAAGTGGTAATTTTGGAATCCAATCATCATCATCATCATTTTGTTTATGCAACGTTATATTGGGTTGCATTTTTTAGTTGTGTACATTTGACATTCTGTGCCAGTGAACCATAATGCCTAAGGTTGAATTACTGCCACTGTGAATTATGAGTGTGACCTTGGAAAAAAATCTGGAACAATAATGGTGACCAATATACCTGTCAAAGTGCACAAGTTCCAAAAGGTGGAGAATGTTAAATTTGCCGAAGAGGTTGACCATGAAAATCATATTCATCTTCTCTTCCTAGACACTACTAATCGGATATCAGTCTACGATACTGTCAATCTAAGGCTCAAGGAACACATTAACAATATGAGGGACAATGGGGCGTTCCCCATAACGCGATATATTCCGCCTGATAATATTCGAGGAAGACTTGGTACCTCTAACTACATTCCTTTGTAATATAGAAAGATGGTAAAGGAAATTCTTAGTTTTATGGCATGTTGCATCGAAAACAACATTCCCTAGAAATTGATGGACAACTGACTTTGGACCACTTTATGGTAAATGATGAATTGCTAAAATTGTGGCGAGTTGGCTTCCACAAAGCAGTTGATGCCACAATAATCCACGATTACAATCTTGTTCGTTGCCTGATCAATGAGCTGCTCGCTAACCCTGATCAGAATTACCAGCTGTCAGACCGCAAGCCGGATTTGCTTGAGAGAACAAGAAAATTCGCAATCATCGACCGGTAAGTTATGCTACCCTTTTGTTACATTTTTCTTTCTTAACACAAATACAGACGTAAATATTGTTCTTTTTCTTTTTTGGTTTATGCTGATATATTCTCGAATCGCAAATCACCGAACATCTAGCAGTTTTATCCCATCCCGCGAGGATTCATTAGAATCTTGGATTTTACAAAAAACGAGCACCACAGGTTTCAAGAGCTACGACTATCGCGGTGCGAATCACCAATTTGCTGGTCAAGAACTTTATGGATGGACGAGGAACTCTGTCTACTGCGGACCAGCTAAAATTGTCTCTACTTGACTTCCAAAAATCAAGTGATCATACTCCTGATAGGATATCTATGCACTATAAAGATGAATCTATCAATTTTGATCGAAATTGGAGGTATCTAACATTTTGTCAAAATCTAGCAACGCATATGTCAGATCATTTTGAAGAGATAAATTTGGACTCCCTACCATCATCATAATCATCATCATCATCATCATTATAGTGATTATTTGTTTGAGATGCAATGTTGTCTTGGCTTGCATATTTTTGGTGTGTATATTTAAACTGTCGTTCTCTTACTCATTTGACATTCTGTGTCAGTGAAGCATAATGACTAAGGTTGATTTACTGCCGTTGTGAATTATGTGTGTGACATTGGACTATAATCTGGATCATAATGGAGACCAATAGACCTGTCAAAGTGACAAGTTCCCAAAGGTGGAGAATTTTAAATTCGCCGAAGAGGTCGACCATGAAAATTATCTTCATATTCTCTTCCTAGACACTACTAATCGAATAGCATTCTACGAACTGTCAATCTAACGCTCAAGGAACACATTAAGAATCTGAGGGACAAAGGGGCGTTCCCCATAACGCGATATAGCTGCCTGATAAAATTCGAGGAAAACCTGGTACCTCTAACTATATTCCAAAATGGTAAAGGAAATTCTTAGTTTTATGGCATACATGCATCGGAAAGAACATTCCCTAGAATTGATGGACAACTGACTTTGAGCCACTTGATGGTACATGATGAAGTGCTAAAATTGTGGCGAATTGGCTTTCGCAAAGCAACTGATGCCACGATAACCCACGATTACAATCTTGTTTGTTGCTCGATCAATGAGTTGCTCGCTAACCTTGATCGGAATTACCAGTTGTACGACTGCATGGTGGATTTGCTTGAGAAAATAAGAAAATTCGCAATCATCAACCTATAAGTTTTGCTACACTTTTGTTATATTTTCCTTTCTTAACACAAATATAGACGTAAATATTGTTGTTTCTCTTTTTTTATTTATGCAGATATACTATGGAATCGCAAACTATCGGACATCTAGCAGTTTTATCCCATCGTATGAGGATTCGTAGAATCCTAGATTTTACAGAAAAAGGGCACTTCCAGAACTACGACTATCGCTGTGCAATAGCCAACTTTGCTGGTAAAGAACTTTATGGATGGACGAGGAACTCTGTCCACTGTGGACAAACTGAAAAATGCCTATGTGTGAAGGATACAGGGCTAATAGAACTACTTGAACTCCGCTTCCACTCTATGTGTCCTTACTCGAAAGAAGTAGTCTCTACACTTTCAAATTCAAATGACCGTATTCATGGTAGTGTATCTATGCACTATAAGGATGAATCAACAAATTTTGATAGAAATTGGAGGTATCTAACATTTTGCAGAAACCTAGCAACGCATATGTCGGATCATTTTGAAGCGGTAATTTTGGAATCCAATCATCATCATCATTGTTTATGCAACGTTATCTTGGGTTGCATTTTTTAGTTGTGTACATTTGACATTCTGTGCCAGTGAACCATAATGCCTAAGGTTGAATTACTGCCACTACGAATTATGAGTGTGACCTTGGAAAAAAATCTGGAACAATAATGGTAACCAATATACCTGTCAAAGTGCACAAGTTCCAAAAGGTGGAGAATGTTAAATTTGCCGAAGAGGTTGACCATGAAAACTATATTCATCTTCTCTTCCTAGACACTACTAATCGGATATCAGTCTACGATACTGTCAATCTAAGGCTCAAGGAACACATTAACAATATGAGGGACAATGGGGCGTTCCCCATAACGCGATATATTTCGCCTGATAATATTCGAGGAAGACTTGGTACCTCTAACTACATTCCTTTGTAATATAGAAAGATGGTAAAGGAAATTCTTAGTTTTATGGCATGTTGCATCGAAAACAACGTTCCCTAGAAATTGATGGACAACTGACTTTGGACCACTTTATGGTAAATGATGAATTGCTAAAATTGTGGCGAGTTGGCTTCCACAAAGCAGCTGGTGCCACTAATCCACGATTACAATCATGTTCGTTGCCTGATCAATGAGCTGCTCGCTAACCCTGATCAGAATTACTAGTTGTCAGACCGCAAAGTCGGATTTGCTTGAGAGAACAAGAAAATTCGCAATTATGGACCGGTAAGTTATGCTACCCTTTTGTTACATTTTTCTTTCTTAACACAAATACAGACGTAAATATTGTTCTTTTTCTTTTTTGGTTTATGCTGATATATTCTCGAATCGCAAATCACCGGACATCTAGCAGTCTTATCCCATCCCGCGAGGATTCATAGAATCTTGGATTTTACACGAGCACCACAGGTTTCAAGAGCTACGACTATCGCGGTGCGAATCACCAATTTGCTGGTCAAGAACTTTATGGATGGACGAGGAACTCTGTCTACTGCGGACCAGCTGAAAATTGTCTCTACTATGACTTCCCAAAATCAAGTGATCATACTCCTGATAGGATATCTATGCACTATAAAGACGAATCTATCAATTTTGATCGAAATTGGAGGTATCTAACATTTTGTCAAAATCTAGCAACGCATATGTCAGATCATTTTGAAGCGGTAAATTTGGACTCCCTACCATCATCATAATCATCATCATCATCATTATAGTGATTATTTGTTTGAGATGCAATGTTGTCTTGGCTTGCATATTTTTGGTGTGTATATTTAAACTGTCGTTCTCTTATGCATTTGACATTCTGTGCCAGTGAAGCATAATGACTAAGGTTGATTTACTGCCGTTGTGAATTATGTGTGTGATCTTGGACTATAATCTGGATCGTAATGGAGACCAATAGACCTGTCAAAGTGACAAGTTCCCAAAGGTGGAGAATTTTTAATTCGCCGAAGAGGTCGACCATGAAAATTATCTTCATATTCTCTTCCTAGACACTACTAATCGAATAGCATTCTACGAACTGTCAATCTAACGCTCAAGGAACACATTAAGAATCTGAGGGACAAAGGGGCGTTCCCCATAACGCGATATAGCTGCCTGATAAAATTCGAGGAAAACCTGGTACCTCTAACTATATTCCAAAATGGTAAAGGAAATTCTTAGTTTTATGGCATACATGCATCGGAAAGAACATTCCCTAGAATTGATGGGCAACTGACTTTGAGCCACTTGATGGTACATGATGAAGTGCTAAAATTATGGCGAGTTGGCTTTCGTAAAGTAGGAATTGACAAAATATGAAATAGTATTTGTACAAATATGATCTTTGTTCCTCATTTGGGTAATGGTTTTACTAGTGAGTTTTACCATGATTGATCGACCAACCAATCTCACGAAATGGTGAATTTTTCATTCAAACTCAACTCTAGGAACATTTCAAGTGGATCAAATATAATATAGTGTATCATTTGTCTTGTTACCTATTCTTTCTGGAGCAGTCTGGGCCAACGAAGCGTGAGGCAAAGATTATTTGCATCAGAAACTTTTTCCAACGGATTAATATTTGCTTGCTAGAAGTGAATACATATCCCTCTTTGTCCTTATCTTGGAACAATGAATCAACATCGAGTTTTGGCAATTATACCAATGCAGATTTCAGTTATTATTATAATTTGCATCAGAGAATTTTTTCTAACAGATTAATATTTGCTTGCTAGAAGTGAACACATATCCCTCTTTGATCTTCTCTTGGAACAGTGGAGCACCATTTGTTTAGGCATTGAGACCAATGCATAGTTCAATTATTATGAAGTTTAGATATTATGCGTGTAAGTAACAATAAAAAATTGCTTATATTTTGCATTTGCCATGCAATGCAACGAAATGATTGTTTTTTTACAGCTTTAGATACAGATTAGATCAACAAATATATGAGTTGAAAAAGTTTGAAAAAGTATTTGCACAAATATGATATTTGTTTCACATTTGGGTAATGGTTATTTGCTAGTATGTTTTACAATGATTGCTAAACTAACCAATCTCACAACTATATAAAATGGTGAATTTTCCATTCAAACTTCACACTTTGCATTCCATTAAAAAGACAAACTAAAAAAGTTATCTTCGTTATTCACATAAAATTAAGACTCATCATGGCCACCTCTCACAGCTTCAACATTTTCTTTCTTATATCGGTCGGTTGGTTTTCTTCCTTATATCGATCGTCGCCGCTGCCTTAGTGGATGCCAGACGAGGACAAGGACCTCGTCTTTGGCTCCAAACGTCCCATACAGCAGCCTGACTTCGTGGTTGCAAAGGACGCTACGGGGACGCACGCCCGTATAGTCGACGCCATAGGAGCTGTCCTTTGAATAGCAGAAAGAGGTACGCCATCTACGTCAAGCGAGGAGTCGATTTGCACGCAAACCAACACTAAAGAATATAAAGGAATAAATTATAGGAAAACTTCAAGCGGATCAATATATATATATATATATATATATATAAATATTTGGAGTGGGCCGATTAATCGACGCCGGCCCCCGAACAGCGCAACGTGGCCGCAGCGGAAGCGCGGTTTGTACCGAGCGGCGTAGGGTGGCAAATTTTCGATTTTTAATATCTAAATTCAACCTTACGCCATTCGGCTTCTCCCGAGGGTTTAAGATACTGCCCAAAGCCTCGGAAGATCGCGGTTAATTCGAATTATCAAAATTCGAATTTATTTCCAATTTATTTGAATTAATAATTTAGATCCAAATTAATCGAACAAAGTGGCAACCAGAAGATTTTCGATTATTTGAAGACCGAAATGATTTTTCATCAATACCAAACTTTCCAGAATAATTCTACACTTCCTAACGTTCGCAACGAGGTCTTTCGAATTATTCCGACATCGTTTGATATTTTTCTCAAAATCAAATCTGTGGTTCGAAATTATTAATTCGAGTAAAACGGCAGTCTGCCGTCTTTTAACTATTTGACGACCGAAACGATTTCCGATCGATACCAAATTCTCCAGAATAATTCTACACTTCCGAAGTTTCCAACGAGGGGTCTTGCGAATTATTCCGATATCGTTTGGTATTTTTCGTAAATCAAATCATTAGGGTTCGAGGTATACCTTTGGTGAACGAGATTTCTTCTGTCGTCGCCTCGGATGGACGTGGCTGTACCTCGTCTGGATCCCGGGGCCTCCGGGCTAGATCGCCACGCCGGTATGACCTTGAACAAACCTCCGAGACTGCTCCCGATGGCTAGCGCAGTTCGGTTCGGGCGTCGGGTTCGTCGAACGATCCCGTCGGTTCAACGTGGCTTGAGAAGTTCTACACTTCAACTCTATTTTTTCTTTTGTTCTATGTTAAGGAAAAAAAACCAAGTCTCACTTGCAACATTAGCAACTCACGTTGCTTTATTCATGGTTGAATTTTTTTTTATTTTATTATTAGATAATGGAACAAGTGTCAAACACTTGTTAATGACTCAACTAATGAGTCATTAGTTCTACACATCCCAACGTGGATGTGTAGATATTTCTTTTATTTTTTTATATTTTTTTTAATTTTATTTTATGGTAATTTCATTTTGGCCCTTGAGGTTTCTAAATTCTCAATTTAGTCCCTCAATTTTAAATAATAAAATAATTAAATCCAATCTAATTATTTTAATTATAATTGAGCCTCACTTAGTTAATTAATTAATCACTTAAGACAATCTTAAGTCCTAATTATTTCCGTGACTGTCACTGGAATTTAACTAAGTCGTCGACACCTCGTATCAACTTTGCCACTACCTCAACGAATCTTATTCGTTAGGTTCCACAGAAAAGCCCGCCGTTTTCGTTCAAGTTCATTACCATTTTTAAGCGCGACTCTCTAGGTCCGTCTCAACTGGCATGGGAGGAATCCACGAGTCCCGATATTCGCCTAGCCAATCCCACGGTACCGGACAGATCCCAGTTGAGAACGAATTTTGATCTAATCGAAATTCGGGCGAACCGACTATAGTGTATACATTTAAATACTTCTTACGCCTTTCACTTGCATCCCGGTTAGGTGAGAGCCATGCAAATGTCAAACTCACTAACCTAACACTATGTTATAATCGAGACCGATCCGATTATTTAAACTCCGCTATGTATCTAATACAAGCAAGTTTTCCAAGCTTCGGCCGAAGGCTTTATAATCGTCACTCTCCGATTACCTCATAGGACATTAACCTATACGAATACAGGCATTGAATCCCGATAGCAGTCAAAGCCCGGCAATCACCTCCGTAAAGTCGGTTGCGTTTCGTCGCTGACCCGTGTCTCATTTATGAACACTTGCGAGCCTAGCCAACTAGCGACAAACCGAAATCGCGAAAGCAAATCCGTCAATGACTCTACCGGTCTGAGGCTGCTATAGTCATTCTTTAAATCATTGACAACATCCTAGCCATGTGATTGAGACGAATACGAGCCGAATGTCCGAATACGCAATCTCTCCGATCACCAATATCTCCATTACGACCCACAACCTCTCAGGTAATCGGTGACACTACCGACACTATGTGGTCGTCAATGGATAAGTCATATTCGGATATCTAGTCACCCACCTAGAATCCTTAGACTTACGGATTTTTTATTTAATGTTGAGATTAAGGACCATCCGGTGTCTCCTCTCTTGTCCCACGAGAATCAGACGTCCAACTCAAACATTTGGGTGTTATTTATTTATCGCACTACCGGATGCCAAGTAGACTTTAAATTCGATAAATAAATAATAATGCCTTTATTATAATGAAAGTATATATTCATTAATTTATTTGACGGTATATACAATAAACCTGTCTTACAACCTATACATCACCGTGCGCCCTTTACTATTCCTAGTCCTCGTATGGCATTCCGAGGGCACACTCCCTAACAGCCTCCCACTTGCACTTGAATGCCATGCGATGCACCTAATGCCAGTCGCAATGGTATCGTAGCCCCATCTTGTCCAGATGCTGTTCCATAACTGCTTGGGACAAGGGCTTCGTGAGCGGGTCCGCCACGTTTTCTGCGGTGGCGATTTTCTGCACAGCGACCATCCCGTTTTCAACGAACTCACGTAATACGTGATATTTTCTCTCAATATGTTTGGACTTGCTATGAGATCGTGGTTCCTTTGCTTGCGCGACTGCACCGCTATTATCGCACCAAAGTGTAAGCGGTCTGTCAGCAACTGGTACCACAGTAAGTTCCTCCAAGAACTTTTTCATCCAAACAGCTTCTTTAGCTGCCTCTGAGGCTGCTATGTATTCTGCCTCGCATGTGGAATCGGTAGTTGTGCTTTGCTTGGAGCTTCTCCAAGACACTGCCCCACCGTTGAGCACGAATACAAAACCCGAAGTAGATTTTCTGTCATCCACGTCCGACTGGAAGTCCGAATCGGTATAACCAACTACTTCTAGTCCCGCTCCTCCATAAACCAGCGTTAAGTCTTTAGTCCGTCTAAGGTATTTAAAGATATTCTTAACAGCTGTCCAATGTTCTACCCCTGGGTTTGCCTGAAACCGACTGACTACGCTCACAGCGTAGGCAATGTCCGGTCGTGTACACAACATCGCGTACATCAGACAACCCACTGCAGACGCATAGGGTATTCCACTCATCCGTCGTCTGTCTTCCTCACTTTGAGGTGACATTGACTTCGACAAATGGATCCCATGTCGCATTGGTAAGAACCCTCTCTTAGAGTCATCCATTCTGAATTTCTTCAGGATTTTCTCTAAGTAAAGGGCCTGAGATAAGCCGATCGTATGGTTCGCTCGATCCCTGAACAAGCGAATACCTAGTATATACGTCGCTTCTCTCAGGTCTTTCATGGAGAATTCGGTTGAAAGCCATGCTTTCACCGATGAGAGCATCCCAATGTCGTTTCCTATCAAAAGGATATCATCCACGTACAATACAAGGAACGACACCATACTCCCACTGCTCTTTCTGTAGACACATGGCTCATCTACGTTTTTCACGAATCCAAAGTTCCGAACTGCTTCATCAAAACGTAGATTCCAGCTGCGAGAGGCCTATTTCAGTCCGTAAATTGACCGATTCAGTTTGCATACTTTGTGAGCATCTGTATGCGACTCAAAACCTTTTGCCTGCTCCATATAGATCTCCTCCTTGAGGAATCCATTAAGGAACGCCGTTTTAACGTCCATTTGCCATCTCATAATCATAGTGCGCAGCTATCGCGAGCATTATCCGGATGGACTTGATCATGGCTACAGGTGAGAAAGTCTCCTCATAGTCAACTCCCTCTTTTGGTTATAGCCCTTGGCAACCAACCTGGCCTTGTACGTCTCAACTTGTCCGTCAGATCCAATCTTTCTCTTGTAAATCCATTTACAGCCGATTGGTCTAAAACCACTCGGTAGGTCTACAAGAGTCCAGACTTTGTTGGAGTACATTGAGTCCATCTCAGCTCGCATAGCCTCAATCCATCTCGCTGAGTCAACATCGGATATAGCTTGATCGAAAGTAGCGGGATCTTCTCTTAGAAGTCCCCTAGTCGCAACATAACCTTGTTCGACATGTGACATGCCATACCGCTGTGGTTGGCGAGGCACCCTTTCAGATCGTCGCATGACTGGTTCGCTCGGACCATCCGAATCCTGTGTGGGCGTTTCGGTCGACTGCTCCTCGAGAGTGACCTCACGGCCAATGCCAAAATCTCGAATGAACTCTTCCTCAAGAAAATGTGCATGTAGGCCAACAACGATCCTTTGATCATCGTGAAAATAGAATAGGTACCCCATAGAGTCTTCGTGGTAACCTATGAAACGTCCTTTTATAGATCTAGACTCCAATTTGTCTGTTTTCAGCTTTTTCACATAGGCGGGGCAACCCCAAATCCTAATATGTGATAAGCTGGGTAAACGACCAGTCCATATCTCATACGGAATACCGTTAACAGACTTCGAGGGACACGGTTAATTGTATACGCTGCTGTCAAAAGCGCGTATCCCCACAATGATATTGGTAAATCTGTAAAGCTTAACATAGAACGAACCATATCTAGTAAAGTTCGGTTTCTACGTTCGGCCACGCCATTCAATTGTGGCGTACCGGGCGGAGTCATCTGTGATATTATACCATTCTCCTTTAAGAACTGGTCAAACTCGACGCTCATGTACTCGCCACCTCGATCCGATCGAATGACTTTAATGACTTTCGAAGTTTGGTTTTCCACCAACGCCTTATACTCCTTGAACCTTTCAAGAGCATCAGCTTTATACCTCATCAGATACACTAGTCCGTAACGACTGTGATCATCCGTAAAGGTAATAAAATAGTGGAAGTCACCTCGAGCTTTCACATTGAATGGCCCGCAAACGTCTGTGTGAATTAAACCGAGAATTTCAGTGGCTCTATTAAAAGTCCCGGTGAAGGGTGATCGTGTCATTTTACCTTTGAGGCATGACTCACAAGTCGGATAGGGATCTGATCCCAACGGTGTCAATATCCCGTTTTTCTCCAACTCGTGGATCTTACGTTCTGCAGTATGACCTAATCGAAGATGCCACAAGTATCTCGCATTTATTCCCGACTTTCGTTTATTTGTGACAGTATTCACAGATATATCGTCCTGTGTATTTAAATAGTACAAACCATTTATTAGTGTTGCGCTGCCAACATTTTTATTTCTATACATAATGTGGCATGTATTATTATTAAAACTAAATACATAACCATTCCTGCTCAAAACAGGAACGGAGACGATGTTCTTAAATCCCCTCGGGAGTACAAGACAATCGTACAAACGCAACACATGCCCAGAAGATAATACAAGAGATCTTGATCCGAAGTGGCTTGCCGAGATACTATCCCCGCTTCCCACTCTGACCTCGATCTCACGCTCCCCAAGCGCTCTACTTGATCCCAGACCCTGCATGGAAACACAAATGTGAGTACTAGCCCCCGAATCCAATATCCATGAAGTAGAGTATACAGATGAAGAACAAACTGTTTCTAAAACATTAAGTTCCATACCTGACGCAGCCTGCTCACCCTTGAGCTTCGGACAGTCCCGCTTCCAGTGGCCCAGCGCACCGCAATGCAGACACCTATCCGTCGGCTTTACACCGGTTTGCTTCGATTTCCCACAAGATAATTTCTTCTTGGAAACCTTCCCTGTCGGCTTGAGCTTGTTGCCCTTCTTCTTTTTGCCTTTCTGGGGCTTTGAAGAAGTGGCGACAAGTGCAGTCTGCTTTGCCCTCTTCATCTGACCTTGCGCCGTTGCTAACTGATTCATCAGATCAGGAAGCAATAGCGTCATGCCGTTCAGATGGTAGTTCACAATGAACGCATTGAAGGACGGAGGCAGAGACTGCAAGATAAGATCATTTTGTAATTCACGATCAAATCGAAAATAAACCTCTCGATCATGGTGATCATGTTCATAACATGCTCGCCAACATTCTCACCCTCAGACATCCTCGATCGGAAGAGCTGCGACGAAGTCGCATAGCGAGCTGTCCTAGACGTCTCACCATAAACTTTCAAATGTTGAACCATCACCTGAGCATCAGCCATACTTTTGTGGCTACGCTGCAGTGCGTTACTCATCGATCCGAGGACATGAGCCTTTACGAGCTTTTCGTCATGCAGTCGCTTGTCATAAGCGGCACGAGCCTGCTCGGATGCCCGCGCCCCTGGGGCCGGTGGCATTTCGGAGTCAAGGATATAAACTAGGTTCTCAATCTCAAGGAAAATCCTTAAGTTGCGAAGCCAGTCTGAATACTTTGGCCCAGTCAACCTATTCTCCTTGAGCAGTACATTTAAAGCGGTCGACATAATTTCACAAAGAGAGAAAATGCTGCAGAAAAATAAAAGGCATATTAAGTCGATTGTATAGGTTATCAAACGCGAACAAGGACTTATTATTCCGTTTGACTCCCACTATCCTTTCATAAACTCCATTCTCCCTACGGATGTTTTGGAAGTTTCGTTGATAACTTCGATAATGGAGTTGATGTCCTCGTCAACGGATGCAAACCTCAACCTCTGTCGTTTTATTGGTTTGCAGCGGCCCACGAAGTCATGCTCCGCACGAATCCGACCGTGTCGAATGTCTCAACTATCTTTGTCTCAGTCAGGGACCCCGCCGGCGAACCCGAAACAAGGCGGTATGACTGTCTAAGTGCGACCTATCAACTTTGCTCAAAACCGCACACTTGAACCGTACGTTTTACCGCACAGTGTGATCTTGGCGAGCGGCACAAATGCACCTGAGCAAGCCGAAACAAAAGCAAATGCAAGGCGCCGGCATACCCGAAACCAAACCTTGCATTTAGGTTTTGTAACAACTAAACCCGAGCTTGATAGAAGACAGGGCATCCAATCCCTTTACTCACTTAGTATTCGTACGGGAGATTTTTGTAACTCATAGCATATTAAAATTAAGCACGAGCACGTAAATGCATTAAATAAATTTCTAACCCTAGTAAGGCAATTTAAATGGACAAATATGCGGGCTATTTCTAGACTGGTCCTATTACATAGGTCGTAAAACGACCGGGGTCTTCGATCTTCAAACGTCTAGTCATTGACACGATGGTCGACGAACCCTCCAACCTCGCCTTGCATCGAACGGCCGTCATTTATTTAACTTATCTAATAAAGCGATAAAATACAACACGGGGGGAATTATTTCCCAAACAACCCGTAATCCATGTACATACCGGGGGGCGGCAAACGGCCCTTAAACAAATAACCCGGTTAGAACCTAAGCCCGCGTAAATGTCCCACATAAACACGCAACACAGAATTTTGACGTTGGGTGCCCAACCGACGTCACGAGCGACGATAGTCTCCAAACTACGTCGACTGTTCGTTCGCCACATCGGCTTTCGAGGCCTTCGGTCGAACCATTCATGAGCCTTTGCTCTGATACCACTGTTGGAGTGGGCCGATTAATCGACGCCGGCCCCCGAACAGCGCAACGTGGCCGCAGCGGAAGCGCGGTTTGTACCGAGCGGCGTAGGGTGGCAAATTTTCGATTTTTAATATCTAAATTCAACCTTACGCCATTCGGCTTCTCCCGAGGGTTTAAGATACTGCCCAAAGCCTCGGAAGATTGCGGTTAATTCGAATTATCAAAATTCGAATTATTTCCAATTTATTTGAATTAATAATTTAGATCCAAATTAATCGAACAAAGTGGCAACCAGAAGATTTTCGATTATTTGAAGACCGAAACGATTTTTCATCAATACCAAACTTTCCAGAATAATTCTACACTTCCTAACGTTCGCAACGATAGGTCTTTCGAATTATTCCGACATCGTTTGATATTTTTCTCAAAATCAAATCTGTGGTTCGAAATTATTAATTCGAGTAAAACGGCAGTCTGCCGTCTTTTAACTATTTGATGACCGAAACGATTTCCGATCGATACCAAATTCTCCAGAATAATTCTACACTTCCCGACATTTCCAACGAGGGGTCTTGCGAATTATTCCGATATCATTTGGTATTTTTCGTAAATCAAATCGTTAGGGTTCGAGGTATACCTTTGGTGAACGAGATTTCTTCTGTCGTCGCCTCGGATGGACGTGGCTGCACATCGTCTGGATCCCGGGGAATCCGGGCTAGATCGTCACGCCGATATGACCTTGAACAAACCTCCGAGACTGCTCCCGATGGCTAGCGCAGTTCGGTTCGGGCGTCGGGTTCGTCGAACGATCCCGTCGGTTCAACGTGGCTTGAGAAGTTCTACACTTCAACTCTATTTTTTCTTTTGTTCTATGTTAAGGAAAAAAACCAAGTCTCACTTGCAACATTAGCAACTCACGTTGCTTTATTCATGGTTGAATTTTTTTTTTATTTTATTATTAGATAATGGAACAAGTGTCCAACACTTGTTAATGACTCAACTAATGAGTCATTAGTTCTACACATCCCAACGTTGATGTGTAGATATTTCTTTTATTTTTTTATTTTTTTTAATTTTATTTTAAGGTAATTTCATTTTGGCCCTTGAGGTTTCTAAATTTTCAATTTAGTCCCTCAATTTTAAATAATAAAATAATTAAATCCAATCTAATTATTTTAATTATAATTGAGCCTCACTTAGTTAATTAATTAATCACTTAAGACAATCTTAAGTCCTAATTATTTCCGTGACTGTCACTGGAATTTAACTAAGTCGTCGACACCTCGTATCAACTTTGCCACTACCTCAACGAATCTTATTCGTTAGGTTCCACAGAAAAGCCCGCCGTTTTCGTTCAAGTTCATTACCATTTTTAAGCGCGACTCTCTAGGTCCGTCTCAACTGGCATGGGAGGAATCCACGAGTCCCGGTATTCGCCTAGCCAATCCCACTGTACCGGACAGATCCAAGTTGAGAACGAATTTTGATCTAATCGAAATTCGGGCGAACCGACTATAGTGTATACATTTAAATACTTCTTACGCCTTTCACTTGCATCCCGGTTAGGTGAGAGCCATGCAAATGTCAAACTCACTAACCTAATACTATGTTATAATCGAGACCGATCCGATTATTTAAACTCCGCTATGTATCTAATACAAGCAAGTTTTCCAAGCTTCGGCCGAAGGCTTTATAATCGTCACTCTCCGATTACCTCATGGGACATTAACCTATACGAATACAGGCATTGAATCCCGATAGCAGTCAAAGCCCGGCAATCACCTCTGTAAAGTCGGTTGCGTTTCGTCGCTGACCCGTGTCTCATTTATGAACACTTGCGAGCCTAGCCAACTAGCGACAAACCGAAATCCCGAAAGCAAATCCATCAATGACTCTATCGGTCTGAGGCTGCTATAGTCATTCGTTCAATCATTGACAACATCCTAGCCATGTGATTGAGACGAATACGAGCCGAATGTCCGAATACGCAATCTCTCCGATCACCAATATCTCCATTACGACCCACAACCTCTCAGGTAATCGGTGACACTACCGATACTATGTGGTCGTCAATGGATAAGTCATATTCGGATATCTAGTCACCCACCTAGAATCCTTAGACTTACGGACTTTTTATTTAATGTTGAGATTAAGGACCATCCGGTGTCTCCTCTCTTGTCCCACGAGAATCAGACGTCCAACTCAAACATTTGGGTGTTATTTATTTATCGCACTACCGGATGCCAAGTAGACTTTAAATTCGATAAATAAATAATAATGCCTTTATTATAATGAAAATATATATTCATTAATTTATTTGACGGTATATACAATAAACCTGTCTTACAACCTATACATCATCGTGCGCCCTTTACTATTCCTAGTCCTCGTATGGCATTCCGAGGGCACACTCCCTAACATATATATATATATATATATATATATATATATATATATATATATATATAGCTTTCATAACATTCCACTATCAATTAAAATCAAATAGAACATATACACTGAAACCAACACTCGGATATATCTAAGAAAATTACAATTCTAGAAATAGTTCATGTGAATCAAATATATATATATATATATATATATGTACACCCCAAAACATTGGTATCAACTCAATATATATAAATATTATATAAATATACTCCAAAACATTTAATATCCATATGTGCATAATGTCTACCATATTTAATCATCTATTGTATGGAAAGTTAATAGTCAACCATTTGTTCGTTGCATTGCACAGTAAATGCACAATAAGCAATTTTTTATTGTTACGTATACGCATAATGTCTAGACTTTAATAATAATTGATCTCTACATTGATATGAAAATAGATTGATGTAAGGACAAAAATGATGAACGATATGCTGTGAGAGGAGGCCATGAGTCTGTGTTTTTAGTAAATAATTAAGATAATTTCTCTGGTTTGTCTTTTTAGTCCGCGTGTACGTAACAATTAACAATTTCTTAGGCATTGATACCAATAAAGAGTTATTATTACAGTTTAGACATTCTGCGTATACGTAACAATTAACAATTTCTTTAATCATCTATTGCATCTAAAGCTTTAAAAGTGAAAATTTTGTTCTCTTGTCGTTGCATGGTAAATGCACAATAATCAATTGTTAATTGTTACTATACGCAGAATGTCTAAACTGTAATAATAAGTGAAGCATCAGAATGATACATGCAATGGTGGCTTAAATATATCCTAGATATATCCAAGTGTTGGTTTCAGTGTATATGTACTATTTGATTTTAATTGATAGTGGAATGTTTTGAAAGCTATATATATATATATTGATCCGCTTGACGTTTTCCTAGAATTTATTCCTTCATATTCTTTAGGTTGGTTTGCGTGCAAATCGACTCCTCGCTTGACGTAGATGGCGTACCTCTTTCTGCTATTCAAATGACAGCTCCTATGGCGTCGACTATACTGGACTGCGTCCCCGTAGCGTCCTTTGCAACCACGAAGTCGGGCTGCTGTATGGGACGTTTGGAGCCAAAGACGAGGTCCTTGTCCTTGTCTGGCATCCAATCAGGCAGCGACGACGACCGATATAAGGAAGAAAACCAACCGACCGATATAAGGAAGAAAATAATGAAGCTGTGAGAGGAGGCCATGATGAGTCTTAATTTAAGTGAATAACGAGGATAATTTTTTTAATTTGTCTTTTTAGTGGAATGCAAAGTGTGAAGTTTGAATGAAAAATTCACCATTTTATATAGTTGTGAGATTGGTTAGTTTATCAAATTGTAAAACTTACTAGCAAATAACCATTACCCAAATGTGCAACAAATATCATATTTGTGCAAATACTTTTTCAAACTTTTTTAACTCCTATATTTGTTGATCTAATCTGTATCTAAAGCTGTAAAAAATAATCATTTCGTTGCATTGCATGGCAAATGCAAAATATAAGCAATTTTTTGTTGTTACTTACACGCATAATATCTAAACTTCATAATAATTGAACTATGCATTGGTCTCAATGCCTAAACTAATGGTGCTCCACTGTTCCAAGAGAAGGACAAAGAGGGATATGTGTTCACTTCTAGCAAGCAAATATTAATCCGTTGAAAAATTCTCTGATGCAAATTATAATAATAACTGAAATCTGCATTGGCATAATTGCCAAAACTCGATGATGATTCACTGTTCCAAGATAAGGACAAAGAGGGATATGTGTTCACTTCTAGCAAGCAAATATTAATCCGTTGGAAAACGTTTCTGATGCAAATTATCTTTGCCTCACGCTTCGTTAGCCCAGACTGCTCCAGAAAGAATTTCTATAGGTAAAAAGAATGATACACTATATTATATTTTATCCACTTGAAATGTCCTAGAGTAGAGTTTTCCTATATGTTTTTCAATGTTGCTTTTGATGTATACCATTTGACTTTCATTGGTAAATGTTTTGGTGTATATATACATATATATGTATATTCTCCTCTTGAAATCTTTCTTGATGTTTTGTGTTGGTGATACCCTGATATTATATATTTGAGGTAATATATATATATATATATACATACATAATATATAATATATATTGATCCACTCATAGAATTGAAATTTCTCCTAGATGTCTCTTCGTTTTGATTAATGAGTATATATACTACGTAAACTTTATTGATATAAATATTTTGAATATTTTATAAAGTAGATGGGTTGAGTGCAGGTTTGTGTAATAATACATAAGAGATGTTCATAGGTGACTTCGAACTAGAAATGGTTTTATAGTTGATACAAAATGGATGTGCAACTCTTCGTTTCTAACCAGAAATTCCATCAGCCCAAGTCCAATGTATATAGTATATATTTCTTTTGTTGTGTTTTGTAAAGAAAAATCGACCATTTCCAAAACCGAAAAAAGTAAAGAAAACTCGTAGTCCATTTATTTTTCTTTTTTTTTTTTTTACCGTCGTGCACTTACGGCAATCCATTTAAATTCCCCCTTACGGTAATTCCTAATGAGTTTGCTTAGAATTCAATTATATTTACGTTACTCTTAATTTTTAGTTTTTCTATTTTAGTGTTTACTAGATAAATATAATTTTTAAATATAAAAAAAATTAATGTTTAGGGATGTAAGTATAATATATAAAAATGTAAAGTGATACGGAAATTTTCCTTTATTTGTTTATTAAACACTTAATTTAATCCTTTATTGGGCCAAATTTAGAAAAAGTAATTTCTCATTCAATCACCGTCAGTTTTGAGCAAATTAATATTCGACGTATTCTTCTCAAGAAGTAGATTTCAGATCTACCATCAAGTTTGAATTCCGTGGCACGGTGGCTTCTCGATTTAATAAAAGCCCATTAAATGCAGTTTCCCTGGGCTAGTCAACCCAACATTTCTGATATTGTAAAGATTTGCGAGTTATTTATTAGGTGCCCAATATTCCTTACGTTTTAGGGGAAAAAAAGGTTGTAATATTGTAAAAAGATGCCTATTTGTTACGTAAAAGTTCAAAAGAGTATTAGGAAGATTGCACTTAAGGGCCCTGTCAAAATTTTTCTATGTGTAGGTTAGGTCCCTAATAAAATAAATTTTTACACATAGGTACTATTTGGTAGGAGGTCATCGTATTAGAATTTTGGTAGCATACGGAAACGTATTTTGATACCTGAAAAAGTACATATTGCTTACAATGATATGACTCAACATATTTGAGAATTGGGTATACACGTGACATGACATGCAATATACATATAAAACATACGGAAAAGATGGAAAAATGATACTAATTAAACGGATAGTAATATATAAAAATTTATTCTATTAAGTAATTATATATAGAAATGTTATGGTGCTCACCTTGCGTGAGCACCATCCGTGGGCACCTATTGTGTGGCATTTTTTTGTGCCACGTCAACATGCCAAATCAACCTCTAACGGATTCACTAATCACATGTGTAGGTTCAATAAAAAATCCCATTGTATGTTGATTTTGGCGCGTTGATGTGGTCGGTGCTCAAGAAGGTGCTCACGACATAACATTACTCCCTATATATATACATACATAATTCTTCTGCCTGCCGGGGTAATGAATTACCGGATTTTTATTTTCGTTATGTAGATTCACCTCAATTTAATTTGATTTCGTTTTTTGTTTATCCAACCAAAAAAAGCCAACACGACGAAAGACAACAACAGCAAGGCAAGACACGCGTCCATCAAACATCGAAAGAACTAATTCTTCCTTCCCAAATATATATATATATATATATATATATATATAATATATATATGCAAGTAAAAACAACACATTATTCGAGAGAAAAAGAATTCTTCAGACAAACTGATAATCATCATCGTAAGCCCAACGCAGTAAAAGAAAGAACAGAGCGACATGAGTAATAGAGCTAATTCGTCGTCGCCGTCGACGAACATCTGCGTGAGGTGCGCAGCTTCATTACAAGAAGGATTCACATATGTAAAGGCTTGGATGGTCGGAATTACGAAGAAGGTAACGGCTAAAAACGAGAGAGAAGCAATCGACGCTGATCTTCAGGCGTCGAAGATGCAAGTCGAAGCTGCTGATAAAGCTGAGCATATGAAGAGCACGGGCGAGCGTATATAGATATAAGTATAGTTGTTAGTTCATCTTTCATTTGGTGAATCTTGATTGTTATTACTAAGGGTACTTTATTAAGTTGCTTTTTTATAGTTAGTTCTGTGCGTTATTGTAAATGGTACTTGTTGCTTATGCTGCTTTTGATTATATCCAAGAACTTGTATTGTATTATGTATTAACTATTGTGGGTATAAGTTTTTTTTTTTTTAGTGGGACAGTTTAGATTTTATTTCTGCAGGGGTTGGCTTGGTTTTAATCTGTGGACTAGACGTGTTTGCATTAAAGTATATAAAAGCAAAAATATTTTCATTATGATACGTTCTTCTCAATCTTAAAATAGATGTGTAGTTAAACTAAGAGGTCCTCATGATCATTCATTAATCCATAGATCTAAGATTGAATAGAAAAGAAACTAGTTTCAGACGTAATGAACCCATTAAATATTAAAGACACAAAATTAAATATATAATGTTTAGTGTAAGTAGTCGATTTAGAATTCAAGACCCAAATAAAGATGTAAAAGATTTTACTCATCTTCTTGTATTAATGCATGTATGTATGTTCAGGGCGGATCCAGAATCTTCTGACCGGGGGGGCCGCACATGGCGTTCGTAAGGAGGTCGTTGATTTTAAACTTTCATTTGCTATTTTTTTTAAAAAAAAAATTATCGCCGAAAGAAATTTTTCGATTAAATAAATTGTAAATTTCGTAAATTACACACAAAAATATCAATATAAAAAAACAAAAATCGATGATAACCTTTACGAAGCTCGAAAATGATAACATGATATACATATTGCGTAGCATATTATTAATATTAAACAATAATAATATGCTATAAAGAAAATAATGTAGAAAATATCGCTAATTGCAATATAACTTTTTTATTTGATACTATGTTTTTATTCGTCGAGTAATTTTAACTATAATAAGGTCCATAATTACAAATTGGTTTTAACTAGATTTTGTATTGTGAGTGCATCATAAAAATATAACTGGAACTAGAAAAGATGAAAAGAGAATGAAATATAAATTACATAAACCTAATTGGTTAATTTATATTTATAATGAATTTAGTTGTATTATTTGGTTAGAAAAAACAAGAATGGCTGAGAATTAAGGAAAAAACTAACAGATAAAAAACTCTAAGAACAAATAAAAAGAAAATAAAGGTTCTCAACAATAAAAAAACTTAAAAATAATAAAAAGCGGTAATACTACAAAGAGAAAGAAAAATAAAAAGAATAACAACAACGCTAAGAAAAAGTAACACTAAGACAAAAGTAGATACTTTAAAAAGACTAAAAAAGTGACAACATCAGAATTCGAGCCCTGACCACCTAAGTTAAATGGGAATTCCTCACCACTACGCCACTTGAACTTTTCCTATATCTTTGATATCAAGTTAAATATATCTATTATGCTATGTACTTTACATATAATAGTAAATGTTTCGAAAAATTTGGGGGGGGGGGGGGGGGGGGGGGGGGGGCCCTCGGGTCCTACTGTAGATCCGCCGCTGTGTATGTTCATGCTAAGGAAGGCGATTCATCTTACTTGCATTTATTTTTCTTTTATGTACATTCTCCCGCCATCCCTCTCTATCCCTCTCTCTTCCTCTCTCTTAACGACTCTCACTGAGTTTATATGATGACTCCAAAAGAATTTAATGTGAAACTATATGCTCAATGATCATCCCTAAATACCAAGAAAACTTCATCTCCGACAAAATTTCATCAAGTTTTGTGGGAGAGATGTATGAATGATGAGCTAATAATTAGCACTCGATAACCTTCGTCGACCATCCCAAAACGCCGAGAATCAAATCCACTTCAGAACATGCATTCGCCTTTTTTGGACAATGGCAATAAAAAAAAGGGGAACGGCGTATTAATCGACGAAGAAAATGGATTTGCACATCAAAGTCGTGACGTATCTGATGCTTATATGAAATGGCATACCAATTTTTCCAAGCTGGTTTCGACATGAAATAACATGACGCCCATTTCTTTCCTCCTATCGATCTCAGCCTGTCGAACGATTTTTAGTTTGTTAGTGCGTTTTCGATTATATTAGTTATATATGCAAGAGAAAGGAGTTTGTTCAAACGGCTAATATACTTCTGCCCAGGCAACATTAGTGAAGGATATAACAAGTGTATATATACTTACAGCGCAAGAACATATCGTGATTCCACCAGCCGAAAGAGTTGTTGTAACCTCAGCCATGATGCCTGAATTCAGACATCGAATTAATTATCGAACGAGAAACTAAGATTCTAACAATAGTTGTCCCCATGCTAACATAGGGTCCAAACATCAAGAAAAATGCGCCTTTAGCCTTAACTCCAAAAAGCAATTACCTTTACGGTCTATGCAAACTAGACAGCCATTGGACAGAGCATCCTTCATGGTTGTGCCAAGACATGATTTTTCCAGTTTGCCAGTTTTCTAAGCCTGATAAAACTCCTCTGTACATGGGAATATTGGCAAGAATCATCTTTGCGACGCCGTCTCCCTGAGAAAGGGTTTCTCCCGTGGCTTTCAAGCTCACGTTCTTCATATGCTTGTTATGGTTTCCATTTACCTTTGGAGTAGGCATCAATTTCTTATCTGATTGGGGCGTAACTTCACCTTTTTCTTTAGCCAGAACTATTTGCATGACATTGATCAAGAGTTTTCCCAGGTGCTTTTAGCCTCTTTTGTGTAATTCAGTTCTACGATTTCGTTATCTTCATCAGATTCAGAAGAAAATTCAGCTGACTCATCGATTATCTCTCTTCCTGACAGAGCGGCTTGTTCCCTCAGAAACTGAGAGCAAGTGAGTTTAGAATTAGAGAGAGAGAGAGAGAGGGAGAGGGAGAGAGAGAGGCAGAGCGAGAGTGTCAAAGGCTCCAATAAACTTACTTTCTTTATCTTGTGTTGTGCGCTACTTGTTTTGGCATGTTGAAGCCACTGTTTATGCCTCTGAAAGGCTGATTTACTAGATAACCCCTGATGTAGGAAAAGAATTCATGAAGGTAAAAACTTGCGAAATTCCTCTACGAGAAGAGTTACCATCTAACTTGTAGATTAGACTATCAATCTACATGGTAAGAAAAGACAATTATCGAATCAACTAACATTATATGTTATGATCTCCACGACTTCAGCATTTGAAAGCACGTGTGTGGGGGAGACGAGATTGCCATTAACCTGCAACAAAAAGGTAAAGAATGATCAAAACATGAAAAAAAAAAAAAAATTCATCAAAACCTGAAAAATAGACAGAACATTGCATAGCACGTGAGAACCCGTTCACAAAAAAGAGGTGTTTACCTTTGCAGCAACCATTTTCTTTCCAATTTCAGTGTGAATCATGTAGGCATAATCGATTACAGTTGCACCCTTTGGCAGATTTTTAATCTGAACGAATATATAAATCGTACTGGTAAGCAGCTACGCAAATTTAGTTTAAAAGGACACCAATTAATAGTAATTTACCTCTCCCTTCGGCGTAAATATGAACATACTACTGCTGCCTAAAAGATCTCGCTTGACTGTATCAACGAATTCCCTAGAACTCATATTTCCAACAAACTCCTCTTGCCATTCCTGAATTGCATTGAGCCATCCAACCTGCAAAAGTACCTCAAATTAGCTATTCCATTCTCAACGAACTTTTAGGACGTCCTCATAGGGAGACTTTCATGCTTATAGTATAAAGAGGCGAAAATCTACAGTACCCTGAGAGCATTATTAGCATTGTTCAGGCAAACTGCTTTCAGGGAAGTTCTGCTGTCTGGGATAGTATGTTCTACCAACACATTAACAAAACCTTTCCCATTGTAGCGAGCTGCAATCCCACGTTCAGCGATCAAATCCATCTCTTCAGTCCTAATCTGTCAATCAGTTGCTACAGATGTGTTGGAAATGAAGAACTTGATCTATATACAGCAAATATTACAGCGAACTAAATCATTAACCTGAACTTCGAGTCTAAACATACTCTCGTAGAGAAAAGGAATCACTGTAGCATGAAGACTCTGGTAGCCTTTGGGCTTCGGGGTAGCAATATAACCCTTCATCTGTAACAGAGGTAACATGAGATATCATTTTCCTTCCCTATTTTAGATTTTATACGATTACATGACCTAACTACAGAGGTAACAGGAAAAAAAATGACCATATCATGTAGATGCAAGCCGAGTAGATCACAAAATATAGTCGTAGTAACAGATAAAAGACATACAGTTCGAGGTATTGGAGACCAAATTTCATGGACCAATCCAAGCACATAGTAACATATCTGCATACAAAGTTCCAGCAAAGCATGTCAAGGGAACTCAATTGATCGGCCACCACATAAACTTTCAACTAAAATTTTTTACCTGCTGTGCATTACACAAGGGCCCGACTTCAAAACATGGTTTTGGTTTTATAACAATCCGAAGCAGTTGATCATGAAATTTAGACAAACGAGAAACATTCGCAGCGTAGCCATTGTTGGAGAAATGTTGTTAATGACAAACCTGTGCAATCTGGTTTACTTCATTTATCGAACTTTTAGATTTTAGAACTGCTTTGTAAACGCTGCATTTATAGTGAAGAGAGATTCACCCCAATGCGTAAATGTTCTTGAATATGTTACGAAAATGCGCCTAGCCTCAATTTGGCATTAAATGTGGGAATTGGCTCTAAAACTAATCTATATACATGGGTGCTACAATATATATACAAGTTATTGGGTTATGTACCATACTATCAGGTAAACACTCATAAGAATAAGAAGGGCCCTCCGATTACCTGTAAGGATCCTTGCACACAGCCTGTACTTCAACTTTCAGAGTCATAAGGTCTAAGAACTGATCATCTTCAATCCTCTTCACCAATATTTTGTTTGCCTATGAAATGATCACAGGCTCGTACTTAAGGATTGAGAAATGCTATAACTAAAGCTTCTTGTCAGAGAAACAACCCTAATATGCTGACTATATAGTAGTGAACAATACGGCTCTAGAAAAATTCAGCAAAATTACCTCTTTGAAATCTTTTTCATGTTCATTATGAAGTTCTGCAACTCTTCGCTTGACCTTTGCATGGTCATGAGGGTTTGTGTACATGAATGCCAGATTTTCGAGCTCAGACTACAGGAAGGAAGTTGAGAAACGAGAATATGAGAAGAAACCACAAGCAGGAAAAAACAATGTAAGAAACAGCAAAATTGATAGAACTTCCATTTTTTATTATATTTCACTACGTTACGATGTTTTATAGTGACGCAAATAACTAACACAATGGTAGTAAATTTGAATCTAGAGACGTCTTAAAAGAACATAGTTGACAAAAGGAAGAGCAAATAGTTGACCTTTATCCGATAAATACCAAGAAGCTTCGCTAATGGGGCAAAAACCTGCAGCGTCTCCATTGCTATGCTGGACTATAAATCAAAGATTACTAAGAATAGGGCAAATCACAATATATAAATATTACACAAAAACTCCCTCTGTTCTAAAAAGATAGTCGTTTAAGAAATTTTCACACATATTAAGACATGGGTTAAAATGTCTTTTATACCCCTCATTTATTATCTGCCATGTAATTATTATTTTTTGTATTGAACCTTGTGTTGTTATTTAATATGGGGGCAATTTTGGAAAGTTACACATATATATTTTTTGAAAACTTCCTTTTCAGAACAAAAAAAGATACCTAGAACGACTTTCTTTTTAGAACAGAGGGAGTAATATTTTGAAAACTACGCACCTGCTTATGCGGAGGCATATGTGAAAGAGTTCTCATGTTGTGCAATCTGTCAGCTAATTTTACAATAATAATACGGACCTACACGGGGATCCGATTAGTCAGAAAGCATGATACCGCGATACACCAATAAATAAATCAGGTCTATAGACAAACAACCTCTTCAGCCATGGCCAGAAACATCTTTCGAAGGTCATCTGCTTTCACATCTTGAACAGAGAGATTCTCATCCTTGGCCTTGAGTTTACCCAGTTTGGATACCTGAATGATATAGATAATCGACAATAAATCAATACATAAACAATATATAGATGTTAATGCTCGACCATATATACCAGATCAAAATTCAAGCCTCAAATTCAACCCAAGGTTTCATTAAGGCCTAAGTTCAGTTTTTGTCCTTCACTAATATCTAGCTAGTGAACTTGAAGGAATACCTTCGTCTCTCCTTCCACGATGCGACGAACAGCTGGGCCAAAGTCTTCCTCGATTCTTTCAAAAGTGACAACGTATCCTCTACTGTATCATGCAACAAACCAGCAGCTATTGACTCCCAATCCAATTCCTGAAGTGCCAGAGATCAAGAAACTGATATAATAAGTTTATAATAACAAAACAATATTTCTAGCAGTAAATCAGAAAAGACTAACAAGTTCTCCAAGTAATTGAGCAACTGCAACAGGATGGATAATAAAGGGCTCCCCACTGCGCCTTTTCTGTCCATCATGCGCGTCATACGCCAACTACAAAGCAGATGAAACACGGAGAATCATGTAACTTATTGTTCAACACTTCATCAACGGGATATATAGATTTGATATAAGATAGACAAAAGGAAAGAAACATAAGCGTACATCTAGAGCTCTACGGACCAATTGGAGTTCATCTGAACAGAGATAGGCAATTCTAGGTTTTAGATCCTGATGTAACAAGCAATAAACGTTATGTATTATATATTCAGTAAACAGTAAACGATCTCTCACAAATGGCATACCGGATAAAACCAGTCAATTCTCATAAACAAAATATATGTATACACAATGGTGAGTTAGACTGCCTCCCAAGCAAGCCTGATCAACAAAACTTAGACCTTACAAGACATATTTGAATAATTCTAGATCACATCATTCAGTTGCTTCCTAAAACCCTTTTCAGTTGGCATACGTGATAAAACCAGTCAATTCTCATAAACAAAATATATGTATATACAAAGGTGAGTTAAACTGCCTCCCAAGTCCCAAGCAAGCCTGATCAACAAAAATTAGACCTTACAAGACATATTTGAATAATTCTAGATCACATCATTCAGTTGCTTCCTAAAACCCTTTCCAGCATCCAGAAGATGTTGGCTGGTACTGCTACTCATGATGAAAACATATAACCATCCTAATGACAGTCATCCTTTTCAAAACATCCTTTATTCAAGCCATCTTCCTTAAAATGGTATTCTGAGAATCATCTTATACTTTTATTGTCTTTGACGTATATCCATAAGCAAACTTGAGTGATGCAAAATACAATCTCCACAAGGATTTCATTAGGTTTATAAGAATGTTCACTCCAAAATACCTCCCACAAGCTATCGGGGGTAACATCATATGGTTCTGAAGAAGAATCCAAAGAAGAACAATTTAGTTTCCAGCTCCGGCCCATGCATGGGCGACATACCCTCCTGATGTCGACTTCACATCTCTGGTATAAAAGAGGAAAGATATGACAATTAGGAATGGAGGAAGACAGTAAAACACAAAACTGGGGGAAAAAATTTTGCAAATGCGCCAGTAGCTCACAACAAAGTAAGAGATCAAGTTAGCATATTTGATTTTATTTGCAAATATATGATGACACGTGGTAAAGATTACCTTACATTTATTTAAAGGACATATGAAAGCATACTTATTCCAACACCTCAGGCAGAAAAGTTGTCTGAATATTCTTTAGCTGGTGCATGCAACAGCATTAACTAATGGTTGATACTTTTCTATCACCTATACACCCATCACCTGACAAATTTAACTAACTCGGAGCGTAAAGCATTATAGTTTCACAGAAAATGTATCATCAACCAACATCCTTAACTTCGAGTTGTCTTAAGGCACAATTTAGGCGATCAATTACATTGAAGGAAGCTAATTTAACTAAATTCTTCAAACTCACACATGCGGATCTATCTTTTCCCATGATTATGCCCCGGGCCTGAGGAGGATGATTCGTGCTTGCCATAAATCCCGTCAATGCTCTTGAAGCTCTCGAAGCGCATGAAAACCTGCCGCATTGAGATGTCCCACATGTTTCCCCATCCCCATTCCATAACTTGCAAGCCTTCAAGCACTCTATAGAAACTGCAAAAACCATATATTGCAAAGCAAAGAACCTCAACAAAACAAAGCCAACCATGCAAGAGGGTTTAGATAATCTATCAACTTCAGCAACATTAAATAGCGCCCACCGAGGAAACGTGTAAAACAACTTCATCCCCCAAACTAAACTAAGATACATTCTCAAGTCAAAAAGCTACACAGCCAACGAGTAAACTCGTTCTAACCAAAAACCCATCCAACGCAATCCACTGGCTAACCAGCGTTAAAACGGAAAACGACCAGATAAAACCCACAAAAGAACACGAAAAACCCTAAAAATCACCTGACATTGAAGAAGCAGAAGCCATGTCTAATCTGAAGCATCACTAAACCACAGCTGCCAAATTAAAAATCACATAAGCTGAATCAAGCAGAAAAGGCAACCGGCGTTTGATTTGGAGAGACAAAAAAAACTCTTGAGGGTCAGGTGATTAACGGTGATTTAGGTTGAAGGAAGGTGAGTGGAGATTGAGATAATCAAAGAGGGGATAGAATTAACGTTAGTCGAAGCCACGCAAATGCCACCCTATGAATGAATGAATGATACTAACAAATACTTAAGATTTTCCCTTTTTATTTGATTTTTATTGGTCTCATAATTACTTAAATATTATTATGAATATAATAGTAATACCCATTTTGCAGGTGGAAAATCAGGTGAGTGTGTCTTCAACTGGATACTACTGAAAGGAAAAGGACCATCATCGGACAAAAAAATTGTATAAATATGAGGATAAATACTTATTAGAGATAATTATTATATTCAATAAAAATGGTTAAGTAATATTTTATGGATTGTAGGGATGTAATTTGAGGAGTCTACTTATAAATAAGTTAAGTTATTTTATTTGTATATCGTATAGGATCAGAAGTAATCAATACAAAAAAACTATTTATCTTTTTTGTAATATTTTCACAAATATTATTTTAATCATTACCAATAAAATTACTATAATATTTCACGGAGTAACTCTTTTTGTTTTTTAAGATATTGTACATGTGCTCTTTATTGACTAGGAGAATTATGGCCGAACAAATAAATCTTTTGACAAATAATCTTTTGTCATAAAAGTCATGTTGAATGACTAGAAAAGGGTCAACAAAAGAATGTTGACTTTTCTTGAATATATTATAAAATAGGGAATTTCCATTGGTACCCTCGAGGTTTCCACTTTCTAGTAGGTACCCACAGTTTTTTCGATTCCGCCTGGTACCCTCGAGGTTTCGACATTTTCAGATGGAACCTAAAGTTTTTTCGATTCCGGCCGATACCTCTGAGATTTTATGAAATGTAATTGGTACCCCTGAATTACCAAACTAGTTTTAAAATACTTAAAAATAGTCAAAAATTCAAAAATAAAATATTTTTCATTAAAAAAGTAATTTTAATTATAAAAAATACTCCCTCCGTCCCGCTATCTTTTGGACATTTGGGATTGAGTTCGGTTTTTAAGAAATATAATATTTTAATAGTATAGAGGAAGAAAAGTGTATGGGTGTGGCACGTCTTTTAAGAATATTTAATGTTATATATTGATTGTGTGTGATAGTTTTTTACTAAATATGGAAATGTATAAAAGATAGTGGGACGCCCGATTTGGTAAAATGTACAAAAGTTACAGGGACGGAAGTAGTAGTATATATTTGGGAAAAATTATTTAATATTTTCCAAAATACTTAAAACAATCAGAAATTCAAAATAAAATTTTTTTACTAAAAAATAATTTTAATTATAAAAATAGTATATAGTTGGGAAAACGGAAATCTACACTTAAATACCCAATAGGAAAAAAATCTGCCACTTAGGTACCTTGTCAGAACAATTTTATAGCTAGGTACCCAGTTCAATAAAATTTTTACACTTAGGTACCTAATAACCTAAGATTACGAAAATACCCTTATTAAATGATTTAGAATTTCATTTCAGCTTTTTGTTTCTCTGCAAAATCCGACCTTCAGCTCGCCGTCGACGATTTCTTCTTGACGACCAACTCCGTCTGCTCGTCCCGGTGCCGGACAAGGATCGAAGACCCTATTGAACGTTGGGTTCTCGATTTTTGGGGCTGATTTTGTCAGGTAAGTTTTTCTTTTGGTTTGGGTTAGGTTAATCGATTTTGGGCATTTGTTCAAGGTTTATCCCAAATCCGGGAGCTCAATACGATCCAGAGCTCCATATAAGAGTGAAATGTTAGGATTTGATAGTTATTGAGGCTAATCCGTCGAGATTTCGATTTTCTTTTATGTAACTGTTACGACGTACCATTTCCTATGAATATAACGTACCATTGTATGTTGTGTTACCGTACCTAAATACATTGCGACACAGTCCGATTGGACATTTGTTATGTAGTATCTTTGTGTATTTATTACGTACCAAGTAGCATGTCTATACGTTACCAAAATGTCCAGTTATGCAGTACCAATCTAAACTATACACCGTACCATTTTAACAGGTTGCCATATTATCTGAAAATATGGCGTCTGCAAATTCGTTTGATGGCAGGACGTTATTTGCAATGTGTGAGTATAAAAGGGAGTCTTCGTTACTATTAATCAATGAAGCAACGACGCTTATCGATATATACGTATCCCTCCAAAGAAGGTGGTCGGATATCGATTCCCGGCATGACTCAATAAAGTATCAAGTTCCGTTCCAAGTTTGTACTCGACATTGAAAGAATATACGGATGTTTTCAATATGTATCAGCTGTTTATGCGATACAAATTTTCAATGATACCGATGAAAGTGGAACGTGCCGATGAATGTGGTACAAGTGGCCCGACGAACAGGTTTGTTTTTATTTTAAGTTGTTAAACTTTAAATTTTGGGTTTTCATATTGATGATTGATAAAATTACTTGTAGTACGGAAGACAACGGAGAATCCGTGGAGTTTGATTTTGAAAGAAACACAGTAGATGCATGGAGTCATTGCATTCGGGGAGATGGACAAATCTTTAGGGATGCAGATGAATTTAGACGAAATTTGAAGAACTACTCCATTGCGATTCGAAGAAACTTTGTATATGCAAAGAACGAGCGTAAGAAAATCATTGCCGTTTGCAAGGATGAGACGTGCAAGTGGCGGATATATGCTTCGCGTTATAAATGTGACAATTCATTTGCGATTCGGAGATCCAATCTACAACACAGTTGTGGTGAAGATACTCTAAGGAGTCGTGATCATCCGCGAGCGGACGCGCCGTGGGTAGGGAACATAGTGAAAGAGAGGGTCCGAGACGAGCCATCGTATCGTCCCGGTGCTATGGTTAAAGACATCCTAAGGGACTATGGAGTTGAAGTGGGGTACCATAAGGCGTATAGAGGCAAAGAAAGTGCTATTCGTAACATATATGGGTTGGATAATGGTACGTTTGATCAGTTGAGGTGGTATTGTAATGCCGTTAGAGAAACCAATCCGGGTAGCGTGGCTGAGTACGATGTATACCCTCACGACAACAAGTTTCGTCGGCTCTTTATCTGCTTCCACGCGTGTCTCGTAGGCTTTGTTCGTGGATGTCGGCCGCTCATATTTGTTGATGGTACTCACATTAATACCAAGTTTAAAGGAGTGCTCGTTACGGCCGTCGCAAAGGATGCAAACGAAGATTTTTTGTTCACGGTTGCCTTTGGCGTTGTAAGCGTCGAAAATGATGAAAACTGGGAGTGGTTCTTTGCTAAGTTGAGGACCATGTTTCATCATTACCCGTCGACATTGAGGGAGCTGACGTTCTTCTCAGATCGGCATCCGAGTATTATTAAAGCTGTTTCTATATCATTTCCAGGAAGTCGTCATGCATATTGCTTGCGCCATTTGGTCGACAACTTCAAGAAAGAGGTACTTTTTAGTAATGTGCTCACTACGTTAGTGAATACGATGCAAGTAATTTGTTCTTAATTTTTACAGGTGATGAAACATTACCCGAAGCACAACAAGAAACATTGGTCTTCCGTGTTCAAAAAAGCGGCTTATGCAACTACTTCGGTTCAGTTTCATAATCACATCGCCAGCATCATCGAGTCTATGCCAATTGCGCAGACTTTTATTGAGCGATCAGATCCAACATGTTGGGCAAATGCGTTATTCGACGGGAATAGGTGGGGAGTTATTAACAACAATCAAGCAGAGTGTTGGAATTCTTGGGTAAGAGAAGCACGGTCATTGCCTGTAAAGGGAATGGTTGATACCATTCGCGTGAAAATCATGACGATGATGCACGAACGACGCGAGAGAGGAATGACCCTTGTTAGCGAGTTATGTCCAAAACAAGAAAAGAAACTTGTTCAGAATATCTCTGCTGGTCGCACGTTGAAAGTGAGTAAATCTTCGAACGTGGCATTTGAGGTGGTCGGTGAAGATGGCTCATTTGCGGTGGACATCCAACAGCGGACCTGCTCATGCAGAGAATGGGAAGTCTATAGAATCCCTTGTAAGCATGCAGCAGCGTGCATTGCGACTATGAGACATTCTTTTTACGATTATTGTGATCCGTACTTCCGACGCCAGAAGTATAGAGATGCATATATGTCGATCATCAACCCTATTCCGACTCACGAGATGAATGCTCAAACTGATGATGAGAATTTCATTCGCGACCCGGACATCCGCGTTCTCCCCGGTCGCCGAAAGACACGGAGGATTCCATCTCAGGTAGATAGAAGATCCAACAAGTGTAAAATATGTGGGAAATACGGACATAATCGCCGTACATGTACAGAAGCCGTAACGACGTAGCGTCCGTATTTTCCATGTATTTTGTCATTGCTTTTGTCCCATGACCTTTTTCGGTGTTGTTTTGTATGGTCGGGCTCATTCTTTTTGTCTAAATGATGCCAGTAAGTAGAAGTTTTTGTCTAAATTTGGTACTGTAAAGACTGCCAGTTTGGTATTGTAATTGATGCATGTTTGGTACAGTATTATGTGTAAATCTGGTACTGTAATTAAGGCCAGTTTGGTACCCTATGACATGCAAGTTTGGTACGATTATATATTACTCTTTGTTACTGTACGCACATTTGGTACTGTGATGAATGCCAGTTTGGTACCCTACGACATGCCAGTTTGGTACCCTACGACACGCCAGTTTGGTACGGTTATATACTACTTTTTGGTACTGTTATGAACGTCATTTTGGTACGATGAGACATGCAATTTTGGTACTCTAAGACATGCAATGTTGGTACCCTAAGTCTTCATCATTTTGGTTCCTTTAGAAGACGTCGCTTTGCTACTGTATGCACATTTGGTGAAGTAATATATGTTAATTTACTGTGATGAATGCCATCATGGTACCCTACGACATGCCAGTTTGGTACCCAAACATCTTAATTTGGAACTGTGATGAATGCCAGTTTGGTACCCTACGACATTCAATTATGGTACTCTAAGACATGCAATTTTGGTACTCTAAGACATGCCATTTTGGTACACTAATACATGCAATTTTGGTACCCTAAAATTAAAGTAACAAATGGTATTTAATCATTCACTATATTCCGTCACAAACGACGTATTTCAGCAAGTGTTCATGTGGAAGACAAGGATTAGACATTTTCTGACTTTTTCAGTAATGATTGCACATTTTTCTGACTTTTTCAGTAATGATTGCACATTTTTCTGACATTTTTCAGTGATGATTTGAGAGATTTCTGACATTTTCAGTCATGAGTTGGTCAGACTCTGACATACGAGGTATAAAATAATAAAAGTCAGCTCGTCTGACATGTCAGTGGCTTTCCTAAAATGTTTCATGTCATCAGTAATTTTGGGTACGTCGTCCGTTGCTGATTTGGTACTCTTTAAACCAAAGGATAGGTACCCCTACAAAGATATTTAAGGTACGGCGTCCCTTATATATATGATACGTCGTACTAGGGTTAGTATTTTTCGATGTCGATCGAAGTACTTTTTCATCTCGGACCACCGTAGAACAATAATATATAGTATGCAATACGTTTCAGATCAAATTCGGTGCATTAAACCCCGCACGGATGAATTAAATCTTAAAATACCAAGATTCATTGTAGTATAAGGATAAAAGCAAGAACATCTACAACATGTTTTGAATAATTGGTGAGTGCTAGATCTGTGAACTCGGTGCATTAGGCTTTCCTTTTTTTCTCGTTTCGTTATTGTTCGGCATTGTGAAAATAACGCAGGACAACGCGATTCGATTAGGAATGTATTCATTTTTCGATCGTATAACAAATGATACCGTATACTTTCATATCTGGGTACCGTATATGTATAATTCTGGATACCGTCAACATGCAGGTTATGGTACTATATATGTAAATGAAAAGGTACCTTCTGTAAAACACAAGGTACCTTAGTGTACAACAGACAAGGTAGTTCATGTGCTGTATATAAGGTACGGTATGTATAGTATTAATGGTACGGTTAACCTGGATATTCTGATACTCTATACGTAAAGGATAAGATACGGTCATACAATAACATATGATAACCTGCATAAATTACGGACAGTCATAGAACAACACAACATAGCACACACTTGGCAACAAAAGGTCTCCAGACAGTCCTATTCCCAACTCAAACTAAGTTAACCAAACTAAACAAGAGTCTCCAAAGAGTCTGACAGCATATCCCAGATAATTACTGAAAAAGATCTAACATACAACTACGCTCGTCACGTAAAATGCGAGCAGCCATAGTAGCACGATAGACATCCATGCTGACTTCCTTGCCATACTTCTCGAACTCTTCGGTGTCGACAACGTACTCCTCTATGGTCAAACATGCGTGCACACCGCAGTCCACTTCGCCAAATTGGGGCCTGTTGTACTCCGGATCCACGGTCTTCCTACATTGATAATCGTACTTTGTAGACCAATACTTCGTCAGGAAATCAGCCTGCACAAATTAAAAACGACATACCCGAACATAATCGACGAAATATGCCCAATGTTAAAACTTACGAAGGCTCTAGCGGCCCAGGTCATCTTATGCGAGGCCATCGGATCCCGCACGTAGAACTTTCTCTCACTCACCTTGTAGACGAGCACTCCCCAGTGGTTACCTGTATTGACAGGCGTCAACACGTATGACAATTCAGTCAACGCATGGCCATCAAGCCGCTCTAGCCATGCCCGACTACTCCCCGCCATCTCCTCGACGAACTTCTCTAGCTGATTAGCTTCCACCTTCCTCTTTCTCGACGCCTTCTGTATCTTTGTCCAGTAGTCGACCTGCACGAAACTTGGGAATACAAAGACGCTTGGTCTCCCGGAGATCCCCGCGGACCGCCGTGTCAAACAGTCGACGAAAGCGTCGATAACATTTGACTTAACAAATCCCGAAAGAGCAGCATATAGAATCCTTGTGCATCGACGGCGGCAATGTCGCTTTGCCAAACGACGTCGCTGCATAAGTATTAATCGCACATTTAAAAAGTAATCAAATGAAAACCATCGAAACATCGAAGAAAAGGTACCTAAGCTTCTTCGCTTTAAGGTACGCGTCGATGCACTGACGCTGCTCCGCATGGATCTCGAGCCGGGCAGCATAATCCAGTCTGTCCGCGTACTTGGAGCAGTATGCAACAGACGACTCTCGCTCAGACTCGGCGGCCTCGACATCAACCACAACAGCTTTGTTTTTTGCCTTATCCTTCTTCTGTGGCCGCTGAGGACTTGAATCTGGTGTGAGAAAAGCCGAATTTCGCCGTTTTTTACGATCGTTTCGGCCTCGCACCGTTCGAGCAATCGACGAGGCCTTAACCTCTTCAGCCTGAGACTCCGCGGCCTTATCCTCCTCGGCCTGATCCTCTGCACCCTTATCCTCCTCGGCCTGATCCTCCGCACCCTTATCCTCCTCATCATCCTCTTGTGCTACTTCTTCACTAACCTCATCCTCCGCTTGATCCCCATCCCTATCCTCAACCTTGTCCTCCTCGGCCTTCTCCCCGTCGCTATGAGCCATCTCCTTGGGCATATCCTCACGGTCATTGTGACCCATATTCACATCCCTATCCTCAACCATGTCCTCCCCGGCCTTCTCACCGTCGCTATGAACCGTCTGTTCGGGCATATCCTCAGCCTCTTCCATGACCCTCGCCTACTCTTTGGACGTATCAACCTTTGACGTCCCACCACTTGACTGTAGATCGATCTCTTATAACCTCGTCCTTCAATCTCAACTCGGCTTCCAACCTCTCCACACGAGCATTCCACTCTAATTGAGATCCGCCAACTCCCACATCAACCTTAACCACACATAATTCATTAAACAGTTACAAACAAAGCAAATAATACCTAAAAAAGTAGGGAATTTTATACCTCCGGCAGCAAATTTATCGGATGCACGAACTTCAATTCCTTCTTTGTTGGGTATATTGGGACGACAGATGCAATTGCAGCCAATTCAGCCTCCGCAGCGGCTACGTCATTCGGAACTCTACTCTCTTCCCAATTGAACATTCTGGGAACATGTACATCTCCTGCTTTTGCGCCAACGAGGGCACGTGCTCATACACCCAAATCTGAAAGACGCCAAAGCATTATATTCATCAATAAACGCATAATCAAAAAGGAAAACTCACAACGTAATGGAGTATTACCATCAGCCCAATAGTGCACCCATTCATCATTAGGCTGGACGAGTCGCTCCGCATCGAATTCGCAGCCATTTGCTTTATCTCGGCCACCAGAAAATCGTGTGTACCGCCCTTCCCCATGAGTACTCCCCCATCATGTCGACATCGTCGACGTACGCATTCACAAACTTTGGGTTTTTCGAATTCCCCATCGGGAATAATACAGAGTTAAACAAGAAAAGTACAAACAACCTGAGGAAGTCATCCGTGTTCTCCCTCCCAAGCTTTCCGACAAACTCATTCAACAACTCTAAGATTTTTTTACGGGTTACATTGCCATTTTTCTTATCGAAAAGCCGTTCAACGGTTTTCGATTTCATCTTCGAATTTAGGTCCACGGGCTGCCCAACGTTATGCAATGCCATTACAACACTAAATTCCTGTGGGGAGAATACCACATTCGTATTCTCCCCCAAACTAAAAGTGTTCGCCTCTACACTATAACGCTTTATCAATGCCATGATTCGAGCAAACGAATGCGACATCTTAGGCATATCTAAAAAAATATGAAACGGAGACCTTCGTATAGCTTCTTTTTGATCAGGGGTCATCCTACCCTTCAAATTGCTAATGGTAGATCGAAAGAGCGTAGGATGGCACCTGGAAGACAGCTCAAATCCCTTCCGCGGAGGCATTTCTGCAAAAAAAAGCAAAACTGTTAACAAGCAGTACCATTTTATTCACACAAGGGGTACCATTTGGCCAAATAGAGGGTACCAAATGCATCGATAATGCAGTACCAAAAAAATTGACACCATTTTCGGAAAACCCACTGCTAACAAGCAGTACCATTTTATTCACACAAGGAGTACCAGTTTTCCAACACAGAGGGTACCAAATTCAGTCATAATGTAGTACCAAAACAGATTGACCCCATTTCAAGGTAACCACTAACAAGTAGTACCATTTTATTCACAAAAGGGGTACCAATTTGCAAAACATAGGGTACCAAATTCAGTGACAATGTCGTACCAAAAAAAATTAACCCCATTTTCGGAAAAACCACTGTTAACAAGCAGTACTATTTTGTTCACACAAGGGGTACCAATTTACCCTAACAGAGGGTACCAAAATCATGGATAATGCAGTACCAAAACAAATTGACCCCAGTCGATAAAACCAATGTCAACAAGCATTACCATTTTACGCGCATAAGGGGTACCAAATTTCCTAAACAGAGAGGACCTAATGCAGTGATAATGTAGTACCAAAAAAATTAACCCCATTCGGACACTTTTGCCAAGTAGTACCATTTTATTCACACAAGGGGTACTAAAATGCCGAAACAGACGGTACCAAATGCAGTTACAATATAGTACCACAATAAAATGACCCCATTCGAAAAAACAAAAATCGACCAATTCCAAAAAAATCCCAAATGAAGCAGCCACGACGAAATGCACGCACAAAAAAAGCGTAATCGACCAACAAATCACGCGCATTCCAAAAACGCGCACAAAAAAAACCCTAATTTTGACGAAATCGTCGCACTTTACGGTAACACTGTGAAAGACTTACCAATCGATTTCAGAAGCTAATACTTCGACGAACGACTGGAGTGACGACGTAGAATCTGAAGCCAAAAACACCCGGGTCGATCTGCCAAGGAATCGCGCGATTTGGTGCGACTATGTGCGGTTTTTTTTTTAAATGGAGGAACGAACGCGAAATAAGAAAAGCAGGTAAAAGATGTAAATAAGCAGTTTCAGTAGGGGTAAATCCGTCAGTTAGGTACCTATCAGTAAAACAAAATTCAACTAGGTACCTAGTTTAAAAATTCATCTGACTAGGGACTGAACTGTATAAATTTTATTAATGTAGGTATTTAAGTGTTGAATCCCCTTGGGAAAAATTATATAAATAATTTTTTTAATAAAAAATATTTTATTTTTTAAATCCAGTTTTGATAATTCAGGGATACCAAATTACATTTCATAAACCCTCAGGGGTACCAGCCGGAATCCAAGAAAACTTTGGGTACCAATTGGAAAAGTCGAAACCTCGAGGGTACCAGGCGGAATGGATCTTTGGGTACCAACGGAAAAAGTCGAAAACTCGAGGGTACCATTAGGAATTTTCCTATAAAATATACAAAAAAAACAATGTAAAGCGTTGTTGATGTGTCAGTTAAAGCCTCGTATAATATATTAGTCACTCTTGCACCAATATGCAATTAATATAATTGTAAAAAAACAGTTTATTCGACTTGTATAAATTTTTTATAATAATTTTATTTTTTATTTTATATTTAATTATTAAAATCACAGATATAGTGGGATATTTATCTTTATCAAATTTATCAATTGTGTATAAATTAAATTGAGTAAGATACGTCCATTTTCTAAGTGGGAAAGAGAGAATATTAATTAACTAAAAATAGATAATAACATAAGGTTATAACGATAATTATTATTTAAAATTGACATACAATTGCAGTTTCTATGAGGGTAAATGCCTTGATAAAATAGAAAGATAACTATATAATAGAATAAGAGTTACTAAAACTAAATGGTAAAATGATTTTATGTTAATCGACAGTCCACATTTGACAGTCCAGAGCTTGAACATTAATGAAAGACTAGAACTATCTGCACACTCTATGTGTGTGCTTAAATATAATTATTTTAATTTTAGCTTTTGAAATTTATAATTTATGTTTATTAGATGAAATATAATTTTTATATATATAAAGGAAAATAATGATTATGGATATAAGTATAATAACTAAAAATCGAGGGGTTAAATGTGATAATTATTTAACTAATGGAAATTAAAAATAGAGATGTTAAATTATAACATTATAAAGATCAAATTAACAGTTAATAGCCACCCTCACCCTTAATATAATAATATAGAGAGTATAGATAATAGATTTGAACGAAATATTGAAATTTAGTTCCAAAGACAAAAACCTTTTCTTTTCTTTGAAATATTGCCGATTATTTATAAAAAAAAAAAAAAAAGAGTTAAATTACCACTTCAACAGAAAGATGCGGGCCTTGAACAGCCCATTATATTTGCTTAGCGGGCCCATGTGAGCGCATATAGAGATAATGAAGGCCCAATTAACACATAAACAGCGGCAAAGCCCTAACGTTTATAATAGCCGATGATGAACTCCTCCACAACCCAAGGCGATCGGCGGCGGTAGTAAGGTACAGCTTTCAATCCAATTTTCATATCCATACCCTGCGTGGGCATGATGTTCGACGATCGTCAATGCAATTGAATTGCAGGCTGAAGTAGAATTAAAGTAGCGAAGAAGATGAGTAAATCCGCGTCGAACGCGTCTGCGAAGGGTGGTAAGAAGAAGGGCGCGATCTTCATGATCGATTGTTCGAAGCCTGTGGAGGATAAGATCATGGAGATCGCTTCCCTTGAGAAGTTTTTGCAGGAGAGGATTAAGGTAGGAGGCAAGCCTGGTGCCTTGGGAGATTCTGTCGCCGTCGCGCGTGATAAGAATAAGATCACCGTCACCGCCGATTCTGCTTTCTCCAAAAGGTTAGGGTTTTTAAAGCTTTTTTCGTTCTATTCGCCCTGAAGTCCTATACGCAAGCTACGCCATTTTGCTTAGAGATAATTCATTTATTCATCGTTTACTGGAATAAAAGAAGCTCATTTTGTATCCATTTCTGCTTAGGTCTTGCTTTACCAAAGTCCCTTGTATTGAGCTGAGAACTGAAACTTATGAGTGTCTTCTCTTTGATTCTGATCTAATTCCTTTATCATCATGGGCATCTTGTCTCAATGAGGAGGATTGACAATTAGTTGTTGGCCGAATGTAATAATTTAGATTTTTGACAGAGCTAGGAGTGAATTCAATCCCTATTTGTCGTCGAGCATATGTTTCGATGGACGGGTTTTGGAAGACAATCTCTTGCATCCATTGACTCCTTAGTTTTAGCTGATTCTTTGGGTGGTTCTTTCTTCCTTGTCAATTCCTCATTAAACTTTTGAACTTGATTGCCTTATCGCTTGTGTCTTTTTATCTGTTACTATAAAAAGATCCCATTGCCGTTGATTTGTAGGTACCTTAAGTACTTGACGAAGAAGTACTTGAAGAAGCACAACGTTAGGGATTGGCTCCGTGTGATTGCCTCAAACAAGGAACGCAACGTCTATGAACTTCGCTACTTCAACATCGCCGAACAAGAAGGTGACGAAGAGGAATGAACTAGATAGATAATACACACATTGTTATGCAGTTTGATTCTTCTTTGTTGAAATGTTACTGAGATTTGTCTTTTGGAATTTCACCATTGATTTTGTACTGGCATATGTTTGTGGAACGTTTCTTTTTTCATCAAATTATGTAATTTTTGCGAAATTCAGCAGCACAAGATATTAATAGCCTTCTTGCAAGTACGTTGTTCAGTTCAAGCCTAGAGGTGTAAACGAGCCGAACCGAGCTAAGCCCAAACATGACCCAGCTCAAACTCGACTCATTTAAGTTATATCTGGTTCAAGCTTGGTTTGGTTAGAAACATAGATCTCGTCTCGATTCGACAAGCTTAGTGAAGTTCGAGGTATTTGAGCTCGAGTTCGGTATATAAGTAAATAAAATACGTATTTCAGTATAAATATAAGACATTAACATACCAAAAAATGCAAGTGTAGGTTTGATAAGGGCTCGACGTGAGCCATATGTGATAGGCTCAAATCTCGGCTCGACTATCAAATTGCGAGCTCCAGCTAGATTTTGACCGAGTTCTAATCAAACTTTGATAAGCTGCTCGTGAGCATCTTGGCTCGTCCACAGTTTTACCCTTAATTTAATTACAATTGCCTATAATCCAACTTGTTTAGAATTCTGACACGTGAAATTTCGATGATGCGTCGAAAATTTGAAACCGAGATATTAATATATCGAATACCAACCCAAAATCAGCCCATTGCCACAAGTTCAGGCAAAATATATAAACAGGGAAAAAGGTGAATTAGCATTCCCAGCCCATTGCCACAAGTTCAGGCAAAATATATAAACAGGGAAAAAGGTGAATTAGCATTCCCAATAACTTAGAAGTTACAATACTTCAGAGTTTACCAAACAACGAAGACAGGCGTTTTGCTTGAGCACGACTTACAAATACAAACCGAAAAGGGCACTTATAAGCCGACTGAGGCTCACAACAAGGCTAAAGCACAGCGCTCGATTGAGAGAGAGTGATAAGTTAACCGAGAATCTAAGCCCACGATCATCCCCGCTCGAGAAATAATATAAACAGCTCAGCTCGGCTCCTACATAATAAGCATTGCAATAAATAGATTCGTCTATGTCTCTTACATGAAGTAGCTAAGGGACTTCTTCTTTCTTGACCCGCCTTCTCCGTACAGTTCGTTCCATTGGTTTAGCTCATTCATGTTATGTGATTCAGACGAAACACTTGCACAGACCTGAAAAAAATAAATCAACTTTTATTGAGGATTGATTACTTAAAAGAAGAACAATTTCCCACGATTACATGACACTTTTTGTTAAAGATTTACCTGTTCATGGGCGAATTTGAAGTCATCCAACGTAAGGGGACGTACATCAGCGCTGCTGTGCAGTGATGGCAGAGGTCTGTTCTCGGCCAGAGCCAGGGCTTTCTCCTACAATATTAGTTATTAACTTTTAAAGTCAGATTGTGCTTAGTTAGGATATTTATGCTATAACATATAATGCGGAAAACAAATCGTAACTTGAGAAGAAAGGGAAGGGGAGACAAAAGCTATAACGAAATCTTTAGCGAGAGTAACCATTCGAGATATGTTATACAGAAGATTGAGTAACAGTTTCAAACCTGCGTCTCCTTCTTCAAGATCTCTCTTATCGGGCAATGAGCAGCTGTGACACAAAGATTCTGGCACGTAGAAATAGGTATAATTAGCATGCAATCATTAAGAGAGCCCATGAAAGCAAATCGATGATACACTGAGTAACAAACGAAATGGTGGAACATAATGATCTAATATAACCTTGAGATCACTTCCTGAATATCCTTCAGTCATGTTAGCAACAGCTTCTAGGTCAACGTTCGGGGCCAACTCTTCCTTAGCCAAAATCACCTTCAATATCTTCTCCCTATTCTTGGCATCTGGCAAATTGACCATAAGCCTGCACCAAGTACAGTGAATGTTGAGTGCTGTGAATTCTTTTCGCGTTGCTATTTAGAAATTTAATACTCGAGAAACATACGAAAACCGCATATTTCGTATTAGTTAACAAAGGGCACTAGAAAACAACCTCCTGGGTAGCCTTCTGATAACGGCCTCATCGAGGTCAAAAGGCCTATTAGTTGCACCAAGGACTAAAACTCTTTCCTTGTCCTTTGTGCGCAAACCGTCCCAGTTGACCATGAATTCGTTCTTCATCTTACGCATGGCTTCATGTTCCCCAGGATTTTCTCGCCTTCCTAACATACTGTCCACCTGCAGCAATAGATGTAAAGAAGGGTAAGGTTAAGGGCATCTACATTAGTATGAGCTTATGCTCCATAGAGTGGATAAAACCATTGCTGCATGAGTTATGATTTTAAAACTCAGCCCGTATAAGAATTCTCATCCCGATAAGTTTCGCGATGTTTTGGTTCATGTTGTGTGGTTAAGTAATATTATTTGTTTAAATCTCATGGCACCCAACTCATACACGAAATGATTAAGGTATGAACTTGAGTATGGGTTTAAGGAAAAGTAAAAAGAAAAAAACTGCAAAAAAGATACCAACCTCATCGACGAAAACAACACTAGGTGCTATTTTGCTGGCCAGCGTGAAGACGGCTTTAACATATTTCTCTCCCTCGCCGAACCACTAAAAAATCAAAATAATCAGTCAAACACTGTGATATACATGGACATTGAAAAAAGGACGAGGAATATTAGGATAAATCAGTACCTTTGATGTTATGCTTGACATTGATATGTTGATAAAATTTGCCCCAGCTTCAGTTGCAACGGCTTTTGCAAGCATTGTTTTACCAGTACCAGGTGGTCCAAATAGCAATATCCCCTTACAAGGCTGCCAAATAATTGAAGAAATGATGATGATTCGTGTTAAAAACAAAGAGACATTATTTCGTTTGTGTCATATGCTGGCAACATTATTAACCTTAGTCAGCTGTCCTTTGCTAAACAACTCTGGTCTTTGTAAAGGTAACATCACCAATTCCTTCAAAGTTTCCTTGACATTTTCCAGTGCACCGATGTCATCAAACGTAACTCCAATATCGCCAGGGGGAATAACCTCGGCTAGGAGCTTTTTCTCAAACTCATTCTCTGTAACCACGTCCTTTATATAGGGAAAAAATAAAGTAAATTCTTCTGTAATAAATATGGAACTGTAATGAAATATCATGTTACCCAAAAGAGTCACCTTGAGAGATTTCTTCGAACTCTTGTTTTCATTCTGAATTCCCTGCAGTATATCGATGCCATATCTAATACTGCAAAATAAAAGATATTTGAATATTTTTGGAATTCTAATCCTCTATCATAATCACCCAAGCAGTAATGATAAACAAAAGGAATTCCACAAGGACTGACCTTTCACTTGAGATGACAATTTTGGAGCTTTTGATTGAAGCATCAGAATGATGCATGCAATGGTGGCTTAAAGCCCAGCCAACAATTTTTTCAACACCTATCACAAGCATGACCAAATCAATTTCAGTAACCATATAATTGAACAACACCATAATAGAAGTGATAGTTAACTGGTTAAATTCACTGACTTTCAGAAGTCAAAGATTGGTCCTTGATGGTTAATGCCTCCAGATCAGGACAGACAACACCAATCCGTTGTAGAACCTAATGGTCATTTGGAGAACCAGACAATATTAGAATTAAATATATTGATTATTTAAGCCAATTTAAATAGGGGACAAACATTAGAACATTAATGCAAGTATACGAACTGCCCGGTTATAAAAGATTTGCAAGGTTGTCAAGCATGGCCATCATGTAAAGGAATTTGGTAATGGAAGACATCAGATTAACAACATTTGAAATTAAGATTAGGGGTATATTTTGAGCTTTGACTTACCAATCGGATGTTTGCAATGTTGGATCGCGACTTCATTGTCTCAATATCTCGTTCTAAATGTTGCCTCCAGTCAGACAGCAATGCTTCATCCTGTAATGATTAGAAAACGCCAGATTTATTACAACGTTGTAAGGAATAACAAAATGCACAACGCAGACCTGTGGAATCTGTATCGTCACTTTGTTAGGAAAAAGCCGGCCAAGCTGCTTCATCGTCTTTGGAATTTCCTTATTTCTGTCATGCAACCTCCCAAAATTGTCCTAAGTAAACAAGAATAAGACACATAACACATACACAGCTACAAGCACAGTGGATCAAATAGAAAAAAAAAAACGAGTTCACTGGTCATAACATACCGGGAAGGCAAGATCCAACAATGCTGTTTGATTACTTCCAAATTTTGTGAAAAGCAATCCACCAGGATGAGACTGTAGGCAACATCAGAATGGAAAGCATGAGCTCAACAATATGCCAAGTTATGCAGAAACATATAACATAAGCAAATACTGAAACAAAAAAGAACAGTACTAAGACTCACTTTTTCCTTTCTGCTGTCTAACTGGGTATGTGAGGCTATGAGAACGACATTTTCTGGCAAGGTTTCAAGCTTAACCTTAAAAGCAGCATATGCCTCAGGATTTCCCACCATGGCTTTTTCAACTTCTTTCAGAAACACGATTAAGGGGCTAGTTTTGCTCTCCGCAGACACAACCTGCCGAATGCGGCATCATAGAAACATATCTTATTATGAAATCCACGAGAAAAAATAGAAAATGCAAGCCATTGCCGAAAAAAAACCATTTAGTTCATATACAACAAAACTGAACCTCAAAAATTTCATTAATGGCTAGCTTATCTATGTCATCTGTATTAGAGGCATCAAGACGTAGCGAGTCAGCTGCATGAAGACGTACATAGCAACGAGATTAGGATTGACTTTTTTTAATCTAAATAAAGAGAACCGGCCAAAAGACAAGTATATCACCAGCACAAAAGAAACCGCGATCTTCCTCACAAAGGCCACCAAGATCATTGCCATCTAGTATTGTTTTATCAAATCTAACCCCGACTTTTGAAGAACCATTTTCCTCAAAAGCAAGTACCACCTTACCCCTGTAACCATATGCCGGACCCCTGCACAGTGCACATATTAGCACTTCATATTTATACACAAATTAAACAAAGGGCAACCTGGATGATATCACGGTTATCCGCACCCGGTTTTTTAGAAAGAGAGAAATGGAATACAATCTCCAAATTAATTTCCAAAATGCAGGTAGCAACCCAAACAGCATCTACATACCGCCACCCAATTAGACAATGAAAACGAGTGCATAGAAGCCATCAATCTGTAACTAGTGATATCTATTTACAAAATCCAAATAAAAGATGGCCACTCATATATGCATTAAAACACCTTTAACAGTCACTTCAACTGAAAAATCTTGGAGGAAATCAGCAGAATATACCTCAAAACAACAATAAACCAGCAAGGCTGATGAGTCTTACCTATTTCCTTCAACTAGTTAGTAGTGTTATGCCTAATAAATCCTTTTAGGTTCCTCCAGGCAATCCCATGTCTATTGTCTTAGAAAGCATGGTATAATTTTGTTCATGCCCTCAAAACATTCATCAAACATACTTATGCTGAGACAAGAAAAGCAATGAAGTTCAACTTGATTATGTAACTCAACTGCTATGATACAATATATATATATATATATATATATATATATATATATATATAATATATCCTGACAGATAAAAAGATATTTTTATCCCTATCCCAAGAATTATATATATAATATATATCCTGACAGATAAAAAGATATTTTTAACCTTATCCCAAGAATTTTCTATTTTCAGGCCGGGAAAATACAAATATCAGAGCACAACCTATCAACAACACTAAAAAATTTTTGACACATGCTCTACAGGGATTTCAAAAGTATTTACATTAATATTCCTTTGAAAAGTACAAAAATTCGATTCAGAAAACCGATGCTTTAATGAGTGCAAGTAACATAACCTGACAGAGAAGATAATTACCTAATAGGGGGTTGACCAGAAGGAATCCCTGATGTTCCAACATACTTAACTCGGTCACCTGCCAAACAAGATACAAACATTTAGCACGTCAACCACACATTAAACAAAGATTACAAAGAGAAGCTTTAGTACAATACCTTTCTTAAAAATATAGTTCTTCGATGAGGCAGTAGAAGCTTCTTGTTTTGGTTGAATATCAGAATTAACGCCACCCCCACCAGTAATGTCAGCCTCCACACTTGATGCTGGCTTTTTGAAGTGAAATGCAGTTGCATTTCTTCTAGAATACACATTTATTCTCTCTGCTTTTGAATTTTCTTTAGAATCGGATTCCTTAGAGGTTGAACTCTAAACAAATTCATCCATATATTATTTGGCAGAAGAAAACGAATATCATTTCCACTTGAAAAAGTAAAACTTGCAATGACAAATTGAAGAGAATCGAGTAAAACTTACACCAGGTAACAAAATTGAATCAACTATGAGCATCCTCGCACCAAAATGTTTAGCAAGTGCCTTGGCTAGTGTTTCTTGGTATATCTCCGAACCTGAGATAAGTAAATAAGTCAGCCATGAAAGAGTAATAATAATATACTACAAAGAAAAATGGAATGTTACCTGCTGGACCAGACAACAACATTTTTGGAGACACCGTAGGGAGATCAGAAGTATATTTCAGAAACCGATTGCACTTCAAGGGTATGTACGTAGAGGCTATAAGATTGTTTCTGGTAGTCTCACTGTCATCAAGTGCAAATTAAGTGAATAATGAGATAACTGAACGTCATACCCAAATATTAATTGGTGAAGTAATACTATGTAAAGATTTTACCAACACAAGATGGAAAAAATTCCTTCATACAGGATATAACCTAACGGAGGGAATTAAACTTCCAACTTCACACGTCAAGAATGCAAAAATAACAAATACACATTTGCTGAAAGGACTCCAACCATGACACATTTAATAGAACAAGCAAACAGATAGACAAGTTTCATAGTTATATCAAATGTGATCATGCAGGAAATAACTGGAAATTCTTACCTCAGATAGTACGGAAAATTTTCAAATGAAACATCGATACTCTCACAATCCAGCAGTCCTTGTTGTAACCCATCTTTGAACATTTGACGTCTTAACGACATCGAAACAGGCAGTCCAGAATCTTTGCGTATATTTCTAAGCGCCCTATGCTCTTCAATAATTCTCGTTATGCTGCTCGTAATATCAAAATCCTGTACTACGGGAACCGTCAATAATTGCAATATTGGTGTCAAGTCACCATTAACACCAGAAATCTTCTCATTCTGGCCATCAACATTCAAGTCCCCATTGGCCACAATGGGAGATTGAGCACCACCCTTCTCACCAACTGATACAATAGGGTTACTATGATCATCGCATGCATCCTTCATCTCAGCATCAACAGCACGATCATCAGACTCTTCTGCAACAACAGGCAATATTGGGGTTTCAGAGCCTTGATGTGCACCCTCGCCATTGTGCGATGATGGAGGAAGAACGGATAATTCTTCACCAAGTGATGCTAGCGTTGAAGCAACAGCAACAGCAGAGGGGTCTCTCGCTCTAGCTTCAATATGCAAACCTTTGATGCGCTCATCATGAGTTTCTAAGACACTAACTGGAGGCGGTGACCCAGACACAGACTCACTGCTGTCTGACAGTTGCTGGAAAATCTGATAGCACGTCAAGGAAATATGGAAGCATCTAAGAAAATATGAAGAGGCATTTTATGGTCAAGGTAGCATGTACCAATACATGATTATAAACAATAAAAAATAACTTCTAATGAAGAAGACCACCATATGCCATTAAAAGGATACATAAGCATGTCTCCCAGACGAGCTAAAAACAACCTCATCACCCGCATTCAAGGGAATAATGGAATCCTTGGAGTAGGCCTTTCCATTAACCGTGACAGCTCCCTTTTTTCCAGTGACTTCAAGAAGTGTTACGGACTCCCTTCCCTAGAAACAGTAAGACAGTTTAAAGTACTACTCACTGAGTACAAAGAGAATGTCTTGCAATGCTTGAGAACAAATTATAAACTTTACCGTGGACTTTACGCGTTTCAAACTGCACAAGGAATTACTAACATTAGAATCCCCGACATGCAAGTCGCATTGGCGACCCTGACCAACTTTAAAAACAGGATGATTCATAACAACGTGTGGATTCTGCACAGAAGCATTGCAGACATCAAATTGACATCGTTCCGAAATAGCAGTAACCGATTTAACAAACGAATAGAAAGCAAAACACTACTAATTCAGCAACATACTGCTTATGTAAGAAACAATGGGGGTCTCCTTTCATTAACATATGACCCCCCCCCCCCCCCCCCCCCCAAAAACACCTCTATCTCTCTCTCTCCACTTCTGAATACATGGTATGTTCCAGTTGATAATGATAATGACCGCCACCACATAAACAGTTCGTGAAATCACACAGCACACAGACCTCCTTACTTTCCCCAAAAGAACTCGAAAAAGGACACTGACAAAACATAGTTTAGAAATGTACTCAACAATGTTAACATCATGAAAGAATAACCATCTGCTCTGCCTTGGGCATTCAGCAACATGAAGAAATCAAATATTTGAGAGGATCACAAGATAAAAAAAAAAATCTCAAACTTTGGCCAAAATATCACCAAGAAACGATAACAAATTCTAAAAACACCATAATCTTTTTAAAAGCACAGAAGATATCAAACATCACAGCCAAAAAGGTACCTGTGCACTCTGTGAAAGAAGCTTCCCCCATGCAACCCCATCGTTAGCTTTATTAATCTTACTCTTCGTTTGCTTTCGCTTCCCACCGCGACCCTTCAAGGCCCCACTATTCTTTCCTTTGCCAACATCCACATCGCCTGTATAACAACAAAAGCCACACAAATTTTCAACCAACCCTAAACCTCGCCCATCATATAAAAAAGCAGTTCCAAAAAAAATATCAAAGAACACTCTCACCTTCTGCGCCCACCACGGGGGCCTCGTCAGCCGCCACGTCATCGGACCTATTCGCGACGGTTCCATCCGTCAGATCAGCCGATCCACCGACGGAATCTTTGGCCGCCGCAGTGTCTTCAAAAGCCGCCGCAGATTCGCTCGACGAAGAAGCAGCGTCAGGCCCCTGCCACGCCGATAAAAGAAAAACCTCAACAAAAACTTCGAAATCAAATCAATCGAGGACCAAAAATCGATCCTGCGAGAAAATAAAAAAAAAGGCAACCCTAACCTTGGATCGTTTCGCCTTCGGAGACGAATTCGCAGAAGGGGACGACAGAGGACGCTTGGACGAAGACGAGCTACGCCGAGTTTCAACCATACTCGAAATTGATCTGAGTGAAGGCGTAACAAAGATGTTGGCTTTTGGATTAAACCAACGATTTATCGAATAATAATTTATGTGTTGTGAAAGAGCTGTAAGAGAGTTGGACTAATATTATTTAGAGAGAGAGAGAGAGAGAGAGATGAATGAGAATGATTGTGCTGTGGGTGAATATTTATTGTTCATCTGTCCAAAGTAGTCCATAAAATGTACTACATTTGGCTTTTGGCTTTGCATGTAATTGTAATATGTAACGTTTTTTTTTTCACAATTTCACTTCCTTCATATTACTATTCTTTATTCGTGGTCTTTAGTATTTTCTAACTTAAAAAAATTCAGTAAATAAATATTATGATAGTTACAAAAGTTTATCCATATATATCTTTTCGGCCGATATATCTATGATTTGGAAAAGCTCGACAGAAAGTCATCATGATAAACATCAAATTATACATAAGTCTAAGTCGGCTCCTATAGCTGTAATTGAAAGGTCAACATAATTAGGACAACAGATTATTTTTCAAGCAGGGCTTAGAATTGGATGTAATATGTGTGGGAAAATTGGCCGAAGCATATGCTCGGCTAATTGATAAAAACATTGGTATTTTCCGAACACTCGATGTGCGTGCTTAAAAATATAATTATATTTATATTATTTTAATTTTGATATTCAAAAATATACTTTTTAAATATATAAAGTGAAAACTAATGTGTTTGGTATAATTACAATAACTAGTGAAATGATAACTTATTAAATTAATTAACATAAATAGAGAGACTAAATTGCAAATAAAATGACCGACCAAATTACCCAGCCATTTTATATATAGATAGATACTTATAAAATTAAGTATACGCCACAATCAGAGTATATACAAGCTATTTTATATTTTGATATTTTATGTTATTAATTAAGTTATTTAAGCAAATAAAATTTGAAATAACTAAAATAATAAAGTAAAATTGAAAAAAAAATATCTAGTTGACATACTCATGATATTTTAACACCCTATACCATTTACAGAAGGACATAGATATTGAAATTGAGCTTTCCAGTTTCAAGTCTAAATCCATCCATAATCGTAGAAAAAATTGAAGCAATTAACATGAAATCGACACCCAAGTATAATTTACTCACTCAATTCCACGTGCTAACATTAGCATTACCACCTTAATCCCACAATGAAATAATCATTGTCTAATCTCTTTTTTTAGAGAGAACACTACATAGTAAATGATATCTTGGTGTCCATTTCATGTTAATTACCATTTTGCCATTAATGGATACTATTAAAAGTTATTTATTAATTTAAAAACTATTAGATTAAACATGACGTCATATAATCATCTTATTATAACTTTTCATTAAAATACTAAAAAAGTTGAAAATTATTTAGATCATCATCTATTCAAATATTTATTTAATGAATCTTAGATAGCACATGCATTGAATGTGCTTAATCACTAATATCCATACTCTTTTATTAAGCCTAAAGGCTTGGGAGAACTGCTATTTTGGTCTGTCAATTTAAACTAATAAAAAAACAATTATTTTAAAATTAAAAAAAAGAGTCAATACATCTTTTATTGTATGTTTCAATTTTATCCGTCTATTTTTAGTATACATTTATATATGTTGCGTTTGGTTATAAAGGAGATATAAAGGCTCAGTATTAATTATTATGTTTAAGCCCAGAGTTATCATGGCCTGATAAGGCAGATTATTATTTGCGGGCTTCTACTAAAAATCGGGCTAAAAATTAATATCGGGCCGAAAATACAATACCAAACACTATACTATCTAATATTATATATATTAAGTGGGCTTATCATGGAGAGCAAACGGACCAATAGAGTATAACACACTCATTTGAGTGTGGAAAAATACCATTTATATAACACACGCATTACGATACCCTATACGGTTTCTATATGGTACCTAGATGTGCTAATACGGTGTACCATTTTCTAAACATTTTACGTACTAGAATACGTTGCTATAGGGTATCTAAATGTGCTAATACGGCGTACATGCGGTGGGATCGGGAACCAATGTGCAAAAAATATTATTCTGTTAGGTACCTACATATAAAAAAATGCTGACATGGTACTAAATTACAAGTTTTTTTTTGCAGAAGGAATATTTATGTGTAAATACCTTTATTTTTATCATAAAATCGCATGATATAATAGTGATTTTATAATATGGTGGGATACGAGTATTTTAGTAAATTCTTAAGAATTATCTGGGCTAGATAAATAAACTCGGCCAAGTCCATGAGTTTATTTATCTTGGATCCACTAGTTAGTAATAACGGGCTTTTACATATCCCGGGCTTTCAAGATAAAATTAAATTGTGAAGTGAACAAGATAAAGCTGGACAATTGCATCTGTATCTGGGCTTTGCTTGTGTTTAGTTTATAAGATGAGAAAACCCTGTATAACTTTTATCTTGGGATTATAATCTTGGTCATTCAGATAATAATCTCGTGGCAGTACTTTTTATAGCTGTTCAGTTCTCATTAGAGACAATATTGTTTACCAAGATAAGAAAATCATATCTCATTCCAAACATGTGAACCTTAAATTTAGCCCTTTGCACATTACACTGCAATGGTACGCCAACCTTCACCAACACCTTCACCACTTCACCAATTGATGACCTCTGATCAGACGCCTTCACCACACAACTCAACCCTAAACTCGGCGTTTCATATCCTTCTTTTGATAGGAAGGTGGGTTGAGTGGGTTGATCACCTACCCATTAGCTATAATAGTAATAATATAATATTATTATTATATTTGTATTAGTAAGATTCTTTGCCTATAAATAGGCTACGAGGCATTGAACTAAATACACACCAAAACCAAATAGAAAGAGAAACAAGAGAGAGATAGAAACAGAGGGTAGAGAAAATAGAGGGTTTGTTCGATATTTGCTCTGACTATAAAGAGAGATAGTGAACGTTTTCTCCTTTATAGATTGAGAGGTTGTAACCCTTGTTTACCCCAGTAATAAAATTTCTACCTCACCCGTGGTTTTTTACCCCAAGTTAAAAATGGGCTTTCCACGTAAATTCCCGTGTCCATTTAATCCTCACAGTTATTTCCAATATCGTTTCGCTGTCCATTTTGCAACATCTTTGACATGATGATCCCTAAAAAAATCCGCATTGATAAAGCGTATTTCCTCCATTGATCTGAAAAATCATTTTAAAAAAACCCAATTGAATAAGCATGAATAGGCTTTTGCAGATATTATCATATATACTTACAAGGGATGTGTTTAGAGGCTTCCATCTTAGACCAACGTGGCCAATCTTGGATTTGAAAAGCTTGGCTTTTGGTTTGTTTGACGAATCCTCATCGCTGCAGCTGCCCTCTGAATTAAGACCATCAACATCTCTTGCACCATTAATCATATTGATGTTGCTTTGGCCTTTTCTCTTTCTTGTAGCTGCAATAATATTAAAATTCATGGCCGGCAAATTGCTACTTGCTTTGCTCAATTATCTAATTCATCAGCTGACTGTAACTATAACTCACCACTGGATCACTCAGCTTATTGTTCTCAGCAATAACCCTATTGAGTTCCTTTCTAAGGGCATCATTCTGGGATCAGAAAAATACATTTCGGATTATTATTAGCTCTGTAAGATCTTCGTTCTTACATAATTTCACACGCGCACACACACACACACACCTAGTTCTTGATTTCTGCACGCACGTCTTTGATGGAGCAGCTCCACGCCCTCAAAGCTCGGAGCCATTACTAATCTCCACTACTTCATCTTGCTTCATAGATATTACAGAGTCTGCTTTACTTCATCAAATCATGATCATTAATATCATTTCATGAACGCATATACACATACCGTTGATGACCCTTCAACATGATAATCCTTCTACAGCGAGTCGCCTTTGCGTAGGTCAGCCACTCCGAAGGAGGTTAGGTTATTATGACTTTTAAGGGCATTTTAGTAATTGCCTATTTAGTATGATGGGTCTGGATGACTTGGAGCATCTCCAAGGCTCCTCTATACATGGAGTTGGACACAATTTATGAGGTTGGAGGAGCTCCAAAGACCCCTCAAACGCCACACCAAAATTGGGGGATTGAACAGTAACACGCTATATATAGCGTACACTGTTCACCCTCTATACATATATATATAGGGATAAAACCTAAAATGGTCCCCGATGTTTACCATATGAACAATTTAGTCCCCGATGTTTCGCGTGAACCAATTTAGTCCCCGATGTTATCGAAAATGAACCAAATTGGTCCCTCCGTCAATTCGTTCGTCAAATTAGATGGAGATTACATTTGCGACGGCTTTAGCGACGGAATTTCCGTCGTAACTGAAAATTTAAAAGAATAATAAATTAAAAACATTAAAAATGAGGAAAAATGCAAAAAAAAGGAAAAATTCAAAAAAATACAGTAAAAATTTCAAAAAAAAAAGAGAAAAATTACCAAAAATTAAATAAAAGTAAATAATAATAAAAAATAAAAAATAGTAAAAGTAAAATAAAAACTAAATTTAAAATAGAAAATGATAAATTAAACATTAAAAATGAGAAAAAAATACAAAAAAGGAATACAAATTTCAAAAAATAGAGTAACAAATTCAAAAAAGAAGAGAATATTACCAAAAACTAAATAAAAATAAATAAAAATAAAAATCAGAAAATAATAAAAGTAAAGTAAAAACTAAATTTAAAAGAGGAAATGATAAATTAAACATTAAAAATGAGGAAAAAATCCAAAAAAAAGAAAAAAAAATTCAAAAAATAGAATACAAATTCAGAAAAAGTAATCAATTAAAAAATAAATAATAATAAAAAGATGATAATAATTAATTTATGATTTACAAAATAAAAAATAAAATACGTTAATTTATTATTATTTATTTTTATTATTATTTGTTATTTTTTTTAATTTATTTTTTAGTTTATTAGTAATATTCTCTTATATTGAATTTTTACTCTTTTTTTTTGAATTTTTTTTCCTTTTTGGATCTTTTTCCTCATTTTTAAGGTTTAATTTATCATTTTCTATTTTAAATTTAGTTTTTATTTTACTTTTATTACTTTTTTTTTTGTTATTATTTATTTTTTATTTAGTTTTTGGTAATATTGTGTCCTTTTTTTTGAATTTTTCTTTTTTGAATTTTTTACTCTATTTTTTGAATTTTTATTCCTTTTTTAGTATTTTTCCTCATTTGTAATGTTAATTTATCATTTTTATTTTAAATTTAGTTTTTATTTTACTTTTATTATTTTCTATTTTTTATTATTATTTATTTTTTATTTAATTTTTGGTAATATTCTCTCTTTTTTAGTTTTTTACTGTATTTTTTGAATTTTTTTCTTTTTTCTTTGCATTTTTTCCTCATTTTTAATATTTAATTTATTATTTTTTTAAATTTTCAATTAGCGACGGAAATTCCGTCGCTAAAGCCGTCGCAAATGCAATCTCCGTGACGAATTGACGGAGGGACCAATTTGGTTCATTTTCGATACATCGGGGACTAAATTGGTTCACGCGAACATCGGGGACTAAATTGGTTCATAGGGTAAACATCGGGGACCATTTTAGGTTTTATCCATATATATATATATATTTAATTCCTTTTATCCTTTAATTATTTGATTATATGTGTAATCATGATTAAATATGTATTAGCTAAAACTTCGTAATTTATTTTTTTGATAGTGTTCTGGAATATTATATGATTATTTCATTTACTATAAAATAAATTCATGAATATTTCAGATCACTTAATTATTGTGAAAAGTATTTCAATAAATTATTTTAAAATTCGAATTATAACGAAAATGCATACTTTAAATTAAATATAATAGATTATAGTGTGATTAATCCATATAGAGGAAAATATAGAGGAGATTGTTGGAGTTCAATGCTGTTCAAACTCTATAGCTGGAGGAATTGTACTGTTGCAACTTTATAGGTAGAGGAGCTGTTAGAGATGCTCTTAGGATGAATTACCATGGGCTTGACAGTTAATTGTAGCGGGCGATGCTTTATCACAGGCCATGTGCAGATGAACTTTTTTGAAGTAAAAAATATTATAACCTATAAAAAAGCTTTTATCCCAAGATTCCCACAAACTAAACGCAACTGCAAAGTCTTGACAGTTCTCAAAGAACAAAGAAAGCATCGCTCCAATCAATCTCTCTAAGACCATCTCCAACTGATAAACGCATTATCAAACTCAAAATGCAGTAATTCTTCTCCAACCGATCAACTCATTCTCAAACTCAATAGATTGTTTTGTAATATTCACTTCCACACCAAATTTTACAAATTTCAATACTACCCGTATATTTTACAACTTTACAAATCAGATTACTAAATATTAATATTTGTTTTCTTCTCCCACTTGGAACGAGATTATTTTCTCGCTGGTTGATCTCTATAATCTAATATATATGTCCAGATAGCTTTGGTCTTTAACATCTTTGATTTAAATTTAATCGAACCTAATATATATATCCATACATAAGATCTTCCTATACAGGCATATGGCCATTTTATATTATAACTTCGTGTCACAACTCACAAGGCTTCTTCATGGTTAGCCTAGACCGTAGAATTCGTCCATCCAAATCCACCACCGACAACAAAAAAGAGAGGAGGAAAAATTCTGAAATTATATAGAAGCAAGTGGGGGCAGGTTGTTAAGTCTAATCAAAGAAAGACTTTGGTCTTCGCGCAGTGAATTCAGAGAACATATATTACACGAAAGTACATAACTTTTCTGACAATTGTTGCAATCGTAACGCTGCCCAACAATTTGATCAGCTCTTCATCGTTTCTTACAGCTAATTGAATATGCCTCGGCACAATTCTGTTCTTCTTATTGTCCCTCGCAGCATTTTCAGCGAGCTCCAACACCTTTTTCAGATCAATTACAAATTCAACTAAAAAATTCAACATCAAGGAAACAAAGTCCGAAAAAACATCATAAAAAACGAAATTAGATCCCCAATCGATTTTGAAATCCTTGGAGTTAAAGATAGGTTTTTTTAATTAAATAAACGAAAAAAAAAATAAACCATTAACAAAATAAACCAAAAACGAAAAGTATTAATAAAATAGCGCAATTCGTCATCCCAGATGACGAGTTACGTAACTCGTCATCCAGGATGACGAATTACTTCGAGCTGGCCCGCTGACTGGTCAAGTTGACTCTTGTACAGTGTAAAAGAGTAACTCGTCATCCCAGATGACGAGTTACAAGAATTATTCCCTACAACAATTTACACAATGGTGTCGAGTCGCATACAAGTCATAGTTTATTTCGGCGGTGAAATAATTCAATCATCCGATTCCACCGTCAAATATAGTATTCGTCCTATTGCATATAGGCAAATTCGTCGTAATACCAATTTTTCTGAGTTTATATCGTTGTTGTTTGAAATTACGGGTGCTGATAGTAGTCGTTGCTCGTTTGTTGTCTACGGGCAAAATGAATACTATCAACATTCTCGCCACTTTCATCAGCTACTCCAAATCTCCAACGACAGCGATCTACAATTTTTCATACATCTCGATTCGGAGAACAATTGTCTTGAAGTTTTTGTTGAGGCGGTTGAAAATTCAAACTTTGATTTGAACGAAGAGCCTCATCGCAATTTTGAGGAGCGGTGCGAGTTTCCTGCGTTTGAAGTTGGTTCTTCCAGTTATACATGTCCGGATTTTCCCGACATTGTCTCAGTTACGACAGGGTTCAGCAATGTTTCTCTGGAGATGCCGACGCTTGGTGTTCCATTCAATATGCCAGAATCCGTGTCAGAACCCGAGCCAGACTTCGTGCCTGAACTCGAGGAAGACGTTGATGTTAGTGATTCGGAAGCAGACGATGAGGATCCATTGTCCGAGTTACCCGATCCCAACGACGACGACGAGAACAACGACGAGGATGCCCCAGATGATACCACTCCGCTGGACTCTGCTGCTCCAATGCTGTTTCAGTCCGTCCCATTTTTCCAAACGTACCAAATGCCACCTCCTGGTGGTGACGACTACGGTGGTTACGGGGAGTTTTACGACAGAGATAACCCTACGTTTTGTCGAGGTATGATTTTTCAAACTAAGAAACATTTACAACGTGCCGTCGACGATTTTCGATCAGGGTTGCTAGACGCGAGTATAACGTCAACGAGAGCAGCAATACACGTTGGAGTGTTCAATATGATCACACGAGAGATTGCCCTTGGAGACTGAGGGCATCCTTCAAGCCAAAAAAAGGCTACTGGTCTATTACAAAATTTGAAGGACCACACAATTGCTATATGATTGAACTGGCGAGCACACACCGTAATATCTCTCGAAATTTTATTGCTGATTTGTTGGTTGGAACCGTGAAAGTCGATCCGCAATTCCTCCCAAAGAATGTCCAACAACTCGTGAAAGATAGATATGGCTATGATATCTCATATATTCAAGCTTGGCATGGTCTGAAAAGAGCTATGGAAAATGTTTACGGTACGTGGGAAGAGTCTGTTACCAAACTCCCAAGATTTATGAAAGCGTTGCAGCATTACAATCCAGGGACAATCGTAAGGTGGCTGAATCTGGAGACAGGGAGACCTGGAGACTTCGTGCTGGGGTACGTCTTTTGGGCTTTTAAACCGAGCATCGATGGTTTCAAGCATTGTCGAAGAGTTGTTTGTGTCGATGGTACGCATTTATACTCCAAATATAGACACAAATTACTGATTGCTACGTCGCTGGATGCCAACCAAAACGTCTTTCCCCTGGCCTTTGCCATTGTCACGGAAGAAAGTACACACTCATGGACTTGGTTCCTTACAAATTTGAACATGTTTGTTATAGAGAATCAATCGATTTGTCTTATTTCGGATCGTCATCCAGGTATTTACTCTTAGTAATGTAATTTACTCATTATTTTCGTAAAATCAGTTACTTTTAGTGGCGTACATGGTGTACACAGGTCTTACGGGAACGGTAGAAGCCACTGAATTCTTTCGTCCGCCAAATGGAGTGCATCGCTTCTGTCTTCGTCATGTAAAGTCAAACTTCTAGAAGAAATTCAAGGATCAACAATTGAAGGATCTATGTAATAATAATAAATATAATGATAATATTAATAATAATAATAAATATAATGATAATAATAATAATAATAATAAATATAACGATAATATCAATTAATAAATAAATTAATAATTATAAATAAAGATAATGATAATATTAATACTAATAATAAATATAATGATAATATTAATAATAATTATAAATAAATATAATGATAATAATAATAAATATAACGATAATATCAATTAATAAATAAATTAATAATTCTAAATAAATATAATGATAATATTAATAATAATAATAATAAATATAATGATAATTATAATAATACTAACAATAATAATAGTCACTAACAATACTAATAATAATATAATAGTTGCTACAATAATAATAGTCACTAACAATACTAATAATAAACATCAGCATCATCTATCTGCCATGATGCGCTAAGTGGCCGCCTGTCCCACAACGAGCTGGCCTACGAACTCTACTTCCTCGACGGTTGCCTTGGTCCGCATCATCTCCCGGACTTCGAGGTCGTCGCGGCCGTGGTGAAGGTGTCGTAAACGCCTAATATGCGATAACCAAATTTTAATTCACGTAAATAGGGCTTTAAATGCCAAATTGAAGGAACATACCTGATAATCCATATACTCTGGCTGTGAACTATGCTGGGCGGCAGATGATTGCAAAAATGGTAAAGAAGTCGTCAAAGAATGACGGGTTCACAGCTTCGTGCACTTGTGATGGTCCGATCTCATGCGTGTGAGATGGTCCGGCCTCACTCACTCGTCCAACTCGGCGTCGCGAGATAAACATGCCATCCATCTGCTCCAGTAAGCGGATGGTCTCCTCATGTTCGCCGGACCTCGCGTAACGAAGGCTGTCGTGAACCCCGCGTTCCTAACAATTAAAGAGTAAATTATATCATTGGGCTATTAAACAAAGAACAATAAATACATAAATTAAACTTACGATGGACTCCATAAACACCGCATCCCCCATCTGGAAGCCCTGTGACATCTGTATCGCATGTGGAGATATGTAGAGGCGAGTGATCCGACGAAACCACTCGTAATATCCATCCTCCACCGAGTTGAAGCTAGTCGCGGGCGGACCATCCACGACCGTGTCATCTCGATCCTCCCATAATCCAACCCAGCCTGCATGATGCGATCTCCAGTCCATCCCCGACCGCTGTCGACGCTCGTACGTATGAAGATTGGTATCTCGATACGGCGGTATAATGGGAATCCCTTGGATAATTCCAAATTGCTGAAGTACTCGCTCGGGGTAATGAAACTCCACGATATTGAAGAATATCAGTGGACACCTCGATCGACAAGCGATCGGTAAGCACTCTGGAGGAAGAGCGACAATCTCCGGGAGCATCATGTTGTACGGAGTCCATGCAAATTGGTGCGGCTGCATGCGATCAATACACTCGCGGATGGTGCGTACGTTCGAATTCGTCGACGTGGTGAAATCAAAGAATGAGTTCCACCTGTCAAATATTTACACAACACTTATAAACGTAAGAATGAAAAAAAAATTCGTAACTTTCACAAGAACGACCATACCTTGCAGCATGTGGCGGGGCGGATAAGACTATCCCGTCGACTGTTCGGGGCTCCATCGCGATACGATTAACATCCCGTACTGGCTGAAATGGCAAAATCCTCACATATGCCCATGCCTAAAAACAAATCCATTGTGATAAATAATTGATTAAAATAACTATAAATTTAATCAAATTTTCTATATAATTACCTGCAACAGTCGTAGGGGTCCCCCCATATTTAGCTTTTTCGGCTCGCATGCTGAACAAAGCTCTCTGTATAGGAATGCCAGCACCGCACTACCCAACTAAACGTCCGCACCTCCTCAATATCCTCCAGCAGCTGAAGGTACGTCAACGATACGGTGCTGGCGCTACAATCTGGGAACATCACCGCACCAAGAGCAGCATCGCATATCCCCGTGCTGAACAGTCGACCTCTACCTCATCACTATCATCCGTTATCGGATTACCCAACAACCAACTAGCTAACGTCTTCATCGACAGCGCTGACCCCTTAATTTTATCATTCGGCGGTCTAAAACCTAGCAACCGCTCACACTCGTCTACCCACTATGTGACCGTCCTCGTATGGATCACCCCGGACACACAACTACCATCTACAGGCAAACCCCACAGTATACCTACGTCCTGTAGAGTAACCGTCGCCTCACCAACATAAAAATGAAAAAGTATGGGTCTCTTTTCTCCAACGCTCTACCAATGCTATAATCAAATGAGGGTCAACCCTCTGTGACATACAGCTGTAGACGCTATATAGACCCATATCGTTCAACTTCCCTAATAAGCGACCGTGTAGGTGATTCGGTGCTTCTCTCGTACCCCACACTACATTTTCTAACGACATAGTTCTAATAGTACTATCTATCGCATTCTTATCCAATAATAAGTCTCTACTACGGTGATTTGACTGCATCGTCAACACCGAACTATCAATAGGCCCGTAACAAGCATCCAAATCCATTCTACATTTAAGAAAACGAAACCAAACACAACAAAAGAAAATTAACATTCGATAATGAATCTATTAATGCAAAAACCCGTTAATTTCGTATCGTCAAGGGTCGCTCACCTGATGTAAATCGGCGTAGTACGTCGTAGAGGCGGCGGCGGGGCGTCGGGGCTCAAGGCACGGGGTCGGGTCACGACGGGGCGGCGAGCACTGCGGGACAGCGGCGGGACAGCGGCGGGCCGGCGAGGGGCGGGTCACGGCGGGTCACGATGGGTCACGGCGAGGGGCGGGTCACGACGGGTCACGGCGTGCCGACAATGGGCGGGTCACGGCGGTCCGTCGAAGGCGGGTCGCGGCGGGGCGTCGGGTTACGGCGGGACAGCGGCTCAGCGGGACTCTCGGCAGCGGCTCAAGGCGGGGCGACGGGCAGAGGCCGGCCGGCGAAGGGTGACGGGCGGCGCGGGGCGACGGGCAGAGGCCGGCCGCGAAGGGCGACGGGCAGGCACGGGCGGCGCGGGGCGACAGGCAGCCAGGGGCGTTCGTCCTCAGCAATCGTCTTCGTCGCGTCTGTTCGTGTTCGTCGTTTAAAAACAGATCTAACTCGTCATCCTGGGTGACGAATTAGGCCACATCCTGCTTTGCCAGCGGGGATAAGTAATTTGCCAGCGGGGATAAGTAATTTGTCATCCTAGATGACGAGTTACTTAACTCGTCATTTGGGATGACGAATTGCGCTATTTTATTAATACTTTTCGTTTTGGTTTATTTTGTTAATGGTTTTTTTTTAATTAAAAATACCTTAAAGATATCCAAATTACCTCGGCAGCCAAATACTCGAGGACAGCAGAGAGATAAACCGGAGCACCGGCGCCGACGCGCTCGGCGTACTTCCCAGACTTGAGAAAACGCGCGATTCTTCCGACGGGGAACTGCAAGCCCGCCTTTGAAGATCGCGACACCGATTTCGACGCCTTGGGCTTGCCCCTGCCGCCCTTTCCAGATCCTGTAGTTGCGGCGGCCGTCGTCGAACTCATTTTCAGATTCACGTGGAGCAAAGAAGAACCATAACCCACCGATTTGGGGAGAAATTAATTTTGGGAGTATTCTCTAGTCTGACCTTCGCCGGGGGGTGTTTTTGTTTCGTATCAAGAGGGGTTTTTGAAGGGTTTATACAGGAAGTTGAAGATTGATTCTTATTGGTCGGAGGGGTTGTGCCGCGGATTGATGACGTGGTAATTGAAATCTTTCCGAGCTTTCGAAAAGCGAGCGCCAATTATTTTTACCATAGTTGTATTTTCATCCTCAAACTTCGAAATAAGGGTTTTGATTTACCCTGCCAATTGATATCTAATCATACGAAACAGAACCACTAATCTCTGTTGCAATTGGACGGATTTGCGTGCATGGAATTACTTGTATGATGATCTTTTACATGTCTTTGAATTCACGGAGGAGCTTGTAGTAGATGGCTTCGAATTAGGCGAAGAATGCTCCGGCGAGGCGGAGCTGGAAATTCGGCGAGCTTAACCTGGGTTAAAGTGAAAGAGCTTAACCTGCAATTGTATGACTTTTACCTTTTGTAGTATTTCAACATTTGTTTGGATTATGCCGATGCAGTGGTAGCTAATTGTGCGATATGCTTCTCTTCTAATCTGTTTATCTTCCTTCTTACGTGAGGTTTGGGAATTATGCAATCATGACCTTTGTTGCTTAATTCGATTATAGATGTAAAGTTCATCTCTCTGTTCTCTCTGGGCGTAATTTGATGTAGTATGGAATGCTAAGCTTTCTTCTAATTGGTAATCTTTCAGCCTAATAAGATCTGTTCACCAGAATTTGATTAACATGTCCCCAGAATTGCTGATGAAGAAACTCCCTGCACTATTTCAGTGTTATTGTTGCCCTCTCGAATAGCATTTTAAAGAAAATCTTCTGTTTTGGAAGTAAAATTTTGTTCAAAGTTCTGAATTCTACCTTTATCAACCTCTCATCTTTAGGTCCTAAAAAGTCGCCGTGTTATTATCTTCTATAAGTAATCGCAGTTTACTGTATCGTTCTGAACTCTTAACACATCAGTTTGTCCTTGTCATTGATTGGAGTTTTGAAGATGCTTGTGATTAGTTGTCTCAAGTTATTTGAAAGCCAATGTATAAGTTCCAAGTTTAGCCAATGAAAACTATTTTTGATATCTTTCATATCACAGTTCAGCTGTCTATCTGAACCCTTTTGCTTTAATACAACTCCCCTGGTAAAATAGTTGCAGTTTGTTCACTTGACATGAAAATTGTCCCTATATATGTGTGCACAAATCATAGTCCAATAAACTTGTATGACTATAATTTCATGTCTTATGTAGCAGCAAGCATATGAATGATGAGACTAACACCTATTCATTTTGTGAATGAGTTAAATGACAATATCACATGGAAGCTTGAACTTGTATCAGTGAATGTAATTTTAATTTTATATGTTTTATTTCAGACACGTCTCTCAAGTTTAGGTTGATTTCTTTTTGTTTTTTTTTTCTAGCCTTAGATGTGGATTTATTTTAGGGTGGGGTGAAAATACGTATTCATGACTTCTTGGCATGAGTGAGCTCTAATCACATGTTAAATGATCACTTCATCTAAATATTTAAACTTATTGGGAGGGTAACATTTTCTAATTTCATATAATTCATTTCTCGGAATATTACGTGAAGTATCAAACTATTTATTGGCAGGTCCTAAATAACAGCCTCTGTGCCCGGCTTCGTTAAGTGGTAAGTGCAGCTCATCGACTCGTCCATTTAATTTCCTCTTTTTCGTGGTTTAAAGTTTCTTAACGTTCTCATGAGAAATATCGAAAAGATATTTTTTTTGTTACCGAAATGGAAAGTGTTTGTTTGAGTTGTAACTAGGCGTGTTGTAATTGAGTCGAGCTCCAGCTTTTCAATAAAAGTAATATTAAATTCGCAAGCCTTCGAACTCTTATGTTTGGGCTCGAGCTCGACATAAATGAGCTCGAGCTCAG